>OY796661.1:38891518-39529345 GCA_963680705.1 Rhagium mordax | reverse complement strand
AATGCCTAAATTGGTGATGGCCTTCAACGAAAATCCAGAGTCTCTTTCCTGGAACTCTTCCAGCTGCGTTAAAATAGGGTCAACAACATACTTTTGGAACCATTGTTCTATATCAGTGTTCCGATAGATTGGGGCATTCTTAGTATTAAAATACTTAAATTCCTCTATGACCCTATCTGCTTTCTGAAGAATAAACTGTCCCCCAAACACAGCATTAACCTTAATGGTCTCGTCCTTTTTCAGAGCATTGGCGATGCGACGTTTAAACAAATCAAAACAGTCTTTGAGGAACAGCTTGGGATCGGTATGTTTTAAATTGGAGATGACTCCAGTACGGATGCGACTAGTGAATGCCGCGTCCGTATCATCCCAATGAACCCTATGTTTTGCAGTTTCCTTCCTTGGTGCCATCCCTGCACCACGTTTCTGTTCAAACTTAATTTTCGCCCTAAAACTTTTGATTTGTGCCAGTGATGCTAATAAGCTCTGCCTTTCTCCCATAGTCTTAGCTGTTTTCATCTGTTTTTTTATATTCCGTATGGCCTTGGTGCATTGTCTGAGACCATCCTTGGCCGTATCTTCACTATATGTAGTGGACAGAACGCTAAGCAGAGCAGCAATGCTCATACACAAATATTTTAAAATATCTTTAGCTGACATTTTGCTTGTTCAATGACAAACTGTTGAATGAGGAGAAGTCTTCATTTCCTCCAGTTTTATTAAAGTTGAGCCGATGAGTAGCGGTGAGATATAACCTGAAAATAGATCACGTGATCAGAGCGTGTTCAGAAATTCTAGTACGTTCAGAAATTTTTATTGCTAAATTGAAATATTCTAGAACGATTTTTATGAAATCTAATATGATTGGTTTTTGGCGGGAAATTTGAAAATTAAAAGAGATTCTTTATTATGCAATATGATTGGTTTTGATACGAAATTTAAACATTTTTCTTGGAATTTAGAATGTGAAATTAATTTTAAATAGAGCTAATCAATAGGATTTTCTCAGAAATTCTAGTACGTTCAGAAATTTTTATTGCTAAATTGAAATATTCTAGAACGATTTTTATGAAATCTAATATGATTGGTTTTTGGCGGGAAATTTGAAAATTAAAAGAGATTCTTTATTATGAAATATGATTGGTTTTGATGCGAAATTTAAACATTTTTCTTGGAATTTAGAATGTGAAATTAATTTTAAATAGAGCTAATCAATAGGATTTTCTCAGAAATTCTAGTACGTTCAGAAATTTTTATTGCTAAATTGAAATATTCTAGAACGATTTTTATGAAATCTAATATGATAGGTTTTTGGCGGGAAATTTGAAAATTAAAAGAGATTCTTTATTATGAAATATGATTGGTTTTGATGCGAAATTTAAACATTTTTCTTGGAATTTAGGATGTGAAATTAATTTTAAATAGAGCTAATCAATAGGATTTTCTCAGAAATTCTAGAACGTTCAGAAATTTGTATTGCTAAATTGAAATATTCTAGAACGATTTTTATGAAATCTAATATGATTCGTTTTTGGCGGGAAATTTGAAAATTAAAAGATATTCTTTATTATGAAATATGATTGGTTTTGATGCGAAATTTAAACATTTTTCTTGGAATTTAGGATTAATTTTAAATAGAGCTAATCAATAGGATTTTCTCAGAAATTCACCACAGAAACAGGTATTCACTTTAAGAGTATGCATTTTTTTCAATACATTCATAACCCTATTTTTAAACAAGTAAAAAGCATCATCTAAAAATTGAGTAACATCTTTGTGTGTTAAATTTATTATTGTTTCCGTACGTACTCGACCCTGAAAAACTGAAATTATCTCGTCCCATTTCACCATATCACTACGATTTTCTTTCATTGGCGCGGCGCCTCCTCCTCCAATACGATTTAAATGTTCAATTACTTTCTTAAATCGTTTAAGATGCCCGAGATTAGTTTGTAGTTTTCTCAGGGTACCTACAGCTAGATCTGAATCGCGAATCGCCTTATTAAAAAGCCTAATATGCTGTTTTAGTTGCTTAAGCCAAGTGTCTCTCTCCCACGGCGTAAAATTTCTTTTTTGAGCTAAAATTACCTCGACTGATTTAAATTTCGCTACAATTTCGTCGCTGAGACTAGCAATTGCTAATGAACTCATTTTGACTTAAATGCACTTCACAATGTTGATTGTTGAATAAAAGAAAAATTTATACATACAGATTTCAATATCGATCCTATTTTATCTTAATTAGTACTGCTGCTGCGGTCTTGTAATGATTCAGCTAAAAAACACATACAAACTTTAGAGCAAAAATAAAAAATAAAAAAAATAAATGAAAAAATTAAAAATATAAAAAATAAAAAAAAATAAAAAAAATAAAAAAATAAAAAAATAAAAAAAATTAAAATAAAAAATAAAAAAAACAAAAAAACAAAAAAATAAAAAAATTAAAAAAAATTTAAATGAAAAAAAATAAATAAATAAAATTAATTAAAAAAAATAAAAAAATTAAAAAATTAAAAAAATAAAATTAAAAAAATTTAATTGTCTTTACTTACTTTTTACAAATTGAAAGCTTATCCCCATAGACGACCTCTTAACGTCCTTCAAGCCTCCAAAAATAATGCTGTATTTGCCTTCGGTAAAATCAGATAAATTGTTTCTTATTAAAGGCGTCACCCTTTTCGGCAGAAAAGCCTTATTATCCTCCAGTTCAATTAATATGCTATCACCAAATTTTGTGGTCACTACTTGAGCTGATAATATTGGCTGAGGACTCTTTATTGGTAAGTCGGACACCTTAACGGGGGTGGTTTCGTTTCTAAAAGCGCAATTTTTTTCAGTTTATAAATTAGCCATCTAAAAATATTATACATTCATGATTTGAAATTTAAACAAAAAAGATTAAAATGTACTCACTTTGTAATTAATAGCGCACACTAAAACACCAAAAAAGTATGAAATGTACTGCTGAACTATGAAGTGTACAGACTTATTAACTGCTGAACTATTAAGATTATAATTAATAGTGATAATCACACTAAAACACCAAAAACTATGAAATGTACTGCTGAACTATGAAGTGTACAGACTGCTGAACTATTAAGCCTAGAATAATTATACGCTGACTTTTATATCCTTTCCCCCTCCCCATACTTCATTGCGAGTCAGCAAAAACGGAACCGTGAGAACGCTTTAACCTTGAACGCTAGCGGTCGGCCGGAAGCCATTATTCACACACCATCAAAGACTTCTTTGTTCTAAAACTAGAGCGCTTTAACCTTGAACGCAGGTGTGCGTATGACTCATCATTCTTAGAAATGGATGTTGCTCTTTTAGTCACGTACTCACCACCCACACGCCGCACTCCTTTGATCTAGCCGCCTACAGACAAGTCTCGACAAGTCGCTAGCCTTGAACGCACACGTGTGCCATTCTTAGAAATGGATGTTGCTCTTTTAGTCACGTACTCACCACCGGAAACCATTAATCACTCCTTTGATCTAACCGCCTACAGACAAGTCGCTAGCTTTAACCTTGAACGCAGAATGACTCATTGATTACGCCGGAAACCATTAATCACAGCTTGTTTACATATATCTGACAGCTATTCTTGGAACCACCCACACAGACTCCTTTGTTCTAAAACCGCCTACAGACAAGTCTCAACAAGTCGCTAGCTTTAACCTTGAGCCACCTACATTAGTTTGTTCTCTACCTATGAAGACATCCTCCAGGTCTTCAGCAGGTGGGAGTGGAGGGGGTAAAAGGGAACAAAAATGACCAGGATGAACCTCCATAAGAAATAACATGGGATTTTGACCCGATAGCCCCATAGCCTATCTACTGATATTAAACGGATCCGTAAATGAATTTAAATGGTTTCAAGGACCACAATTACCACCATCTGTCAAAGACGTTGTCCTTGATAGTGATAATTCGGAAGGTAATTTTGAATTCGATTTTGATGATTTATTAAATTTATTAAATTATTAATTTCTACTTTCAGCTGAAGATGATGACATAATGTACCACAGCGACGAAGATATTGAGTTTGACGATATAGAAAATGAGGGTTATGAGTAATTTTGTATTCGATTTTTGTATTATTTGTATTACCTACTGGCCATTTAATAGCTCAGGTGTTACATACATACGTAATCCTGTGTATAGGTATATCAACCGTTGTTAGAGCAAAAATATAGCGTGGTGTAGTTAAAGGCAATCACATGAATATTGACTAAATTCCATCTTTTGAAATGTTAGATGGCCAATAGCGAACAGATTATAGTTATTTTTATTTACGTGCTTGGACTGAATATATAATAATATTAGTATTTGAAATCAGATAACAATCACAGTTAACTTTATAGTGCGACGCAGATAGAAGACACAAAATAAAATATGAATTAAGCGCCCTTATACAATAGATAAATAGTCTAATCGTGGCTTATATGTATATTATTATATAACAGGGGCGTTTTAATTATTTCTGTCATGTGTGTAGTTTGTAGTATTCATTAAGATAGATAGCATTATTATCCCAAGATACTACAATTTTATAACAGGGACTGACTAATTAACTAACATAACTTTCTAACATAAAATTTTAGAAAAAAAAAGTTAATCTGGGCTATATATAGAAAGGTACGTCAACTAGCAATTTCTCTTTTACACTGGTTTAAAATTTGTTTAAATCGTTTATGTTTTAAATTCTTTCTGGAAATCGATTATTCCTTTAAGTTTAATAAATAGAATTTTTTCCAAATTTTGTTTTAAAAAGAGTTGTTAACAAATTTCTCCCTAGCCTAATATTATAAATATACCTAATTCTTGATTTTTAATAAATCTTATATTTGAATGTTAGTTTACATTTTCTTATTACAGTATGAATAAATGTACAGATCTTTAGTGTATAAATTAAATTAATAGCAAATAGCTTATTGGGTTTATATAAATTTTTTGTAGGTTCCAAATATGGCAAATTAAAGATGCATTTATAGCTTTGTTTTGCAAGGTTTTTAATGGTTTGATAACAGAATTATTAGCAGTTGCCCAAACAGAAGTTAAATATTGCATTAGAAGTAAAAATAAAAATTATTTTTATGTTAATCTATGAAAACAATTGATGTCTTCCTAATTGACTTCTGGCAGTTGACCAATAGTTTACTGAACAACCCCAATTTATGTTGACCAATCGCCAGAAGTACATTTGATGATGTAAAATACGAAAATACAAAGAAAAGTGATCGATCGAGTGGCGCACCGACGCTCTTAGTATCGGAATTATCTCTCTTATTCTTCTACCTAGCCTTCTGGCGCTTTGCACGTATACTCGGGCCAAAAAGAGTAGTCAGTAGAGCCAGGGGCGTACGGATTTACGAATTTCATAAATTCCATAATTCGAACAAATGAAAGCGGATTGTGTTAATTATGCATGAATATGAGTTACCATGTCTTAAATTTTAAATAATATGCTTACATTGCTTACATCTGGCAACATTATCTCCACGAATTAGGTATAGCAACGCAGTTGAACAATGCACATCCTTTGCGTTGCAGCATATGTGACGCCACTGAATGCGCTATCTAAGCCCTCTCGACGACCTTTCCAATAGCCGAACAAATTATTGGGTATAAGGGCGGCACGTTCAAGCATTTACTGTATTTGGTTGACTATACCAATTAAACATAATGACCTAGTTGTGGTTTTCATCTCTGGTAGGCGGAGAAAACTGGATATATTTCTCTGAATTATATGGGATTATATGGTAAAACGAGCTGCCGCTTCTGTATTCCATAACAGCTAAATCCTTTGAAGAATTGCCGGTGAGTTTTTGCTCTACTGACTACTCTTTTTGGCCCGAGTATAATTTCATTTTGAATTAAAGAATAAGGGCCGATCTTTTCACCTCCAATTAACTTTATCCAGCAGTTATTTACCTAGGATACAATTGTTACAACAATGAAAATCAACAACTTTAACTGCCGGATAAACTTAACGGTAAGATGAAAAGATTGGGCCTTAGTATACAAATTGCCAGAAGTGCACTTGGTCACGTAAATATTGCAAAATTTTCTGCAACATTGGCGCCTTCTGGCGGCCCTTTATCTTCCGCCCACTCTTCTGGCGATTTTTTTCCTACTTACTTATGATGTCTTTGATCATTCTGTAAATTTTCAGTACTGCACCTTATCAATTTGTTTACATGAAAAAATTACATGTTTGACCCCCTACCCTCCCATTATACTTCCAGGGTGCCTTCTGGCGGGCCGTTTCTCACTATGTTGGTAACAACCGAATCTGTTTTGAATATAATTTCGACTGCATCGAGTCACACGTACCCCTACGTAGCCAGCTCTTAGACTATTACGAGTGATATCTTACATCCCCGAGTATATTTAGTCCATGGCATAGAATAAGTAGGATTTAGTCCATGGTAGTGACCGAGATGTCAAATTTATTGTCATTCACGACCGACACACTAATGTAAACCAATAAACTTGACATAGTGATTCTCGACCATCAGATCATCGAGTTTTCGGTGTCTCGAATATTGACTTTAAGGAGGACAAAGGAAATTTTTGAGTCCTGTACCCAGACCATTTGATCAAGATGGTTAACCCGATAACTGGTTTACTAGAAGGTGTGAAAGTTACGTTATTACATTTTCACTTATTTAACGTCGACCTATTTCCGCTACCAGGGCCAATCACCGACGCCAGGAGACGAGCAACCCCTGGAAATTTTGCCGAACCTCTTATCTTACTAAGAGTAGGGATTTTTTACTTGCCTAACTTTTAATAGACAAGGGACCGACTGCTTTACATCCCCTTCGAATGATGGTATATCCTCAATGCGCCGCACCTCTCGCCTACAGTTGTATTGCTTCTGCGATTTAGCTGATATACAAGCCGCTAGAAGTAGGGAAACGAGAACGCGTCTTTCCGTGGATAGTCACCCATCCACATACTAAGGCCGGGGACAGACTAGCGTTCAGAACGCCGCGACCTGATTGTCATTGTTTTATATGAGAGCGACCAGGTCGCTAGTCTGACCGCTCTCATATGAAACAATAGAATACACTAGTGCGACCAGGTCGCGGCGTTCTGGTCGCGTCGTTCTGAACGCTAGTCTGTCCCCGGCCTAAGCGCGGTAACTGTCGCTTACTTTTCGTATCGATACGAAGTGTGTCAATTCAGTCCTCCGCTCACTGCCCGTTATTACTTTTAGATTAACTAAATAAAGCGTAAGTATTTTAGAATAATATATAAAGTTATTACCCAAGCACTACTTGACAATGGTTAAATCCCTTATATAAAAAAACCGGAATTTTCATTTTACCTTACAACTTTTTTATTTTTTCAGCGATTTTCAACTTTCTGGATTCGTTTGACAGCTAAAGCTTTCAGCTAAAGGATTCTCTGTCAGAAGCTGATATTATGATCATAAATATCAAGGCAGACGTATTTAAACTTGAGCAATTTTTAATAACTGCTGGAATTTTGTTGAAATGCCGAATTTACAAACGGTTTATTTCATCATCATGACTGGTCTTGTGGCAATATTTTGATGGGTAGTTTTAAAAAATCGGTCAAAGAACTACGGAGCTGTACCAAAAAATGTAGAGGCGTGTTATCAACGTCTCGGCAGCAATGGTAAAAACAGACATTTTTATTTTCCTTTATAACTTTTTTGATTCCTTACCGATTTTAATTTTTTTTGGATCATTTAAAACCCAAAGTCTTCCACTACAATATTGAATGTCAGAAATTGACATGAATCATAAATCCAATATGGCGGAAGTGATCAAATTTACCTAATATTTAAAAGCTGTTGGGATTTTTTTTTAAATGGCGAATTAAATGGCTTTTCTTTTTATCTGAAAGCCTTATCTTCTAAAAACATTTTCACGCATAGATCACAAAAATCGGTTAAGAACTTACAAAGATCCTAACAAACAATTTTGGTCGGTTCTTTACCAATACGGTACCTAGTAGCCAGCAGTAGCCGTTACGGCATATTGGTGGCACCTGGTATTGGCTTGGTACCTATAGGTCACTCTGGCCACAAGTTGATCCAGTGGTAGTTTGCCATCATATTATGTGACGGCTTGATGAAGATTCATCACTTATCGGCCGACATACTTGTGGCCAGAAGTTACTTAGCTGTACTTATGTTCAATGGCCCACTAACTTATTCTCACTGGTCCAGTGATGGCTTGGTATTATATCCCGGTTCTGGTCAACAATACAATGTCATCAACAATCCAGAATGCCCACGATGACTACTGATATAGGTTAAGTTCATTAATATAGTGGACACAGCGCTACACAATGAAGAAGGAGCCATAGCCTTAAACTATTGATTTATGGCCGGCACTCCTTGTTGATTAAACAGCGCTGTCCACTATATTAATGAACTTAACCTATATCAGTAGTCGTGGGGATGGATTGTTGATGGCATTGTAGTGTACACTGTCAAGGTTTTAAAAAAATCACCCTCTATAAAATGTACACTTTGTAAGATTTCCCGTTACTCTGTATAATCACTACTTGTTCCACAGGAAACATGAAAGCCATGAAATTGCCGTGTACAATTTTATATAGAGCGTGATTTTTCTACAACTTCGACATAACAGCTTCTTTCACCGATTATTTGAGATGTACCATTAGATATCGAATAAAGTGAGAACCAATGGGTTCATTAAATCAATGAAAGGGATTGCTGCCATTCATAGCCCACAAAATTAAAGAAAACTGCAGCCAAGAGATTCCATTAAGCTAGGTTCCGCTGACGAGAGACAAGAATTCCAAAACGCCAGTGCTTAGCTCCACCTTTGTTTCCATACATCCAATTCCTTTTAATTGATTTTTGAACACCACTAGCTCTTACTTTTTTGTTGTTTGCATGTGCCAACTGCCGGTAACAACTTGAACATGAAATGAGAATATATTAATCACTTGTCAGGCTTCGATTCTTCATTCATCTTAAAATAGGAAATAGGTATATTACTAATAAATGACACTCCCAAATATCTATAACACAATATGTAAATGATGTTTATGAAGGTATGGAAACATTTTATACATTAAATTTACTGTTACGGACGACAAGCAAGAAACAAAACCATCACAAAAGTAGTTCCTAGAACGGTCAGTCAGTCATATGTCAAATCTAGATTCCAGTTTCACCACATCACAAAGTTCGTAGGTACCAACTTTAAACAAATTAATTACTAAAACAATTATTTCCGAATTTTTTTAAAATACACCAACTTAAGTTTTCCATATTAAAAATTATATTATAGCTGTTATGTCAAAGAAGTATATTTAACTTATAACGCAAAATAAATACAAATTGTTGTAAAATAATGTTTTATTGTCTTGGGGCTGGTGATCATATTATTGGCCGATGACTAGTAAACATCTTATCGGCCGATATATAGTAAAATTGGATCGAACCAGCATTTTAGATGGGTCAGTTAACCGACGCGCTGAAAATCTAATGGAAAGCCAGTTAGTCTAGTCATGTTTTCAGTAAACTGAAATTTTAGAAGCATTTCATATTACTTTTGAGCAAATGGTCTTCTCCCCCTATTTCGACCCCGCTGAAACCGAAAATGCCGGTTGCCAAAGCGAAATCTCCCAAAATAGCGCCAAATCCTGAAATTATATGTTTTTGAGCATGAGAAATTCAAAAATATTGTGTAAAACTATTTTTGTGAAGCTTTTAACAAGATGGCGCCGCCAGTACTCTCATTTTGGTCGTTAGCGTAAAAAAGAGTGTGACATGTCGTGACATGTTTTGCAGCATGAGGATTTCAAAAATAAACTCAAAAACCACTTAATACTAAAATTTAATTCAAATACAATGAAAAATAAACTTGTGAGTTTTCCCACTACGAAAAACAGATCGTACAAAACACTACTGTGTCTCTCCAAGTAAGTTCGCAGGGGGTGCACAACTTCAAGCATGGTACAGTTGCTTTTCTGCAACTGCAGTTTTTAGTATTACACAGTCCCTTACAGTGACAAATAATGATTTCAGGGCACGTCTTAGGGATAGGGTCTAAGCTCATGAATCTTAGAACTAGTTCCTCCCCGGCAATGGTCCAGCCGCAATCTTCAATCAACGGAAGTGATAGTTTTGGGAGGTGAGCATTCTCCCAAACACATACCTGCCAATTTAGATATTGTTTAAAGAACGTTTTAATAGTCTAATATTGTTCTACTTTTTCGTGTTTCAGGTCTACTCACTTGGTAGTGACATCTCTTAATGTGGAGCTGAAGTGCATCCGATGTAGGTGGGAGGAACTCGGGCTTTTTTGCAGTGCCAAACAAAATAGCGCGAGTATATTCTGCACAACTGACGCCAGGATCAACCTGTATGGAAAATAGAAGTGTATGAATAGCTTAATGAAGAGCAATAAACTCAAGAAACGTTAACGCACCTTATACAACTTGACGACGAAAGCCTCGACGTTCCTGAGTACGTCCTGACCGAGTGGCCAGCACCCAAGTCCTCTCAAGAGATTGCAGTTCTTGGCACAGAATGCCTTTCAGGCGCCGACCTTCGTTATAGATGCAAGTTTGGACGTCGAATCACAACCAGTGACAGCATGGAAAGCCAAGAGATTTGCAACTTGCTCCAATGAAAGTAGATCTCGTGCACTGGAATGTATGTTATATCCCTAGCAGTTTCACTTATAACCCAAAGTTTGGAACACTTTTCTGTCCACAGTACTGCTGCCAATGTTGTTGTGATGACCAGGGACACTGATTTTACACTTTTTCGTGCACATTTTGGCAAAATGAAGTGTTGCCAACTGTGGGTTATGAGTGGAACTGCTAGGGATAAAGCATACATTCCAGTGCACGAGATCGACGTCCAAACTTGCATCTATAAAGAAGGTCGACGCCTGGAAGGTATTTTGTGGTAAAAACTGCGATCTCTTGAGATGACTTGGGTGCTGGCCACTCGGTCAGGACGTACTCGGGAACGTTGAGGCTTTCGTCGTCAAGTTGTATAAGATGCGTTAACGTTTCTTGAGTTTATTGCTCTTTAATAAGCTATTCATACACTTTTATTTTCCATACAGGTTGATCCTGGCGTCAGTTGTGCAGATGATGCTCGCGTTGTTTTTTTTTGGCGCTGCAAAAAAGACTTCCTCCCACCTACATCGGATGCACTTTAGCTCCACATTAAGAGATGTCACTACCAAGTGAGTAGACCTGAAACACGAAAAAATAGAACAATATATCAGACCATTAAAACGTTCTTTAAACAATATCTAAATTGGCAGGTATGTGTTTGGGAGATTGCTCACCTCCCAAAACCATCACTTCCGTTGCTTGAAGATTGCGGCTGGACCATTGCCAGGGAGGAACTAGTTCCAAGATTCATGAGCTTAGACCCTATCCCTAAGACGTGCCCTAAAATCATTAGGTATTTGTCACTGTAAGGGACTGTGTAATACTAAAAACTGCAGTTGCAGAAAAGCAACTGTACCATGCTTGAAGTTGTGCACCCCCTGTAAACGCACTTGTTTAAATTTGGAGAGACACAGTAGTGTATTGTACGATCTGTTTTTCGTAGTAAGAAAAGTCACAAGTTTATTTTTCATTGTATTTGAATTTAATTTTATTCCTAAGTGGTTTTTGAGTTTATTTTTGAAATCCTCATGCTGCAAAACATATGTCACGATATGTCACACTCTTTTTTATGCTAACGACTAGATTTCACTTTGGCAACCGGCATTTTCGGTTTCAGCGGGGTCGAAATAGGGGGGAAAGACCGTTTGCTTAAAAGTAATATGAAATGCTTCTAAAAATGGTACGGAGAGCTTTTCTCAATATTTTGACCAGTCTAAGTGCTGGGCCGCCACTTTATTATTTGGTGTATTCAGCCAGTGCCGTTAAATTGATTTGCCAGTACTGTAGCAGCCCAGCCAGCATTCTGCCAACACTGTCAGTAATGGCCCGGCAGTCGGCCGCAAATTCATTGTTTGTTGGGATGTAGATGATAACGTGATCATGTGCCCCATAACAACAGTATTAAATTAATTCTTAACAGAGTTACCTATACAGTATACACTTATCGTCATGGTTACAAAACAAATGAACATTGATACTTCACTGTCACTTCGGCTGTTTTTAAAAAGTGTTTTGTGGCAATTTAGGTGAATTGCGAAAAAGAATTTTAGACTGTTGGGAGGAAACTGACCAGCAGCAGTGAATATAGGAATGTAAAAGAAGAGCGAACTATACTGGAAACCGCGAGTCCCATATTGTATCTCTATCCATATCTGATTTCTCTGTCTAATCGGTTACCCCGCACCCTGATCGCACCGCAACGACCATAATACTCTGCTGCTTTATTGAGACGCCACCAGCGGTGTTTATGAGAAGTTATTTAATGTGTATTGTATACTAAGTATACTCTAGTATTTTCTCTAGCTCAATTTCAAATTACAGGACACAGCGACACTTGCCGGTCAGCTCCGAGATAACACGATGATTGGCGATTAATCATTTCGCTTCATATCTACATAAATACACATCATTCTTGATCTTTCATATAATAAATTACAATAAATAAAATAATGTAAATTTTATGTAATATCTCTAGTGTAGTAAGAAAATACTTTAATTAACATTATGTACTTAATTTTATTTGTTTGAAAGTCCACAAGACAAAGTATCCTTAAAATAAGGTATGAATATGTTCTTTAATTTAAAAAAAAACATTTAGGAAACAGGAAGTGTATTAAGCTAAAATATAAGTACATATTAATACTTTGCATCAAAAGATGTAAGACTTGGATAAAAATCGAATAATTTCAATCATAACATATATTTAATAAATAATAATAATAATAATAAGAACTATTTCACTAGACTTTCAAGGAAAGCATCAGAATACAGTCAAATTTACAAGTTAAAAATTAAAATTAAAACTATACTAATACACTAATATAAAGAACAAGATACCAAATAATAATAACTAATGAGTTACATAGAGATATAAAACACAATTTAAAATCAGATATAAAAGGTGGAAGACAAATTAGTAAAGATCAACACTTTAAAATACAATAATTATTATATTCAATTACTATGAAGAAATAAAATCAGACAATAAGTACTCTTCAGTCGAATAAAAGGAAAATTTTAGTAGTAAAGATTTCACTTCTTTCTTAAACAAATGAACAACATTTATTCTCTTTAAATGTAACGGTAACTTATTAAATACTTTTATTGGCATTACTTTAGGACTTTTTGCGGACATGGATAAAGTATGGGATGGAATATTTACTACTAACACAGGTATCATTTCTGCAATCAAAATTATTTAAGAAATGAAATCCAAAGAAGATGTTGACAAGATCTGGAGTCCCTTTGTTATCGTGCAGTGTGAGTTGCCTATACCATGCTGATGAAGGCTAATAAGCCAGAAACTGGTCCATGGGATGGTGACTTGCACTGACTGGTAACAGAGGGAGTCCTTATTTGGATTAATCCGTCTGGTGGGGCTTATTGCAATTATTAAATTATTTGCTTTCTACATTCGTAGTACTGACCAAATTTTTATCAGTTAAATGTAGATAGTTTGCAAATAAGCTCTGAAAAGAGTATTTATGTCTTTTTAAGACATTAGAGGATTTAGGCTGAATAGTAAAATTTATTTTGCTATTTTATTCTATCAAAATTATTTATATTGTTTTTTACATGCAACACAGAGTGTAAAATATATAAACAGGGCGCTGTTAAATTCTCAACTCACAAAAAAGTTTTCTACATGAATATTGTGGTGGCTTAAAAGTCATGGTACGAATTATTTTTTCTGAAGGATGAATACTTCATTAAAACGGCTGCAATTGCCCCAACAGATTATGCAATAACTCAATTGCGACTGAACATGCGCAAAATAGTACATTTTTAAAATTTGAATGTTGACAAATGCACGTAACTGCCATATAACAAAGCACTGGGTAGACAACTTGCTAATTACATGGTCTACGTGATTTCCCCAATTTAATAAAGAGTCCATATAAACACCAAGCAATTTAACAGAATTGTTTTGAGTTATAGTATGATTATCAGATTTGACGTACAAGCTATAGTCAGTTTTCCTAGTTGAAAATAATAATTAGTCAGTTTTTAATGTATTTAAAGCTAAACCCATAGAATTGCAAAAATTTTGCATAGTTTTAACAGTTGCGTTGGTTTTATACCTACTTTAATAAAAATTTACATAATTCTGCAAGTGGAAGTTACAAGTTTACATAAAAAAATATAGAGTAATAATGGTAACAATATGTTATAAAACAAAATGATAGTGTAATCACTCACAATGCATAAAATGATATACAGTGTGTCCCAAAAGAAATGCATAAAATTCATACATTTTATCCTGTTTTGCTCTCAAAAATATAAAAACACGTCAATTCGTAATATCAGATTTGTATGTAAGGAAATATATGTTTTTGAGCCGTCACGTGTCTGTGACGTCCGATAATTTATTTAAATGGGACACCCTCTACAGGGTATCCATCTATAAAGTATCACATTTTGACAGTTTATAACTCGAGAACGAAAGGAGCTATCGAGATGCGGTTTTCACTAAACTTCTTAGATTTTCTTCAAGTTTTTCTTGCCTTGCCAATTCTTAAATGTTGTCACAAATTATCGGAAAAAAATAGCCTACTTCAATCCAAAATTATGAGCTTCCAATGGAACACCACCTATATCTGTTACGTCCATCTTAAAGCCCGATACTTTTCCTTTAAGGAAATGTATATAAATTGTTACCATTCAGACAACGAGATATTATTTTTTTACGAAACCATGCCAAAACATCTTTCTAAAAAAATTACACATTTTAATGGTTTATACAACTAGTGAACTAAAAGAGTAATGAGTATCATGTCTTCACTAAATTTCTCAGGCGATCTTCCTCTCTCAAATCGCCTAAGAATACAGTACCTAGGCAGTGGCGGTCGGTGTGGGAGGGCTCTGGGGCGCCGCCTTCCCTGCCAAATTTAAAATGTGCAATTTTTTTGTTTTAATATGTTTTCACAAGCAATGAAAAATGTATATTTACGTTTATAAATCTGTCATTGTATCAAGTCACAGACTCCAAGTTCTAACGTAAAAAACGTGACACAAAACGTCTAATAATTAAGCCGCCGTTCGGCGGTCTTTCATATTCGACCACCTGCAAATTACACAGGGAAAAAAATCATAAATGCAACACAGGCCGACACTGTTCTAATGTTATAAATCTGCGGTCGGAGAGTTAATTGACAGTGACAGCAAAAACTAGTGAATTTATGATTGCAAAAAACAAGGTGAATGCCTGAGGCAAAGACCTATCCTGATTTATTTTCTGTTGAGATAGGTCAGTTACGAAGTTCTGAAAATGTTGACGTATTTTAATTTATTTTCTTTCTCGAGAACTACAGGGTATATGTTATTTCTTATGGAGGTTCATTCTGCTCATTTTTGTTCCCATTTACCCCCTCCACTCCCACCTGCTGAAGACCTGGAGGATGTCATCGTGGAGGTAGAGGTCAAGGCTACGCATGCGCCAGGTGATGATGAGGGGTGTGGCTAGGATGATAGGCTAGGTAAACAATGTAGTAATAGGTATGAGTAGGTTACAGAATGTTTAAGTCCAGCTTTCGATGGCCGGCATAGCCAGTGCAGAGGAGAAATCGGACGCGCGCGATACGCGAGTTCCTCACATTAGAATAATAAATTATTGTTTAAGTCATTGTAATAATTTAGGATCAATTAAAAATTAAATAGGAATACTAGCCGTCTAGAATGTAGTAATTACAAAAGATCGTACTTGTAACCTAATATCCTAGTAACGTAGGTCAGCATCAATAACAAACGTAAGCAATCTCTGAATTTATTTCATATCATTGAAAACGCTGACGTAGAATAAAACCTATTTTTAAGTTCTGAATATACAGAGTGGACATTCTTTTAATGTTTCGCGTGTATGTGTATTTACAGCAGATAGTTCCTTGCGTATGAGGTTTAATATTCTTGGGTTAACTTTATAGACAAAAAATATTCCCTCACAATTAAATTAACAAATATGTAACATTAGAACAAAAAGCACATTGACACCGCAAAAGATATTTATATTTTAAAACTGGTGTCAGCAGGAGACTTATACTTTTAACAAAAATGTCATCAACTTGGTTACAATTTTATTCTTTAGTAAATCATGTTTCAAGTATTTTTCTATTTGAACATATTTATAATGCTCTGTAGCTGCGATAGCGAGGATTATTTAAGTTAACTGATTTAAGAATGTCATAAGAGAACAAAAAGCTAAAAACTTTTATGTAAAAATCTATACTGCACGCACATATAATTTTCCGGGGAATTTACAAATCTATACTGCATACACAAAATAATAAAGTTTTCATGAGTAGCTGGAGAGAATTTAAATTAATAAGCTAATCAAAAAACAGATATAAGGAAATAGGGGAGAAAAAATGTAAATAAGCAGAACAAATATTTTTCTACTTCTTTTATTCACAATAAATTCATATTTTTTAGAACGGTTTTAAATTAATTAATTTTTATCCTCGGTCTTCATTGTGGTATAATGGGCTTCAGATAATGATGACGTCATAGCTGCAGCCTGAAATTAGTGTTTAAAATGAAATTAATAATAAAAGACTTTTATTGGTACATACTAAAAAATACATTACAAAGGATGGAGTTTGGAACAAGTAATAATTCATAATTTTTTCATAAAAATAAATAGCCGCAAAAATATATAAAGAGTATTATAATATTATGAAACACACATTTCAGCATACACGTGCACGCGAGTCATATAGCTGAGAATCATGCAATTATAGCGGATAACATATAGGTACAGTCTTTGAGCCAAGTGCCGCCACATAAATTTGGGCACGTTCTTTATATAAATAATACTTAGCCGTAGGTTAAAATGATTAAATAGGGGATATAAATAAATTGAAATTTAGCAAGTACGCCTATTATATTCTCACCCTGGTAGACAACTTCCACACAAGCTTCAACTTGTTCGTATGATATCATGAGAAATAATGTTCTAGAACATTGGGCTCGTGCGCAAATTCCCCGAATTCTAACCAACGTAGCGGTGTGATTATATGACGTCACATAACATTATAAATACAACTCAGACCGTCTTTTTACATTATTTGTCTATTCATTTTCCTGCAGAAATTTTGTTGACAACCTGTGTGTGTGTGTAAATTAATAGGACAATAATTTTTGTACAGTGCTAATATTAACGTGTCAACTATATTGGTGAGAACAAGGTAAGCAATTATTTAATTTCAACGTGCGCCATGAATATTAACGAGATTAGATATTACGGAATAATTGAGCATTATCGGGACTTTATAGAAAAGCATTATATTTTTTAGATAAATTCAAATAACATGTAGTATTTATCGTAAAGTAAATAGGCACTTAATGGTTATAGAGATTAGTTTAATAAAAAATATTTTAATTTTTCACCTTATAGAACAATAACAGCAATTCAATAACTAATAAAGTAAAATGAGGATGTACGTAAACCGAAATATTTTATGATGATAGTATTTATACAGTAAATTCACTTTTCAACCAAAGCACTTTGTGAGTGAATAGGAGAGAATAAAGCGAGAGCGCTAACACTCCGAGATCGACATGCAGTCACGCATGTGTAGTGCTCTCGCTTTATTGCTATCTCCTATTCACTCACAAACTGCTTTGGTTCAAAAGTGAATTTACTGTATAGTGATTAATAATATCCTGTGCAGCATCATTACTAGTATTAATTTTGAAGATGTGGACATACTTATAATTTGAAAATAGCATTTATAATCCTTGTTACATTTACTTTATATACTTAACACTAAACTTAGGTACCTTTTGAGAACATTTCATATATTGCATCCCAATTTGCAAATAAATATATACATAACCTTCTAAAAGCGACTTTAATATGAATTTTATCAGCTTATAACTTAACTTACATGAAATCCATTAATTGCTAGTAATAAAAACAAAATAGAGTTTGATGTTAATAAAAAGCAATAATTATTCGATATGGGAATTTATATGAGTAGAAGCAAAAAACATTTAATATACACAGTTATTAAAATCAGCGTTTATAGCAGCAGAACCCAAGCATAAAATAATCATTAAATTTCATATAATTTTCCACAACAAAAATCGTTCTAGAATATTCCAATTTCACTATTGAATAGAGTTTGAAAAACAATTAATATATACAGCATATATTATAAAATTAGTATTTATAGCCGCAGAATCCATTTAAAATATAGCAAGCATTAAATTTCATAATGGAACTTTTAAATTTTCAAATTTTCCTGTCAAACCCCAGGAAAATTAGATTGCATAAAAATAATATTTAAATTTCACATCAAAATCGTTCTAGAATATTTCAATTTAGCAATAAAAATTTCTGAACGTACTAGAATTTCTGAACACGCTCTAATCACGTGATATATTTTCAGGTTATATCTCACCGCTGCTCATCGGCTTAACTTTAATAAAACCGGAGGAAAGGAAGACTTCTCCTCATTCAGCAGTTTGTCATTGAACAAGCAACATGTCTGCTAAAGATTTTTTTAAATATTTGTGTGCGAGCATTGCTGCTCTGCTTAGCGTTCTGTCCACTACATATAGTGAAGATACAGCCAAGGACGGTCTTAGGCAATGTGCTAAGGCTGTCCGCAATATAAAAAAACAGATGAAAACGGCCAAGACAATGGGCGAGAAACAAAGTTTGATGTCTTCCCTGGCCCAGATCAAAAGTTTTAGGACTAAAATTAAGTTTGAGCAGAAACGCGGAGCAGGGATAGAGTCAAGAAAGGAAACTGCATACCGTCGGGTTCATTGGGATGATATAGATGCGGCATTCACTAGTCGCATCCGTACTGGAGTCATCTCCAATTTAAAACATACCGATCCCAAGCTGTTCCTCAAAGACTGTTTTAACTTATTTAAACGTCGCATCGCCAATGCTTTGGAAAAGGACGAGTCCATTAAGGTTAATGCTTTGTTTGGGGGGCAGTTTATCCTTCAGAAAGCAGATAGGGTCATAGAAGAATTTAAGTATTTTAATACTAAGAATGCCCCAATCTATAGAGACACTGATATAGAACAATGGTTCCAAAAGTATGTTATTGACCCTATTTTAACGCAGCTGGAAGAGTTCCAGGAAAGAGACTCTGGATTTTCGTTGAAGGCCATCACCAATTTAGGCATTAACATAAACAAATTTACACCCCAGCTTGGTTCATCGTACATTCCATTAACATAAAAAACGACGACAACGCTTGCTTCGCTTGGAGCATCGTCAGCGCTCTTTATCCTGTGGACAGACTAAATCACCCAGACCGTATTGCCTCCTAACCCCAGTACTCTGAAGTTTTAAACCTAACCGGTATCCAGTTCCCTATGACCTTGAAGCAGATACCACGCTTTGAAAAGCAGAACCAGATATCGGTTAATGTTTATCTGCTACAGAAGAAGAAGAAAGCATTTGATGTGCACCCAGTTTATCTAACTAAAAATAAACTGGCTAGACACGTTAATCTTCTATTGGTCCAAGATCGCTATGATGAGGAAGAAGAAGAAGAACATGACATACCCAGCAACCCCCTCCAGTACCACTATGTATGGATTAAGGATCTATCCAGGCTGGTATCCAGGCAGCTAAGCCATCACAACAGCAAAAAATACTTTTGTGACCGCTGCCTACACTATTTTTACACTCAACCCAGCTTGGATAAACACACAGAGGACTGCGTTAATATGAACGACTGCAAAATCCGACTGCCCACTGAAGACCAGAAAATGGTAGAATTTAAAAATTTTAAAAACAAACAAAAGACGCCATTTATTATTTATGCTGACCTTGAGTGTGTACTGAAGCCAACAGAGGGAGGGGGCAAATATCAAGAGCATGTGCCATGTAGTGTAGGCTACTACGTCAAGTGTTCCTATGATGACTCATTGTCCTTTTATCGATCGTACCGAGGCGAGGACTGCATGTCTTGGTTTGCACGCGAAATGAAGGAATTTGCTGAGGATATGGAAACCGTTTTCTTATGTCCCTTTGATATAACATTGACAGCTGAACAACAAGCTGAATTTGATAAAGCCACGCATTGCCACATCTGTGAACGGACCTTCAGTCCGGAAGATGTTAAAGTACGAGATCATAACCATTTAATACCTGAAAATAATTATAGGGGTGCAGCACACAATTCTTGTAACATTAATTACAAGGATAAGGTGAATATACCGATTGTCTTTCATTTATCAGGATATGACGTACATTTCGTATTGGAAAATATCGCGAATAATATGCCGGGTCGCATTGATTTATTGCCCATAACCAAAGAAAAATATATTTCATTCACAAAAAATTTAGAACAAAATTTAATTAAATTCAGGTATATAGATTCATATAGATTTTTAGCTTGTGGGTTAGAAACATTAGCCTCATATCTGACCGACTTTCCAATCTTAAAAACAGAATTTTCGACATTAACAGCAAAATCATTGGCAACAACAAGTATTTACAAAATTTTGATCCCAGTAAACAGACTAAATATATATCATATTTCGACATTAACAATCAATATGGCTGGGCGATGAGTCAGTATTTACCATACGGAGGGTTTAAGTGGGTAGATCCAAACATTGACATTACAACTGTGTCAGACACATCGAGTGTGGGTTATGTATTGGAGGTGGATCTCGAGTATCCCGAAAATCTCCATGACCGTCATAAAGATCTGCCGTTTTGTCCTGAACATAGGGCTCCTCCCGGCTGTAAAAACAATAAACCTTTAGCTGCTTTACACAACAAAACGCGGTATGTTATTCATTACACGGCTTTAAAACAAACATTACAACACGGTCTAAAGCTAACAAAAATTCATAGAGTCTTGGCCTTTAAACAGAGCGCCTGGTTGAAGGATTACATTGATTTGAATACTTTGATACGTCAGGCGGCAAAAAATGAATTTGAGAAAAATTTGTTTAAGCTCGTGAATAACGCGGCATTCGGAAAAACGATGGAAAACATCCGCAAGCACTCTAATGTAAAGCTTGTTAACAAATGGGAGGGGCGCTATGGGGCAGAGGCTTTAATTGCTAAGCCCGAGTTCAAGGCGGCAACCATTTTTAATGAGAACTTGGTGGCTGTCGAATTAAACAAGACAGAAATTTATTTTAATAAGCCAATATACGTTGGAATGGCGATTTTGGATCTCGCAAAAACCACCATATACGACTTTCATTATGATTACATGAAGCCCGAGTTTGGTGACGACTGCACCGTCCTCTATACTGATACTGACAGCCTTATATACGAAATAGCCGATAAAGATATATATGAAGTCATTCATCGCGATTGTCATTCACGATTCGACACTAGCAATTACCCCAAAGACAATAGGTATAACATCCCTCAAGTCAATAAAAAGGTTTTGGGTATGATGAAGGATGAATTTAATGGTGTACCAATCCAAATTTTCGTGGGGCTCAGGGCGAAAATGTATACCGTTAAAAGAGCAGCGAATGATGGCGAGGCTTTATCAAATAATGTCGGGTTAACTAAAAAGATAAAGGGTATTAAGAAATCGGTGATCAAAAATGTCATCACACTCGAAGATTTCATAGAGTGCGTAGATAATTTTAAAAATAAATTTATCACGCAAAATCTAATTAAATCAGAAAAACATCAGGTTTATTCCATCACCCAAGACAAAATAGCTCTCAGCCCTCATGACGATAAGAGGCACTTGATCGAGGGGTCATATGACACTTTGCCTTGGGGACATTATTTCATCATGGCTACATGTAATGATCTTTCTTAAACCCCCGAAGAAGAATAAATAACGTACATGCAACCATTCATCATCATTTTCAGTCTAACCGCCAAACAGTCGACATGCCTAGGGAGTGCGATTGGGGAAGAGCCTGCAACTGTTCAGAATGCACTCCTAACCTCAAAGATGCCTGCGAAAAATGCGGCGAAAAAGCTTACGGCGTTACCTCCATATACAGACGCGATAGACGAAACATTGGCTATTACGATTTCACAACATGCTGTTATAATTGCTATCAATTAAATGGGGGAATAAAAGAAGCTTCCAGATTTCGGGATATGTGTAACCAGGTGCAAGGATTACCCCTAATTGAGGAAATGGACTCTCTACCTGAAATACTTAAAAAGCATTTTGCTTTACAAATACCATTGATTGAAGATTTTCGTAAGATTACCAAGGAGATGCTGCGTATAGAGATACGTATGATGCTCTATAGTAATAAGATCAAGTACAGCACTGCATTAGCATCGATGATATTATGTAGTGACACGGATCCAACGCAATGGTTTGAGAGTATTGTATTGAATATGGCCATTCAAAATCTGCAGCAATATAGAAGCCCTATCACAGTATTATCAATGACTGTGAATGTTTTATAATTTATGTATTACTTTTTACATATAATTTATATGTATTTTGTATATTCTCTAATCATATATTTCAATATTTATTAACTTTGCGTTCTATATCCTCCGTAAATATGTTTATGTTTTAATATTTATTTATCTTTATTAAAACCTATATTTTATATTGTATTATGTAGCCTCTATAAATTGAGGACTCTGTATATTTTTATTAACTTAAATTAAAAATTGTATAATGCTTTATATTTATTCATGTTTTATATTATTTAAAATTGATATTATGTAGTCTCCACACATTGGGTACTCTATATATTTTTATTAACTTTAATTATGTATATACTTTATATTTATTCATGTTTTATATTATTTAAAATTGATATTATGTAACTTTAGCAAAATTGATCTTAATAAAATAATCAATTTATTTACATGTGTTTCATTTAGAAAACATTATTACCACCCTATCCTCTTCTAAAATTATGTGTCTCCTACTCTTGTGATCTGAAACAGAGAGGGAAAAGGTGGGAGCCAGACTAATTATAAATCTCAAGCTGTTAAACGATAATAGACAAAATCACAATTTAAATGCCATAAAAGTTTACAATCTTACAAAACATAACCTCAATATCAAACATAAAAAGTTTTTAGAGGATAATGCTAAAAGCGTTCCCCCGTAAACAGTTAGGGATAATAATCTGTTCCTCCGTAAACAGTTAGGTATAATAATCTGTTCCTCTGTAAACAGTTAGGGATAATAAACAGAGTCTATAAGCCATTCAGGATAATGTTGAACTGATGAGGACCAATGAAATGAAACAGCATAGATGATGCCCCTAGGTGGTTTATATGCTGCGAGAGCAAATTTTTTAATAACAGCTGTTTTAAATAGCTGTTTACCTGTTTACAGGTAAACAGACACCTGTTTAAAATAGCTGTTAACCTGTTTAAAATAGCTGTTTACCTGTTTACAGGTAAGTTTCTCTTTTAGAAACGAATTGCCGATTAATGCAGCGCGCTGCATTAATCGGCAATTCGTAAATTTTAACGAAGTCTTTCGTTTCTAAAAGAGAAACTTACTTACTTAAGATCAATTTTGCTAAAGTTACATAATATCAATTTTAAATAATATAAAACATGAATAAATATAAAGTATATACATAATTAAAGTTAATAAAAATATATAGAGTACCCAATTTGTGGAGACTACATAATATCAATTTTAAATAATATAAAACATGAATAAATATAAAGCATTATACAATTTTTAATTTAAGTTAATAAAAATATACAGAGTCCTCAATTTATAGAGGCTACATAATACAATATAAAATATAGGTTTTAATAAAGATAAATAAATATTAAAACATAAACATATTTACGGAGGATATAGAACGCAAAGTTAATAAATATTGAAATATATGATTAGAGAATATACAAAATACATATAAATTATATGTAAAAAGTAATACATAAATTATAAAACATTCACAGTCATTGATAATACTGTGATGGGGCTTCTATATTGCTGCAGATTTTGAATGGCCATATTCAATACAATACTCTCAAACCATTGCGTTGGATCCGTGTCACTACATAATATCATCGGTGCTAATGCAGTGCTGTACTTGATCTTATTACTATAGAGCATCATACGTATCTCTATACGCAGCATCTCCTTGGTAATCTTACGAAAATCTTCAATCAATGGTATTTGTAAAGCAAAATGCTTTTTAAGTATTTCAGGTAGAGAGTCCGTTTCCTCAATTAGGGGTAATCCTTGCACCTGGTTACACATATCCCGAAATCTGGAAGCTTCTTTTATTCCCCCATTTAATTGATAGCAATTATAACAGCATGTTGTGAAATCGTAATAGCCAATGTTTCGTCTATCGCGTCTGTATATGGAGGTAACGCCGTAAGCTTTTTCGCCGCATTTTTCGCAGGCATCTTTGAGGTTAGGAGTGCATTCTGAACAGTTGCAGGCTCTTCCCCAATCGCACTCCCTAGGCATGTCGACTGTTTGGCGGTTAGACTGAAAATGATGATGAATGGTTATATGTACGTTATTTATACTTCTTCGGGGGTTTAAGAAAGATCATTACATGTAGCCATGATGGAATAATGTCCCCAAGGCAAAGTGTCATATGGCCCCTCGATCAAGTGCCTCTTATCGTCATGAGGGCTGAGAGCTATTTAGTCTTGGGTGATGGAATAAACCTGATGTTTTTCTGATTTAATTAGATTTTGCGTGATAAATTTATTTTTAAAATTATCTACGCACTCTATGAAATCTTCGAGTGTGATGACATTTTTGATCACCGATTTCTTAATACCCTTTATCTTTTTAGTTAACCCGACATTATTTGATAAAGCCTCGCCATCATTCGCTGCTCTTTTAACGGTATACATTTTCGCCCTGAGCCCCACGAAAATTTGGATTGGTACACCATTAAATTCATCCTTCATCATACCCAAAACCTTTTTATTGACTTGAGGGATGTTATACCTATTGTCTTTGGGGTAATCGCTAGTGTCGAATCGTGAATGACAATCGCGATGAATGACTTCATATATATCTTTATCGGCTATTTCGTATATAAGGCTGTCAGTATCAGTATAGAGGACGGTGCAGTCGTCACCAAACTCGGGCTTCATGTAATCATAATGAAAGTCGTATATGGTGGTTTTTGCGAGATCCAAAATCGCCATTCCAACGTATATTGGCTTATTAAAATAAATTTCTGTCTTGTTTAATTCGACAGCCACCAAGTTCTCATTAAAAATGGTTGCCGCCTTGAACTCGGGCTTAGCAATTAAAGCCTCTGCCCCATAGCGCCCCTCCCATTTGTTAACAAGCTTTACATTAGAGTGCTTGCGGATGTTTTCCATCGTTTTTCCGAATGCCGCGTTATTCATGAGCTTAAACAAATTTTTCTCAAATTCATTTTTTGCCGCCTGACGTATCAAAGTATTCAAATCAATGTAATCCTTCAACCAGGCGCTCTGTTTAAAGGCCAAGACTCTATGAATTTTTGTTAGCTTTAGACCGTGTTGTAATGCTTGTTTTAAAGCCGTGTAATGAATAACATACCGCGTTTTGTTGTGTAAAGCAGCTAAAAGTTTATTGTTTTTACAGCCGGGATGAGCCCTATGTTCAGGACAAAACGGCAGATCTTTATGACGGTCATGGAGATTTTCGGGATACTCGAGATCCACCTCCAATACATAACCCACACTCGATGTGTCTGACACAGTTGTAATGTCAATGTTTGGATCTACCCACTTAAACCCTCCGTATGGTAAATACTGACTCATCGCCCAGCCATATTGATTGTTAATGTCGAAATAAGATATATATTTAGTCGGTTTACTGGGATCAAAATTTTGTAAATACTTGTTGTTGCCAATGCTTTTGCGTTTAGAGCATTGACTTAGTCCGCCACGAATACCCCTTTCAATAAACATGATTATATCGATGTCGGTTATGAGCTCGAGATTTACCTGGGTATACTTGAGCATGCAGTCCCAAGTATACCCCGGCAAGGTATAATAATGTGCCGGATCTAACCCATAATTTTTTAGACTGGTTTCCCTAAATTGCTCAAAAATTTCAGCTAAAAGAATGATGTCCGTTTTCATGTACAGATCTGAATATTCACCTAAATTTTTAATGTCAAAAGCATTCCAAACCCGTTGTGCATGTTCATACTGTGTACCTTCTAAACGATTATAAAATTGATTTTGTTCCGGTAAAGCGTCAAAATTGAATTTTTCAAAGCTGTCCATGAAATCGTATGGGAATACACCCTTCTTTTTCAATAACTCAAATTGTCCGTCTGTTAATGTCGAAAATTCTGTTTTTAAGATTGGAAAGTCGGTGAGATATGAGGCTAATGTTTCTAACCCACAAGCTAAAAATCTATATGAATTTATATACCTGAATTTAATTAAATTTTGTTCTAAATTTTTTGTGAATGAAATATATTTTTCTTTGGTTATGGGCAATAAATCAATGCGACCCGGCATATCATTCTCGATATTTTCCAATACGAAATGTACGTCATATCCTGATAAATTATGAAAGATAATCGGTATATTCACCTTATCCTTGTAATTAATGTTACAAGAATTGTGTGCTGCACCCCTATAATTATTTTCAGGTATTAAATGGTTATGATCTCGTACTTTAACATCTTCCGGACTGAAGGTCCGCTCACAGATGTGGCAATGCGTGGCTTTATCAAATTCAGCTTGTTGTTCAGCTGTCAATGTTATATCAAAGGGACATAAGAAAACGGTTTCCATATCCTCAGCAAATTCCTTCATTTCGCGTGCAAACCAAGACATGCAGTCCTCGCCTCGGTACGATCGATAAAAGGACAATATATAGTCGTTGTAGAGTGTCGTATATTGTGCTCTTGCAAAAAGTGTGAGGCAAAAGTGGTAAAGTGCATTAAAAAAAATTAGGACTTTCTCAAAACAAACAATTCGTGGAACCCTGACTTTATAGAATAAAAGATAAGAAGGTACTGTAATTAGATAACAGGATATAAGTGTATTTAATAACTAAATTAATAACCAATCACTAAGGAACTAAATACATAAATAAATAAAAAAACCATAAAAACTTTTTACCATAAAAACCCACCTTTAAAAAAGCAATGTCCAGATAAAAACACTACAGCAATAAAATTACTTTTTAATTATTTAGTACGTGTGCTTAGATAGAAAATACTTGGCAAGTAAGACAAAAACAAACTATTATTTAAAATATTAGTAATGCAAGACCTACCACCTGAGGTTACAAATAAAGATATATATGCATTACTACAGAGTGTCTTGAGTAAAAACATAGAAATACAGAAAGAGATAAAAGATAACAAGGATCATCTCACTCAGGAAATAGCAGACCTCAAACAGGAATTTTCCAACCAATTTCAAGACCTAAAGAAAGAAAATGTTGATCTCAAGAGAGAAAATAACGAGTTAAAAGAAAAACTCAATACAATAGAACGCAGAACAAAAAAATATAATCTAATAATATACGGATTAACAGAAGAGGAGAACAAAGAGGAAGACATTCAAAACTTTTTAACAATCTGTAACGACACCTTAAAATTACGTTGTACATTCTCCGACTTCAGAGACATATATAGAATTGGAAATCTTACTGAGGGGAAAACAAGGCCATTACTTATAGAAGTGGTCAACTATCAATTAAAAGCAGAAATTCTGAATAATGCTAGAGAATTAAAAGGTACTGGAATATTTGTAGCACAAGACAATACGCCTACGGACTACAATAAGAGAAAAATCTTAGTCACGAACTTAAAATTAGCCAGAAATCATAACCTTCAGGCAAAAATAAAAAATTATTCCTTACTAATAGAAGATGAAAAATATACTGTCGAAGATCTGAAAAAGAATATTCCGAAAAAAATTATAGACGCACGGGATAAAGTAACAAATACCCAAGCGGAGAACAATAATGCAAAGTTCGACGAAAGCAGTGCCACAACAGAAGCTAAACCGATCAATGATAAACAAGAAGAAGATAGAAAAAGAAAAAATAGAGAGGACAGCCCAGAAAAATCAACTGGAACTAAGCCAAAAAAATTCTCCACTTCCCATCAAAGGTCATCAAGCAGAAATAAGAAGTAATTAATAAGGAAAAAAGGAAAAAAGAAGAAAATATATATGTATATGTGTGTATGTATATATGTGTATATATGTATGTATGTATGTATATATGGGTGTATATGTGTATGTGTATATATGTATATATAATAACAATTGCCAATATGATTATTTCTATTTTATCTGTATTTTATCTGTAACATCTTGAAATTTTCAAATTATCACCTACTTACATATTTATATATTTTTACCATTTTTTTTATATCTATTATTTTAATTTTGAAACTGCAGTTATAATGGACGCATATATTAGAGACTATGAAATAAATTCTATAAAAACAGAAGTTGTGTCAAACTGCGATGAAGGTAATCAGGTACCTACTAAATATCAAAATAACCACAATATCAAATTATTGCATAACAACATCCGAAGTATCAGCAAAAACTTGGAGGAATTTAAATGCTATATTAGTCAATTTACCTTAAACTTTGATTGTATCGTACTCACCGAAACGTGACAAGTAGAAAACTTAGATATGTATAAAATACCTGGGTATGATAGTATTTATAATAGTGGTACATTTAATCAAAACGATGGTACAATTATATATATTAAATCAGAACTAATCTATACGTATGACATCATTGAACTCCCTAATAGTAATAAAATAATCCAACTAAAATTAAGTTATAACAATAAAACTTTTTTAATTATTGCCACATATAGATCTCCATCCTCATGTCCCTATGAGTTTATTAACAGTGTAAAAGGCCATCTTGAAAATTGTAATAAAAATATTGACTATTCTATCTTTGTAGGGGATATCTAATTTGTGTAGCTTAGATAAAAGGCGAGCGATTCACTCGATAATATTCCTATGTAAGGTCGTTAACCATAATTTTGATTGTAGTGAGTTTCTTAACCTAATTTATCTGAAAACACCTAGACTAAATGCACGTAAAAGTAATATATTCCACCTGCCTACTCCTCACACAAACATTCTTGAAGCATCGCCATTGCATCAAATGATAATAAATTATACTCAGATTGAAGAAAGTGTTGATATATTCTGTCTTAATTCTAATTCTAATTATAATAATATTATAAATGCTGTCAACAGTATTTAAAACTTATTTTTCACCTATTTTATGATTCACATAATATTATATAATTGTACTTCCTTTATTTACTTTCAATATATGTGTTCTTATATAAGTGTATGTGTATGTGTGTATATATTTTGAATATATATATGTATTTTTTTTAAGTGTTTGGTATGTTGGTATCTATTTTGTATTCTTGAGTACTTATACATACTTAAAATTTAAAATTTAGTAATGTCTAGTTTGGACATTTAGTTGTCGAAGTTCATGGTTTATGTATTTTCTTTTTATTATTTTTTTTTAATCATATTCTTAATATTTGTATTTCAATTCATTGTGTACCTTATCCTGTAATTGGGAATTTCCTGTTGGATATTGTAAATCAATAAATAAATAAATAAATAAATAAATAAATAAATAAATAAAATAAATATCAATATTGATATTCTCAGAAACACTGATATTTCGCTAGAATACCTAAACACCATGTACGAATGTGGCTATATATCAACAATCAATGACTATACAAGATGTAAAGATCTTAGTAGATCTTGTATAGATCACATATTTATAAAAACTGTCTTAGACCCAGAATTATTATTACCTATCATAGTAAAAACTACTTTAACTGACCACTACACTATTGTATTACAAATAGTACTTGAACGTATGAATACATCACAATGTAATGAAAGTAATAAAGTAATAAAAAACATTAACTATGAAAAATTAAAAGATCTCTTGAATCGAATTGACTGGAACTGCATATACCAAATAGATGATCCAGAAACTGCAACAAATACATTTAAAAATATAATTAATAACCATATTAATATGTGTACCACGATTGTCAAAATTAAAAACAAAAAAAGAAAAAATTGGATTACTAACGGTCTCATTAATTCAATTAATAAAAGAGACAAACTGTATGAGCAGGTTTTAAAGGATCCAAATAACGAAATATTAAAAAAAAATTATAAAAAGTACAGAAATATGGTTACGTTATTAATAAAAAAAGTAAAAATTAGTTATTACAAAGACAAAATTGATCAAAACAAAAACAGCGCAAAAAATTTATGGTCTACAGTAAAAGAAATCAGCTCAACAGCAAGAAAAAATATTAGTATCAGTTCTATTAGCGCTGATGATGGTGAAAAAATTGAAAATATAAAAAACATAACCAACATATTTAATAACAAATATGTTAAAACTGGCGTCGAATTAGCAAATAAAATTAAAGTGAATCCTAATTACAAAGCTAAAAAAGTAAACACAATGAACTCAATTTTTTTGGCTACCACCAGTGCTATGGAAGTGAATGAAACAATTCTCTCACTAAAAAATAACAAGGCGCCAGGCATAGATGGATTAAAGGCAGAGACCTTAAAGAATATTTCTTCCATGGTCTCAGCACCATTGGCGTACATAATAAATAAATGTATAGAAATGGGTTATTGTCCGACTGCCTTTAAAACGTCTGTTGTTCTTCCAATACACAAAAGCGGAGATCGTGTGATCGTGAGCAATTACAGACCTATATCTTTGATAACCAGCTATACAAAAATTTTTGAGAAAATAATAAAAAAAAGATTATGTGAATATATTAATAAATATAATCTAATATCTGACAAACAGTATGGATTCCGAGAAGGCATATCAACCCAAGATGCCATATTACACCTTACATCATCAATGTACTCTGCTTTGGACATGGGTAAGCCATCCCTGTGTGTGTTCATAGACTTGTCAAAGGCCTTTGACACGGTAAGTCATACTTTGCTTGTGGAATCTCTGGAAGAGTTAGGATTTCGAGGCAAATCTCTAGATTTATTTAAAAGTTACATCTCTAACAGAAATCAATATGTCAAAATAAACAATATATTTAGTGAAAGTAAAAATATCGAATATGGGGTTCCACAAGGAACAGTATTAGGACCCATATTATTTAATATATATCTGAATGGCCTATTCTCCGTCCAAAGTAGCGGCACTATAATTACTTATGCTGATGATACAGCGATATTCTACAGTGATGACAACTGGGAATCTTTAAAAACGAAAGTAGAGTTGGATATGGAAAAAATAAAAGACTGGTTCGATCACAAATTGCTCACAATCAACTTTGAGAAAACAGTGTACTTACCAATTACATGCAATAAAACAACACTACCACACTTCGAAAATCTTAACACTGGAAATATGTTTACAATACGCGCGGCCACACAAGTAAAATATTTGGGCATAATGATTGACCCTCATCTTAAATGGGACATTCATTTAAACTATGTCATCAAGAAACTCCAGTGTTTAATATACAAGTTTAAAGTACTAAAAGATATACTGGACATAAAACAGCTAAAAACTTTATATTATTCCTTAGCTGAGTCTCATATTATATATGGCATATTGGGATGGGGTGGTGCCGGAAAAACAATTTTAAATAATTTAATAATTGTACAAAAAAGACTTCTAAAAGTAATATTTAATAAAGAACCGACACATCCATCAGATGCTCTGTATAAATATTCTCATATACTAGACCCACGGCAGCTGTTCTTTGTCCATGCGTGTATTAGACTGTATTCGAAGAAGGCGATTCTCAATATGAATGAGCATGTATATGATACCAGAAAGAAAAATTTAGCCTACTTACCACCATTTATGCACAAAGCTGTTGGGCAAAAATGTTTTGATTATTTAGGACCACGAATATATAATAAGTTACCAGGTGAGATACAAAACATAAGGTCTAAATACGCTTTCAAAAACCAAATAAAAAACTTCATACATTCCATAGCTCGCCACGAGATACATAATTTAATTGAGTGTAAGTAGTATGAGCAATCTGTAATATGTATATGGTTCTCCGCACCTATATGGTGGGTATGGGAGCTGTCGGCTTCTTTCATCTTTTTTGCTAGATGAAGGATGCCGACTGTTTTTGTATCCGCTATGTCACTGTGGAGGGCTATACCTATACCAAAGTTTACTAAACCTACCTTACAACTGTACCCCTAAAAATACCTTACGACACAATTTCTGTTTTATTTATCTAGGCATTCATGTCCGTCAGCACATAAATATGTATATGTGTGTGTCCGTGTGATTTGTAATGTGTAATATGTGTTTGCATATTTTATTTTTCCATAATGTTAAAACATGGAAGAAAGAAAATATACTTTTAATCTTTATGCATTTTTTTAGTTAGCTATAAGTTCTCTGCGCCCATTACTGTGTCATCGTTCCCTTTTCCGCTCAAGAATTTACCTTACGGAAATATTTATTTCAATTTTTATACCCTTATTCTATAGTTTGAAGATGTGTTGTAATTTATAAGACATGTCAAACTCCGCACAAGAAAATTTTTCTTACGGAGATCTATCTAATTTATTGTATTATTATTGTAATTGTATTAGTATTGTAAAATTATTTTTACGCAATAAATTATTATTATTATTATTATTATTATAATGAGTCATCATAGGAACACTTGACGTAGTAGCCTACACTACATGGCACATGCTTTTGATATTTGCCCCCTCCCTCTGTTGGCTTCAGTACACACTCAAGGTCAGCATAAATAATGAATGGCGTCTTTTCTTTGTTTTTAAAATTTTTAAATTCTACCATTTTCTGGTCTTCAGTGGGCAGTCGGATTTTGCAGTCGTTCATATTAACGCAGTCCTCTGTGTGTTTATCCAAGCTGGGTTGAGTGTAAAAATAGTGTAGGCAGCGGTCACAAAAGTATTTTTTGCTGTTGTGATGGCTTAGCTGCCTGGATACCAGCCTGGATAGATCCTTAATCCATACATAGTGGTACTGGAGGGGGTTGCTGGGTATGTCATGTTCTTCTTCTTCTTCCTCATCATAGCGATCTTGGACCAATAGAAGATTAACGTGTCTAGCCAGTTTATTTTTAGTTAGATAAACTGGGTGCACATCAAATGCTTTCTTCTTCTTCTGTAGCAGATAAACATTAACCGATATCTGGTTCTGCTTTTCAAAGCGTGGTATCTGCTTCAAGGTCATAGGGAACTGGATACCGGTTAGGTTTAAAACTTCAGAGTACTGGGGGTAGGAGGCAGTACGGTCTGGGTGATTTAGTCTGTCCACAGGATAAAGAGCGCTGACGATGCTCCAAGCGAAGCAAGCGTTGTCGTCGTTTTTTATGTTGATGCATGCCTGCTTTTTAGCAATTTTTCCTGGTAATGGAATGTACGATGAACCAAGCTGGGGTGTAAATTTGTTTATGTTAATGCCTAAATTGGTGATGGCCTTCAACGAAAATCCAGAGTCTCTTTCCTGGAACTCTTCCAGCTGCGTTAAAATAGGGTCAATAACATACTTTTGGAACCATTGTTCTATATCAGTGTCTCTATAGATTGGGGCATTCTTAGTATTAAAATACTTAAATTCTTCTATGACCCTATCTGCTTTCTGAAGGATAAACTGCCCCCCAAACACAGCATTAACCTTAATGGACTCGTCCTTTTCCAAAGCATTGGCGATGCGACGTTTAAATAAGTTAAAACAGTCTTTGAGGAACAGCTTGGGATCGGTATGTTTTAAATTGGAGATGACTCCAGTACGGATGCGACTAGTGAATGCCGCATCTGTATCATCCCAATGAACCCGACGGTATGCAGTTTCCTTTCTTGACTCTATCCCTGCTCCGCGTTTCTGCTCAAACTTAATTTTAGTCCTAAAACTTTTGATCTGGGCCAGGGAAGACATCAAACTTTGTTTCTCGCCCATTGTCATGGCCGTTTTCATCTGTTTTTTATATTGTCAAGAGCTGGAAAAAACTCTTAAAATTAAAACACTCCGTATATCAAATTGTTCAATAACCTATCTCCAAATTGTTTAATTATTCTAAAAGTAAACATAATTTGTATACATTACTATGACGAATAATTAAACAATTGCAAAATTCTATATTAGTTGCTGTTACCTAAATTGGGGTCATTTTAAATTTAGCAAGATTGCAAACTGGGCAATATTTCGAAAAAACCAAAAGGATAGGTTGTTGGACAGTTAGTCAACTTTTGGTCGTTAACGGGAAAGTGCGGTGCCAAGACATATCTTCCAAGCCATGGGGGCATTTGTAGAGTTTGTAATGTAAGTACCACTTCATATATCTAGTGTATAAGTTAGTTAGTAGGAAACCTTTTTTTATATTGTTTTACACCGTAATAAATGTTTTATTTCTGTTACTTCATCTTTTGAATACCTACCTCTTGCTACACCCCTAGCGTGTGTAAACGGCCGAGAAGAGGCCTAGACGTTTTATTAAAGTTGAGCCGATGAGCAGCGGTGAGATATAACCTGAAAATATATCACGTGATTAGAGCGTGTTCAGAAATTCTAGTACGTTCAGAAATTTTTATTGCTAAATTGAAATATTCTAGAACGATTTTGATGTGAAATTTAAATATTATTTTTATGCAATCTAATTTTCCTGGGGTTTGACAGGAAAATTTGAAAATTTAAAAGTTCCATTATGAAATTTAATGCTTGCTATATTTTAAATAGATTCTGCGGCTATAAATACTAATTTTATAATATATGCTGTATATATTAATTGTTTTTCAAACTCTATTCAATAGTGAAATTGGAATATTCTAGAACGATTTTTGTTGTGGAAAATTATATGAAATTTAATGATTATTTTATGCTTGGGTTCTGCTGCTATAAACGCTGATTTTAATAACTGTGTATATTAAATGTTTTTTGCTTCTACTCATATAAATTCCCATATCGAATAATTATTGCTTTTTATTAACATCACACTCTATTTTGTTTTTATTACTAGCAATTAATGAATTTCATGTAAGTTAAGTTATAAGCTGATAAAATTCATATTAAAGTCGCTTTTAGAAGGTTATGTATATATTTATTTGCAAATTGGGATGCAATATATGAAATGTTCTCAAAAGGTACCTAAGTTTAGTGTTAAGTATATAAAGTAAATGTAACAAGGATTATAAATGCTATTTTCAAATTATAAATATGTCCTCATCTTCAAAATTAATACTAGTAATGATGCTGCACAGGATGTTATTAATCACTATATAAATACTATCATCATAAAATATTTCGGTTTACGTACATCCTCATTTTACTTTATTAGTTATTGAATTGCTGTTATTGTTCTATAAGGTGAAAAATTAAAATATTTTTTATTAAACTAATCTCTATAACCATTAAGTGCCTATTTACTTTACGATAAATACTACATGTTATTTGAATTTATCCAAAAAATATAATGCTTTTCTATAAAGTCCCGATAATGCTCAATTATTCCGTAATATCTAATCTCGTTAATATTCATGGCGCACGTTGAAATTAAATAATTGCTTACCTTGTTCTCACCAATATAGTTGACACGTTAATATTAGCACTGTACAAAAATTATTGTCCTATTAATTTACACACACACACAGGTTGTCAACAAAATTTCTGCAGGAAAATGCATAGACAAATAATGTAAAAAGACGGTCTGAGTTGTATTTATAATGTTATGTGACGTCATATAATCACACCGCTACGTTGGTTAGAATTCGGGGAATTTGCGCACGAGCCCAATGTTCTAGAACATTATTTCTCATGATATCATACGAACAAGTTGAAGCTTGTGTGGAAGTTGTCTACCAGGGTGAGAATATAATAGGCGTACTTGCTAAATTTCAATTTATTTATATCCCCTATTTAATCATTTTAACCTACGGCTAAGTATTATTTATATAAAGAACGTGCCCAAATTTATGTGGCGGCACTTGGCTCAAAGACTGTACCTATATGTTATCCGCTATAGTTGCATGATTCTCAGCTATATGACTCGCGTGCACGTGTATGCTGAAATGTGTGTTTCATAATGTTATAATACGCTTTATATATTTTTGCGGCTATTTATTTTTATGAAAAAATTATGAATTATTATTTGTTCCAAACTCCATCCTTTGTAATGTATTTTTTAGCATGTACCAATAAAAGTCTTTTATTATTAATTTCATTTTAAACGCTAATATCAGGCTGCAGCTATGACGTCATCATTATCTGAAGCCCATTATACCACAATGAAGACCGAGGATAAAAATTAATTAAATTAAAACCGTTCTAAAAAATATGAATTTATTGTGAATAAAAGAAGTAGAAAAATATTTGTTCTGCTTATTTACATTTTTTCTCCCCTATTTCCTTATATCTGTTTTTTGATTAGCTTATTAATTTAAATTCTCTCCAGCTACTCATGAAAACTTTATTATTTTGTGTATGCAGTATAGATTTGTAAATTCCCCGGAAAATTATATGTGCGTGCAGTATAGATTTTTATATAAAAGTTTTTAGCTTTTTGTTCTCTTATGACATTCTTAAATCAGTTAACTTAAATGAATCGCTTATTATTAAAAGGGCCTAAGTCACTTTTTTAGCGTTTTTAGTTAAACATGCCATGGTACTATAATGACCAAAACTCATTGTTTAGCGATGAAAGGGACTTAGTCAGCTCACTGCAAATGTGTTTGCGGAGCTATGTTTATTCTCGTTTATTATTAAAAGGGACTAAGTGGGTTGACTTGGTACCTTTTGAAATTACCGCTTGTTTTGAATGACATTAGGGAGGGATGTAATCTAACCTAAAACAAAGCTTTGTCGAGTGTGTAAAGTGTTTGCTAATTTGTTGCAATAAATAGCGTAATTTAAACAATAATGTCTGATAAATATTTTACTGAAAGTGAAGACGGTGTATCGGATGTTGATGAATTACCAAAAAAACGTCGCAAAGGTGTGAGAAATGATGAAAAATATAGGAAAAATGTCATTAAGAAAGCCAGAGTTGAAGGTTCAGAATATATTAATCATAGAGGCCGTGCGGTCTTAGCAAGAAAACAGGGTCCTCCGTGCAGGTAAAGAGTCATATTTTTTTAATCTATGAGAAGAGATTCATTTTTTTTTTCTAGTTGTGCAATGAAGTGCTTTGAAAAATTCACTGACGTTGAACGAAAGAATATGTTTGAGAAGTTTTATAGCCATTTTAAAACCAAAGACGAGCAAGATATATATTTGCAGTCACATATTGCTGTTACTGTCGTTTATACGCGACGAAAACGTTTCGAAGGCGGTAAAGAAAGAAATCGGTCCTTTATCCATTATGCTTCAAATTCCGTCAATAATAAAATAAAAGTATGCCAGAATGCATTTTTAAGTTTACATGGGGTTACTATTAAACGAGTTAAAAGACTAAAATCTTTATTACTAACTAATTCAACTCCTCGTGATAAACGAGGAAAATGCTTAAAAACTCATGCTATTTCCGATGCAGAAAATACATTAATTCGTCAGCATATATCTTCTTTTCCCGTCAAGGAGACACATTATTCCGGAAAAGAGTATCATTATCTTGATTGCAGACTGAATGTCAAAACAATGTACACCATGTTTAAGGAAAAATACCCTAGTACCAAAGTTAAATATAGCTATTACATTAAATTTTTCAACGAAAATTTTGATCTTCACTTTGGTCGTCCACAAATTGATACATGTTGTCAATGTGAAGAGTTTTCACTCAAAATTAAAAGTCCATCATTAGGTGAGGCTGCAAAACTGGCAGCGATTGCGGAAAAAATGGTACATGAACGTAGAGCAAAGAAATTTTATACTGCATTGAAAAATACTATTGCTGAAGTAAAGGAAACGGACAGTATTACTGCTGTATCATTCGATTTTATGCAGAATCTACAACTACCACTTATTCCCGTCCAAGACGCTTTTTATTTAACTCAACTTAGCGTTAGCGTTTTTGGCATCCATGATTTGAGAACTGGGAAAGCTTACTATTACGTTTATCATGAAGGCTTAGCTGCAAAGACACCAGATGAAGTATGTTCATTTTTAATGGACTACATCAACAACTATGCAGATCCAGATTCAAAAGAGCTTAGACTTTTTTCAGACAACTGCCCTGGACAAAACAAAAACCATACTCTAGTACGGTTTTGCATGGCACTTATTCAAACAGGAAGATTTAATAAAGTGCAACAATTTTTTCCAATTCGGGGACACTCTTTTCTGCCTTGCGATAGAGATTTTGGTGTCATAAAAAGATATTTAAGAAAATTTGACAGAATATATTCTGTACACCAATATACTGAAAAAATTATTCAGTCTAGTCAAAGTAACAAATTTGTTGTCAAAGAGGTGTCGACTCAGGATATTATGGATTGGAAAAAATGGTGGTCAAATTATTACAAAAAAACAAGTTTATCCACTGAATCTCTAAAAAAAAGTATACCTAGAAATCAAAAAGAACACTTTACAATTTCCAAATATCATCATATTTTGCATAATAAAGACATGCCTGGAATTGTGGAGGCTCGAGAATTCGTTAATGGGTTTGTGGTTCATCATTTTGATTTATCACAACCAAACAAAAGACATAATGTATCCATGCCTTTACAGAAAGCATACGGCGGAGATAAAATTCCAATCTTGGACACCAAAATTTTGCATCTTAAGCAGTTGATTAAGTGGGTGGATGAAGATAATATTTCATTTTATCAAAATATCATCGACACCTGGGATAGAAAGTCTAGAAAAGATAAAGATTCAGTCAAAGGTCCAAATACATAGATGTGTTTTGAAAATTTTTGTGTTTTGTTACTTATGAAACAATATTTATTTATGTTTTAAAGGTATTTAATAAAGAAAATATGGAAAAGTATCAATTTTATTGTGTTTATTATTAAATGGACCTAAGTCGGAATTTTTAAAATAAACTTTTTTTTTAGAAAACGAAAAAAAAAATTTAAGAATACTTATAAAACCTTTGTACATTCATGTTAACCAAAGAAACAAAAACCTTGATTTACTAAAAAAAATTAAGTTTTGAAGTTAGAAAGTTTTTTCTCTTTTTCTCAAAACTTGTAAAAATGACTTATGTCCTTTTAATAATAAGCGATTCAAATAATCCTCGCTATCGCACCTACAGAGCATTATAAATATGTTCAAATAGAAAAATACTTGAAACATGATTTGCTAAAGAATAAAATTTTAACCAAGTTGATGACATTTTTGTTAAAAGTATAAGTCTCCTGCTGACACCACAGTTTTAAAATATAAATATCTTTTGCGATGTCTATGAGTAGAGTGGTAATGGCGGAGCTGGGTCTCCCCCACCCTTTTTTTTGTGGTGGGGTAATTAGGGTAATTAGAGTAATGTAGGTAATTAGACTGATGTAATTGCAATAGAGGTAATTAGAGTATTGTCAGTAATTAGCCTGATATGGTTGCAATAGAGGTAAGTAGAGTAACGTGCAGTAATTAGACTGATGTAATTGCAATAGAGGTAATTGGAGTGGTGCAATGCAATTGTAGTTGTAATTAGTGTATATACCGATATGTGTATGAGTACTCCAAGTAGTGGTGGTGGGGTAGCTTAGCTAGACTGCTATAACGAAGATGTAGTCGCAACACAAAATCATTTCTATTGTGAACCATCTACAGCTAACAAATCAGCCTAGTGCAGTCAGTGACTTCAGTTATTTCAAGTGAGCAATATCTTATATTACTCTTTATAATTCTTTCATTATATTCATTTTAAATATGGCAATTTCCGGAGTTGACTTATTAGCACTTAATGAGCTAATAAATCAAGATATGCAGGTTTTAAAGCAAAGATCCATTTCAGCGTTAATTTTAAATAAACCTTATATCATAAAAAAAATATCTTTGGTTAATACAAGATTTGGAAAATCAATCATAGTAACTTTGTTTGAGGAAAGTTCAATTACGACTTTTAAATCATTTTTACCGAAACGATTTGTGGAAATTATATGTGAGAACACTATCGATAAAATAAATTCGTCAAATGGTAAAATTACATTGACATATTTAGGACAAAGTTCTCCAGCTTATCCTGGAGCAAAATCTAGTCCATTAATAAGTTTCGGTGTTTAATTCTCAAACAAAAATAATCGTAAAAGTATTTAAGTTAACTAAGTTTAAGTATTAAGTAGAAATGGAATATTGTGGAAGAATGCTAGGAGTATTATAGAATAGTATTACTTGTTAGCCTATAAAGATTCTGATATATCTAAATTGACATTTGTACAACATATTTCTACTTCGTGTACACCAATAGCTCAAACGTAAGTCCATTTAGTGCTGTTTTTTATAAATTTTTTTACATTTCATTTTTTATTTGTAGGTACGCAGCAAAGATGTGGATGCAATATTCAACCCAAACATGGACCCCTGCAGAAGACATTACATCTGCCATTGAGAGATTGTCTTGTAAACTAGATGACTTAATAAGGGATGCATTGGTTTCATTAAATTATGATATGAATATCTGCTTCGATGCTGAAGAAGTTCGACGGGTTAAAGAAGCTTCTAAAGCGTATAGCATTGGTGTAAATCTATGTGGTAGATATTCCCGTGGCTTCTTAAATTTGGATGAGTTTTGTGAGCATATGGACAGAGTGGAACTAAAACATTTTCTATACGAGATAATGGAGGACCTACCTAAGAATATTATTGAAAAATATCAACTCGACCAGTCTGATGTAGAAGATAGTGATAACAATGTAGATACATAAATAATATTCATCTAATATATATTGTCATATTTATTACACCACATATTGTATGTATCTGTAGTAAACAATACTCTGTATTTTATATTATATTATAAAACTAAATAAATGAAATACACATTAAAAGATTACATTCATTTTATTTCATATTTCTTATTAAACAAAAAATACATTAGTATAATTAGAACAGTTTTTATTTTAATTTTATATTTAAATCTACAATTACATTCTGAGAAAATAAACATTTGCAAGTACATCATGATTATTGTTGATAAAATTATCCAGATATCTTGATAGAAATAGGTTGCACTACTTAATTCCACAATAATAAATATTTTCTTTTTTACTTGACTTCGAGAAAGCCATTCTGAACCGAGCCATCTAATGCGTTATAACTTAAATATGTATCATGAAGTATAAGTGCATATACTCGAGTTTGTTCCGGAAATTTCGCTTTTCGTGTTTCAAATTCTATTTTTATGTCGACAGTAGATGATTTCACTGCAACAGGTTGGTGTGAACAATCAATAACGAACAAAGGATTCTTTCTGAATTCCCCAAGATCCATCATAGGTTCACTCATATCTTTATCATAGTAATTGCGTTGGAAGTTCTCATACGCATAATATGCTGCAGAATCGAGCTTCTTATCGAAATCTAAATTCCAACGTTCATATGGGTATACTTCAGAATTTAGAAATAGTCGAATATTATTTATGTCTGCATGTTTGAACTGTGTAACATCTTTTGTCCTATTGTTGGCCTGATCAGTGTCTTGAAAGCCAAGAAGGATGAAAAGTGGACTCTCAAGACGGCTGGAGAGTTTAAGAGCCCATATGTCATAAGCTGTATCACGTAGACAGGGAAGCTCATAAATCTCCCACGTACGGTAGGCCATCTTAACCTTGGCATTATTACCAATTTTATTAATTCGATTCAATAATTTTAAGTTTTGTCGATCTTCAGGTATAATATGTCTTATCTTCCACTCAATTTTGCTGATTTGCAACTCTGCATCAACCTCTCCGATATAGGAGTCTTTAAGTGATCGTGCAATTATCAAAATTAGTTCCTGCTTCACATTCAAAATACCTTTGGTATAATCTTCTGCAAAACCCATAAGGAATTTAAGGGGTAGTTTGCCACTAAACACGTGACTGGTGGTATCTAAGATATCTTGTCTCATTTGAGTGAGACCCCAACCTGTTGTTATTAATGACCGTGCATGCGTTTGCCATATGACACCATAGTTTTCATTGTGGTAGTAATACCACGTCTTCTAACTACTGCTACTTGTTCACCACCCATTTCAAGATGTATCTCTTCAAATAGAAATGCGAGTGCATTATTGGATAAATAACAGCGCTTTGTGGTGTCACTTGGAGTAAATTTTCCCTCTATGTATATATAACTTTCTGAAATGTCGAGTATAACATCTTGAAAATTGATGGGAATACGTATTTCATCAGAGTTTATGTAATGTGGGGAACCATATGGTTTATATGTATGCTCATGTAGGCTAATTAGAGAATGATTAAATACAGGTTCATCAAACACCTCAAGTTTTTCACTAGTTGCAGTAGCTACCATTATTATGATCAATCTTTTCGCAGTTTTAATCCAATAGATTTTAAAAAGGTTCGATCCTCAGCTGACAATCTATGTCTTAACTGTTTAAGGTATAGTCTTTGAATGAATCGCTTTCCACATCTGCTTTGCTTTTTATTCATACTATTGCCCACTAAAGTATCATACTGGTAGTGATGTACTTGCTGTCGTTGATTGTATCGAAAACCCATTTGATTGTGGCTATCAGACTTTTTTCAATTCTAGCCTTATAATAATTGTCTCACCTCGAAAATTAATCTAATCACCGTTGTCGTCCAATATGCGTAGAGTAATGTTGTCTATCAACTGACACCGTTCAGGTCTAACAGGTAAATATATGATATTAGTAGGTTCTCTAGTAAGTTTGTAGCCAGGTTCAACATCTATGTCAAACTCAAAGAGAGTGTGTGATTCATCGGCATTCAGATAAGCTCCAGAAATAATATTGCAATCTACGCGTATCATCCTTACTTACATAATATCAATAGGTAGTGTTGATTCATAATTTTTATATGGTTGTAAATATATTGGTTCAAATCCCAACAGACTACCTATTGAATTTGGTTGTCCAAAATCTATTTCATACTTTGACACAATCTCACACTTTAAGGTGTTGTTGTTTGCCCGTAAAGTGAATATTTGTGTGTAACCATTTTCGTCAATATTCATAGCTTTCAACATTGTAGTATATATTTCGTCAATTTCATAAGCCCCCGGAGATATGTGAACAGTAGTGAATGTATCTGTAGCACTAACTCTATATCTGAAGTTGTTATTTGTTTCATCCACATTGAATATGGAGTTGTAAGAGTAGAATCCAATTAAACCCAACCCATGACGACTGCTCCTATCCAGTTCAATGGGTGGATGAAAGTTGACACTCAGCTCACTTAAGCGGCTCGTTAGTGTGAAGGTGTACGACATGACTGATGTAATTAAATTGTGTTACCCAATTTATTGTGGATTACAGCAATAATGGTATAATTTCCTCTTCTTTGAAATTGATGGTGATATATCAACATTGTTATTGGATGCCACATTTATATCGTTTACCTTACAATAGCAGCAAAACATTTTTCGAGGTATTGGACCATCATTAACATCATCACTGCCTTCATGATCGTTAAGGTAATGTTCTGTACAATATTGATATTTTAATATATCGACATCGTTCTGAAGATGTGTAGGTAGCTTATCCCATACTAATGCAATTTCATGTGAAGCCAACCCAATCATCACCTCTTTGGGCATATCTGCAAGATGTTGTTTGCTCATCTTCAACAGACTACGCAAACGGGAGAATGCAATTAGTGAGTGACCCATTCGCTTGATACCTTCTCGATCTATTGCTGGGGTTATAGATTTCAGTTCCATGGCGTTTTATATTTGTTTCGTAGAGAGAAACTTTAAACACAAATGTCCGCACCACACTGTGTTAAAATTCTGTACACGTTTGTAGTTATAGAATATTTGGTTGGCCCTCCTTGAATCGTTATTGAAATATGTAACTAATTCTATAGGTGGGGGTAAGTCGCCAAAACTATCAAAGTAATTTACTAAACTACCTCGTTTTTTATATGCCACCCAATGTGTCCCAGGACCATATATACTATCCAAATTGATTATTGCGGATTCATTGTAATGTGGCCCATGTCTTGGTAGTGAGTCACGCATAAATACACCTCGAAAGTATGCTACCTTCATTTTATTAGCATAATATTTAAGATCAATGTCGGTAAGAGGTCTCCGAGGTAGCGAGTCTATTAGTTTTTTGAATTCTGTTTTAGATAAAGACCCATCCCCTTTCGATATGGCTTCATATACATCCCCTTACCACTTTTCATAGCTATTGCTTCCATACTTCTGTTGTGCCGATTTGCTTCAGCTAATTCTTCTCTACCCTTTTTCACATCATTTACAGCTTTAGCAATACCAGCAGCAGTACCCGCCAAACTACCCAATGCAGATAATCCAGCAAAAATGGGTATTAGAGGTAAAATACCGCCAACTTTTGGTATTGGTATAATTCGAGGTGTTCGAATATTGCGTTTTCCACCGGCCTGTTTTATATATCGACGTGCAGCTTTTAGAGCAATTTCAGCCGCCTTCTTTTGGTCTTTTACTTTTTTGCCTCCAGCACTTCGCAGTGTGTCACGCACTTTTCGTACTATCCCAGATCCAAACGCTGTCTTTTTAACATTCTTCTTACCCTTCTTTGTTTTCTTGATGATTCGTTTCCTAATTGGATTACGAGATATTGTTAAATTACATCCCACACCAAGACGTTGTTTTCCTTTCATTATAGTTGTAACTAACCAAGCAGCGGCCTTTTCTCCACGTCCTGCGTCTTTGGATTTCACCCGTTTCCACGCAGCCTGTTCAAGCTGATAGTCTGCTTTATGGCGGGCTGCTAGGTTACTGCTGTTTTTGTCGTATGCAATATCGTGTTGCTTGCACGCTTTATCGAGCTGATTTATGCTAGGATCACCTCGTGCCAGCCGTTTATTTAAATCTGTGCCTGGACCACAAAATTGATAACCTGGCAAATGCAACTCGACGGGGAGGTTATTAACCAGGGAATTAACTAATCCTCTACCGCGCTTCGTACGTTTTTCACGTGTGTATCGTATGGTGGAAACCATTTAAATAAGAGTTGCAAGTTACACATCTATTTATATACCAATTAGCCGCTATACAATGCACATTGTGAAGCAGAAACAAACTCTTTCCATAGATAATTTGGATGAAAAAGTTGGGCGTGGGTTAAGTGCACATAATCGCCATGGACCGCTACTACCTTTAACTGTACGTGCCCTCATAATAGGACCTTCGAATTGTGGGAAAACAAATGTCTTAATATCTTTGATCACCCGTCGCTTAGGTTTACGCTTTTTAAATATTTACATATACTCAAAGTCTATAAATCAACCCAAGTATGAGTATCTACGTAAGGTACTAGCGCCGATTAAGGGGTTAGGATTTTATACATTTAGTAACGGAACGCAAATAGCGGAACTATCCGAGGCAAAGTCGGAGTCTTTATTTATATTTGATGTGATATGTGAGAAGCAAGATGTTATAAGAGCATATTTTAGTATGGGCCGCCATAGAAATGTGGATTGTTTTTATCTTGGTCAGACATATTCTCGAATACCGAAGCAGCTAATAAGAGACAATAGTAATTTAATTATTGTCTTTAAACAGGACGACGTGAACCTTCACCACATATTTTCCGATCATGTGTCACCCGATGTAACGTTTACAGTATTTCAAAATATGTGTGCAGAGTGCTGGAATGACAAATATGGGTTTCTAGTGATTGATAAGGATAGAGAAGTACAAGGTGGGCGATATAGAAAAGGGTTTGATAGCTTCATATATCCATAATGCATTTTAATGAAAATTTCACTTGAACCACATACTTCGTTAGGGTTACTACGTTTACGTATGCGCTAAGATGAAGGTTACCAAAGATAATAAAAAATATAACAATCTTGCACATCCCAGTAGTGAAATAGTCCTCAAGCGACAGTTGATTGAGGCTACAGATGCAGTACGTAAGAAGTTTAACTCTATTAAGAACAAAGATATGGAGATGCATGTAAAACTTGAAAAGATCTATCAACCAATAACTGAATCTTTAAATGCTATATCTTCAGCAGCGGAGAACAAACCACACGCCCAACAACCACCATCATCATCATCAAGGGTGTCTACTCAGAGGGCAGTGCCATGGGAGAGTGCTTCTGAAGGAGTATCTGATAAGTATTTAGGCGATGATGATGATCCACCGTTTACCTCCATCATGGAAACTCCATCATCGTCTATAAGAACAACCCCCGTATCTGAAACTTCTTTAGCTAGAAAACTAGAAAAAGGACATGAGGTTGTAAAAAGACATATACAGAATGTAAAATCGGGTGATTCCAAGTATGATAGTTTATATGGAGTGCGTGTAGATCCCAAGACAGGCAAACTGCTGATCGGCAATGCTGAAATACGTTTTTCCCATGGAAATATTACACTGTGGTATGGCAATAAGAAACTTGGCGTGTATCTAGGTAATCCGAAATTGTACGATCTAATATTTCTAAAACGTCCGCCAATTCTAGATGATAATAGAGAGAGTGTTATCGATGATGAATGGAGCAAGATATATGGAGAAATACTAAGAAAAACAAAAGCGCCGTACAAAAAATTCAATGTAGCGAGTGGCTATAACACCACTAAACGTGAAAAATTTCACAAAATTATCAAACCATTAACATCTTCTACAATTGCAACACGATCGTCAACAAGTGGTTATGGATTAAAACGTGTACCTACCCACAAATTGTATAGAAATAAAGATAAAGAGTATATCTACTGGAATAAACTCAACGAACTTGTGGATCGTCTACGCCTTTTATGGAGTTCAAAAATGGCGGGAAATAACAACCACGACAATGAAATAATAGAAATAATATCAGAACTTAGGGAGGAAAAAATAGTGTATTAAAGATATAATACCTAGTATCTTTATCCTCAATAAGTATTATATAGCCTGAAATATATAAAATGGATCAGACGCAATCAGAAATGTCTACTGTAAACAACACAATTGACAAATTTGGACGCAGCAAAAGAATTAGTGCGAATAAGTTAATAGCACTACGTGGATTACCGGGTGTTGGTTTTAAACTTACCAGAGATAATCACTATGATATTGACAATAAGCGTTTAAAAAATCTAGGGGAACCTATCGATGATCAAGATGGTGCAACATGTAATTACGTTAACAAGCGTCTACAAACAAATGAGGAAAATTCTGCCAAAGCTATTATATTGATACAGCCGATATAATTACTGGGGAAATGAAAAAATATGTTGATGTGGGACTTATAAAAAGTGGAGAAGAAAATCGCACTATTTTCAATAAACAAAATAATGAGATGATGCAGAAAATGAAAATAGAAATGAGGAAATATGTTGATAAAGCAATTTCTGAAGTAAAACGTTCGGCCATAAACAATCACAATACTTTAATCACTAGAATCTCTAAATTAGAGCATATTGCCATCGAACTCCAACCAAAGAAGGTGCAATCCGGAGGCCTAGCATTTCCACCAGAACTATTGCCTGAAGTTGATATATAGCTGAAGACAATTTTATAATGGAGGTTAGCAGCGAAAAATTACAAGTTGTTAACGAGTTACATAGATGTGCTAGACGAAATTTTCGTAGAAGAAGGACTATAATTAAAGGATATGGTGATTTATGGCAAATAGATTTGGCAGAAATGCAACCATTTGCATCTGACAATAAAGGTTACCGCTACATTCTCGTAGCGATTGATTGTTATTCCAAATATGTATGGTGTAGACCCGTTAAAAATAAAACTGGTAGCCAAGTTAGCTGGGCTATGAAAAGCATCTTTCAAGATTCTGGTTACACCCCTCTCAACTTGCAGAGTGGCAATGGTACAGAATTTTACAATAAAATCTTAGCCACATTAATGAAGGAACATAATATCAATCGTTATTCCACGTATAGCACGAAAAAAGCAGCAATAGTAGAACGAGTAATAAGAACCCTAAAAAACTGGTTATATAAGGAGTTCTCAGTTAGAGGAAAATACAAATGGTTCGACATTCTATCCAACATAACAAAAATGTACAATAATAAGGTGCATAGTACAACTGGTATGAAGCCTGCGGATGTCACATCTACTACACGTTTAACTGCATACAATCGTATTAAAATTTTTGTAAAACCTAAATTTCATATTGGGGACATAGTGAGAATTAGTAAATTCAAAGGTATATTTGAAAAAGGGTATACGGCAAATTTTTCAACAGAACTTTTTAAAGTCGTAAAAATAAATGTAACGAACTTCACAACTTACCTGCTTGAATATATGACGGGTCGACTAATAAAGGGTTGTTTTTATGAAATGGTGTTGCAGAAAAGTAAACATCCTGATGTATATTTAGTAGAGAAAGTTTTAAGAAAGAAAGGAAACAAACTGTTCGTTAAATGGCTGGGATTGCCCTTAGAACAGAGTTCATGGATTGATGAAACTGCTATAGTTTAATATCATCAGTCGATTTAATAAATTTTAGATTTAGAATATAGTGTATTACACCCATAACTATTAGCTGGGGTAAAATTTATTTTCTCATGAAACAAACTAGTATTGTTTATAAATGACTTTATTTAGGCTTTATTCAGGCATAATAACAAAAACCTATCCAATTTGATATACTGACATTGATGTTTCATCTCTAAACATACAATTATTAAGTTTATTGAATCTTCTCTAATGGATGATAAAAATTGAATTAAAAATTACAAATTTCAAAACGTCTAAAAATTAAATTATGGCAAAAATTATTTTTAACTTACAAATTCATTCATTATGGCCACCAATCAAAAAACGATGTCCCTAAGAAGATGTACATGTTCTTTCGCCTATATGGCTCTTCAGAGGGACCCCAAAATCACGTTCAATTCAAATTCTACCTTTATCTTGAAAACCTATACTCAAAATTGTATTTATTGACATTAATAAAACATTTTGTAACCATAACAAACAAATTTTTTCTTTTTCATTCCTTTAACTGATATGTCTTCTACTATATTTTCATATCCTTTTGTAATCTACTCTACTTTCTCTTTTGAGACGCATTGCTAATAAACAAACTTATTTAAGTTTTTTTATACTGGCCCTATTATAACAAAATTATCTAATATATTTATTGATGTTCCACTTCTGAACATACAAATATAAATTATGTTGAATTCAAAGAAAATCATTGAAAACATTTTAGAACGTTATTATCGTCGAATAATGTGAAAACAAAATACTCTGCAAGACTATATGTCTATACAGCATTGAATTAAATCACAAAATCCATAACATTCAAATAAAAAATAAAACATTTAAATAAAAATTATTAATCTCCATAAAAAATTAATACAATCTAGTTTTAGTTCGATTGTGACATTATGACGTTAAAAATTCCCTAGTTTTAATTTCATTCTGACATTGACGTTCAAAAATAACATAACCTCTTAATGTCAAATTGACATTAATGAAAAAATCGATATAACCTAAAACCAATGTCACTCTAACATTGACATTGTTGTCAAATTAAATCAAAATAAACTACTTAGTTACATTCTACCCTGACATTGATATAAAAAATTAATTATTAAAAAATTATATCACTCTCTTTTAGGTAAGGCCTATTCCTTTTACAAAAGGATATGAAAATATAGTAGAAGACATATCAGTTAAAGGAATGAAAAAAAAAAAAAATTTGTTTGTTATGGTTACAAAATGTTTTATTAATGTCAATAAATACAATTTTGAGTATAGGTTTTCAAGATAAAGGTAGAATTTGAATTGAACGTGATTTTGGGGTCCCTCTGAAGAGCCATATAGGCGAAAGAACATGTACATCTTCTTAGGGACATCGTTTTTTGATTGGTGGCCATAATGAATGAATTTGTAAGTTAAAAATAATTTTTGCCATAATTTAATTTTTAGACGTTTTGAAATTTGTAATTTTTAATTCAATTTTTATCATGCATTAGAGAAGATTCAATAAACTTAATAATTGTATGTTTAGAGATGAAACATCAATGTGAGTATATCAAATTGCATAGGTTTTTGTTATTATGCTTGAATAAAGCCTAAATAAAGTCATTTATAAACAATGCATATCAAGCAAAGAAAGAGAATTGTAAAAAAAAAACTAGTATTGTATTGAAATAGCCCATACATATTTATTCTTTATCTTAGCTGTAATAATTATTTTGCTATATTTTATATTGAAATGTTTAGCCCTAATAGTTAATGTAGATGCTAACACTTGAAAGATAATAAACATACACATAAATGTTTTAATTCCTTTTTATTTTCCTACAATCTATATTATAAGAATGATACAAATATACATATAACATAAAAACATAAAACATAAAATTAATAAAATACAATTAAAAATTATAATTAAACATATACAACAAACATAAAAAATAATGTAAAAAGTACAAACTAGAAAATCTAATATTATTATATGGGTACTGTTCTTTTTCCACTGTTATTGCACACAAAACAACCTTCGATGGCACCTACTGACACTGTGTCATCGCCACAAGCTTTGCACTTTATGGTAGGTACGTCCCACCACTCAACAGTGTTGTGCAGACTTGCGTGTTGGTGAACAGCCCCATCTACGACCATGCGAGAATACGATACATAGCACCTAGTGCACATAAAATATTTTCCCTGGTCAATGCTGCATAACACAACGAAGGCCGCTGTAGCACACACCTTGTCCATTGTACCAGCCACCATATCTTTTATCCGGAAATCCATCTCGTGCTGGTCTTCCTCGATGAGGTCCGCAACATTGACTTCTATGCCATCGTCCACCATTTCGTCGACCCCATCGTCCACTATACCATTTTCGCCGCCCTCGATGACTTCTTGGATATCGATGTTGACACCATTGGCATCAACATCAGCAGCTGCTCCAATCTCCGCAGCCTCAGCAGGTATCCCTATCTCCGCAGCCTCAGGATTGAACAGCATCCAATTATTGGAATCTTCTTGCGCCAACCGTTTTAGAATTGATATAATAGATGGATTTGCGCCATTTCGATACGTGGTATATAGATAGAAATAGTAAATGCAACTAAGTTTGGTTTAATGTTACTCTCATATTAGTAGTGTGGGGAGGGAGTCACTCTAAAATAATAGAGGGGGTATTCATATCCAATCATAGGATACGTGTTATTATGAATTTTAATTAGTGCTAAGTTAGCTGCAAATTGTATTTATTGTAAGTTCTTTACAAATATTAATAAGTGTTAGTTGTATATTATAACCATCTTTACTTGGTAAATAAATGTATATTTTAAAATCTTGTGTTTTCCTTTTACAATTGTAAGTGTACCTGATAATACGGGGTGGGGTGCCTGTAAAGTAATGTTTGTAGGAGGCGCCACTGTTGGGGGTGGAGATTAGTTTGCTTTATATAACACACAGCAACGCTCTTGTTTGTCAGATTTAAAATTATTAACATCATGGACACTTCTCAAGTAAATTGCGTCTCCTCCAGCACCGACTCAAGATCGACGTCACCGACCTGGTCAATGCCTAGTGAATATGGTCCAGACAGCAGTGATTGGTGGGAACGGTCACCTCCATCGTATTCGATAGACGAAGAGGACCAGGAAGACGAAGAGGACCAGGAAGACCAAGCTACCCCAGATAGCACTGACGACAGACCAATATCACCTTCATCTTATTGGATAGGTGAGAATTTAGGCGAGGACCAGGGAGACCAAGATAACCCCCCAGACAGCAGCACTGATAGGGCAACATCACCATCAGCATGGTCTATGGAAACGGTGTTCTACGATCCAGATGGCCAGCCATCACCTGACCAGAGCCACTGGTCAGATTATTAGCTCTTGATAGAGTGCGATAATGTCTGCGAGGGAACAGATTAGGCATCCATAAAAATTAAATATTGTAAATAATTTAATAAATAGTTTTAGTTAATAAATTAATTGTAAGTCATTTTAATACATTTATTTACTTAATAAACTCTTAAGAATATTACATGATTTTAATACATAGATTTAGTTGATGCAATGTCAATAATTTAATAAATAGTTTTAGTTAATAAATTAATTGTAAGTCATTTTAATACATTTATTTACTTAATAAACTCTTAAGAATATTACATGATTTTAATACATAGATTTAGTTGATGCAATGTCAATAATTTAATAAATAGTTTTAGTTAATAAATTAATTGTAAGTCATTTTAAAACATTTATTTACTTAATAAACTCTAAGAATATTACACGATTTTAATACATAGTTTTAGTTGATGCATTGTCAATAATTTAATAAATAGTTTTAGTTAATAAATTAGTAAATAAGCCATGTTAATAAATACTTTATTTAATAAATTTTAAGAATGTCACATAATTTTTTGTATCGGGGGCTTCGCCCCCTCTTAGGTATAAAGGGTGTTTCACCCCCTGTAAAGTATAGAGGGGGCTGAGCCCACTATAAAAGGCGACGAAAGGGGGCTGCGCCCCCTATGACGTCGGCCCCCCCGCCCCGCCCCGACCCGCGAAGCGGGGGCGGGGTAAGTGGGGCGGGGGGCGGGGGGGCCGCCGGGGGGGCACGCTGTGGGGCTTCGCCCCCCAGCGCTTTGCATTATACTACAATATGTAACCCAACGTAACCTAACCTAACCTAACCTAATCTAACAATATATACTTACATAATATGGTAATTAATTTGTTATAATTTTTCCTAATCTAACATTACATATTCTTATATAATAATTTACGAATATACTAATAATTTTTTTATCATTTTTAATATTTTTGTAAAATAAATTTTTTTATTATTAATATATTTTAAACCTAATTAACAATAATCTTATCTAACTAACAATATATTCTTACATAATAATATACAGTAATTTATTTTTTGTCTTTTACTTGTAACATTTTTTGTAATTATTTCTGTCATTTATTTTTTTGACAAACTTTTTAATTTTTTTTATTATATTTTTTTATTAATAATATATTTTAAACCTAATTAACAATCTTATCTGACTAACAATATTCTTAAATAACTTAAAATCTAACTTAATTAATTTGCCTTTATTTGTATAATCTTTTAATTATTGTCATTTATTTTTTTGACAAATTTTTATTTTTTTTTGGGCATTTATTTTTTTAATATTTTTTTTATATAAGGTCTGTTCCAGCAGCATAAGGACTAGTCCGGAACCAGTTCGGGATTTTACTGAGCATGAGCAGAGACCGATAAGTGTTGCCTATCTGCTACTGCGCATGCTCAGTTAAATTCCGAACTAGTTCGAGACAGTTCTTATGCCTGCTGGAACAGACCTAATATCTTTTAATTATTTTTGTCATTAATTTTTTTGACAAATTTTTATATTTTTTTTGGGCATTTATTTTTTTTATATTTTTTATTAATAATATATTTTAAACCTAATTAACAATAATCTTATCTAACTAACAATATTCTTAAGTAACTTAAAATCTAACTTAAAATAGCTTTCCGCCGCGTGTGCAAGTGCTCAGTCACCCATTTTCTCAGTAATATATCTCATCTGCTTTGTAGATTTGTCGATAGCCTCCCTTTGTTTTTTTACGTCGGCCTCTAATTTTGCAGCCCTTGCCCGCATATCTGCAGCACGACGTAAAATTTTGGGATGCTCCCGACAAATCTGCAAATTCAAATCATGTTTTCTCCTAAGTTGATGATATATTTTAACAAATTTTAGAACATTATTTTTTGTCTCAACTTGTGAGAAAACCTCCGGTTCAGAATCAGAATCCGCTGGAGGTGAATTCTCATTAAAAATCGAAGCTGCCTCTGGTGGCGGTGGCAACACCGCATTAGAGCAACCCGGTTGTTCTAATGCGCATTAGAACAGCTTGGCTGTTGTAATGCGCCATTGCCAGGTAGAGGTACAGCCACAAACGAATTTGCAGACGGTTTTACCTGCCCTTTACCTGCCGAAACCTTAATTTTTTTTGGTGAAGCAGGTAGCGGACTTAGAGGGGCAGGTACAACTGTCTGCGTGAAATCCATTATTTCGTTCCATAAAGTCACGTCACAGTATATGGATTGCGTTTCTGTACCTCTACCTTTACCTTTTGATGGCGCCGACGACGACTTTGCGTTTTTATTGTTGTTGATATTACCAGTGCTAACACTAGGCAAAAAGTCGTCATCGGAGTCATGTGCCACCAGAGACATAGATGATTTACGGGGATGAGATGCGCGTACATCCTGACACCCTGAAGTAGATGGTGTGACTTTAAATTTTTTGTTTAAAGCCAAACCATGTAATTTCGGAGTATGAACGGGTTTACCTGCATTACCCCTGGATATGGTGACATTGACGTTATTGCCGAGGTCACCATCTTCAAGGTGCAAAACAGGTAAATCTGCGCCAGGATGTATATTGTCGTGCATCTGCTGATGGTGCCCATGATACGCTCGCTGACTACCGCCTTCGTTAGAACACGAAGCGCCCCCAACGTCAGCAGCAATACCATCTTTAACAATTATGTCGTTTAAAACATTAACTCTGCCAGAGGATGGATTTTGTGTCGCTGTCCCTGACTTCACAGCACCGGCATTAATGGCGGAACCTGACGCTGTAGATGCGTCAGGTGATGGTTTAAACGTAGCCAAATACGTCATTAAAGTCAGGGGCGGTAAAGTTTTACGACCACCAGCAGATACATGTTTATTGGTTCTTACCATTTTGTTCGATTCACAAATTCACAAATAAAAACAGAGCAATTAAATTCACGAGAGCACACTTGCACACACTAGCACAGGCGAAGACGGAAAGAATCTTGTAAGCGTCCTCAAACCCAAGCCAAGCTCACTTCCCCCTCCAACGGTAGGGAGTGGGCGACCACTCTCGTCTCTCATTGGTTGGACGACATCACGTGATTTATGCAAGCCAAGCTTTCACCCCACTGTTGATTTTCTTTGTCTCAAGAGAATCCCGCTACAAAGTGACGTCAAACTTTTCTAAAATATGTCATGCGCACATCGAATAACTGACGCGACATCTTTCTATTTGAAATGACATCACATTCCTGACTGCAGCATAAAACGACATTTTAATTTTAGCAACGTCACCTACTCTTACATTGTAAAACTGTATCATTACACACACCTCTTCAAGTCACTACCTACATTATTTATAATTTACGATTTAACCTAATCGATATTTAACTTATTTTGGGAGAAAGGTTTACTAATAACAACACTGTGATTTTTATTTAGATATTTTTATTCTATTATTTGAAAGTACTTAAAATTATCACAATAATTTTGTATTATAATGTTACAATTAAATATTGGTGAAATTTTGTAGTTTGAATTTTCCAGTTTAGTTCATGTATTCGAATTTTCGACCTTTACGTTAGAAGATGAAATAAAAATTTCAAATTATTTATTGGCTTAAATCAGCTATTGCTGCAAGTAAAGCGTCCAAGTTTTCACTTTTTTTCTCCATGTTATTTATGGCAACTATCAGTCGTTCTATATTTTGTTCTTGTTCGCTCTGAATAAATGATAATATGTCACGGTGCCCCTACGGTAATGTTTTAGTAGTATTAGGAATAACAAAACGTTTGTCATCGTGTTGGGACAAGGCCACTTTGTTCTTTATTTCTGTGTAAATGTCATGCAAGCAACTCCGAAACGTATTCATTTTTCTAAATATTAAACCTCCCCGCTCAACGATTTTCTTATTGTCATCTATTGACAGCTGCTTTCTAATAACAGATTTCTTCACACCTTTAGCTTTTTTCAGTTCATTATCCACCGATTGTATATAATAAGCTTTCGCACCCGTACCATAAAAACTAATAATGGGATCAGAGGGGAACTCGTCTTTCATTTTACCTAACACCGACAAGCCCTTATGAATATTAAATTTATTTATTTCTTCGTAGTTAGATGTATCGAATTCGTCTGGATTCTGTATTATGAAATTATAGAAGTTATCTGTAAATGTTTTTATAATCAACGAATCCGTATCTGTATACAGCAAAGAAGCATTATCGCCGAAATGTTTTTTGATAACGTCGTAGAAAAAGTTGTATAATACTGTCTTAGACAACTCCAGGATACAAAAACCAACGTAAATTGGTTTGTTGTAGACTACCTTTAATTTACCCATATGGATGGCTACAAAGTCATCAGTAAATATTAAGCATGATTTAAAGTTAGGGCGTGTTATTAATGCATTTGCACCCATACTCCGCCTAACACTCTCCCAGTGGGTAACTAATTTTATATCCATTCTATTATCAACATTTTCCATTGTTTTACCGAATACTGCGTTATTTAATAATTTATACTGATCTTTTTCAAATTTATTCTTAGCCTTATTCTCATATCAGTGTTTAGGTCAATATATTTTTTAAGCCAAGGTGATTGTTTGAATTTAAGTATTCTATGTGTTTTTATAACCATTAACCCGTTATCTAGCGCTTGTTTCAAATTTATATAATGCACAATATACCTCCTCTTATCGTTTAAATTTGGTAACAGTTTTGTCAATTTCGATTTTGATTTTGGTGGAATAATATTTTCTACTAAAAAGGGTAGGTCTGAGTGTAAGTCGTGTAAATCTTGTGGATAATGTATGTCTACTTCGAGAACATACCCATGGGTGCTTTCATCTGAAATGCTCGTAATATCTAAATTCATGATTTCTTCTTCGGACAGCCACACGAATCCACCTGTCGGCAATTGTTGCGACATACTATGCCCATATAGGTTCGTGGCGTCTAGATATGTGATGAATGAAGAAGGTTCTTTGGGGTCGTAGTTAGGGAGAAATTTGTTATTCGCAATATGTTTCCTTTCCGTACACTGGCTTACTCCACCACGTATACCCTTTTTTAAAAAATGGATCATATCAACGTCCGTTAATAATTCCAACTCCATTTTGGTTAGCTTTAACATAGCGTCCCACGAGAGACCCGGACAAGTGTAATACTGAGCAGGATCAAGTTTATATTTTTCCAAACAAATTTTACGAAAATTTTCAAATACGTCACACAAAAGGAGTACGTCTGATTTTAAATAAAGATCTGAGTAATCGCCCAAATTCTGACAATCAAACAAGTTCCACACATCATTAGCCCTCTGATAATCTTTATCTGTTATATGTTCTTCATTTAGGCTATCGTAAAATTCATCTTTCGAGGGTAACTCTACATTATTTAGTTTCTCTAAACTATCCATAAAACTATATGGAAATACACCCTTTTGTCTCATTAAATTAAATTTTTCCTTATCTGTATAGAAACTTCCCGTAACAAACAATTGGTTATCAGTTAAGTTGCCCCCTAAATTTTGCAACGTTGTTGATAAGAACTTAAAACTATCGATGAATCGTAGTTGTATAAATTTCCGTTTTTTCTCCCCTTTCTTATTGACGTAATCATGCATATAAAGGTGTTTCGTGAAAGATATATATTTTTCTTTATTTTGCGCTATAACATCAACTCTGTCCTTATGTGCACAGAGCTGTTTTATAAATAGGTGACTGTCGTAGCCACTCATATTGTGAAATATGATAGGTACAAAATTTGGTAATTTGTAATTTAAGTTACATACAGAATGTGCGGCACCAAATCTTACTTTACCAGTTATATGACAATGATCTCTAACTTTTACATCCTCTACTTTAAATGGTTTCTCACATATACCGCATTCGGTCGCATTCAGGAAGTCTTGTCTTTCTTGTGCTGTGAGTTTAGCCATTGGGACTATATCTTTCATATATCTGTTATAGATTTCCCTTACATCGGCTTCAATACGCGATACAAAAACTTTGGCTACATCAGATCCTCGATAGAGTTCAAATTTTGATAAAGAATTGTCAAAAGAACATTTTATGAAATATGCGAAGGAGTAAGGTTCGTGCATAAAAGTTTTATTTGTATAAGAACGTTCGGGGTTCGGTTCACAAGTATGAATAGGTTTCAGAATTGATTCAAAGTCTGCATACACTACAATGGTACTTGCATTTGTCTTTCAAAGTTTTCAAATTTTAATATATTTTCAGGTACTTGTTTACCATATTTATCAATCCGAAATTGTGTCGATGGTGTTGTTGTATAAACATGATTACGGTCATTTCTCTGATGCTGGAATAACTGACGCTTATTATTAAAATATAGTAAGCAACCATCACAAAAGTACTTTTTATGATCATGAGCTGAAATTTGAGCGGAAACTAGCTTAGACAAGTTTTTTATCCAACAATAGTGATTATTAGCGCAATCTTTCTTACAGTGATGATTTACACCACATTCACCGGAAAGTAGTAACAAATTAACATGCATAAATAGTTTTTTTTCAGAATAACGTCAACAACAACAACTTCATACTTTATTCTATTATTCTCAAATTTTTCTTCTAACCCGTACACGTTAATTGAAATATTATTCATCTCCTCAAATTTTGAAATATCCCGCAATTTTACTGGAAAATTCATACCTGATAAATTTAAAACTCTTGAAAAATGAGGATATGATGAGGTCTCAGATGTGCAGCCATTTGCAGGATACAATGCTGAAGTTACAGCCCAAGCAAAACAATACTGATCGTGATTTTTTACATTTACCACTGCCTTCTTGTTTTCGATGGATTTTGGCAACTTGACATATGATGAACCACCCAGAGGACTATATTTATTCACATTGATTTAAACAAAAGCAATTCGTTCGAGGGCCCATCCTAAAATTAAATTATAATTAGTCATTTTCTTTCCACCTTAATGTATGTTTAAATACCTGAATCACGTTCCAGAAACTCCGTAGTTTGTGTAATCATAGCATCCACAAAGGTGTCCAAAGTATCGTTCAAATCCATAGCTTGATCCAAGATTTTGTTGGGAGTGTTAAATGATTTCATTTCAGATAGTTCCTGTGTCTGTAATACGTACGTAGCAAACGTTTCCATATTTACTTTTACTGTATTATGAATACGTAACACTTCCTCGAAGAGATTTAATATTTTTGGTCTAATTTCATTGAAGAACATTACATAGTCTTGGTGATTATTTTCGCTATATACTCGATAGGTTACAATTCTGTATTTGAAAGCGCTCTGCACAATTTCTACACCTTCTATAAACGGAACACATGAATTTGTCCTATGTTGCAATGTCCTTCTATGGGAATTCATTTGGGTTGTGCTTAGAGTCACATTACAGCAATTACAAGTTTGCATATTTGTAGATGTTGAAGGATTACATTCCAGTTTAGGATATTTTGCTTGCGGACCACTATCATGTATCTTCTTACAAGATTGCCTCTGATGTCTTCGCAAATTGTCACCACGTGTAAAACTTACACCACAAGAAGTACAAATATACATTTTATGTCTTTACTCTGGGAGTCTAGCACCACAAATGACTGTGTGCTCCTCATCCTCATTTATATACACGGAGTGAAGCTGCCCCACCACCTCTACTTGAAATACTCATACACATATCGGTACATACACTAATTACAACTACAATTGCATTGCACCACTCCAATTACCTCTATTGCAATAACATCAGTCTAATTACTGCACATTACTCTAATTACCTCTATTGCAACCATATCAGGCTAATTACCGACAATACTCTAATTACCTCTATTGCAATTACATCAGTCTAATTACCTACATTACTCTAATTACCCTAATTACCCCCCACCACAAAAAAAAGGGTGGGGGGGAGACCCAGCTCCGTCATTACCACTCTACTGCTATGTGCTTTTTGTTCTAATGTTACATATTTGTTAATTTAATTGTGAGGGAATATTTTTTGTCTATAAAGTTAACAAAAGAATATTAAACCTCATACGCAAGGAACTATCTGCTGTAAATACACATACACGCGAAACATGAAAAGAATGTCCACTATATTCAGAACTTAAAAATAGGTTTTATTCTACATCAGCGTTTTCAATGATATGAAATAAATTCAGAGATTGCTAACGTTTGTTATTGATGCTGACCTACGTTACTAGGATATTAGGTTACAAGTACGATCTTTTGTAATTACTACATTCTAGACTGCTAGTATTCCTATTTAATTTTTAATTGATCCTAAATTATTACAATGACTTAAACAATAATTTATTATTCTAATGTGAGGAACTCGCGTATCGCGCGCGTCCGATTTCTCCTCTGCACTGGCTATGCCGGCCATCGAAAGCTGGACTTAAACATTCTGTAACCTACTCATACCTATTACTACATTGTTTACCTAGCCTATCATCCTAGCCACACCCCTCATCATCACCTGGCGCATGCGTAGCCTTGACCTCTACCTCCACGAAGACATCCTCCAGGTCTTCAGCAGGTGGGAGTGGAGGGGGTAAATGGGAACAAAAATGAGCAGAATGAACCTCCATAAGAAATAACATGGGATTTTGGCGCCGTACGCCCATAGCATATCTACGCAAGGAACTATCTGCTGTAAATACACATACACGCGAAACATGAAAAGAATGTCCACTCTGTATATTCAGAACTTAAAAATAGGTTTTATTCTACATCAGCGTTTTCAATGATATGAAATAAATTCAGAGATTGCTTACGTTTGTTATTGATGCTGACCTACGTTACTAGGATATTAGGTTACAAGTACGATCTTTTGTAATTACTACATTCTAGACTGCTAGTATTCCTATTTAATTTTTAATTGATCCTAAATTATTACAATGACTTAAACAATAATTTATTATTCTAATGTGAGGAACTCGCGTATCGCGCGCGTCCGATTTCTCCTCTACACTGGCTATGCCGGCCATCGAAAGCTGGACTTAAACATTCTGTAACCTACTCATACCTATTACTACATTGTTTATATAGCCTATCATCCTAGCCACACCCCTCATCATCACCTGGCGCATGCGTAGCCTTGACCTCTACCTCCACGAAGACATCCTCCAGGTCTTTAGCAGGTGGGAGTGGAGGGGGTAAATGGGAACAAAAATGAACAGAATGAACCTCCATAAGAAATAACATGGGATTTTGGCGCCGTATGCCCATAGCATATCTACTTATATATTTTTTATATTTGGTATATGGCCTTACCGTTAAGGGACCTACCATCCCTTAAAATTAAAATGAGTAGTTGGTATTCACCCTATACAATAATTATTTTGTGTAGTTATTCAAATTTTTAAAAATTAGTTAGTTTCTCATTCGTCTTTCTAAAAAATGCCTGTATGCGTATCTTAATAAGTCTTAACAATTTATATATTTCTAAGATATTCAAATGACATAATTCGAGTCAGTATTGGAGTTTAATAAAAAATAAAATATTCCGATTTTCTGAGGATTGTCCTCATACATATACCTACTAAAGTACACCAATGACAATGGTGCATTGTCTTATTGTCACCTAATACAATTTTAATTTTACAAATATATACAGGGTGAATCTTAGAGTGGCGGCCATATTTTTGGGGTTAATAGTACTAGTCGTCATGAACATGAATCCGAATTTTTTTTTGTAGGTTGTAAAATGGCCGAGTTATGAATTTTTTAAAAAAATTCGCGATTCATGTATAATTCTTGTAATTCTGGCGCCGCTGGGCAAGCACTTGCTGCATTACGTGTGGCTGGTCCAGGTCGACAGTGTTGCCAAGTGTAGATGATATAAAACCAATCGATTAAATTTTCACTTTTCATTAATAATCCAGAGATACCCAATCACGAGAGAGAGATAAGGGTACCTAGTGAAAATGAAAAATTAATTAATTCAATTGGATAAACAGGTTTATTGAAATACGCAGTTTTAACTTCCATAATGAAAATTGTAATACGAAACAAAATGAAAAAGCCGGCTGCCTAGTCTGCATAATTTTTATGACACAAAATGAAAAAGATTTTAAAAACAGAATTAGTTAATAGGAATTTTACCACCCATCAGCTGTTAGAGTCGCTGAACTCTTTACAAACTATGACACTGACCTAGTTACAAGCAGGTGCATTAACAAAAAAGAGCGATAAAAAAAAGGTTCTCCTGAAATGCAAAAGCCGCGGACGGCGAAGCGTGCCAGTTGTTTTTCTATGTTTTAGTTTTAGTGTTAGTGACCAGTCAGACAGCCGCTAGTGTGGTTTATTGTGATTATAAAATTAAATAGTTTAAGTTTTTATTGAAATTTATAAAAGTGGAAGTTTTGTGTTTGTGTTTAATAATTGAGTGAGGTGTACCTTCTACGTGTGTGTAGTTTTATTTTAGTGGTGTTTTAGAGGCGACTTTTATCTGTGGGGGCACATGAAAAGTTTGGTGTACACGACTCCTGTCAACAACGTTGAAGAATTACGGGAAATAGTAGAAAACGCTGCGAATCACATAAGGCAGAATACGGACTTCAATAAAGTTAGAGATTCTATGATGCGGCGAGCTACAGCGTGTTTGGAAAATAACGGAGGACAGTTTCAACACCTGCTATGAGAAATGCCGATCCAAGATAAGTAAAGATTTATTGTTATTAGAAAAAATAATTTTCTGTTCATTATTTGTTACTAAGTATTAAGTTTTTTAGTTATTACTTTTTTTATTGTTACACTCACGGAGAATAGTTTTTACTTTGTTATTGCTTAGATAGTTCATTTTATTTAGTTTCTTGTTTGCTTTACTATTAAATTCCCCGTATTTTATTTCAATCATGAAGTTTGGCAACAACGCACTGTTCAAGACAGGCGTGTGCGTCTCAGTTATTACACGTTACTCTCGCTAGCGCATTCCACTGGCGGGGTACCCAAATTCAAATAAAAAGGGTTTAAACAATATTCATTTTTCATAGCGCGTTAAAAAAAAAAATTTGTGGTTTTGTGTTCCCATAGTTGAATGGAGTCGCCTCCTGTAAATATGGCCGCCACTCTAAGATTCACCCTGTATTTACCATCTCTAAGGTAAAGTTTTTAAATATTACCGGTACTTAATTTTCCCAACTGAATCTATTGTCGGATATTACCGAGGATATTACATATGAAGATTTTTCGAATTCCGACTTTTCACCCATATACAACTTTTCATAATACAGATATTTTCTTAACTTTGGAAATAAAGGCATATTGAATCACTTGTCAATTTTTTGAAAATTGCATCCTAAACGCATATTAATGTTTTACTGAATTTTGATATTTCTGAGTTTTGGATCAAGTCGGAGCTAAATTTAGATCATGAACAACCAGAGCAAAATTTATTCATGTTTCTTTCCTTGGACATGTCGACCTCTCTTACACATTGTTCAGAAACGAGCCTTTTGGACACGAAATTTGCTAGCAGGTTCATGCAACCGAAGGAAATTAATGGTAGTGGATAAGGAATATTTTTGTGCCTTTGCGAGAAAACTTATAGACTGGAAACGCATTTTGGCACTCACATTGACATACGTCTCTTTTGGCAGGAAACATCAGAATTGGTACCTGTTCTCTGCACCATTGAGCCTGTACACATTGCAGTTAGAACATTGTTAACGATATTTTTTTCCGATAAACTGTGCAATACAGCAAAATGTATCTGTATAAAAGATGGACTCAAATGTTGTCTAGAGTGCTCGTGCAAAAATTGCAATAATTTACAGAAACCCGAAGAGACCGTTATTGTAACACTTATAAAAGATATTTTCATGACCCCCTAATTGCTACAGATAAAATTGAAATTTTAGTGATTTTACATATCCTAATACTTTTTGAGTTTCCCTGTATAACAACGTTTGGGGCTTAACCGACTATGCGGTACTGTAGTAGACATGTAGACATGAATAATCCGTAAATAAAAATTTACCGAAATTGCTTAAATATTGACGAAAATATGAGTACGTAAGTTGGTTAATTTTTTTTACATATTCCACAATTTTTGTGCGAAGTGTATATATATATACCTACTATGTAATTAAATATTGAATAGTATACCTATAATATCAGCTACTTGACATAACTCCTTATATTGGACCGCACAGCGCCGCGCCCCTCCGACGGACGAGCTGTGCCCTTCTTTCTGTAACAAATGTACAACTCGTTGCCAGTACGCAGGATAGAGATCGCCCAGTATGAAAGTTTTTTCATTTTTAAGCTGTAATTACCATTAAAGAAATAGTGGTCCTTTTGCTTTTCCCAGAAAAGACACTTTAGCCATAATTCGAATATTTTTGTAAAAGTTAACTAGAGGGTCATGCGTTAAATAATAGACGAGTCATCTATAAGTGTTATTGCTTCCTTTAAAAACTTATAAATCAGAAACAAATCCAAACCCCTCAGTACGAACTGATTTATAACGTGCACTTTAACATTTTTTTCAATACAATATCTTAGAAACCCTTATTGGTCAGTAAAACGAAACCACATGTTCTTAGGGTATATTGCGAGCGTCCGAAAAGACCACTAGACCGGGACCTTTTGCTAAATGTCAACGAAAGTATCTTGGATTATGAATACATAGTAACGGCCGGACAGGTAGTTATCGCGCGATCAGATTAATAGAGTAGGGCAGTTGCGCAATTAAGCGATCATACCTGAAGGTATATCTCTATCTACGGGGTAAATTGAATAACATAACTGGGGTAATTAATTCTTGAAACATTCCATTATCGACCATGTCAATAATATTAAGTTAGGTAGAGTCTATATACACCTGAGCTAGGTTTTCCCAATAGCAGAATGGGTTTCCCTCAGCTCGAGTTTGCGAATGCAGGTGCTATATAGAAATAGTTTATAGGAATTGTATTCATGATTAGGTTAACTAATTAATAGGAGACGTATGGAAACTTATTTAACGGAGCCAAGGCACTTGCTAGTAATTTTCCACCACGTCGGCTTGGCAGCGTAAAACAGGTTCAACCCCTAAGTAAGATACTCAGAGGCGGGGCGGGTTTCAATTGGTCAATTCTTTAACTTAGCTAACCCCCGCAAGTCAACAGCCCCTCAGGCGATGGTCCGAACCTGATGTGCTAAATCCCGAAGTTTGTAAGAGTTACTTTTTTTTCGATCTTTGTGCGATCATCATCTTTCTTTTTGTGTGTCATTGGTAAGAAATAACAAATAATCTTAACTAAGTGTTTATTCGGTAATTTCTGATTTGTTTTGTGTTAATTTCATATTGCCAGTAGAGTCAGTAATTTGTTCTTTATTATTTTTATAAATTAGACTAGTGGACGTTTGTCTGTTTTCCACTAGCCGTGGATTCCAGAACGGTTGTCTATTTTCTGGAATTCCTAGCGATAGATAGTTTAACCGTGGTTTGCGGGATATTTTCGAGTCATTTAAGTGTTTTCCAGACGTTAAGCTATATATCCGGTTTATAACCACTGCCAACTAGTTAATAAGGCATTACTAAGTTTGTATATTGTTTTACTTTAAGAATTGCACATTTTGTTGGGAACTATTACCCGTTTTTTTCCTTTTGTTTATTCATTGTCATTTTCTTCATTCCTTTTTTTTTGTAAATAAATAGATACTAAGTGTTTTGAGAATAATTTTGTTTTATTGAAAATATGGTTGGCAAAGTAAATTAAAGGTAAGATCAGAATTGGTGAATAAGCATATTCTAAGTGCCGATTAATATTCGGGATATCTGTCGCGAGTGGGGTAGTATCCAAAGGTGGCCGCGGATCCAGTGCCAGAAGGAGGCCGCACACTGGGGTGTCTGGTCAACTATATGGTAAAGGAGTAAGATCTAGATAATAAGTAGTCATACGGAAAGTCCTCAGAACAATAAAGATTAGTGATCACCGGGTGAGTTGCCGTCTCCCCATTTAGTCAACACCAGAAGATATTGTTCAAAGCGACTATTCGTAGAGACCTGTCGTTCTCGAGTCGATAACGAATCGCGGTTAAGATTCAGAGTGAAAGCGTTGTCTAGAGACTAATTAATTATGCATATCTTCATATATTATGTACTGAGAGTTTGTCGTAAAAGGTTGAAGGTAAAGATTTTCGGTATAAAGTATAAAATGTAACTCGGTCAGTAAGAACTGTTATATTTCTCTACAAAAACGCAGTGCATTAATAATTCGATTTCTCGAAAACCATAAGTCCTAGCATGCTGATTTAAAAAAAAAAACTTTTATAAAGTCTTGTCCACATTTGACTCAATATATTCATATATAAATTCCTAATAATTAACATAGCTCTCCATAGGGTGAAGTTTTCCGAGCACAGATTTGCTAGTAGCGACTTTGAGTCAAATTTTTTCAGAAACGTCTCATTTTAAAATCTTAATTTTTGCCATTGGAAGCGCTGTAATTTCTTCCATAAGTAGCCAAAATTTCATGGTCATATCCCGAGCCGTTGATTTAATAGAGCGATGTATGTTTTAAAAAACGTGTTTTTCAAATTATTTCGCGAGCAAAGAAAAAACGATTTTGCAAAATTCGTCCCTACTAAAAAAAGTTGTAATACACATGATGAATGGCCACAACTATGCTCTAAATGATGGCGAAGGTCCCATTTAGTTATACCTTTATAAAAAAAACGACATCCTAATCTGGAAACATATTATGGTACACGCCCAGCCCTAATTTAAAAAAACTAATGTTTTTCTTAAGTCTGTTAGTTTTTGTATACACAGTCATGGCATGCTGTTGTTGTCATTATTGAAAACGAATTCACTCATACAAAACAATACCAGAAAATACACAATAACATAGTTATTCATATGGTACAACACTACCGCCATTCAATAAAGGACTGTCATTTGTCGCCAATGCTAGCGCCACGCTGTGGCGTTCGACTTTACTTTCACGTCACACATCGCTATTAAATAAAGGCCTCTCTTTACCAATGACATCACGCAAATCAGCTGAAACTTTCGCCGCCAAATTGTACAACGCCATGTAAAGTTCGAAGCCCGCATCAGCCTCGTTCAAAAACGTTAGGTGTCGCTTCTTTTACATTCCTATATTCACTGCCAGCAGACAATTAATAAAGCAATAGACGCTTGGCGCAGGCGGGTTCAGCTCGTTGTGAACGCTAATGGAGGTCATATTCCATTGTTTAAGCATTAATTTTGACAATAGTTGTTATTTAGTTAACTGATTTGTAATTAAATTACGTTTCTGATTCAGCACGTTATTTAATTAGATTTTCTTTGTAAGTTCTTAACCGATTTTTGTGATCTATGCGTGAAAATGTGTTTAGAAGATATGGCTTCCAGATAAAAAGAAAAGCCATTTAATTCGCCATTTAAAAAAAATCCCAACAGCTTTTAAATATTAGGTATATTTGACCACTTCCGCCATATTGGATTTATGATTCATGTCAATTTCTGACATTCAATATTGTAGTGGAAGGCTTTGGGTTTTAAATGATACAAAAAAAATTAAAATCGGTTAGGAATCAAAAAAATTATAAAGGAAAATAAAAATGTCTGTTTTTATCATTGCTGCCGAGACGTTGATAACACGCCTCTACATTTTTTGGTACAGCTCCGTAGTTCTTTGACCGATTATTTAAAACTACCCATCAAAATATTACCACAAGACCACAAGACCAGTTATGATGATGAAACAAACCGTTTGTAAATTCGGCATTTCAACAAAATTCCAGCAGTTATTAAAAATTGCTCAAGTTTAAATACGTCTGCCTTGACATTTATGATCATAATATCAGCTTCTGACAGAGAATCGTTTAGCTGAAAGCTTTAGCTGTCGAACGAATCCAGAAAGTTGAAAATCGCTGAAAAAATAAAAAAGTTATAAGGTAAAATGAAAATTCCGGTTTTTTTGGACCACCCGATATATCCAAAATTGCTAATTTTGCGTTTCCTGTGTTAATTTATTCTCTGGATATTTAGTGTTTGAGAATTATCTCTACTGTTGTAGACTTAATATTCTCAATGCGTTTTAGTGGACTGTATGACAAAATTAGAAAAATGCGAAAATGCGAGTGGCATAAACTTACCCATTTATAGGTGAGACGTTCGCTTGCCGGCCGGCTGCTGTGATGTAGGGTGTAGCAAATTTTCCGTTACACGTTGCACTGGTATATTACAGAAAAAAGTTAATATGTCTATGCACTTGAAAATGTATATGTCCCTGCGTTGCGGTGTTAATACGATATGTATCCTCTGCTTGCTGCCTCGTCTTTTTTCTTTTTGGGTTTTTTATGCCAACAAAAAACGCGCAATAAAACCGTGACTTAAATGAATTTAAAAAGTAAAATATTTCCTGTGGAGCAAACCTGGTAGGCAACTTAAAATACATTTGACAGTGAAGCGAAAATTAAACTAAGGGAAATAATTAAGCTAAACATTAACAAACTAAACAATTACAAAACATACCGCCCACCAAAAAGGCGTTAGCGTTTTTCATTCTGCAGGCGATGGAAGCGGACACAATTTGACGAGCGGACGCTTAAACACGCCATTCTTGGTGCGTACAGTGGCCACTCGTGCAACACCGTCTGCACCAGGAAATATTTCCATAATACGGCCCAGTTGCCACTGCAATGGGGGTGCCTGGTCATTTTTTAGTACTACCATGTCACCGGGTCGTGCTGTATCTGAACTTGAAGTCCATTTAGACTTCTGGGTAAGTGTGTGCAGGTACTCTTTATGCCAACGCGACCAAAGATCCTGATGCAGACGCTCAAGCAACTGCCAACGAGTTAAACGACCTATGGGCACGTCAGATATATTTTCTTCTGGAAGGCAAGACAAAGGTTGCATATTCAAAAAATGTGAAGGTGTCAAAGCTAGCAAATCATGCGGATCTGCGCTTAAAGGCGTAAGAGGACGAGAGGTAAAAATGGCCTCGGTTTGTGTCAAAACGGTAGAGAATTTTTCATAAGTCAAAATTTGTTGTCCTATGATGCGTGTTAAATGAGATTTTACAGATTTAATTCCGGCTTCCCAAAGTCCACCGAAATGAGAAGCGTGTGGAGGACTGAAATGCCACTCCAGCGATTCTGTCGTAGCAGCAGACTTCATTAATGCCACAAGTTGCTTATGAGCGCCTATAAAATTGGTTCCGCAGTCGCTATAAATATGACTTGGACGACCACGTCTAGCGACTAAACGACGTGGAGCTGCTAAAAAGGCATCTGCAGTTAGTTCTGACACTAACTCCAAATGTAAAGCTTTAGTACTCATGCAGACGAAAAGACATAAATAGGCTTTGTAAGTTTTGGCACCTCTCTGCTTACCCATGGTAATATGGAACGGGCCACCAAAATCGACGCCGACATGTGAGAATGCGTTTAATGGAGAGACTCGAAACCGAGGTAAATCTCCCATGACAGGTTGAAATGATTCAGGATGTTGACGCCAACAAATGTGACACTTAGAGATCACTGTGCGGACTGCCCTACGTGCAGATAAAATCCAAAAAATTTGTGTTAATAAAAATTGTACCGTTTGGCAACCTGCGTGTAAATATTTTAAATGGCACCATTCGATTAATAACGTCGTAAGTCGACTACAGCGCGGTAGCAAAAGGGGATGTTTCCTATCGTAGGACAGTGAGGAATGTCGTAGTCGACCCCCAACACGTAAGAGTTCGAATTCATCACGAAAAACACCAAACTTACGCAAAGGTTTAGATAATTTTAAACCCTTCTGAAGCTGATAGAAATCTTTACAAAAAGCAGTGCGTTGCGTATGTTTAATTAGCGTCATAAGGGATTGATTTAACTCCAACTGCGTTAAGTGCGCAAGTTTTTTAGAAGCGGAATTTCTGCAATTATGTATAAAGCCGAATAAGCGATAATCCGTTGAAGTTTGGAAAAGGAACTAAAACGGTTGAGAAGCGTATCTATCAAATTATCGTCTACTGTCACATGGAGCGTGATTTGTCTTGATTCTGACAAAGCATCAGAAGGAATTTCCGTGGTTATAGACGTGGGCCACGAAGCATTGGGTTCCTTTAAAAAGGAAGGTCCCGCCCACCAAAGCGAATTGTTTAAAAATTCTGACGGAAATGCACCGCGGGAAGCGATGTCCGCGGGATTTTCCGAAGAGCGGATGTGTCTCCAGTGAATAGGAGGAATTCTCTCTTGAATATAACTGACTCGATTACTTACAAAAGTTTGCCATCGATGTGCAGAAGATTTAATCCAATATAGAACAATAGTTGAGTCTGACCATGCGTAGATCTCGTTAAGGGTAATTTTGTGACGATACGCATTAATAACATATGACATTAAATCAGAAAGTATCACTGCTGCGCAAAGCTCTAGACGTGGTATAGAGATGCACCGCAGTGGTGCAACTCAAGATTTTGCACATATAAGGTGAAGTGAAACGTTCTCATCGTGGTTATGCTCCCGAAGGTACACGATACTTGCATATCCATGCATAGATGCATCACAAAAGCCATGTAGTTGATAAGTGATGTTAGTACCGCTGATAATGCACCGAGGTACTTGAACATGTGACAGGAGTGGTAACTCTTCTCTGAACCGCGCCCAGAGTTGAAGAACATCTTCCGGCGGTTGTTCATCCCAACCGACCCCAGTATACCATAACCGCTGAAGAACTCGTTTAGCTAAAAACGTGATAGGTGACAAAAATCCTAGGGGATCAAATATCCTCGCTAAATTCGATAGTATTTGGCGTTTGGTACAAGGTTTCTCAGTAGAAGTAACCCGATAAGAAAATTCATCTGAAGAAGGTCGCCAGTATAAACCTAAAACTTTTAACATATTAGCCTCACCCCAAAGGTTGGGATCGTCGGCCAAATGAGTCGCGGGAAGATTATTAAGTAATCTAATATCATTACTTGACCATTTGCGCAACTCAAAACCACCTCGTGCTAAAAGAGTAATGAGTTCTGTTTGCAACTTTTGCGCGTGTTCTAAAGAAGGACTACCAGTAACAATATCGTCTACATAAATATCGGAGCGTAAAATAGAGGCAGCATTTGGAAAACCGAGTTCTTCTTCATCAGCTAATTTTAATAAAGTTCGAATGGCTAAATACGGAGCCGAAGAGATGCCGTAGGTAACCGTTTTTAAACGATAATCCTGTACAGGTTCTTCTAGTGAAAAACGCCAGAGAATTCTTTGATAATCTGTTTGCACAGGATTAACCCAAATCTGCCGGGACATCTGTTTTATGCCAGCTGTACTTGACTTTATGAAGGCGAAACCTGAGCAACACACTAACAATATCTTTCTGCAACTTAGGACCTACATAAAGAGTATCATTTAGCGTTGGGCAAGCGGGCAACTTTACGGATGCATTGAATACTACGCGTAGTTTAGTAGACGTCGATTCAGGTTTAAGAACGCAAGAATGCGGAAGATAAAAATTAGTATCTAAATTTTTAGGAGCAGACACGAGCTCCATATGTCCTAAATCTAAGTACTCCTTCATGAAAGATGCGTATTGTTGATATAAATTAGAATTTTTTAGTAAGCGTCGTTCTAGTGCATATAAAAACTGTATTGCGATATAGCGTGAATTTTTAAATTGTGGTTCTGGTTTGCGAAATGGCAAATTGACAATAAATCGACCTTCCTTATCGCGAGTAGTTGTCTTGAGAAATATTTGCTCACACCGTTCATCCTCAGTTGAAATGGCATTAGCGGTGGGTATAGCTTCAAGCTCCCAAAATCTCTTTAGAATATTATCCAATGGATCAATGTCAGCATTGCAAAAAAGTGAAGTTATTTGAGGTGAAAGCTTGGCTTTAACATTTCCCATTAAAACATATCCAAATATTGTGTTGAGACCCATAGGTTCATCAACTCTTCCCGTTATGTGACCGTTTAGCAAAACTTGAGGAAGTATATCCACACCTAATAATATATCAATATCACCCGGTATATGGAAAGTAGGATCAGCTAGCGTCAAGTCAGAAATATGAGACCAAGAGCATACATGAAGTTTAGTGGTAGGCAACGCATCGCAAATTTTAGGTAAAATCACTGCCACTATATCAAAAAGTGGAACAGTCTTGCCTACAGGACGACAAGTAGTACTAATAGTACCAGAGTCTATGGAAGTTTGCATAAATCCTAAACCGCGTACTGATAAGGATATCTTGGAGCGAAACAGCCTGTTACTACATTTTTGTGAAATAAATGTAGTTTGCGATCCTGAATCAATTAAAGCTCTGCACACTTGAAAAGCACCACCTCTATCTGCGAGTTCAACAAGAGCAGTCGACAACAACAACCCTGTATTACGCGGGTTTAAGCCAGTTAATGAATGAGCCGTGGATGTAGGTAGTGATTGCGTAGGATTTGAGGTAGCTGCAGAGTTCGACGTAGATGGTTGGCTTTGCATAGGACCACCTTGTATAGGGCCACCCTGTATAGGGCCACCCTGTATAACCGGAGATGCTTGACTTCTATTTTCAAAATGTAGCATAGTATGATGACGTTTGTTACATTTTCTACAAACTGATTGTGACTTGCATGTTCGTGTATTATGTAACGAGCTTAAACAATTTGAGCATAAATTTTTATTTCTTGCGAATTGATATCTCTAGTCCACAGACTTTTTAATAAAGTCCGTGCACTTATATAGCGGATGTGTTTGGCGACATAAAGAACAAGCGGGTACAGATTCTGAGTTTGTAAAAAATACAGCACTATTAGGACGGTCAAAGTGCGTAGTAGTAGCGCGGGTAACATTTTCGTCTTTTTTAATTTAGTAGATGAACTAGAAAAAGAAATATTTTCTAGTGACATTGATGTTCAACAAAATCAATAAGGGCGTCATATGTAGGAATCTCTGTGCCTTTAAGTGACAGTTCAAATCCCGCCACTGTGTCCTCGTCTAACTTATCTAACATTTTGTTTAATAATACAAAACCTCACTGTTCTACGGGTAATTCGATATTTTAAGAGCATTTAAATTTTCTCGAAATATATCCAACAGGCGTCGAAGGGACTGCGCGGTGCGAAATGAAATTTTCTTGAAATTTTCGATTTCTCGCCAATGTGGATTGGCTAATAAGCGTTTGTTAGTATAGCGTGCTATTAGATTATTGTAAATTATTTGATAATTGTCATTTGACAATGGTAAACTTTTAGCCAAGGTTAATGGAGGTCCGGACAAGCATGATATTAAATAATTAAATTTTTCGATGTTACTCAAACTCTTATTTCCGTGAACATGTCTTTAAATGCGGTAAAATCACGTAAATCCTCTTTAAAAGTTATCAATTCAATTTTAGGCAGATTGACGTTTGTTTTAACAAAAGATGGAGCATCAGTATTTTCTTTTTCAAACAACTCATCAAAAATAACTTTAATAGCATAATATTCATGATTAAAATTTTCTCTTACGTTTTGTTCAAGTGCCAAGTCCGCACCTTCTACCCCTGAAAGTATACCTATTAAATTTAAGTGTTTTTCTTTAAACTCAGAACAGATATCTGAAATATCTTGAAACCTTAATTTGAATAATCGTCTAGAAGCTAAATTGTCAATTGCTGATTGAGCTGCAGTATATAATTCATGTAACTCGTCAACCGCTTCTTGCCGCAATGCTTTTAGTTTTTTAATATTTTTCTCCATCTTAATGAAGTAAAAATATTTGCGAAATAAATATATGTAACTCGATAATAAGCGAGATAATAAGTAATTGTTAGAATTATGTGAATACCTAGTACTTTGTGAAATTTGCACTGAAAAACACCAACACCCGACAATTACCTTATAATACCTGGTTATATAATTAATTTCACCATATAGCAGTTAATACAATCTATTTGAACCCTCACAGAGTTAATTCTCGCTACACTTGATACATACAGATATGCAGTTTGCGTTTTATCCAATAAGTTTAAATAGTTTAATTAAGTAAAATAATTTTCTACCAAATCTGCTTCACCACAAAAATATAAATACCTACGTATATATTCAAAAAATTAATCAATGAAATTAACTTATCCGGTTCGAAGTTAACAAAAAAATTTTTGAGAATTATCTCTACTGTTGTAGACTTAATATTCTCAATGCGTTTTAGTGGACTGTATGACAAAATTAGAAAAATGCGAAAATGCGAGTGGCATAAACTTACCCGTTTATAGGTGAGACGTTCGCTTGCCGGCCGGCTGCTGTGGTGTAGGGTGTGGCAAATTTTCCGTTGCACGTTGCACTGGTATATAATGGTAATTACACAAAAATGTTAATATGTCTATGCACTTGAAAATGTATATGTCCCTGCGTTGCGGTGTTAATACGATATGTATCCTCTGCTTGCTGCCTCGTATTTTTTCTTTTTGGGTTTTTTATGCCAACAAAAAACGCGCAATAAAACCGTGACTTAAATGAATTTAAAAAGTAAAATATTTCCTGTGGAGTAAACCTGGTAGGCAACTTAAAATACATTTGACAGTGAAGCGAAAATTAAACTAAGGGAAATAATTAAGCTAAACATTAACTAACTAAACAATTACAAAACATTTAGCATTTTCTCCTTTCCATTGTAGCCCCCTTCGTGTGAAATATCTGTATCAGGAAATAGTCAAACAAATTGGCAAAAAGTCTTTCATACTGTAACATTTAGGTAATTACTGAGTAAGTGATATTATAATTTGTTGGTTGCATATGTTGCAATCATTTTGTTTATATATTATTCCTGTAAAGGCAATGAAAACGTCTAATTTTCTATTAAGTGAACCCTTTGTCGCAAATATCTCAAGCATACTTACTGCCACTGGAATTTATAAACGCAACATAAAAAATACTTCGTTACAAATATTTTCTATATTATTTTTTTTTTCGAATTTTCGACAGATCTTGTGTTAAAGCAGATTCAATTTTAAAAGCAGATAAATGGAGTTAAGTTAATAAACGTCATTTGGATGTATCACAATACCCTGTTAAATGATTCGATATGTCATTTATAAACACCCTAGCTATATCTACCACAAACTCGATGTCAGCATCCTAAGGGACATATTAATGATGTTGAAACCTCCATAAACATGTGTACGAAACTTCATCATAACGAGTTTATAGGGGTAGGGTAGATTTAACTGAATTAGTGAAGTGAAGAAGTCGATTTGTATAAAAGCAAATTTATCAACTTTACTAATAGGTACAAATAATATAAATGTGATCCTTCTTTAAAGTTGCAATTAAAAAGTTATTTATTATCAATGGTTAATTGTATAAAATGTGTACTTTATACTAATTATCATTAAGAAACAAAATTTGGTAGAGGCTACTTCAAAACGGTTGATGTAATTTGAAATTGTTTTAATTTCATTAAAGTATAAAAGACAAAAATATAAAAGAAAAAACTTATGCACATTATTATTGATTAACGCGTTTTCAAATGTAATTATAACTTGAAAATGCATATAAAAATATAAATACTTTTCCATACTAGTGCGGAAAAATTTACTTTTCTACACTTATACGGAAAAGCGCAACTTTCGAAATTAAAACGGTTGTAGAAAAATATATTATAAGACAAGGTTTCTTTAGATATTTCATGTGCTTATTGATAATTTCTTCAAAATGTGCTGATTTAGAATTTACTTCTGTTTGATTTTATTGCATAATTGATTTATTAATTTTGCTCGAAATTGAAACAATTACATTACACGTTAAAAATTCCCAAAGTTGTTCGATGAACAAAGAAAATAACCGATGTTAAAAGAGAAAGGCGTGGACGCTCTTGTTGCTAATTTGAGACGGCGCGGCGCGGCGTGTATATGGTCTTATACACGGTGAGGCATGCTGTCGCACATACCTGAAGAGGCAAGTCTGCGAGCAAGTGTGATATAGTCATTTGAGTATACACGTTCAGTGTAAACTGAGGTGCATCACTTCATTTTTATTTATATATTAGTACGGATCACGCTTTATATTTATTTAATATAACATTTCAAAATGTCATTAAATATGAAGGATTTATGTTTAATTAGCACTGCAATTGCTTGTGCGATTATAAGAAAATGTGTCACCAAAAAAAGGGCTAAAATTCTGTTAAAATTGTTTTTCCCTCGTAGTCATTTTTAATAAGATTACTTTATTATTTTATTAAACATAAAACAATAATAATTAATGTTTTCAAAAAATATCTCGATATTTACTGATAGAAAATGAAGGCTTGGCACGCGAGAAGCCTACACACGTTGAAACCTGCCTGTTCGCTCCCCAAAAAATCAAGCATCGCCAGAATGCTTCACATCGCGCCACAGGCCTAGAACGCGCCGTCAGTTCGGCATACACATGTTAGCACTTACTCGCGAGCCACAAAACGTTCAGGTAGGTGCGACGGCATGCCTTATCGTGTATATGCCCATTTAGGTCCCGATGAAGATGTAATTTTTTAGCTCATTTGTTGCCGTGTATTTGAACAAAGATACTTATCTGGTATATATCCTTTTATGATAAGAAAAATATATTTATAAAATTAATTAAGAAGAAAGTTTGTTAACATTTTATCTAACCGCCATGTAGGTATAAATAATCTATGAAATTGATCAAGAAAAAATGTTTCTCTTCGTTTCGGGTTAGGATGTTAGGCAGTGAATTTATTCGTAAGGAAAATAGTATAATAATTATTTTATAAGTTCTTATGACAATTAATTCAACTTTGACCACTTAGGATAATAAAAAATGAATTTTTATTGTCTAAATTTTACTATAAAATTTTTGCAAAAGTAGGTCATAAACAACCAAAAAAAAAACATTGATTTTTTAAAACAATCATTCTAAACATTTAATTTACCAATTTATTAAAAAAAAAAACATAATATAGGTAGGTACATATATTTAAGTGACAGTTTTATCGAGGACAGCACTCCGATATATTTCTGATGTCTCTTATAAACAATACTGTTTGTTTATTTACAGAATTATATGGCAATATTTTGGTCTGTGCCTAATATTGCCAGTTCGAAAAAAATCTAAGTAGGTAAGTAAAAGTTGTTGGTAATGTTCAGGATTATCATTACTTTCTTTATCATTAATTTAATATGCGATAACTTAATGGGAGCTGAATGGAGAGTCGCTTGGTCCATTTATAAGCTGCTGCCTTTTTCCACCTCTCTTCAATTTTTTCATTAACATGGTTGGGACCTCCAACTAATCATCTATCCCCCATAATGACGTTCCATCATTAGTCAACCTGTTGTAGTAATGGATTTTGGAGTTACACTCGAACCCAAACTATCCTTTACAAACCCATATTCGCTATGTGCAGAGTATAGGGTGGGGGTAATGAAATCGATGGCAGTGCTCGCAGTGGACAAAAATTGCAATAAAGTAGGCTGTCAGTAGTAGTGGTCACAATGTCTTTACAAAACTCATTTTGTAAACAAATTTGAAAATGGACCACTGCCGTGTTGTAAATTGCAAAAATATTGGAAGGAATTGTAAATGCAAATTTTATCGATTCCTTACGGCGGGGCTCGGAAATTAAAACAACGCTACAAATGATAACTGCAGTGAAAAGAAAAAAGCAAGCATCAGGCAACAAATCCGACGAAAAAGCCAGTTCCAGTTACAAAACGACGACTTTTTCCTCCATCTACCATTCCAAAATATATAATGAATCTGCTGTTATATCTTGGTACAGACGTTTTATGAAACAGAGAGGAAAGAAAGTTAGGGAAGAACCATTCAACACCATAAAAACCAACCAACCAAGCATCCATCCATCTACAACACCAAATGAAGAAACAAGTCAAATAATAAGGGGCAAGTTGCTTTATTCACCGGTTGCTCCATCAGATGTGTTTTATCTCATTCTATGTCCGAGGTTAGAATGTGATAGAACACATCTGATGGATCAACCGGTGAATAAAGCAACTCGCCCTAGTACCTACTTTAAAAACTGATCAGGAATGTCAAGTTTGTAATTTTCAAAAATAAAAAATCCTTTCAATCGAGTTTTATGTTGAAAAGTGATGTTGTGAGTTACACTCTCGAATCCGGTTTTTCTAACTATGCTCATTTTGGTCTAAAAAGTGATATAAGAAAATGTTATTTATTATTAGTGGTACAGCAACAACATATGTTTGTCAGACTTTATTAAAAGCATTTATATAGCTTTATTTTTCTTGTTTTATATCAAAATTATAAGTAAATATAATCTAATACGTCTTAACCAAAATATACATTTTAAACGAATTTTACATGCCTTTTTTTCATTTTACTGAAAGAAAACGCTTGTTACGGATCTTTGGCCGCACAAATTGATGCAGCGCAATGGAATTAAATGTAATTTACATGCAATTTAAATTTTCCAATTTTATCTCACTGTTTTGACAGACACATCACAGCCCACAAAGTTGTGAACGCTACGCGGCGCTGATATCGCGCACATAGCGAATGTACTGTAGTAGTGGCTGCATATTTCTTTTCATTTCTTTCATTAAAATTTTGAACTTTACGCATGTAATTTACAATTTTTCTGAAATCAAAATAAGTCTGTTCTCTGAAACCCTACATTCCATCCTAATTGCATGCATTCATTGAAAGAGTGCAGCGACGCTAAATCCATTACTTCCACATAAGTGATGAATTTTCTCACTATATAGTGAATTATTAAATACCAAGTCCTGTAATTTTTGTTGGGTATGCAAAACCGCTGCGCTGTGCTTAAAAAACTGTTTAATTACTTACATCACACTTACCGAACTTATTCTGGAGTTTATTTAGTTATTCTTCTGTAATTTGCATGACACAAAAATCATAGCAATTATGATAAACTTAAATTCAGCTTCAACTTTTATATAAATTATTGTTTATTTTATTTAATTATTGGTATAAATATTAGTAAAATAACGTTTATAATTTTTCGCATTTTGACTGATAATATGCTATTTTACTAAATTAAAAATCGTTTAATAAAGTGGCACTTTACCACATGAATGTCACTTTTTCATTATAGTATTTTCAGTGTTAATAAAAACAGTTTGACAGAAAATATTTCATATTCCGTCTCGTATTTTTCCTTGTATTTTAAAGGAAGTAAGTTCGAAGTTGCAATTTTCTAAATTGTTTTCAGTAGCAAGATTCATTTTTTAATTAATATATAACTTAAAATCAATTTGACTCACAAAAATTATACTTAACTGTTATTATATTAGTAAACAAAGTCGTGTCAGTTAGTAGGTTACGGAAATCCTGCACAAGTACCTACTATGACATTTTTTAAATCTCAAACTTTGTAATGCTTTTATATTTATCACTATTTGCTTATAATTACCTACTAACACAAAACGCGAGAAAATACACTGATGATCAATTGAAGTGACCCAAGAAAAATTTGCATTAACTTCCAACTCCTATATCTTTTGATGGAAGAATCGCAGAGCCATAAATCTTTTTAGGTATTATAGATATACGCCTCAAGAATATGTGACACATTTTGTTTGTCCTTGTCTTGTTTATTTTTGGAGATACGGTGATGAAGGTTGAGCTACGTTTTTCTGCCAAAGTTTGAGGTCGTGCATGGAGTGTCCCAAATCGTTTTCGGATATGACAATATAGTCATTTTGTACCCTCATTCATTGCGTTCATTTTCATTTTTGATTGATTGTGCTAACTTAATTGTTGTTGATTTTATGAGGATTTTTATACAACAGTACATTTTTTGACTTTATACGCAGGGGGAAGAACTGAATTGATAGTTTTCGCAAATGAAACTGTGAATGCGGATAGGTACCTCAATAAAATTTTGCGGCCTATTGTACTGCCTTTTGCGAATCAAAGAGGCCCTGAATTTCTATATATGCAAGACCACATCGTGCTTGAGTGGTAAACATTTTTTTTGAAAAACAGATCACAAGATTGGTATGGCCTTCTTGCTCGCCAAATCTTAACCCTATCGAGCATGTCTGAGGCACACTTGGAAGACGCCTTCGCAAACGAATGGTACCAGCTATCAATTTGGAAGAACTTGCTGTTGCGGTTTCAGAGGAATGGCCTCTTGTGGATCCACAAATTATAGATAATTGTATTGTCAGTATGCCCAGACGGTATCAAGCTGTTATAGGAACAAGAAGTGGACCAACTCGTTATTGACATTTAATGTTAAAATTATTTATAAGTGTATTATGTACGTGTAAGATTTAATAAGTAAGCATTTAAAGCCAAACGATGTTCTGTGGTATAAAAATTCTCAAAAAATCAACAACAATTAAGTTAGCGCAATCAATCAACATCGAAAAGGAACGCAATGAATGAGGGTACAAAATGACTATATTGTCATTTCCGAAAGCGGTTTGGGACACTCCATGCACAATCTCAAACTTTGGTAGAAAAACATAGCTCAACCTTCTTCACCGTATCTCCAAAAATAAACGAGACAAGGACAAGCAAATTGTGTCACATATTCTTGAGGCGTATATCTATAATACCTAAAAAGATTTATGGCTCTGCGATTCTTGCATCAAAAGATATATGAGTTGGAAGTAGATGCAAATTTTTCTTGGGTCACTTCAATTGATCGTCAGTGTAGTATAAACAAATCTCGTAAGAAAAGCAGTTTTACTAAACTCATATAGTTTTTGAGTTACTTGCTCGCTGCGCTCGCTCATACTAAAACACTATATTCGTTTAGTAAAAACTTGTTGTTTAATGTACTATTACTATACTAGCAACGTTAAGATGCTTTTTATTTAAGAGAATAGTTTAATATTCTCGAGTACAACGTACGAGGCAGATAACGTACACGTTTTATTATATCCTATATTATTTAAAAAAAAATACATAAAAATAAATGATATCCCTTCGTAAAAACGAGACGTGTCAAAAGTCTAAAATCATATAAAACTATGATTACGCAGGTTACGCTAGTTTCCAAGATACATGGTATATTGTTTATTTGCAAATTATTATATCAAAAACATGTTATGATTTTTATAACGCCACTAGTAGGTACTGTTAAAAGTATCTTTACGTAATTCTATGCAGTTAGCAGTTAGTACTAGAGTAACAGCATAGAATAAAATTAAAATGTTTTAATTATGAAAGCCATTCTCATTCCATACACTAACGTAAAGGATGTACGATAACGCATCCACCACTTCTGACATATTCATTAATGACTAGTATTTCTATAAAAAGCAGAAAATAATTGTTTCAATCGTTTCCCTTTTTTATTTTTTACTTATTTATATTTATATTTAACCAAATGGCACATTGTACCTAACTCAATTACAAGATAAGTTTACACATTAAAATAGGTAGAAACATGTACAGAAAGGAAGTAACTATATAACTTTGTTTATACGAGTATATACATACAAATATATTCAACTAAACAAATAATTAATATATTAATAATATTAATTAAAAATAACATACAACTCATAAATTGAAATACATCAGATAACATAATTAAAACTATAGAAACATTATGTCCTGACAAATAAGTCAAAAACTAAATACATTAAAAGCGTTTATCAAGCTCAAATTTAATGTTAAAATAATTGGTCATTTAGTATGCGGGGAACATTATCTGGCACTAAACCTAGTTAAGTGAATATTCACTTAACTGATGGATTTGGTCACTATAGTGATGGATTTAGTCACTATAGTACTATGTATGTCTCATTGCACTAACTGTAATAATTTAAATTATTTTTTCATTAATGAATATGTAAGAAGTGGTGAATGCGTTATCGTACATCCTCTACGTTATACACGCAAAAAAACATTGTTTTACAACAAATAAATATGTTTCAAGTCAAGCACATGGTAACTATGTATACAGGGTGAATCTTAGAGTGGCGGCCATATTTTTGGGGTTAATAGTACTAGTCGCCATGAACATGAATCCGATTTTTTTTTTGTAGGTTGTAAAATGGCCGAGTTATGAATTTTTAAAAAAAATTTGCGATTCAAGTTTCCTGTAATTCCGGCGCCGCTGGGCAAGCACTGCATTACGTGTGACCGGTCGACAGTGTTGCCAAGTGTAGATGATATAAAACTCTCGCTAGCGCATTCCACTGGCGGGGTACCCAAATTCAAATAAAAAGGGTTTAAACAATATTCATTTTCATAGCGCGTAAAAAAAAAAATTGTAGGTTTGTGTTCCCATAGTGAACGGTGTCGCATCCTATAAATATGGCCGCCACTCTAAGATTCACCCTGTATAAGCAAAAGCATAATCGAATTAAAATAAGAGAAATATTTATTTGGGGATATTATTATTATAACCGTATAGTATAATTAATTTAAAGAATTAATATAATTAAAAGAAATGAAAAACATTCTTGTTTCAAAACTATTCCACGTTTTAAAATGAATACCTCAATATATTTCCTTTAAATACATGATTATTTCTTTATAAAGAAATGGTATGTTCCATTTAACGTTATCTATTATTTAAAATAATAATACTGAATCGTTTAAATTAAAGCAATAATAACATTAAACTCAGATTACATTAATTTTAAACTGATTATATGATTTGTTTGTCTGGAAATTATTATGGTCTTCATGAAAAATTTCCATTTATTTAAACTGAAAACTGAAAAAGAGCAAGTCTTGCTTGATTTAAAATCATAATATTATTCTTAATCTAAGATTATGATTTATTTAGAAATGAAATCCAAAGAAATTCATAGTAGACAGTATATATCTAAAAAGATATATTCGATATTTAGCCATCACTGTGAATTTCTTACACTTTTACCAACAACAGACAATTGTTTCGACCTGTTAGGTCTCATCAGTGTTGTACAGGTTTGGTATGGGTATATCAGAGATATCCCAAGTGAAGACAATTCCAGCGTAGTAAATATCGAATGTATCTCAGTTTGGATCCGATGAGAGTCGGACACTTATAACTTGCGCCATCTAAAAGACAGTGGTAAAGAATAAAATGAATTTTACTATTTACGTCAAGTCAAAATGCGAGTCTTAGAGGACATAGACCCTCTAAATAATGCTTTAAAAAGACATGTGAAAACTCTTTAAAGCTTATTCGCAAATTCTACAATCTACATTTTAACTGATAATTCCCAGTTCTTGATAATCTTGATCGACATAAAGTCGGTGAGATGCAAATGTGGACCGTGTGGCACTCTGGTGAAGCTTATTGCAATGTGGACAGTGCCCAGACCAGGCGAATGATACAAATGAATTCCAAAGAAGTCAGAAGTCCTTAGAGGCAAATAATATAAAAATAAAATTGTAAAATGACTTTTATTATTTACATCAAAATTCTAGTCTATATCCTCTAAATAATGTCAGAAAGACCGCAAAAGGCTTCCACACCCAGTGTTACCAATGTACGTGTAACTAATTGCCTACACGAAATGCGTATAATTTCAAGAGAATGCTGTTCGTTTGAAATTTATGTAATTTTTATACCAAGATCAGAGAATTTTCTGGTCGAAATTATGTATAGTCTTCTATTTAGAAAATGGATGTCTTGACTTAAATATACTTCTCTCAAGTTAACTAGTTGATTTTCTCAAATATTTAAATAAATACCTGTATTCAAACGAATACTTCTATTATTTGTTTAAAATATATGTAATTTTTATGATAAGACTATAAAATTTTTAAATTAAAGTAATGTATAGTTTTCAATGTGAATATTTGGATGTCTCTTCTTGATTATACTCCTTTCAAGTTAAATATATGATATTCTCAAATTTTAAAATATATAAGTATATCAAAATAAGAATTCTATTGTTTGTTTCAAATTTACGTCATGGTTGTACCAAGAATAATGAATTTTTAAATTAAAATTATATATAGTCTTTAGTGTAGAGTATGGATATTTCTACTTGATTAAATACATCTCAAAGTAAATATATGATATTCTCAAATGTTTAAACATATACATATTATGTTCAAAACAAGAATTCTGTAACTTGTTTTAAATTTACATAATATTTGTTCAAAAAGTAACGCATTATTAAATGGACATTATGCATCGTTTTATATTTAGGATATGAATATTTTGATTTGATTATACTCCTCTCAAGTTAAAGAAATTTTTCAAGATTTTGATATAGTTTTCACGAATAAAAATAATGCTTCAAACTAAGAAAAATCTCTCTCATTGAACTAATAATACATTCAAATTCCTAAATAAATTGATATATTTAAAAGAAAAATACTTTTTTTTTAAATCGGCATTATAGTACCTCAAAATCGTCATTAAAGTGATACAAATAGTCATTAAAGTAATCCATTATTGTATGATTTTTGTAATTGGCCGAGGTGACAGATAAACGTAAACATCAACTTTTTATTGCTTGTGATAATAATTGTGATGTAACAAAAGGTAAATAAATACAGTTTTTTAAATTCAGAATTGTATTATCACTATTATAATTGATAAAAATAATGGTTTTCTTATAAAAAATTAATCAGACTTGACATTTAAAAATAATGATGACATTTCCATATGTCACTTAAAATTTTAAATAATTATGACATTTCTTAATGTCACTGAAAATTATTTAATAAATAGAGTTAATTAATCTTAATTTCATAGTTTTTGGATTTAAAAAAAAATGTAATATGCACCTCGGCATTAAAGTTCCTTTTTATCACTCATGTGGTTTATACTAAACTCCACATTCATGATGAAAAGATTAACTTTAATGCCTTGATACATAAATAACTATTTTTTGTGTGATTGATCTCTGCTAAATACGAATATTTGGATGTATGAGTGATAGCATCGAATTCACTTTAGGCCATTTGCATTAAATACATTTTTATTGCAGCCTCTTAAAACTCGTATTAGTTTTAAGTGTATATGGAATGAGAATGGCTTTCATAATTAAAACATTTTTAATTTATTCTATGCTGTTACTCTAGTACTATGATCTGTCTCACCAACAGATATAAATAGACTCCGCCCCATTAATTTTATAGTAGCGCAGAACGGTGCACGCAATGAAATGTACATGTTTATGTACTAATATCTATCGTAAGATTACTTTCGGTTCTTTTTACGAATAGTCGTGGAATGTTCAAGCAATAAAAACTATACCAACTATATACCTACATCTTGTTTTATTTTTATTGAGAAAAATCTTTAAAAACCCTATCATTTGTTAGAAGGCGAGAACTTAACTATAAGTTTTAACATGTCCAAATAAATAACACATACCTAAGTAGGTACCTATTTTTTATTTATTTTCACAAGGTTTTATTACAACTCGTATATGAAACTTATGAGAGATATCAATATACTCGTAATATAATAATAGAATGCTTTATTATTCACCATTTCAATACATTTGGTAGAAAAAAATAGACTTTAAAAGCCCGCCTACGTGTTGCATATATTTATAACATAAATTTGTAAATAATATTAAAACAACGACACGAAATAAGATAAACGTATAAATTATAATTGGAAAAAAATGTATGGAATCACTTTTATTATCTACACTGAACTGTCAGAACCGGCGAGCGGTTCCTATTTCTCCACCGAAAAATACCTTTTTGAGAACCTATAATGCCAAACACAATTACATTAGAATACGAAGAAATAAAAAGTCCGTTTACTCACCGAAAGCCAATTTCTCTTATAATAGCCTCAAACTAATCTGTTTAACATTAGGTAAATAATCATCTTCATGCACTGCTGCCAAATTTTGTTTGTAGTTGGTTGTTCATTTCCTTCAAAAAAAGATTCAATATTAATCGTTTGCGTTCCGTGGTACCTTACTTAACACAGCACAGATGACAAAAATTATAAAGAAATGTCACAAAAACGAATAAGACAGTTGACAGTTAAGCTAGCTCCCCATTTATTCATGTTTTTCGTAGAGTCCGGCCGCTATAAGAACAAGCCAGGGGCGTTGCAACGGCTGCGCTAGCTTTGGCGATACCATGTTTCTACAAAGTAAGTAGTGACGTGCATTTATCAAACTCAACGCTGCGAATAACAGATTTTAAAAATATTATGATGATACGCTTATGCTAGAGGGCGGGACTTCGATGGACGACCGCGCAGATATTCTTTGATGACGTTGGTGGCTTGTTCTTATAGCGGCCGGAGTCTACGTTTAGCGTTTATGCGTTCTGACTGATCTGTTATCTGTTGCAAAATGTGCAAATCCGAGTCAGCCTTTGTTAGTCAAATCTAGCGGTTGCTTTGTAATTCGGGTTCTATAAATACGACCAATTGAGAAATTCCATTCAAATTTAGTGATCATATTTGGGGCAGAGTCTATTTATACAGGGTGGTCCAGTCCAGATTTTAATACATTAATTTTGAGAGGCGATAAAGAATCGCAAAATAAGGGGATTTTTCTTAATAAACATACCTCGAAAAATGCACCATAACTTAGATACAGGGTGTTGAAGTTTCATTAAAAAAACTTTATAATTTAATACCCAAGGCAAGACAAAAGCCATCTTTTTCAAATTTAGCACCGCCTTTCTATGTAAATCTGCATCTACTGTTCAAGTCAAAAATAGTAACAGAAAGGCATTGGCGCAGATATGGGGGTTACATATCCCCTTTCTAGAAATATGTAGTGCGCCACTGGATATTTTTGAAAAAATTAATAAATTGCTAAATTGCCTATGGCATTCTGAAGAAAAACGTGTTCTTGTAAAATTTTGATAGAAAAAGCCATTTCCGATTTATTTACAGTTAAACACTTTTGTGCAGGCATAATAACGGAGATAATAGCCCTCCAAATATGATTCAAAAATGTTTCATTGATATTTAATAAAAAATTAACAAAAAACAGAACGAAACAAATTCACATATGTATTTACAATACATTTTCAAAGTGCCATCTTTCGGCTTCAATACACTTTTGAGATTTTCTAGAAATGGAGTTGATTGCCACCAATATTTGAAGTCGATTTTCGCGTAATTGACGAATAAATCGGAAACGGCTTGTTCTATCAAAATTTTATAAGAACACATTTTCCTTCAGAATATTATAGGCAATTTAGCAGGTTTTTTTTTTCCTTATGGGTTGCGGTCTTTTGGCCCGCTGTACTGAAGCTAAAGCTTATTGTACCCCCATGGTCTCCCTATTCCATGAGACCCGTTCCTCCCACGAAGGCGAGTATACGGTCGATGGGAGCATTGGCTATCTCTTCCGGTGTCACTGATGGTTCACCGAAGTGTGCAATCCTTCTCGCCGCTAGGGCCGGGCATTCACATATGATGTGGTGAGGTGTTTCTTCCTCTTCACCACACATCCTACAATCTGGATCATCCTTCACCTTTATGTTGGTGAGATGTTTGTTTAGCGTGCTGTGTCCTGTTAGAATACCCACTGCACATCTTAGCTGTCTTCTGCTCAGCTCCAGCAATTCGTTAGTCTTGGATTTGGATGGGTCACCTAAGAATATGCGTGATTGTCTCATTCCTGGTGCCTCTCTCCAATGCAAGTTGTGTTTCTGTCTTAATAGTTCCTTTACTGCGCCTTTTGCGGTGCTGTATGCGATCCCGCATGTCGGCTCGGGTCCTATCAAGGCTTTCTTTGCTCCTTCTTTGGCCAGCCTGTCAGCTTTCTCATTACCTGAATTTCCCTGGTGTCCTCGCGTCCATTCCAATTGCACATTGTTGTGTTCTGCCAGTTTCGCCAGGGGCTTCAGGCAATTTCTTACTGTTTTGGAACGTAACTCTACTGCCTCCAGAGCTCTAAGAGCTGCCTGGCTGTCAGTGATGATACGGATTCTTCTGTTAGTGTATGACATCCGTACCTCTATGGCTGTTATTTCTGCTTGGAACACGGTTGCAGTGCTGCCCAGGTTCAGACTGAAGTATGTCCCGCAATTCCTGCTCCGGTACTGCTTGACGTTTTTGATCCGTCCGTATACCATATGGTATCATTTGGGTGACTTCGCATCTGCCTTTTGCCCTCATCTTCCCTATCAGGTATAATCACCCTGAAGGTTTTTGTGAAGTTATAAGTAGTGCTGATTCTGTCAGACTGCATTTCAAGTAGTCGGTTATTTCCCAGTTGTTGGGCTATTTCTGTATGATATCCTTTTCTTGGAAAGGTTTCATATCCGTTGTTTCTTAGCCTGTAAGTCGCTATCAATGCCTCATTCTCCACTACTAGATTTAATGGAGGTAGGCATAGCAGCGCTTCCATAGCTGCGGTAGGCGTTGCTGTCATGGCCCCCGTTATCCCTAGGCACGCAAGTCTTTGTACCTTGTTTAGTTTCCTCAACGACTCTCCTTTTCCAGCTTTGCGCCACCAGATCAGGGAGGCGTAGGTTATTACCGGTGTCACAACCATTTGAAAGCCAATGTACCATTCGGGGTTGTAGTCCCCAGTTCTTGCCCACCATTCGTCTGCAGGCCCATAGAGCCCGCGTGGCTTTGGTGGTCACTTTCTCTATATGAGCTTTGAAGTTCAGTTTGGTGTCTAGAGTTAGTCCCAAATACTTGGCTTCACCGCTCATTTGTAATTCTTTTCCCCGAAGAAATAGTTTCTTCAGGTTCTGAAGTTTTCTTTTCCTTGTAAAAGCTACCACTGTGATCTTTCCTGGATTGACGGATAGACCTTCCTGGGTGCACCATTTATCTACCGTTTTGAGGGCTCTTTGCATAATTTCTGATGTGACGCCCTCAAATTTTCCTGTTGCCAGGATGGTGATGTCATCTGCATATCCTTGCGCATATATTCCTTGCTGTTGTAATTGTTCTAGGAGTTCATCAACAACCAGACACCACAACAGGGGTGATAGAACACCCCCCTGTGGACAGCCCCTGGTTGCCGACACCTCCTCTGTCGTGGAGCCCAGCATTGTTTGTATTTTCCTGGTTTTGAGTGCTGAGTCAATCCATCTTGTTATCGACTGCTTGACCCCGCGTCTCTTCACTGCTCTGCTTATAGAGTCGTATGAGGTGTTATCGAAAGCCCCCACAATGTCCATAAAGGTTCCTAAAGCCGTTTCCCGGCTGTCCAGTGCCCTTTCTATTTTGTGAGTAAGCTCGTGTATGGCTAGCTCACATGATTTTCCTGTCTGGTAGGCATATTGGTTTCGATGTAAAGGTTTTGAGTTCATAACATCGTCCCTGATATGCCTATCCACCAGCTTCTCCATGGTTTTCAGGAGAAAGGATGTTAGGCTGATAGGTCGGAATGATTTGGCCTGGGCGTAGGTCTCGCGCCCTGGTTTTGGTATAAATACCACCTTTACCATCCGCCAGCTGGTTGGCACATATCTTAGGGCCAGACTGGCCCTGAATAATGTGCACAGGGGTGTTGCAAGTTTGCTTAATACCCTGTTTTAGTAGTGCCGGGAATATTCCATCTACCCCCGGTGACTTGTACGGTTCAAACGAATTGATCGCCCACTCAAGTTTTGTTATATTAATTACGCTATTGGCATGTTTCCAGTCTTCTTTAGACGCCCTCTTAATAGGTATGTCTTCAATTGGACCGTTATGGTTTCGTGGGATAGCTACACTGCCCGGGAAGTGTGTCTCTAGGAGTAAGTCCAAAGTCTCATTCTCGGTATTTGTGTAGTCACCCTGTTGTCTTTGCAGTGATCCAATTTTACCTTGATTGTCTCTCTGTAGAATTTTCTGGAGTCTAGCAGCTTCCGGAGTGTTTTCTATCTCCTCACAGTGCTTCCTCCATGATTCCTTTTTTGCATCTCTTATGGCATAGTAGTCGAGACGGGCAGTTTTATATTCTTCCCATCTGCCAGACTTTCTCACCTGGTTGAAAAGCCTGCGAACCGCTGCTCTCCTGGAGGAGAGCTCGTGATTCCACCATGGGGTCTCACGTTTCTGCCTCCTCTCTTTTAGGGGCAGCTTTGCTCGAAGGCTGTTTTTATTGCTGATGTAATGAATTCATTCATCAGTTCCACTTCCACCGGTGTCTGTGGCTTCGATGGGCACTCCTTCAGCCCTTGCTCCAGGATCTCATTAAAGAGTCCCCAGTCGCAGGTCCTTGGATTCCTGCCCATCTTGTTCACTTCCGGTGGTGTTTGTATTTTAAATCTTACGTACCTGTGATCCGAGTGCGATGGTTCCTGAGACACACGCCACTAACTGATCACTCGCCCCGCACACTGTGTCGCGATAGTAATAACGATAACCTCACTCCTTGTCGTCGTGACAAAGGTAGGCTCGTTTCCACGATTGACTACTTCTAGCTTATTACTAATGATAAATTCTAGGAGTGACTCACCTCTTGTATTGTTGTCCGTGCTCCCCCAGATAATGTGGTGTGCATTGGCATCACAGCATAAGATGAGCTGTGCATGGCTAGCTTCACATTGCTGAACCAGTTCTCTAACTTCCTGGGTAGGAGGTTGATCAGGTTGATCGTATGGAAGGTAAACGGATCCTATTACCAGCTCTTTCGTTGACCCCTCCATTTCTATGCTGGTTCGTGCCACCATTAGGTCTCTTGTACATAGTCCCCACATTGGTAACAGATTGATATTTTTCTTTGCGATAATGCATGCTCTTGGGTGGTTACCGCCTGGGCTAATTACTTCCCAGTCTCTTCCCATCCCTAATCCCCTGATTTGCCCCCTGTACACCCAGGGTTCTTGTATCAGTGCTATATCTACATTGTTGTTTTCAATGTGTTGTGCAACGCGGCCGAGGCCGCTTTACAGTGGTGTACGTTCACCTGTGTAACGTTGAATGTCACTTGCGGTAGTTGAGAGTTACTGCTGGTCCTCTCCCTTCGCAGCCTCTATTCCTTCGGGTTCGACTTGCGTCCCCTGGGCGACTTCCATCTGCTCCCCTCCCTTCTTCCTCCCCAGGGCCTTAAATAGGACCCTGGTTAGGTTGAGGTAGGGTTTGCATTGAAGATCCTCAATTCTTTTCCACGAAGCCTTGTCCATCAGTAGGACAAGTTGTTGTCCCTTCGGATCTGGCTTCGTGTCGACTACAGTCCAGGTATTCGTCTGAAGCCCTGGGTTCTGTATTCTCAGACGTTTGAGCGTTTTTTCCGGTTCCTGTGCTGGCCCCGGTATCCACACCAACGTTCTGACGGGCTTGGGTACATCCTTGGCATCACATGTGCTAAGTTTTGCACCCTCCTAGGGTACGCATTTCTCCACCACCCGCACTAGCCAGTCCTTTGTGGCCTGGTCAGCGCAGGAGGCTAGGAGAAAGCCCCCCCGTAGATTAACCCCCGAGAATCTTGGCGGTTGTTGTCCTTCTGCGACGTCATCAAGAGCGTCGGTCAGTGCAGTCTTTACTAGATCTGCCTGCTCCGAGCTCAATGACGTCTCAGGGTAGCCATTAGGTATTATATCCACCTTAAAATCTGTGAGCGCAGCCGCATTTAGCAGGTTAATAATATTTTCAAAAATATCCAGTGGCGCACTATATATTTCTAAAAAGAGGATATGTAACCACCAAATCTGCGCAAATGGCTTTCTGTTACTATTTTTGCCTTGAATGGTAGATGCAGATTTACATAGAAAGGCGGTGTGCCAAATTTTAAAAAGATGGCTTTTTTCTTTCCTTAGATATTAAATTATAAAATTTTTTTTAATGAAACTTCAACACCCTGTATCTAAGTTATGGTGCATTTTTCGAGGTATGTTTATTAAGAAAAGTCCCTTTATTTTGCGATTCTCTATCGCCTCTCAAAATTAATGTATTAAAATCTGGACCACCCTGTATATGTTGGTGAGACAGACTATAACTGCATCGAATTACGTATAAAGATACTTTTAACATCACTATAATCTGTATCACCAACAGATATAAATAGACTCCGCCCCATTAAATTTATAGTAGTGCAGAACGGTGTACGCAATAGTCAGTTTTGCACGATGAAATGCACATGTTTATTAATATTCACTATCGTAAGAATGTGATGAATATCGTGGAATGTTCAAGCAATAAAAACTATACCAACTATACACTGTGGGCCAAATTACATTGGACCCTAATTCTTCTTGTAATAATTTCTTTATTACTCAACGATTTTTTACCGTTTTTGGGTATGTTGTACTTAAAACTATCCGAAATGAAAGCCTGGTTCAAATGTAGCAATATTCAACTGGCGTGCAAGAAAAGGGGTATTTAAAACTGCGCATTTGAAGTCATTGCAAATATTGCAGCAGGGTTGGAAAAAAGACCGGGTTTTATATAAAAAAAAACCAGCCCACCGGGGCTTTTTGGTCTTTATAAGTGGAGTTTTTGGGGTTTTTCGTACTAATCGGCTAGTCACAATTGAGATGAAAAAAATAAAATTACAGTTGTCATCAGTCTTTAGTAAAACTCATACGAAATCCGTGTAATGCGTTCACAAAAATGGCTATTTCAAACCTAAAACTTTTTAAATCTTTAAAATCTCATAGGAGTCATTAGTCTAGATGCTTTTAAATATCTTTTACCTACTTTGAAAATTGTATACTATTAGACTCATTTTTGCAACGACTTCAAATGCACAGTTTTAAATAAATGCCCCTTTTCTTGCACGCCAGTTGAATATTGCTACAGTTGAACCTGGCTTTCATTTCGGATAGTTTTAAGTACAACATACCCAAAAACGGTAAAGAATCGTTGAGTAATAAAGAAATTATTACAAGAAGCATTAGGGTCCCATTTAATTTGGCCCACAGTGTATACCCTACATCTTGTTTTACTTTTATTGAGAAAAATCTTTAAAAACTCTATCATTTGTTAGAAGGCGAGAACTATAAGTTTTAACATGTCCAAATAAATAAAACAACTCATACCTACCTATTTTTTCTTTATTTTCACAAGGTTCTATTACAACTCGTATAAGAAAGTTATGAGAGATATCAATATACTCGTAATATAATAATAGAATGCTTTATTCATCATTTCAATACATTTGGTAGAAAAAAATAGACTTTAAAAGCCCGCCTACGTGTTGCACATATAACATATTTTTGTAAATAATATTCCGTTTAAGATTAGGTAAATAATCATCTTCATACACTGCTGCTAAATATTGTTTGTAGTTGGTGGTTCATTTCTTTCAAAAAAAGATTCAATATTAATCGTTTGCATTACGTGGTACCTACCTTACTTAATACAGCACAGATGATATAAATTATTAAGAAATGTCACAAAAACGAATAAGACAGTTGACAGTCAAGCCAGCTCCCCATTTATTCGTGTTTTTCGTACGTTTAGCGTTTATGCGTTCTGACTGATCTGTTGCAAAATGTGTATAACCCAGTCGGCCTTTGTCATTCAAAGCTAGCAGTTGCTTGTTGCTTTGTAATTCGGCTTCTATAAATACGACCAATTGAGAAATTCCATTCAAATTTAGCGGACATATTTAGGGCGGAGTCTATTTATATCTGTTGATGAGACAGATTATAGTGGCGTTATAAAATTCATAACATAAGTTTTTTATATAAAAATTTGAAAATAAACAATTCCTGAGATACCATGTATCTTGGAAACTAGCGTAACCTGCGTAAACATAGTTTTATATGATTTTGGACTTTTGGCTTGTCTCGTTTTTACGAAGGGATATCATTTATTTTTATGTATTTAAAAAAAAATTGTATAGGATAAAATAAAACGTGATACTGCTAACGTTATCTGCCTCGTACGTTACTCGAGAATATTAAACTATTTTCTCGTGACGTAAAAAGCATCTTAACGTTAGGTTAGGTTAGGCATAGTAATAGTACATTAATAATTAATAGTACATTAAACAAGTTTTTACTAAACGAATATAGTGTTTGAGTATGAGCGAGCGCAGCGAGCAAGTAAATAATTCAAAAACTATATGAATTTAGTAAAACTGCTTTTCTTACGAGATTTGTTTATACTATTTTCTCGCATTTTGTGTTAGTAGATAATTATAAGCAGATAGTGATAGATATAAAAGCATTACAAAGTTTGAGATTTAAGAAATGTCATAGTAGGTACTTGTGCAGGATTTCGGTAACCTAGTAACTGACACGACTTTGTTTATTTATATAATAACAGTTAAGTATAATTTTTGTGAGTCAAATTGATTTTAAGTTATATATTAATTAAAAAATTAATCTTGCTAATGAAAATAATTTAGAAAATTGTTCTGAAGACATTTTAAATGCCGCTCGAGAAGCAACTTCGAGCTTACTTCCTTTAAAATACAAAGAAAAATACGAGACGGTATATGAAATATTTTCTGTCAAACTGTTTTTATTAATACCGACAAAACTATAATAGAAAAGTGACACTTTCATGTGGTAAAGTGCCACCTTATTAAACGATTTTTAATTTAGTAAAATAGCATATTATCAGTCAAAATGCGAAAAATTATTAAAACGTTATTTTACTAATATTAATACCAATAATTAAATAAAATAAACAATATTTTATATAAAAGTTGAAGCTGAATTTAAGTTTATCATAGTTACTATGATTTTTGTGTCATGCAAATTACAGAAGAATAACTAAATAAACTCCAGAATAAGTTCGGTAAGTGTGATGTAAGTAATTAAACAGTTTTTTAAACACAGCGCTGCGGTTTTGCATATCCAACAAAAATTACAGGACTTAGTATTTAATAATTTAAAGTAAAAAGTCATCCGTATGCTTACAAACGGGAGAGTTTAAATATTTCTGAATTAGTTGGTGTGTTCATTTCATTTTTCCAACTTCAAATGAATTTTTCCGCATTTGCCAACATAAATGTTATTAATTAATTAATTTTCCCGTTCCTCCTTTATTTTTCTTTGGTCAACCTAAAAACATGCCGGAGTTTAACTTTCCTACCTCTACCAAATATAGGTCATATCTGTTCATAATAGCATACTTATTATAACATCATAATTAAAAATTCCGAGAGAGGTTAAATATTTACAAGTATTGAAAGCACGATTAGTTATAAATTGTGATGAAAATCTAACCGCATAACATTGACAGTTAACTTGAAGTAGGTACTGGAATTCTTAGTGAAAATGTAACCTGCTGATGACAATCCAGAAACTATATTCACTGTGGGTTTATAGCAATTAACAATTCTTTGCCACTGTGATTATTGAAATCACGACAATGGCAAGTAACTACCGTTTGTGTAGGAATATTAATGCTGTAACGCTAGAATATTTTCATAGCAATTTATTACTAATTTTTTGTCTAAATACTAGTTAGTAAGTATTAATTGTCACATTGTTGTTTTAATTCAGGATACAATAACAACAGAACAAATAAGCTTGCGTTAAAAAAGAGAGACAAAAGATGCTAAGTCTCGCAGATTACGGAGACTAGCAGTTTTTAAACTGGGAAACGTGGCCGTCTTCGTTTCTCTAACTAAAATAGTAAAGCAAGAATTTTATCCCGTCCGCACTTTTTTCAGTCTTCGTCTTTCAGTCAAATTTTAAGAAACGCCTCTGTATAATAGCATGAAGTTAATATAATTTTTCTTCAAATACTTCGCTTAGAAATAGCTAGCTGAATAAAATATTAATCAGGAAACATTGTTGTTTAATGCAATTAGTTAAAATCATTGCATTTATATTGCATTAAGCAAACTGAATAGTTTTTAATCATTTTCAATTTAGTTTCAAAATATTTTCAAGTGAAGAATATGAAACAATCCGGGATAACTTTTGTTCTCTATAATTTTAACTATATTCCGAAAGGAATATTATATTAAAGGATGTTTCATACCATATCACCGCCTAATGTTAAGATACTTGATTTCCTACTCTCAAAGAAAACCAATTTTCATCCCAAGTTTTTACATTATACTATAACACACATTTATACAACCATGTATAAAGCTAAGCTCATCTTAATGTACATCACATTACTTCAAGTATCTTATGTGTGCGAATCGTTTGATTTATGAGAAGTACATACGAACTTGAGAGGAACGATAATAAGTGGTTTTTTTCCTTATTTTGATATTCAATTTGTATACAAGAAGGAAACGCTTGTGCGAATATTTATTTTATGTAGATATTTGAATCATTTTTCTTTTATTTACAATGGCTTTAACGTTAACACATTTATTTTTACCGCATATAATGCGACCTGATCGTTTGGATAACTGGAACATTTTAACATTTAGTAATCAAATTGTGTAAAGAAAAATTAACGATTTAAAAAATAATGTTTAACGCGCAGTAAATCATTATTTATTACTAATTATTACTAATGCTATTGCTGTAGTTACCTTTATTGTTGGTTATTTCTGACCCCAGTGATAGGTAAAATAGTTTTAAAAGAACTCTGCGTTGTTATTAAAGTATAGTTTGGTTTTGTTTTGTTCAAGTTTGTTGGAATGGGTACTTGGGGTTGATTCTGTAAAGGATGAAATTGTCGAGCCATTCTCTAAAGGCGACTAAAAAAATACATTGGATATACATTTTTTTGTATATCGATATATTATTCAGTGAGGAACAATTTATAAATGGATACTATTTTTATTGTCATTATTTTTAAGAGATTTGTGAACAGAAATTTCAAGAATTTATTCATGTAAAATATGGTATGATGATAAACGAGCACTTTATTTTACATTAAGGAAAAAATAAATTGCCTAAAATTAGCTACATTTCAATTATTAATTTAAGTAACCCACTAGGAAAAATATCGATGATACTAACTGTTTTAGATAAAATATGTTATGACAGTGTAACATTTAAATCAAGCACAGTATAAGCGAAGTGAATTCGACCCTAACTTACGGGCAAAATTCTTCATTTAATAAAATTCAAGAAATGATTCGGATAAACTGTAGGCCAACGTTTTCTTCATCCTAATAAATTTAGATGCCCCAAATTACAGATGCTTGCTTCGGGTAGTGAACACTAAATGTTAATACCTAAGAAATATTAATGAACTCTGGTAATAATAGGTTTCACAAACTTAAATAGGGATAATATTTTGATTCTGAATGATTGATGGATATAGATTTGTTTTAGTAGTCAAAATTTTTTCAATAGTTTGCTGAATTTGATAAAAGTGTTACGTGAAGTCTGGTTTTTTGTAAAGAAATTGCTTTTGTGTCGAGACAATTCGTCAGACATAATTCTTGAAAAGACAAATACACGATAATATTTTTTTAAACTAAATTCAAAATTAATAGTAACACACTTCATTTGGCTGTGATGATACCCTTACTCCAGTGTAAGTTAATAATAAAACAATAATAATAACACTGCATAATATAATTGTGTGGGAGGGGGCTACGCATTTAGGACAAGGGACATACTATAGAGGAAAAATCCTTCCCACTGCCACGACCGGAATCGAACATGAAACTTTTGGATGAGAGGCAGGTGCGCTACCTTTCGACCATTAGTCATAAGTTGAATAATAATATTATATTTTTAATATTACATTTTCATGATATATTTCTCAAAACAGAAAAGTTAATCAAACATTGAAATATTTGTTTATTATTGTTATTGGAGGTTACCACAATCATTAATGTACGTCTTCTCCAAAAATACAGGGTGTCACGAAAACCTATAAGCCTTTTCCAGAGAACTACGCATACTAGAATTTAAATAATTAATAATATTCTCATTGAGATGGGACTTCCGGGTCTGCGGAAAGTTGGCATGAACTCGCTTATTTTAAATGGAATGCACTAGGTATTTTTTATTTAATTTTTGGATTCTATATCGAAATTTAGTGTAACTCTTGTGCTGCATACCCTATCGAAAGAGATTAAAAGGTGCAAAAAATAGCATTATAAATCACAAGGTGTTCTATTTAAAATAAGCGATTTATTGGACTTTGAATTGGACCTAATTGCCCAGTCTTTTTTCGGCGCGCTGTATATTTTTGAACAAATTTCCCATATTACAGATATTTAAATACATTTTAGTCTTACTTATACTTATCTAAAATTTGAGCCGGCAAGATTAAGAACTAAAGGAGATAGTTGAAATATCTCGAGAACTATTACGTTTAAGGATAGATTATGCGTATAAAACTTACCCTAATTGCGAGTTGATGCCAACTTTCGGTAGAACCGGAAGTCCTATCTCAGCGAAAATTTTTAATTGATAGGACATTGTGAGTAACCCCTGTACACAAATTTTCTCAGAATTCCAGTACGCGTAGTTCTCTAGAAACGGCTAATAGAAAGCCTTCATGATAGTTGTCGCTATGGTCCCCCATCTTAGTAAAAAGAGCAAAGTTTTTCTCGATGATCACTTGTGTTAGTCAACCCTAACATTAGTTTACCAATATTATAGAAAATAGAGGAAGCTACAACTTCGGTTTAAACAATTTTTTTCAATTGTTAATACCTTAAACGATTTACAGCGACTAGAAAGGTGAATATTTTTGTTTCACTGTATTTTCTGCAATTATTTTTATCTCCATTGCTTTTACGCATTAACTAGTGATTTTGTAGACTATTAACTTTTCTACAATTTCCGGGGTCTTCTCCGGCCAATTGTTTAAAAATTACAGCTATTAGAAGCATGAGGATTTTGTACCTTCCAAATGCGAATGCATGGATAAGAACTTAGTGTTTAAGAGTCTGTATCAGATGCAAGTCTCAATTCTACCACACCCCGTATAGATCAGTTTGACATGCACTTGGAGTAGTTTTCCACATATATCAAAACACTTTTGCACACACTCGACGCGCGTTTCGCCAACCAAGTTGACATCATCGGAAGATGATTAAAACTTTTAGTAGTTTTAATCATCTCCTGATGATTAAAAATGCCCGAAGAAATTGAATTATCAGTTCTTAGTTTAGCAGTTTGAATCATCTCCCGATGATGCCAACTTGGTTGGCGAAACGCGCGTCGAGTGTGTGCAAAAGTGTTGTGGTATGTGTGGAAAACTACTCCAAGTGCAAGTCTACACCAAAGGTTCCAACCCCTCTTCAAGAATCAGTTTGACATGATGCAGTCAAACCGATTCTACCGAGACTGCAGGATGATGCAGCAGATGCATATGTGTTTTCACAAATTCGTGCAAGATGGCAGCACTTTTAGGGCATAGACATGCACTTTTTGTTTCTGAAATAAATTATTTTATAGCTCATACCAAGAGTTGGGAAAATGAAATTAAAAGTTAGAAGCAATGAATAATGTCGGAATGTTAGTAAATTTGGCTAGAAAAAATATAAAATGCATGCCAAATTTATTTATTTTTTTTTTGAAAAAAAATCACATGCCGACAATTTATACATATTTTAAATCAATCTGATAAAAATTGCATTCAAATTGGATAAGTTTTAAAAGAGAAATTCGAGAAATACGATTTAAGTGGGTATATAAGACAAGTTTTTAAATAGCCCTTTAGTTGGGCACGTATTTACATCTGGTTTGAATAAAAATTAATTTTTGACCAATTTATTATTTTGTTTACAGGAAAAGAACTTTTTTAAAATGTTCATCCATATGAAATAAATGGGATCCATTTTAATAAAAGCAAATGCATACTATTTAATTTATTGCAGAAATTAATAATCTTAAAGAAAGGTGCAAACTTTGATGTGGTACTGACTTTAAAGTTTAATTTTTTAATCGTCTGCTAATGATTCTAACTTGATAGCAAAACGTCCTTCTGGTGTTAATTATTAGGTGGAATGTCTAGTGGAAACTACTTCAAAGTCAATATTAAAATTATCGCCATATGTGAATCGATCAATAAATGTATACACCTATTACACTTATTACAGTATTGTTAAACACACATCAATTTAATTATATTTATAATCCTTTTCCATTACAAATTTCTTAAGATTATTTCATGTAAAATTAATCTAAAAGTCAATTAAATTACAATCTAAATACTGAATTACTATAATTTATGCGATTTTCATGGGGAACATTGGGGAACATTATCATTTTACCCAAATAGATGGGTACTGTTATGTTTTGATACACCTTGTACCAAACAATAATTTATTTACATTTTAAAGACTGTATTTATAGTTATCAGCCCAGTTAATTATACACCTTATTCTAATTTCACTACCAACAATAGATTATAACATTTTTTGTTTGTTTCGTCAATTGTCGAGTGTAGTCGTCACATTCCGCAGTTAGCTCCCGGATTCAAGATCCAGTGCATTCATAGTATGCCGTGAACGCGGGATATCTAGAGGCCTTTGAAAAGGACGATTCGCGCCTGTAAAACAAGTGAACTCGAATAACGTGGTCAAAGTGTGAGTGCGTGTTTGTGATGTTTAACCGACCTATCAACTACAATTAGTTTACCAAAGGATTACTTCTACTTGGCAAATTTCACCCTTCAAGGTGGATTTATCTATACTTAGATTTAGTGTTTTAAAAAATATTCGGTGAACTGCTGTTGTAAACAATTTGGCTGATGAAAAAATAATTTGAAATTATTTTATTATAATGATCGGTATTTCATATCAAATCCAGAGCGTATGAAATATACCAATATTTTTTTGTCCACAAGACGTCTATTAGAATTATTAGGAAAATATAATATAATAAGGGGTATTTATTGGTAGTAAATTAAGGCAAATATAATTTGATATTGATAAAGAGATATGATTCACATAATGTTAATGGAATACCAGTAAAACAAAGTGGAATGGACTTTGTCGTTTCAAAATAATCATACATCAACATGAACAAATAATTCTTTTGTTTTAATTTTTTACATAGGTATAGGTATAGATGTATCTTATTAATATTTCATACTTTACTGTATTTAATACTAAGCATCAGTGTGCATTATTTTAGAATAAGTTGGTTTGTTGATTGAGGTTATAAAACCCATCAAAATCAGGAACGAAACCCAAGAGTCAAATCTCTAGAGAGCAATAATGAATTAACTAAGGTTGTTAGTTTCTATATTGTCTATCGTAACACAGGTATATTATGCCAATGAAAATTCGCAATCATGAAAATAACATGTTTAATAGGTAATAACAGGAAGTGAAGAGAGTCGAAATTAAAATATGAATGTTTTAAGAGGAAGCTTTGTATGGGAATATAGAATATAACGAAAAAAATTATGTTTTTTTTTCTCATTTTCTGTTTCTGTTTTAAAGTTATTACAATATCCTTATTTACCAAGCCGGGAATGAGAACTTTGGTCAAGGAAGCACGACTGCCAGCATACTTTGATTGAACTTTATGTTTATAGATACTTGAATGAAGTTTATCTAAGCTAAGGATGTATATGTGTCTACTGGATTATTTCGTTAGAATGTTTCATGTAATAATTTTTTTATCCATTAATTAAAATCGAGATTAAAATACAGAACCTGAAATATTAAAATTACTTTGTACCTAGATGAATTTCTTGAAAGTTTTATATTTGATGAAGCATTATTTTTCTATGGGAACCTTCTGTTCAGAAACTGTGGAATTAAGATTAATAAACTCTATTTTTTAGATAATTTTAAGTGACATTAGGCAATGTCATAATTATTTAAAATTTTAAGTGACATTAAGAAATGTTATTTTTAAACGTCAAATTGGAATAATTTTTTGTAAGAAAACCATTATTTTTAGCAATTATTATAATAGTGATAATACAATAATTATGAATTTAAAAAACTGTATTTATTTACCGTTTTTACAACACAATTATTATTGTCACAAGCAATGAAAAATTTATGTTTACGTTTATCTGTCACCTCTGCCAACTACAAAAATCGTACAATAATGGATTATTTTAATGACTATTTCTTGCATTTTAATGACGATTTTGAGGTACTTTAATGCCGATTTAAAAAATATGACATTTGAACGACAATAATATGAATTAAAACGAAAGTTCCAAAATATGACAAAAAGTTTTGTTTAAAAATAAAATATATATATATATATATATATATATATATATATATATATATATACGTACCCAACTACCTATACCAAGCCCGGTATATATCACAGGCTCTCAGAAGCCCAGGCTTCCTATTGTAGTTAGAAGTGTGTATTTCACGTGACTGCGCATAGGACAATTTATATACATTTAGCAACAGGAGAGGGGTAACCTTATTTAATATTTACTTAAATATATATTTCCCAGTTCTCCCCAAGCCCCCTCAAACCACTTCACATCACCACCTTACTAAGCCCGACTGTATATAGTTAATACAGTTTACGCATTTTAAGAAGCCCAGCAACGTTGCCTTTATTTTCATGTTCTCAAGTATTTTATTACAATAGTTAACGTTTTGAAAGATTCGTAGCTGTTCAACAAAATTATTATAATAATAATTTTTCCTTAACATGGAGAAAACTAAAGGGCCCGCACAAAATACATATAGGCAAAAATGGCTCTAGGTGAATTTTTGCTAAAATGTTAGTGTTAGTATGTTGTAGATTTTAATTTCCTGATCAGAACTGTCAAGGTCCCAACTCTATCCTGTGACTAGTTTTTAAGGTACAGGGTGTTAAAGATATAAAGTGGTTATTTTTATAAAATATGGTCCAAAAAAACCAGAATTTTCATTTTATCGTATAACTTCTTTATTTTTTCACCGATTTTCAACTTTTTGGATTCGTTTGACAGATAAATTTTCCAGCTATTTGATTCTCTATCAAAAACTGATATTATCAGCTATAATATCCCTAAGACATTGATAATGTACGAGATAATTTTATGACAATCGAAAGCAACTTGCTTGAGGTTGTCATAAAATTATGAGGCATTTGTCGATGTCTGAGGGATATTCGGTCAGAAAATTTTTTGAAAAAATAAAATCAAAATGTCGCAACACACCAAAACAATTATTTATTTATTAAAAGTTTATAGATTGAGAATTGGCATTGCCAAAACATGACATTTTGAAATTTATTTGGCAGTTATTATGAAGTCGTCAAAGTTGAATAATTTTGTTGTCATAGTGATTGAAAATTTCCCTGGATGGTAATTATCATTGTAATCTTAAAATGATTGGGTGATTTACAAGAAATAACGAAATTTAATTAGTTGTTAGAACTGTCAAAAGTAACTGCTGGAATTTTGTTGAAAAGCCGCATTTACAAACGGTTTGTCATGACTGGTCTTCTGCCAATATTTTGGTGGGTAGTTTTTAAAAATCGGTCAAGGAACTACGGAACTGTAGCAGAAAATGTAGAAGCGTGTTGTGAACATTTCGGCAGCAATGGTAAAAACCGGAATTTTTTATTATCCTTTATAACTTTTTTGATTCTTTGCCGATTTTAATTTTTTTTGGGTCATTTAAAACCCAAAGCCTTCCAGTACAATATTAAATCTCAGAAATTGACATGAATCATAAATCCAATATGGCGGAAGTAATCAAATTAACCTAATATTTAAAAGCCTCTAGAATTTTTTTAAAATGGCGAATTTAGGCTTTCTTTTATCTTGAGGCCTTGTCTTCTAAGAACATTGGAACGTATTATAGATCACGAAAATCGGTTAAGGACTTACGAAGATATGAATAATAAATGAAATCTAATTAAATAACGGGCTGAACCAGAAACATAATTTAATTACGAATCATTTAACTAAATAACAATAACTTATTGTCAAAATTAATACTTAAATAATGGAACATGACCTCCATTAGCGTTCACAACGAGCTGAACCTGCCTGTGCCAACCGTCTATTGCTTATTTAATAATTTGCTGGTCAGTTTCTTCCCAACAGTCTAAAATTCTTTGTCGCAATTCGCCAAAATTATTGGAATGACGACCATTCTTATACAACCATTCTTGTAAATGTAAAAGTAATTGTCACGGGGATTAAGATCTGGACTATTAGGAGGCCAGTGTTCTTGTTCAATAAAATTTGCTGCATGTTCTCTTAAAAATCCAAGTGTCCATCCTAAAATTTCATTGTAGTTACCAAGACCGACTAATTTGCATGAGTATGAAATCACTAATTTAAGGTAACATTTGACTCGGAACAACTTCGCAATACTGTTGAAAATTAAGACGTATTCCATGTTCAATAAAAATTATGCTAGTTTTAAAACCTCTACAAATTCCCACAGATACTTAATGAAAATCTTGTCTTCATTTGACAGCACCATTATAACAAAACTAGGTACCACAAGACACTTTTTATTTAAAAACAGCTGACTGAAATAACATTTATGAATCAATGTTCATTTGTTTTGTAACCATGACGATAACTGCATAGGTAACTCTGTTAAGAATTAATTTGATACTGTTGTTGAGGTGTACAGTGTACATGACTACGTTATACACTTTTATAAGTTCTTAACCAATTTTCGTGTTCTGCGTCACAATGTTCTTAAAATAGGCTTCAAGTTAAAAAAAAGTCATTTAATTTGTCATTTTAAAAAATTCTTACGGCTTTTAAATATTAGGTAAATTTAACCACTTCTGCCATATTGAATTTATAATTCATGTCAATTTCTGACATTAATGATTGTAGTGGAAGGCTTTGGGTTTTAAGTGACCCGAAAAAAATTAAAATCGGTAATGGAATCAAAAAGTTATAAAGGAAAATGAAAATTTCGATTTTTACTATGGCTGCCGAGACGTTTACAACACGTCTCTATATTTATTGGTGCAGCTCCGTAGTTCCTTGACGGATTTTTAAAAACTACCCACTAAAATATTGCCAGAAGACGAGCCATGATCATAAAGCAAACCGTTTATAAATACGGCATTTCAACAAAATTCCATCAGTTATTAAAAATTGCTCAAGTTTAAATACGTCAGCCTTGACATTTATGATCATTATATCAGTGTCTGACAGAGAATTACTTAGCTGGAGGCTCTAGCTGTCAAACGAGCCCATCAGGTTGAAAATCGATGAAAAAATAAAGAAGTTATGGGATAAAATGAAAATTCCGGTTATTTTTGGACCACCCGATATATTTATAGCAATTTAAGGATTCGATTGCAATTTATTGCATGAATGTTATTTCTTTAACTTCAAATAATATATTGTGACAAATATGTGTTTGTATACAGGGCGAGACACAAATAAAATAGAGTAATATTTAAAAATCGATTTTTTTCTGCTCAAACCACAAAATATTACAAAAATCTATTAGGAATAAAATATAATTTTTTGATGTTACCGGAAGCAATAATTTGTATTTCATACAGGACGAGTCAAAAGTATGGCATCGCGAATGACCCATTCTAATGGGACTTCCTGTATATTATCATATTAAGTTGGGCAAACCAGGTGTGACTCCGGATGAGGTACCGCACTCTTGTAAACTCTCTTATATTTACTAAAAGTTGTTCTTTATAAAAAGTTTTCCTTGCCATAGGAAGTCATAAGCAGTCGTCAAACTTAAGATAAATTATACAGGGTATTCTAAAGATTTGAAAATTTATGGACTTTTAAGTGAATTGCTTTTTTACATCTTTATTGAACATTTTATTTAGCAAAGTGTTTCCAATTATTTAAAATACTTAATTTCAAAAAAATTACATTTCATTTAACTAAGTTGAGAACTATTCTACATGTAGACCTCCAAAAAGTACACATTTCTCTAATCTTTTTTTAAATTCTTCGTATGCATTAGAGGTCACACCTTCATTTATGGTTGCAAGAGCTTCTACAATTTTTTGCTTTAATAAATCTACGTCGTCTTCGAAATCGTTGCGGCCGAAATACTCGAACTCGAATTGTAGAATGTGCTGGACATCCGTCTTGTTGAAAAATTATTCTTCTACGTTTTAAATTTTCATTGTCCAATTTCCAAAACAAAATTATTTAAAAGTTCTAAATAAGTATCTTGGTTCAAAATTCTATCAATAAAATAAGGACCGTTTATTCTATGATGCAATATGTCGTTTTTAAACTTTCGACTGTTAGTGATAAATCGAAAAATTGGATTTTCCTGAGCCCAGTACCTACAATTTTGAGAGGAAACTATCCCATGGCCCATTAGTCTTAAAAGTAGATTCGTCCACGAATAAAATGTTTCGATAAAATGATCTATCTGCTAAAATTTTCTCACCCCGTTAAGCAAATGTCCAAACGACGAGCATCATCTCCAACTTGAAGTTTGTGAATTAATTTAGGTTCGAATGCACGAAATAATACTAATAATCATAATAATAAAATGACTTTATTTCAGGCGGAGTCTAGCCTAAGCTATCCTCTGAATATGAGATTTGCTAATACCTAAATTTAACGACCATCTTGGGTGTTCTACAATCTACAGTCTAAAACTACACCGGTAGCAGCGTCATCTTCATTTAATTGTTTTTGTTTTTTTTTCACATTTTTACTTCCCCGGTGGTGTCAAATTTATAAATTAATTTACATACTGCGAATCACTGTAACATCTGGATACTTCTCATTGAAAACTTCAATAGCGTATTTATAAGAAACATTTCCGATTCCATAGCATTTGATCAAGTAAATTCGTTGTTCCAAGGTTAAGGCGCTTTTAGACAGTCATGCAAATTGTTCCACTTGGCTTGTTTATGCAAATTTGCACAAATGTACTGAGTCCTTGTACATCTGTTTAGATGCTCATGCAATTTGCGCAACTGATTTGTGCATGCAAATTTGCACAAATGAACGTCGCTGTATTCATTTAACGTTCAGTCTACCTTACACAGTTAGTATATCAAGAGTGTTGATTTTTTACAAAAAAAAACGGGATATTATGATGAGGAATTACTTTTTGCTACAGCTGTGGTTTGTGTTATATCAGACGTGCGACTGTCAAACATCGTTTACACGCTCATGCAAATACTTCAACCTCATATACGTACCCAACAACCTATACCAAGCCTGGTACATATCACCGACTCTCAGAAGCCCAGGCTTCCTATTGTATTTAGAAGTGCGTATTTCACGTGACTGCGCGTAGGACAATTTATATACATTTTGCTAGAGGAGAGGGGTAACCTTATTTAATATTCACTTAAACATATAATTTTCAGTACTTGTAAAGCCACTTCATAGCGTCACCTTACCAAGCCCAACTGAGTTAATATATTACACTTATTTTGGGAAACCCTTATTTTCAACTCATAAGTGTTGAATGAAATTATTATAATAATAATTTGACCCAACATGGACAGAACTAAATTCATAAAATCCAGATAAAAAAGGTAACCCACAAAGAAAATTTTCTGATATTAAAAAAAGTGCAAGTTAATGGTATATGCTTATTTAATTTTCCTATGAAACGAATATCTTGACAATTATTTAAATTATGAATAATATTTCCTGCACATATAAATAATAAAGCTTTAAATAAAGCATGAGTTAATAAATGAAAAAAAGCTAATTTATACTCTCCTAAAGCTAAAATCCTTATTATTAAACCTAATTGACTTAATGTTGATAAAGCAATAATTTTTTTTAAATCAAATTCAAAATTAGCCACTAAATCTGATATAAATATAGTTAAACTTGAAATTAATAATAAAATTAATATTAAATTTGAAGAAAAACAAAAATTAAAACGAATTAATAAATAAACCCCAGCTGTAACTAAAGTTGAAGAATGAACTAAAGAAGAAACTGGAGTTGGAGCTGCTATAGCAGCAGGTAATCAAGAAGAAAAAAGAATTTGAGCTCTTTTAGTTATACCATATATGAAATTAATTTTATAGAAAAATCTTCTTTTATTAAATCCAAATAAAATATAAAATTTCTTCTTCCATAATTTATTATTCAAGCAATAGATATGTAAAACAACATCTCCAATACGATTAGATAATGTTGTTAATATCCCAGCATTAAAAGATTTAACATTTTGGTAATCAATTACCAAACAATAAGAAACTAAACCTAATCCATCTCAGCCTAATAAAATTGAAATTAAGTTAGGTCTATTAATAATATTACTGATAAAACAAATATAACCACCAAATAAATAAATCGATTTAAATTTTCATCAACAAACATATTCTTGACTATAATAAATTACTATAGAAGAAATAAATAAAACAAATCTTATAAATAATAACGACATTCAATCTAATAAGATAGTTATAATGACAGATAAAGAATTTAATGTTAATAAATTCAATTCAATAATTAAATTAAAATTTTGGATTAAAAAATGTAGCCTAAGAGAAAAAAAGTGATAAAAAAATTAGTAAAAATAAATTAAAATAAATTTACAGATAGAATAATTTTCTAAAATAGAAAACTATATCTTTGAAATCACAAATCAATATTTTTTATAAACTACTTAGATTAAATTCATATCACCAAATATTCACCCTTTAAAATTAATAAATTTAAAGGTATTCAATGTAAAAATAATAATAAATATTCGCGTAACATTCCTTGATAAACAGAAAATGTCCCTGAATAAAAATTACCATGCTGAGAAAAAGAATATAAAAATAACGAATACACAGCTCTAAAAAACGAAATTAAAGATAAAAATAATATTCTTATTCAACAAATGAAATAAAGAATTTAATGTTAATAAATTCAATTCAATAATTAAATTAAAATTTTGGATTAAAAAATGTAGCCTAAGAGAAAAAAAGTGATAAAAAAATTAATAAAAATAAATTAAAATAAATTTACAGATAGAATAATTTTCTAAAATAGAAAACTATATCTTTGAAATCACAAATCAATATTTTTTATAAACTACTTAGATTAAATTCATATCACCAAATATTCACCCTTTAAAATTAATAAATTTAAAGGTATTCAATGTAAAAATAATAATAAATATTCGCGTAACATTCCTTGATAAACAGAAAATGTCCCTGAATAAAAATTACCATGCTGAGAAAAAGAATATAAAAATAACGAATACACAGCTCTAAAAAACGAAATTAAAGATAAAAATAATATTCTTATTCAACAAATGAAATTAAACTATTAATTAACAAAATTTCTCCTATTAAATTTAAAGAGGGAGGAGCCGCTATATTAGAAGAACAAAGTAAAAATCGTCACAATAAAAGTCTAGGTATAATTTAATTTAAAAATCCCTTATTTAAATAAAGTCTTCGTCTCCCTATTCGTTCACAAGAAATATTAGCTAAACAAAATAAACCAGAAGAACATAATTCATGAGCATTTATCATTACCAGAGAACCTCAAAACCCTCAAATATTTAAAGTTATAATACCTGCTAATACTATCACTATATGTGCAATTGAAGAATAAGCAATTAAAGATTTTATATCTCTTTGACGAATACAAATCAAAGAAACCAAAAATCCACCTACTAACCTAATAATAATAAAATAATAATGAATTTTTATTCCAATTTCAATAAATAATATTATTAAACGTAAAAATCCATAACCTCCCAATTGTAATATAATACCTGCCAAAATTATTGACCCTGAAACAGAAGTCTCTATATGAGCTTTAGGTAATCATAAATGAATAAAAAATATACGTATTTTAACAAAAAATACTAAATTTATACATAAATATATATAAATTCTATTTACATTATTATTAAAAAAAATAAAAACTTAAAGAATTACATTTTTCATGATAAAAAAAAAATGAAATTGTTATAGGTAAAGAAACTAATAAAGTATAAAATAATAAATAAATACCAAGCTTCAATTCGCTCAGGTTGATAACCTCAACCAATAATCAAAATTAAAGTAGGAATCAATCTAATTTCAAAAAATAAATAAAAAATAAATAAATTTAAAGAAGAAAATGTTAAATAAAATCTAATAAGAAAAATTATATTTAAATTTTTAGAATTAAGTGACTGGCTGCATGTAGAAATACTAATACCATAAAACAATTTTAGAATACCCTGTAAAATGATCTCAAGTTTGACGGCTGCTTATGGCTACCTACGACAAGAAAAATTTTTTACAAAGAATGACTTTTTCTCGGCAAATCAAAAATAAAATAGTTTACAAGAGTGCGTTACCTGATCCTGGGACCCACTGTATTTTTCTATTTAGATAATAGTATTCTTAAATTCCAAACACTTTATAATTTTTTAATCAGTAAAACCGTTTAGAAAAAAAACATAATATTCTAATTCTAACTTTGATTTTCTCTTATTTGATTCAGTTGCTTCCTTATGCAAAACTTAAATGGATGAACAGCTTTAACAGTTGAATAAACTGCATTTAACCATAAATTAAAAGAGAATTAAAATTGACATCGAATTACACTACACGATTAATTTAAAAATAATGACGGTTCGAGTTTCGTGATTATTTATAGAGTAATCCACCTAAAATGAACCCATTAAAAATGTATTGGCTTTTATTTTTATAAACAAAACTGTACCTGACAATTATTAGTGAAAATTATCATAGTACTGACTACTTCCAGTTTTTTAATTGGTGTGTTTCTTAATAAAATGAATTTATTCACGGTAACTTTCAATTGTTTCATTAGAAGAGACAGCTACTTTACCTGATGCGATGTTGGCAAATTTTCGGGCTACGCATCATACGAATAAAATACTGGGCTTCGCTAAATCGGTCATATATTATCATTGTATATACTGATCAAGTTGTGCGCCCTCTATATGAAATTTTCGGAATTAATTCTGTATATTTTGAGAGAAATACCGACCTTACCAAGCCCATCAAAAATTTGGGGAGGACGTTCCATTAGCCCTACCAAGCTTAACCACTTAAATATACACGTAAGTTTTTACCAAGCCCGGAGTAGGGCTTCGTAAGTAGGTGTCGGGCTTAGTATACTCTAAAGACATACAATTTTGGGCCTGATAATGCCGGTTTATATGTATATATATATATATATATATATATATATATATATATATATATATATTAGTGTATTTACCAATTCTTGCGAATTCCAGAGTACGCTTACTTGACTAGTTGCTAAAAAAAATTGGAGGGTGTAAATAAAATATCTATTTTTTTATTTTCAAGTTCATAATTTTTTAACCACAATTTTTGATATTTTCTGATTGATTCAAAAATGTATCAGAAGTGTAAGGCATAATAAAAATTTTGATTAACTAATTATCAAAAACTTTACATTTTACAAACGAGGTTATGGTATTTTATTGATATAAGAAGTATATTTTATAGATGTGGTTCTTTCTAGGGTCAGAATTAGGATTTTTGGTAATTATTTACTTACAATTTTTCTAATGATACGACACTTTTAATAAATTTTTGAAATAAAAAACACTCCTCTTCCAAAAGTACACAAAATCTACACGACGTATGTAACAAATATACAAACAAAAACTAATAATTAATATTGAAAATCTAACTGATTTATAATGACGTAATAAAAAAAGTGTTTTGATATGAAAACTATCTCTTTTATTATTTAACATATTTTCTGCTAGTACCTGTCGTACCCATCTCAGTATATTAAAAAAGTATACCCGATGCATCCGTACTATATCACATGTTACCCTGATAACAAATATTTGTTTATATATCTAATACATGGTAAAACCTACTTTTGCAGTGTTTCTGCAACTACTTCTAACGAGACTTCTAATTTATAGAGGTTGCCATTTTCAGTATAATACGTTCAGTACAAATTTGACGTATTATACTGAAAACATCAAGTAGCAAGTTTTTATAAGCGTGATTTTTATATTTTGATCATTTTCCCTTGCCTCTACAATTGAACTCGAGATTGAACTCTTTTAATTCCAATATCAGAATTAATATTCTGAAGACACAAACAATATCTGTCAATTTAATTCTTTTATTATACCTATTTTTATTGACAAGTCTGTAATGTTTGGGAATGTTTTGTCTTCTTAAAAGCCAAATAATGCATGAAAATATTAAACATCGATAATAAATTAAGTGCCGATTGGTATAAGCAGAGACTAATAAATATTGTGCTGGTATAAATTCGATTAAATTTATCTTTATATACATATCTCCAGCAGTGTTGTAGAACAAACCTCGGAGCAAACACCTGGTCCATTCCAAAGATACGATATCCGAAGTACATTTTGTTGTGTCATTAATTTTTGTTGCATAATATGTAAAATTCCTTTCCAGACTAAACTATCCGAGATTATTCCTAACAGCAATAAGTACATAAAACCATTTTTTGCACGCTCGGGTAATTTGACACCTTTATTGAATTGTTTGAGACATTTAGTGACGTTTACAAATTAGCGATCGGTAAGTGATTACTTGCGGATCTGGAGGCGGTTAGTAAAACTAATACTCGAACTAATAAAGATATAGAAATTTAAAAATCAATTTTTATTGAAGACAAAATTAAAATTACAATAAGAACAATAATTATTAAAATTTATTGGAGCAATAGAATTCATAACTTACTAGAAACTTAAGTTGTGGCAAAAATCTTATCTTGGAGAAATTTCTAATGACAGCAGATATTACTTGATAATAAATATTCGGTCTCATGGTAACCAAAGCGAAAGCTTTTTCATGTACGAATTGTTTGTTTTATATATTCTTAAAATATTAAATATTTTAGTTTTAATTAAATTTACTCAATATATGAGCGTGCAAAAAACGTCATAAGCACTGCGGTCATTAAGTGTCTTACTAGTTCGGATTTTGGAGATCTCGACTTCACAACTATACACAGTGGTACCACAGAACATGTGGTACCTAAACGAACACGAACGATCATTAGACCACATTTAATGTACACCAGAAATGATAATAATATAATACCACATAATACAACTCTCTAAACTAACAATGGAAATAAATTCTATCACAGTTAATTACTACCTCGAATGGGAATCGACCATCAGTCATTGAGTTCAATTAAATAATACATTGAATAGTAAGTTGATAATAATACATTGAACAATAATTATGTAGTGTCAAAATATATTCTGATTTTTTCTCTTCCTTTTCTTTTTTGGGATTTATTACCACATTTCTTGAAATTCCTATCCAAAAAGTTGATTTGTCTAAAAAATATTCAAATTAACCAGTTTAAAACTGGGAAATAACCTCTACGCCTTTGACGAAATGTCAGAGGAGCAGTTAGAGTGTGTTTTTTGTCGTTTTTTTGACAACTAATAGGAATTAAAATAATACAAAAATACTGGGCTGACGTTTCGGAAACTATATCTGTTTCCTTTTCCAAAGTTTAGGCTTTAGATTTTTTTATGTAACGTGTAGAATAACACGGCATAAAATAAAAATTGTTTGTATATTTCCATAGATACTTACCATAGAAATGTTGAAAAATATAGTAAATAATTTTTTCCTGTTTTGTGTCCACTGGTGTATATATTTTGAATTTTTTTGTGGCATAATTATTGGACAAAACATTAAACCACGTGACTGAGATTGACCGGTTTCTCCTGTTATTATCAGGCTTCTTCAAAATCTACAATATATTTATCACAATTACGTAAATGTCACAATATCAAAAGAAACAGATACCAATCTACAAGTCCATAAATGATGAATAATACAGCAACATAGCTATTGTCACACTTCATGTAAAAAAACATAAAATACCTAAAGTATACGTTTTACTATACTCCGTGTAAGATATATAAATCAATAAAAAATACCTAGTACCTATATAAGAACAATACTTAAAATTACAAACAAAACATTTTTATCATACTAACAATATCTAACACCGAATAATAGACATTACCTAAATCATCGAGACTCACTTCATCAATTCAATTGCCAATAACAAATTGCTGACTATATTCACCTAAACTGGAAAAGCATATGTGTTATTGAAAGAGGAAGAAGCGTACTTAACTTAATAATTATTAGAATTATTAAAATTCCTCAATAAATTTCCATAAATATTACTCAGCCCTTCAATGTTTGTTCTTTGATTCACACAATTCTGATTACAATTATTTATATGTATCATTTCTAGTAATAACAATTTTTCGAGATTTCTCTCATTTTCTAATATTTTAATATTATCAAAATTAAATTGTGTCATAAATTATTAGCATTTGCAGCTAGCGCTGTGTTTAACTTTTTTTTACTTACATCATATTTATGATTTTTAATTCTCCATTTAACCATTGTTTAGTTTGTCCAATAAGTATAACAATGTCCTCATTCACATGTTACTTTATAAACTACATTATTTTTGCACTTGGAGTAGTTTTCCACACACACCAAAACACTTTTGCACACACTCGACGCGCGTTTCGCCAACCAAGTTGGCATCATCGGGAGATGATTAAAACTGTTTTAATCTGTATCCCGATACTGTAAATACCGAGGTAAATACAGTTTTTTTTTAATTTTGTTCAGGATTTAATGGTTTCCTTTTTGTAAATGTAGATCTTAAAGTATTATTTGTTTGAAAAATTGTCCTAACTTCAAATTTTTTACCGACACGACGTAATTTCTCAGGTAAACCTTTTATATATGGAATTAATGTTATTCTGGTTTTGGTTGCATCGGAATGTTAACTCTATGTTCAATGTTCATGAAAGTCTGATCAACAAATTCTTTCGGGTATTCATTATTAATTAAAATTTCCCTGACAAATTGCTTCTCATGTTTGAATATTACATTATTATAAGAAATTATTATTTCCCTATCTTACAAAAATTTTATAACGCCTCTTTTAACATCCAAAAACCGATTTACCGACTCGGTGGCGTAGTGGGCTAGAGCATGAGTGACAGTCATGGTTCCGGCCACACAGCCTATTGTGTCCGGGTTCGAGACCCGGCACCAGCAGATGGCAATGTCGGTAGGTATGGATGTTTGTCTGCGTTTTTTCTAATGTGTAGCCCCTTTCCGCACAGCCTTTAGCTTTGCATTTGGGGGTTGTCTAATTTCTGTGTTGTGTTTTATGTTTTATGTTTTTTTAGTTAAAATTTAAATATCTGTTAGTGTGAGTCAATTTTCGGTAAACGCTAGTTTGAAAATTATTATTCACTTTTATAATTAAAACATCTAAAATTGTTTAATAAATCTCGAGATAAATCTATTCCATGAGGCCAGATTGCAAAAATATCGTCAATATATCTCCACCAAGTTACCGGTTTATAAATGCAATAATTTGGCAAATAGGACTAAACTTAGCGTAAATAGTATAATGAACTATTAACGGTATCAATTAAACCAAACTATTTCCAATTAAAAAATGATTTTATCAACAAGATTTCGGGATTGCAATGGGTTCTCCTTTGTCACCAATACTAAGTAATATACATATTTATGGAGGATTTGGAAAACAGATATGTTGAAAATAGAATTCAAAAAACTGTAGTTACAGTATCCCGTGCGAGTGTAATAAACATTATGTGGGTGAATCATCTAGACCACTTGATGTACGAATGGGCGAGCACAAAAGTTATATTAGAATAGGTGATATAGAAAAATCTAAAATTTGCGAACATGCTTGGGAAAACGAAATGAGATTCAACAAAAATTTTGACCAAAGAAGCAGATAGCAAAAAAAGATAAATCAAAGAATCTGCAATAATTTTACTTATTGAAGATAAATAATAATAATAATAATAACATGTCTTTATTTTATCATAGAAAATACATTAAAAAAGAGATGGCGGTATCCAACTTCGCTGCTCTTCCATATAACCATCTCTGTTAATAAAGGAGAGAACATAATTATATTTTTAACATCTTTTACTTAATATATAGGGTTTGAGGTGTTTTCTGAAAGTTACCAAGGAAGAATGATGCTTAATACTTTCGGGTAAGTCATTATAAATTTTGATAGCATTATAGTAAATGATCGTCGAAATAGAGCAGTATTGTGCCTATAGGTACACTAAAAAGTTCACAATGTCGAGTAGTACGTTTATGAATATCATTACCTTTAATAAGTTTATTATGCAGGGCAACAGTGAAGATTGTGAAGAATTTACATTAAAAATAAAGCAGACTAAATGAGTTTGATCTCGGTTTGATATCTTTCATCAAGTATGAGCCATTTGGATTCACGTAAACTATCTGAAATTGATCATATTTACGTACCCCATAGGAAAACCACAGATTAACTATACCAGATGCGAATGTAAGCGTGGCGGCCTGTCCAACGGTCCCCACTACTTCCATCCTCATATATGCGGAGGGTTTAGTACGAGAGCATTATCGTGACAGCGTGTAGCAGAGTTTACGGCGATATATTGTTAGTCCGAGCGTTCGGCTTTTAAATGTCAAAATAGTGTCATACGATTTTGTTGGTGTATACAAATATAGATCTAAAAACATCAAAAAAACCTGATAACAAATAGAAAACTTACAATATTATCCCATTTGTAAACATACAATTTCATATTTGTTTTAATAAAAAATATTTTATAATATATTTTTATTGTTTTTCTCGAGCGCTCAAGTGGTGCAACTAACTCGCATCCACAAAAATAAATATCAAAGTCTTGTGGTGCAAAAAGCATGCAACGTTACGAGTAGCCGACGGGCCTTTGTCTAATACGTGTGTCGCGGACATGAAAGGCACCGCGCGAAGCATTCGCATCTGATATAGTTAATCTGTGGCAAAACCTTAAATAGGCGTTTTGAAGTTTCTGTAAGCTACTTTTATCTTTTTGCAATAAAGCAGGCCAATACGCAATGTTCACAATACGCTAAATATGAAAGAATTAAAGAATCGCATAATTTTAATTTAATGTCAGTATTCAAAATGTCTTTATGCATGAAAATAATGTTTAACTTACCAAACTATTTTTGAATTAAATTAGAAACATGCTTAGAAAATCTTAGCTGGACATCAAGAAAAACTCCCAAGTTTTTACAGTTATAGGTAGGTTCTAATATCGTATTATTTAAAATTATTTTAAAATCCGAGTTTTCCGAAATTACATCCCTATTTTATCCGAATAACAAAACTTGAATTTTTGACTCGTTTAAAATTAATCCATGAGCTTTCGATAAATAAGACATCGATGACAAATCCAAATTAATATTTATAGCAGCTTGCATTCAGAAGATATAAGAGAATAGTAAATTTGAGTATCGTCAGCATGTTGATGCGACTGACAATGAGTCAAACATTTATAAAAATCAGGTGTATATATGGAAAATAGAAGTGGTCCAAGGATACTACCTTGTGGGGCTCCTTTGTTCATGCACAAGAAAATCTGAATAATTATTATTAAGTGCTACTCATTGACGCCTACCAATAAAATAATTCTGAAAATATAATAAAGCTGATGCACTTACTCCGAAATAATTTAATTTAGCACACAATGTATTATGATTTAAAGTGTCAAAAGCTTGTAAGCTTTGTAAGCTCTTTGTATTATTTTAATTCCTATTAATTATCAAAAACACCCTCTAACTGTTCCTCTGACATTACGTCAAAAGCGTAGAGTTTAGTTCCCAGTTTTAAACTGGTTAATTTGAATGTTTTTTATATAAATCAACTTGTTTTGGATAGGAATTTCAAGAAATGTGGTAATAAATCCCAAAAGAAAAGGAGGAGAAAACATTTATGAAATGCCACAATTAATATTTAAACAATAATCTGATTCACACTATCAAATAAAGACATATGATTATTGAAATCTTTGAGCAGAATTAAATTAAAAGCTAAAGAGAACTGATTCAAAATTGACATATCATAATTCACTCGATAATTTCTATATTTAGAGTAATAATCGATTATATGTGTCACATAAATTATTGATTTCGTATGAAGTCTTGAAATATATGAGAAAATAAAATAGCGGCAATGAACTACCTATCGTTACTGTATAGGCATATTTATTTATGTGCGAAATTTGAAATTTCTTTAACGATATTGCTGCATATTATTATTGCTGCATATTATTAAGGTGAGCGGATTCTTGGGGCAAGTATTGCTTTTTGAACTGGTTAATGGGTAAGGTAGGTAGATAGGAGGTTAAGTGGCAGAGCAGTGTACTTTTACTGAACTTCGCCTCTTTCAGTATTGCATATAAGTATATAAATTAATTTTGTAATTTTGTAATTTTTATTTGTAATTGTAATTGTGCAAACTGAAATAAAGACCATTTATTATTATTATTATATTTCAATTTTTAAGTTAAATTCAAGTATTGTTAAGTTTTAGTTTTTTATTTCTTGACCGTTGAAATTCAAATGCTTATGGTATATTTCTTGGGCATATCGGTCATATATATTAAAACAAATTTATTTTTTTTCCAACGTTTCGGTTTATTAAAACCATCATCAGGGACTACAAGGTGAAATGTTTAGTGAACAAGGTATATATAAATTTTACACATAACTTATGGTGAACCAACTTACAATTTTTTTTTTTTTTTGTTTGTTTGAAATTAAAATGTATTACACATATTGTATAAAGTAGATGTTATTCTTTGAGAGTCTTAAAAGCAACTGAAAATATTTTTGTCAGTTTCACATTTAAAATAATGCGTAAGTGAGGGTTTATTTATGTTATGGACAAGATAAGGGCTAGCAGGTATACATTATAAGTGGATGTTTTTTGTGACATGAGTAATAAATATTAGAATTAAGTATTTGGTGTTAACAATTTTTGTAAAGTAAATTGGGAAGATGTATAAACTTACTAATTATATTATACCCCATTTGTTTTATTTTAGTAAATTAAAATAGGTATTGCTTAAGTTCTCTATATCAGTTCGGCTATTTATTGAATTAGAATGTCTTTTTATTTGCAACATTTCATGTACGATTCTTCGGTGATAATTGGGCTCTTTTTCCAAGATATGAATGTTGTTAAAGTTAAAGTTATGGTTATTTTCTAAGGCATGTTGTGCTAGCGCTGTTGAGGTATTTCGATTTTTAATGCTGTATTTATGTGAGTACATTCTTTTATGCAAATATTGTTTTGACTGACCTATATATGTACTATTGCAATTGTTACAGTCAATTTTATATACAGTATTAGTTTCGTCTTCTATGGGTAATTTAGGTTTAAGATTTGTGAAAAATGATTTTGTGGTATTATAAGGTTTATGTGCTATTATTACGTTGTGGTTTTTAAATATTTTTGCAATGTTTTCAGAAACATTTGGTATATATGGCATGGAAACATATTTATTTTGGTGATTATTCGGATTAACAGTAGTTTTATTGTAAATTTTATGTATTCTTTTTTTGATAATTGGCCCATAAAAGTTTTTAGGGTACGCGTTTTTATCTAAGGCATTTTTAATTTTTTTCAAATTTTGAGGTCTATGTTTGGGATGAGAAAGTTTAATTGCTCGGTCTGTCAGACAGTTGACGACACTTTTTTTGTAACAGTTAGGGGTGTGTGAGTTAAAGTTTAAGTATCTTTGGGACCATATTTCTTTTGTAAACCAATTTGTTTCAATGACGCCATTTTTATCATAATTTATTGAAACATCTAAGAAATTTATACTATTATTTTCTTCTAGCCGAACTGATATAGAGAACTTAAGCAATACCTATTTTAATTTACTAAAATAAAACAAATGGGGTATAATATAATTAGTAAGTTTATACATCTTCCCAATTTACTTTACAAAAATTGTTAACACCAAATACTTAATTCTAATATTTATTACTCATGTCACAAAAAACATCCACTTATAATGTATACCTGCTAGCCCTTATCTTGTCCATAACATAAATAAACCCTCACTTACGCATTATTTTAAATGTGAAACTGACAAAAATATTTTCAGTTGCTTTTAAGACTCTCAAAGAATAACATCTACTTTATACAATATGTGTAATACATTTTAATTTCAAACAAACAAAAAAAAAAAAAAAAATTGTAAGTTGGTTCACCATAAGTTATGTGTAAAATTTATATATACCTTGTTCACTAAACATTTCACCTTGTAGTCCCTGATGATGGTTTTAATAAACCGAAACGTTGGAAAAAAAATAAATTTGTTTTAATATATATGACCGATATGCCCAAGAAATATACCATAAGTATTGTTAAGTATATTAAATATGAGGGGTAGACCGCAAGGATGAATTTTGCACAATTAATTGTACACCAATTGCATTATTGCTCAGTACTGCAGCAAAATTAAATGCGTGTGCAGATAAATTGATATTTAGTTGTGTAACATCAAAGCTATTTTTACAGTTAAAGTTATATATATGGTTATAGTTATATAGCAGCATACGTTATTAATATTTTGTTGTATTCTCGCAGATTAAAGGTATTTAGTTTGTCACTATTTTGTGATTGTGATATTATTGTTTAAAAGCAAAATATAATGATGATGTTACAGTTCAAAATAATAATATCAATGTTTACGATTTATCTAAAGAAACAACAATATTTTTCTCCATACCGCTTTAACAATAATATAATTAAATTTAATACTGATTTAAATTACCTACATACTTATTCAAGTATATTTTTCGACTAACCTCATATATCCCAGGTTACTATAGAGGAAAATGTATGTTAATTAGTGGTAATCTATTGGCAATCATATCCAGCTGTGATTTAGTTATTATCTAATACTCCACCGCTGACTTTTCTTCGAGTAGTACTTCTCGAAATTTTGGTTTTCAGCATACTTTAACGTACCTCTTGTACAATTCGTTGACCTTCATGTGTCACTTTATTTGAAGTAGTTTATTTACAATACCAAAATAACACAGTGAGTTGCATATCCTCTGGTACTAAGTTCCATTATTTAGCATGAATTGCCATCTGCTTTGTACCTTCTTAAACTAGATTGATACATCGATTTACTTCTAAACCGATAGAGTTCTTATTTTTAAATAAGATAACGAATGAAAGCAGCGAGAAAAAGAACATATTCCGTGGGACAGCTAGATTTTATACGGGAAAGGAGAAATATCCAGCATTGTTGTGGAATAGCTTTTTAGTGTCGGTAGTGTTTTCATAACGGCCTACAAGATTTGAAAATAAATCCAGCCATTATTTGAGATTTTTTATAAATTTCTAGTTGAATCCAGATCGTTGTATTTAGATAAGTTTGTGGTGTTGTGTAGTGTTGTTACTAATAGGGAAATAATTTCCGTTTAGGGTTTTATGAACAGTTTTCCCATCAGATTTTTATGGTCAAGTTTGTACCTTTAAGTTTTTCTTTGCATCACATTTTCTTCCGCTTTGTATTTTTATCCCTCGACGATTCCTGTAGAATAGAATAGAATAAATTTATTAACCATAAATCTTGTTACATGAACAATATCGGCTTTGTCATAAACAATATATAAAATGAAAAGATGTATAAAACGAAAACTATAAAGTGTATAAAACAAACTATGGCTATGAAAAACATAAAATACAATACTTAAAATAATTCAATATAAATAAAAAAACAACATACAACATAAGAAGAACAAACACACGTTATAACTTAACAAATGAATTTACACGCAACTGAATAATATAATATGTATGATTAGAAGTTTTACTAGACAAAGTTGTATTAGGAAGCTGCCGAATCCAGATCTTCAACCATCCTGTATTTGAGACACAGCTAGGAGCACGCAAGTTTATTTTATTAATTACAGTATTCATTTTAAATACTTTGTTTTGTGTTACTATCCCTGTCTGAAAATTTTTTAGAATAGAAAATTAAAATTGATATAAAGGGTGTTTTTTTAAGCATGATAGAACTTTCAATCGTGATGGCTGTGAAATCAGCTGTCAGTTTGCGCGCTATAAGTGATATTTGTATTTAGTATAGTATGGCAAATTACCATGAATGCACTTACGCTTGACCAACGCTACTAAATTGTTCAAATTTTCTTTGAAAGTCGGACGTCGATTCACTAAACGTATAGACCACTTCGTAAATTTTAACGGGGTCCATAATCTTCCATCTGAACCAGCCATTCGTCGCACTGTGGATATAGATTTCGTACCACATACTCCATAAATGATGCAAAAACATCAATACGTTGAAGGAATGTGCGTACTAAAGAGAATGCCGTCCCTGTCAACAAAAGTGTGCAAGAGAATTCAAAATTGTCGATTCGTCACTCTTTCCATTCACTACGTGGAAAATTTTGCGCAAAAATCTTGGCATACACCAATATAAGATCCAGATGGTGCAGCATTTAAAGCCACAAGACCATCGTTTGCGTCGTTATTTCTCTAATTGGGCTTTAGAGCAGTTGCAAGCTGATCCGTTGTTTTATCGGAAAATTGAATTCAGCGATGAGGCAAATTTTTGGATTAGCTTGTTTGTTAATAAGCATAATTGCCGAGGTCCTGCAATTTGACGTCTCCGGATTGTATGGGGATACGTGAAGTCATGGTTTACGCTACCAAACCAGGAAAAATGGGCGCCTTGGAAGTCAACATTGTTCGTGTTATTCATGGCATACGCCACCATTGCTCGACAAAATTACCCAAAATTGGACTCACAGAATGCGCTTCGTTAATATCAGTCTCGGTGGCCATATGCCTCAAATCATTTTTAAAAATTAATGCCATGTATCGATCTTTCGAATAAAAACAGATTTTTGATCATAAGTTAATTTTCGCAGTATTTTCAAGTTCAAAGTTCTATCGTGCTTAAAAATCACCCTTTATAATATAAATAGTAAATAATTAAATATTTATTAGGCGTAAATTAATTAGTCATTGATTTTGAAACTGGCTACATTAGGTATTTAATCATTTTTTTTTTTTTAATTTTAGTATGCAAGATAATTTTAATTTCTGCTCAGTAGATTTATTTCTACTTTACCTTAAATTAAATTGCTTACTTATTCTATATATTTTATATAACAGCATTAGTAGTTATTGTTGTGGTTTGTACTTCTTAAATAGTAACTTAATTTAGTAAATTTGTGAGTCACAAAACTAAGGTATTTGGCGTATTTCTTTTAAAATTTACTTGGCGCTTGTAGTTAATAACTTTATATATTTATGCTCCACGACCCGTCTTCAGTCGGCCGGCAAATACCGTCTGTAGAAAAAAAAAACCATCGTACATACAACGGACCCTGATTGTTGTGTCAAGATAAATTGGCGTATAGTCGAGTAAACTTTAACTTGGCGTCTGGATGAGTTGATAGTGTGCGTATTATTGTATTTTCTCTTGCACACAAAATTGAAGCAATGGCCCAAAACCATTGTTTACGTATAAACATACGTGAACAATGTTTTTGGGTTATTGCTTTAACTTTGTGTGCAAGAGAAAATGAAATAGTATGCACAATATCAACTCATCCACACGCCAAGTTAAAGTTTACTCGACTATAGCAGTAAACCACCTTGGATTGAGATAGTCGCAGTATATTTCTAAAGCAAACTATTTTTAAAACCTAACACTTATAATATGATCAAATCAACGTAGTTACATACGACTGATTAATTAATGTAGGAGTCAACCCACATTTAAATGTATTATTCCAGCAACTGGATTATTCCAGAAATTGTGAATGTTAATGTGTTAATTATATTACATGCTACATGAAGAAACATTTTTAGTGCATTGTATTTACTTTGCACATCATTAAAAACCAATTTAAAAATCATTAGAGACAGTATGTGGTTTGCCTTTAATATCGGTCCATCTAGCAATCAGTGTGATGTCAACATAATAATATATTCTAATATAACTAAATAGTTGGGAAAACTTTTGGTCAATTCTTCATTATTTCTGTTTACCAAACAGTTGTCGAAACACGACCAATGGAAAGACTCTACATTGCTTACGTTTCGTGTATTATCATAAACTTTTTTAGAACTTTCAATGTGTCGTTTATTATTAATATTAATAACATACTTTAAAATTATTAAAAATTTTTTCATAGTCGTAATTAGAAGTTGTAAAAGTAATTACAGAATTGAAAAATTCTAATTCTTCTGGAGATGATAATATTAGTAACAACCTATTAAAGCATTGTAAGAATTTGATAAGTAAACCATTAAAAGCCATAATAAATAACTCACTAAGTAAAGGCATTTTCCCAAATAAACTAAAATTATCTAAAATTATACCTATACACAAATCAGGTGATAGATGTAAATTGGAGAATTACAGACCTGTGTCAATCCTAAGTTCCTTTGCGAAAATCTTTGAAAAAATTGTTGCAAACAGGATTGTAAATTTTTTTGATACAAATAATTTATTCAACAGCAATCAGTTTGGTTTCCATAAGGGTGTATCTACAATGACTGCCATTATTCAGGTTCTAAAGTTGCTGTACAAGAACTTGGACCAACACAAAAAATGCGTAGGTATTTTCTTAGATTTAAGCAAGGCTTTTGACCTAGTAAACCATGAAATTCTGATAAAAAAGCTAGAATGTTATGGGATTAGAGGTAACACTTTAGATTGGTTTAAAAGTTATTTGAACAATAGAAGGCACTATGTACATGTTAATAATTATAAATCTGAGGTGCTGGAATCTACTGTGGGTGTGCCACAAGGTTCAATACTTGGACCTCTACTTTACATAATATATGTAAATGATTTTCGGTTTAACAGCTCAATAATGTATGCTGATGACACATCTCTGTTAATATGTGAGACAAAAATAAACGAAGTAACAAATAATGCAAACACACAACTTCAACAGATACATCAGTGGTACAAAAATAATAACATGATATTAAACAGTAAAAAATCTACTATTATGAGATTTAATGTATCTAATATTAAATTTGATCATAGTATACTAATAAAAAATGATGGTACATCATTAGAACAAAAGAACAGTATAAAATTCCTTGGATTATATTTATCTGAAAATTGTTCGTGGAGTTTACATGTAGAAAATTTATGCAAAAAAATTGCACCAATGTGCTATTGTATAAATCAGATGAGAAAAGTCGTGGATCAACATATACTTCTAATGTATTATTATGCTAATTTTCATTCTGTGATATCGTACAGTATAATTGCTTGGGGTGGTTCTAGGGATAGTGAAAGAGTTTTTAAAATGCAGAAAAGGGCTGTTAGACATATAGTAGGAGTTAATCAAAGAACCAGTTGCAAGCCTATCTTTACCGAGTTGGGCATTTTAACTCTACCTTGTGTTTATATAATGCAATTATTGTTATACGCACACGCTGAATCTAACCAGCTGAATCATTTAAATAAGTACCACAACTATTATACGAGAAATGGTAGGTTAATAGAAATTCCTCGACATAAGTTAAGTCTCCTGGAAAAAAATCCTGAATATGCTGCTATTAAAGCTTATAATAAGTTGCCTAACACATATAAAGACCAAAGTGAAGCAAAATTTAAACAAAATATAAAAAAACTATTGTTGAGCAAATGTTATTATGCAATGGGTGAATTTTTGTGTGATAATAATCTGTGAGATTTTAAAATATTTAATTGTATTAACTGATTTTATTGAATTTACATGTTATGATTTGATGGTTTTTAATGAAAATAGTATTTTATAATTATTATGTATTATAGTTTTTACTTTGTTATTTATTTAATTGTACTGACTTACCATATATACAAACTTTTGTATCTGACGTGGTGAATAAAGATGATTATGATTATGATTAATTGTCTGTAATTAATCTTTTCAAAACATGAAAAATTAATGATAAATATCGGTTCGTAATTAAGGTAGACTTTTTCTTGATCCTGATGAGCCATTGAACAACTATTTGGTAGAATATATATTTTTAAGGATTAACCCTATCTAGTGCTCTGCTGTGAAAACTACGACTGCACTGCCCTCCCCTCCAGGACTTCTGATTAAGAAATACAAATACATGGATAAGTTTTCATAGTTTCCGGTTTTTTTGTATGTTTGCCTGTGTCTTCTGCGAGCCACTTATAATAATAATAATAATAATAGCCTTTATTTAGAGTATCGTAATACAATACTAATACAATAATGAGGGCGAAGTCTAGAAGAGGCTGCTCTACTTAAACCTACTGTTAATAAAAATAATTAAAAACTTTTTCCAAATCCTTCGCAAAGATGCAATCGGAGGAGACATTGAAAATGACGAAATAGAACGCAAATCTTGTGAAATTTGGATGTGATAAAAATGAAAATTTGTTGCAAAGTAGTAAACAGTTATTTCATTAACACAAAACATTTTCAAAAAGTAAAATCGTATTACCAGTATTTTTATTTAGCAATAAATATAAAAAGGTATTTCACTAACAAACATTTTTAATGTTAAAACTAAAATAATTTGAAATAATTTCGTAAAGATGAAAAGTGATTCCTAACAATTACAAATACCGATATCGATTAGTCGCAAACTATTAAACGCAGCATACATATATTTCAAGAAACTGAAGAGTCCTGAACCGTAAGGGATGTGTCGGAGCCGTCATCTTGAAAAAACGTGAGATGACCTAGATTTTCACCTTGAGAAATTTAAAAAAAATCAGAATGACTATTATAATTTCATTTATAGAGAAATATTAATGTTTGACTTTTTCTTCTTAAAATTTTTTTCCCAATTTTACGTTTGTTTCCTTCATTTATTGCTTGATTATCTTTGAGCATATTCTGCAAAATGGAAGAAGTACATAATCATTGTATTAGTGAGAATTTTCTAGTAGATTAAAGTTTTATATTATATTAAATGAGACATACTTTCTATCTAAAGAAGGTCGGAATCGATAGCATCCGTCTCCTGGACAATATCTTTTAAATTAGTTTCCGCATTCTCGTCGATTGAATCTAAATCTCCTGCGTCGTTTAGATCCTGGATAATTTTATCCATGTATGAATTTAGACATTGTGTTCCCTGACAATTTCCGTAAATTTGTGAGTATCTTAAACCTGCTTAAAAGTGCAATATTGATTCTGGTGTTGGCACAAAAAGTGTTGTCACAGGTTGTAAGGAGCCGTTAATTTTCTTCTATCCCCACTGTTGTGGATTTTTTTCATTGCCACGCCATTTCTGAATTTTGTAGAATACTCGTAATGACTGTTGAGCGACTGGCTCTGAAGTTGGTGGTAATAATTCCAACTTAGATTTTTGTTTTGCAGCGATTTTTTGAACTTATTAAATCTATATGAGTTGAGTGAGATTTTGTGATTTTCCTTGCACGTACGAACAGAGATTCATTGGCCTGTTTTACTTATGCATTGAATTCTTGTCATTGAAAGTTCTTACTACATTAACCGACTGTATTTCTTTCTGAAGAAGTTTGAAGATTTTAAATTTAAATCTGAAATATTGTAAAAGTGGTAGCACAACCACTGAAGGCATGAGCCAGTAAAATTGTAATTTTTATACGTTCATGTGATTTCTGGATTTCTGACGAAGAAAGAATTTTCCATTTAATTTTTCCTGTTCCTGGCCTTATGATAAATATATCTTTTTCTTCTGGAGTCAAAGCGATTAATAGAACGAGGAGAACAACGTCCTCACCGACTAGGTACAGATGTTCCTCCATTATTTGATATTTCAATTGCTGTCCTAACAATAATAGGTGAATCATCATCATCTACAGCTTGTTTTACAAAGAATCTTTTATTTTAAAGAATTTTTGTCAACATTGAAATTAATCGGATTTCGTTTATATCATTTGACAAAAACTTTTCTCGAGGGAGGGATGCGATTACTGAATTTTGCCTAAATGACTTTTTCACGTAGTTAACATACGTTGCACAAATGTCTTCGTCAGTTTTATTTGTCTGCCTTATAACTCGATGCAATGAAAATCCAAATTCAATAATTACTTAAATAATAAATATAGAGTTACAAGGACTTCGCAGTTTTCTTGCTTATTTTATGAATTTCGATGCATTTTGCCTGTACTGTAACCGTGTGACATATCGTTGGATCAGGCATTGAGAGAGGAGTCGAACGTACATATTATTTTGATTCATTTAAAATCACCCCTGTCTCTGTAAACTGCGAAAAACGACAAAATTTTAAGTTACATATGGTTTTGGCTATACATATTTCGACGAGACAAAATGAAATAAGCTGTTCGACGTGCTTCTCGATGTTACGTTGCTTAATCTACCTCATGATAAAGTAATGGTACTCAAACCTGGCAGAGCAACTCCGGTCTTAAATCCATCCTTATAATTTTTCAAATTGCAAGACATTGACAAAATTGAAAAAACGCATATGCACGGAAACTTCAAACACTATTTCCAAACGAGAAAACACCGCCGAGAGGCTGTTCTGGTAAGAAATCCGAGGTAGAGAGTCAAACTTAGGACTACATCGTAAATTGCACAGTCCTGCTCTGATTTTAGGCTCAGGAGGAGTGAACGTCTGTCGTTCTCAAACCGCTAAAATCTCACGCGTTACGTCATGCTGCCTACGTCGTTCTGCCTACGTCGTGCTGCATAACTTGCAGCTTGAAACTGATTTTCGACCCCCCTACTAGGAAACCAAAAACATTTTCAATTTTAAAATAATGTGTCCACTATACCAAAAATTTCCAGAGAGAAATAACTTTTGTATTTATATGGTCTCTTCGATTTACCGGCCGGCAGACGGGAGCCTTTCATCGTCGAATTTGCACGCCATTTCCCTTACTAAGAGCAAAGTTTAAATATTCATTTAATTATAAAAATAAACTGTAGGTACATAAAATATATCTACCTCCCATAAACAAGAATAATCTGTTGGTTTCCAATTATCTCTTCTCATTTTGATAAACCATTCTTACTTACTTACTTACTGCAATTTACTGCTGCCCAACCAGGCATTTCGCTCCTAACTCTAAAAAGCAATAAAATTCGTTTGCAAGGTATATCTCACAAATGCATTAGGTACGATAAGTAACAAAAATGACTAGGTTTCAATTAGATCTAAATTGAATATAATTAAATTATTGTCGCTTTTCCAAACTTCAAACATTGTTTGCATCCAATTACCTGTCAAATGATGTTTTCACTAAATGAGCGTATAGTCCTTATAAAGTTTTGAAACACAAAATTTACTTTGTACACTTAATACAATTAAATGTCAAAGTGAAGGAAGGGCGCTATCGAGAAACCGAAAATTGTTTCGGGTCCTGAAGTCGTCCCGAGTTCGAAACTGTAATCGGTTCCGTTCTAGGACCGATATTAAGAAATCATTAAATTTCGCTGGATCGACTATAAAGTGTAGTCTATCGGACTCATTATGGATTTTTTGGCGAATTTTGCGAAAACACGAAAATTTTAAACCTTATTTCCATACGAAAAAAGACTGCCAGGTCGCCGTTCTGGCAAGAAATCCAAGCTCGAAAGTCCAACTTGAAAGTACATCGTGAATTGTGCGGTCCAGCTGCGATTTTGAGGTCAGCAGTGACATTTGTGACGTTAACGAAGAATTTTCGCGCGCATGAAATTTGGAGGGTTCTCGCGACTTGTTAATTTCGCAAATTTTACAAAACTCTTCATCATGGGGGTATTGAACTTTTTAAATACGCAAAGGATCGCAACGAAATATAGCCGTTGGGATTTTCCCGACACGACTGTTGGTACCACGTGATTTAGACAACCAATCAAAAATAGGTTACTCTATTGTCGTCACTCTCTCTATAAGTCATGCAACCAAAAACATTTCCAAAGTTAAAATAATTAGGTATACAAAAAACAGTTATATAAACATAAAGTGAATAGCTTCATATGAACTTAAATCAATTGAAAGAGAGGAGAAAAAACAGAAAAGGAAATAAGACAACAAAATTTAACATAAAACATATATGCAGTATATAATATAAAACGCAGGAGGATATGAAATATATTATAGTTATTTATATTAGAAGTGCCATATGAGGTATTTTATAGCACGCGTTTGAAGTTTACAAAATGAACCAAAGGTGAGTTTTGTAAACAGACAAGTGCTATAAAATACAGATATGGCACGTATAATATACAAAATTTTATCTATTTTTTATACATAAAAAACTACTAATTAATTAATATTATTTATTGTCAACACCACACAATATTTATCAAGTAAGTAATAACTAAGTTAATAACAATAGCTGTTTGTGGATGTCTAGCAACCGGCGGTTTGTTTGCTTTTTTTATAAAATGTGTGTGATAAATATATATCACACTAGTGCTATAAACAACGTCATTATGACATTGTAATGAGTGCGAGGGGGCAATCACTTATGTAGTATGACGACCACCGTTCGATGTAGTACTCATGTAGTACATGTAGTACGTGTAGTACTTATGTAATACGTGTAGTCCTTATGTAGTACATGTAGTATTTATGTAGTACGTGTAGTACTTATTTAGTTCGTGTAGTACTTATGTAGTTCGTGTAGTACAAGTGTAGTACATGTGTAGTACTTGTATAATCGCTGTACATGATGACTTTATCTAATTTTATAGCTCTTTATGTACGCAAAGGCGTTTCTCCTAACGAATATGAACTACCGACTGTAAGTCTTAGGCGTAATCGTGTCGGAAAAATCTTTTAGGCTATATTTGGTAGCTATTAATTATATATTACGAAAGTTATTAACGTTTTAATACGCCCGTGTGTGAAAATTGGTTAAATTAGAAAAGAAACTAAACTTGACGTTTGCGTGACAAAATTGTAGTAATTTTGACCTTCGAAACGTTTTTTTTTAATCTACATGAAATTTAGAAATTCACAGAGTGAAATCGTTTTTCTCGATTTTGCTACCTAAGAAAGTTATGATTTTTTGGAAAATGCAGATATTGGCATTTTTGGAGGTGTTTTCCGGCATGCCCCCTCGAGAAACGTGCCACAGCCGTACTTTTTGGATTTTAAGGATAGGGACATGGACGGCGCATAGTGCCAAATAAGTTTGAAATTTCATCAAAATTTTTGAATACCTATTAGTGACAAAAATCGAATATCTAGTTCGACAGATCGATAGGCAATCAAAAAACGAAGACAAAAATTGTCGTGATTACTTAAGAAATAGATTTGAAAAATGTAAAAAAATATAGGGTGTTCCATTTAAAAAAATGTAAGTTAGGTTTGTCCCGCTTTTATGGAGCACCCTGTATATTCTTTGCAGGGGTTTTAAATGAGTTCATTTGATTCACTACAACTTTTATTAGAAACATATTTTCCTAACTCGAAAAATAAAGAAAATATAAGGGTGGGCCTTTCGTTGGATGACCCTGTTCAAACTGAGCTCCGTTAACAGCTAGGCACTGTATAAGTCGCTGTTCAAAGTTTTGTAAACAGTTTTAATAATAATAATAATAATAAAATTCGGACCGGCAACCTCCTCGCGGTGCACCCCGGACAGGGAGGGGCAACCCTCTCTGACGAATGTCGGCCGTGGGTCCTCAGGGCTAACCATCCTGGGGACTCATTTCCTCTGGTTTTCGACCGTAACAGAGGACAGGCCCCTCACAATCGACCCCAGTCGGATGGGGGTCAGAGACAGGTGGGAGGGGCCTTACCGGACGGTCTCAATGATGACGACTTTGCTATTGGACATGGACGCTTTAGGTGGACGGAGGGATTAAGAGATGATCTGCTTAACTGCTACGAGAGCAGCGAACCTGCGCGCAGGGGATACATGGCGCGATTACACCGGTTGTGGTGCGATATGCACCCGGAGTATCGCGCCTTCTCTCAACAACATCTGAGAGATCAAGTATCCTTCCTGCGCAGAACAGGTTACGTAAGGGCACCTCGTCAGCGTGAGGAAGTGCCTGCCGCACTTCCACCGCGGTAAATACCAGCTGACGAGGAACATCCTCCTGAGTACACCGATATCGCTTTAAGGACGAGGGTTAACCTTAACACCAGGGTTAACCCAAAGCCACAAGACCTGGCACGAATGGATTCGTTGATTAGTGAGGAGCTTCCAGAAGATGCCAACATCTGGCAGATCAACAGCGCGGTGTACGCTGCCGCCAAGCAACTCGTCCCACAACAGCGCCTGGCAAGCGCAGTTGATAGGGTCGAGAAAGCTAAGCGGCGCGTACAGAAGATCGAAGCTAAAATTCGATCAGCAAGGCAACACGCTTCTCGAATCGAGAGTGTGGTGGATTATATAGTCGCAGGTAGACCATTTACACCGAAGGTCCGGCGAGTGGCAGCCGGACTGAGACGCCAACACCACACTCTAAATCGCACAGTGCTGCAGACCATCAAGCAGCACTGTCTAGATAGGATTCGAGCGCTTATGGCTATTAAGAAAACTTTGGTCAGGCGAATGCGGAGTTTGGAACAAAACAAATTGTTTCAAACAAACCCGTCTCACCTGTTCCAAGAGCCACAGCGTGTTGTCGAAAATCCGCCAAGTGTTGATAATGTCGAAGCCTTCTGGAAAGGAATCTACGAAGTCGCGAGTCCATTCGATAATGACACTCCAGCTATAGCACACTTCGAGGCTTTCTGTCGTAGAGTCTTAGAAGAGCCTGACGAAGTGTGCCCGGCAATCAGTACGGAAGAGGTTCAACAAGCACTTGTTGGAACCAAGAACTTCGCTGCCCCGGGTCCAGATGGTATAAACAACTGGTGGTGGAAGAAGTTTCCTTCCACCCACCGCCATCTGGCCCGACCTTTCAACTCATGGTTGAACGAGGGGCAGCAAATTCCGGACTGGTTTGTCGAGGGGCGAACTGTGCTAATCCCCAAAAAGGGGGATCTGTCTGACCCAAAAAATTATAGGCCGATTACCTGCCTCAACTACTGCTACAAGTTATTTACTCGTATCTTGTATACCAGGATGTTGAGGTCTGTTGATCCGGTCTACCAACAGATAAACGAACAGCGTGGTGCCAAGAAGGGCCTGGCAGGTTGCAAGGAAAACCTGCTGATAGACCGCTGTATTACACAGGATTCTGTGCAGTACAAGCGGAATCTGTCAATGGCCTGGATTGATTATCGCAAAGTATTTGATACAACATCCCACGAGCTTTTGTTACACTTGCTCGGATGTCTTGCGGTACCATCACCACTAGTGAGATGCATCGAACAACTGTTGCCGCTTTGGAGAACTCGCTTCACCATAACATCCGGTTCCGAGCGAGTTCCGACAGAGTTGGTGACATTTAAGAGAGGAGTGTTTCAGGGTGACTCTTTGAGTCCGCTCCTCTTCTGCATCTCACTGCTGCCGCTATCTGTTAGACTCCGCCAAACCCGCGGGTATCAGTGTGGGCCACCCAGCAACCGGAGGCATAAGGTCACCCATCTATTTTATATGGATGACCTTAAACTCTATACCTCCGGAGAGCGAGAACTTCAAAATGCTCTCAGGGTGGTCGAGGAATACACGCGGGCAATTGGAATGGAGTTTGGGTTGGACAAATGCGCAGTCGTCCACCTCAAGAGAGGACGATGCGGGGAATTCCACGAAGATGCGTAGCTCGCAGACGGAAGCATTCTACGACATTTGGATGCCGGAGAGACCTACACATACCTGGGTGTGGTGCAACGCCACATCCAGGATGTGAGACAAATAAAGGATTCTCTCCATGGCAAGTACAGACACCGACTCCGGAAGATTTGGTCTTCTGAACTTTCGGGGAAGAACTAGGTGTCTGCCACTAATATGCTTGCCGTTCCGATTCTGCTCTACTCCTTTGGAGTAGTTAAATGGCGAGTAGATGAGCTGCGTCAATTGGACAGGGATACTCGCAAGATGATGAATATCCATAGGAGTATTCATCCTAGATCGTCCGTTCCTCGTGTGTACCTCCCACGTCAACGGGGGGGCCGACTCTTGAGTCTGGAGTGTATGCATGGCAGAGTAGCACTAAGTATGGCATGTAACATCCTAAGGAGCTCGGATCCGCTCCTACGGTTAGTGAGAGATCTGAAACCGTGGGAGTTGGCACTTTATTGTTTAAGGCAGCACAGAGGGCCGCAGATGAACTCGGTCTCGTGTTCGACTATAGGCGAGGAGGAAGGCGAGGTGCTGATGCAGAATCAGTTACTGAGCTTCCGCCGAATCGTCTGACAGCCCAAATTAAAGCTGCCGAACAGAGGAATCTGTTCAGGCAGCACGTCGATAAACCCCTGCACGGTGTTTTCTTTAACAACATAGAAGCACTGGGTTTATCGACAGAGCTGACCTTCGCATTCTTAAGGTCAGCGGGGCTGAAGTTGGAGACCGAGGGATTCATTGTGGCCTGCCAAGATGGTGTTATTAATACTTTGGTCTATCGGAGTCGCGTGATGGGTGTAGAGGTTCCTGATATCAACTGCAGGACCTGCCTTCAGGCGCCGGAGTCGCTCATGCATCTATTATCTGCATGTCCGATTTATGCGACTGCGGCCTACATCCAACGACATAACGCGGCTTTACGAGTGCTATACTACCATCTTCGGCACTCGTACAAGATAGATCAAACACCAGTGCTGCCTTATATCCCCGGAGATATCGAGTCCGTTGTCGAGAACGAGAAATGCCGGATTTACTGGAACTACTCGTTCCCGACCGTCAGGCGAGTTCAAGCCAATAAGCCTGACATAGTCCTCCTCGACCATCAGACCAAGGTGATGTATGTCATCGAGTTCTCAGCACCTGCTGAGACAAACATCGCCTTGAAGGAGGAGGAGAAACGGACTAAATACAGAGATCTCCGGTACGAGCTCCAAGTGCTATACCCAGGCTACTCTGTCAAAATGGTCGTCCTGATAATCGGTGTACTCGGAGGTATGAAGCCCACGCTGCTCTCCGCATTGAAGACCATGCCTGCCTGCCAAACATCGGCAGAATGGTTGGCTGGTCAAATGCAGAAAGCGGTCATCCTGGGATCTCTTCGTCTACTTAGGGCACACGAGTCTGGAATCTACAGTGACTAATCCTGCGGGATGTGGGGAGTTGCTGTAGATTATTCGCTGGCGCTCTCTCTGTGTGGTGTCGGAGGCCACAGGGAGACTGTCCAGCATTAGGTTCGGGAAAGCGAAAAAAAAAAAAAAAAAAAAAGGCATTTATTAAAAATTATTGTTCACATTAAATTAAAGAAATAGCAGTTGAAGGGGCGAGATTTAGTACGGTAAGACACAAAGTCATACCGTCTATTCTTCCACCTAACCCCTATGTAAGCACTTTGGTAATTGAGAAAAGCCCTTCTTTAAAGTATGTGTTCGACATTTTAAAATATAATTAGTGTAATTAGGTTTTTCCTATATATTGTAGGTATTTTTTTAAAATCGCTAGAGTTGTTTTGTGGAGTCAACATATCCCCTACTTAGGGTAATTTTGAACTAGTAGAGAGCTTGACCAAGGGCTGTAAGGTTTCGCTGGAATAAAACCGCTGGTGGGGTATAACATCCACAACGCAGAGATATTGAACTGAAATAACTACATTATCAAAGAAATTCATCGACCAAGATCATTTCACAAATATTCGTCTACTCGGTTGCGCTTAAGCTTGAGCTACGCCATAGAAGGATATCGCTTCAATATTTCGGGTCGTTGCTAGTAGTTATCTGCATATACAGATTGCGAAACTACTCATCTTGACATAGGAAACCTCAAAATACAAACGATGTCAAGTGCCGCTGTCTAGAAACAAGTACTTTACCACTCGTACATTTCCGTCTTTGGTCGCCGTATGCCCGTCTGCATAAATCGTTCATCAATTATAGACTGCGCACGCAATGTAACTAAACAATACTAAGCGGCAAATTTATGTCCTATGTCAAGATGAGTACTTTCGCAATCTGTATATATTTAGTTAGGGCAGGAGTGTATAGTTACGTTTAGGTCTTTTTAATAGCTAATATATCAAACTCATATAGGTACCTATTTTTCTTTTCTTCCTATATATTATCGGGGTATAATTGTACCTAGTTGTATCAATAAACTTGTGTGGAAAAATATCTAGTCGTTATTTTTCTTGGTAACTAATTTTGTAAATTTTTGGAGTTACCTATAGCTGACGCTAGAATTTTGGGTACTGTTTAACGTAGCAAATTTACCTGGCGCCCTAGATGATATCATTTGAATGAGGAACTCCGCCCGTCTCCTCTGTATATTAGTCGGAGCATACCCAACTACCACCTCGGAAGCTGGTTTAATTGTGGCATTATTTTGAGGCCCCAGATTCGGAAAGAGCATAAAAAAATAAGGCAAATAAAGTACATTTTACAAAATAGCGTTTTCTCTTTTTAATTGACTACGAATTAATAAAAATTTTCACATTCGATAAGAAACCATTCATACAACGTAAGTTCTGAAAAGTATTCAACCATCCATTTAAAACCAACAGATTTACACGTTATTTTAAATTCTTATAGGTAGACGTCTTTGACTACAACAATTAAAATTTGAAACAATCAAGTGAGTTGTCAAATTTCTGACAGTTGATCATCCCTAAAAGGTTAAGCGAAACTTTGTTTAAACTTTTCTCACCTAAATAATAATAAACTTTACTTAATAAACTTTTGAAGCATTTTACTCTAAATTTTATTATTATTTGGGTGAGAAAAGTTTAAACAGCTTAACCTTTTAGGAATGATCAACTGTTAGAAATTTGACAACGCACTTGATTGTTTGAAATTTTAATTGTTATAGTCAAAGCCTACCTATAAGATTTTAAATTTTTAAAGTAGTATGTAGATCTGTTGGTTTTAATTGGATAGTTGAATACTTTTCAGAACTTACGTTGTATGAATGGTTTTTTATTGAAAATTAAAGTTTTTATTAATTCAAAGTCAATTATAGAGAAAAAACGCTATTTTATATGAGATAGTCGGTTCTTACTTTTGTATTGTAAAATTGTTGTCAAGAAAATAAATAGAAAAATGACGCAATTTGAAAATTTACTTTATTTGCCTTATTTTTTTATGCTCTTTCCGAATCTGAAAACAGATTTTTTAAATTTTCGATACAGGGTGTTGTTTTTGAGATTTAACAATTCGGCCCTTTTTTTCTGTCCGGCCCTGTATTTTGATTCTGCTAAATTGAGAAATCGGTAACGCTGATTGAGCAAAACATACACACCAAATTTTGCTTTATTATACCTAGTGGTTCTAAAGTTATGATCCAAGACAAAAATAAGCAAAATCAATAAAACACCCTGTATCTTGGTAATTGACCCACTAACCATAAGTAATCTACATATGCAGGTAAAGTATGTACACTTACCTATGATTCACCCTTTATTTTCTTCTACACATCATCTTAAAGCAAAAGCATAAAACTTCGTAATTTTCAACATAAAATTATTAATGCTATATAATATAATGCATAATATCTGGTATATTACGTTGAATTATGTATAAGACTTCCTTGCATCTAATGATAAATGAATTACCACCAGTGAGGTATGATGCTAGAGAGTTGATTTTGTACTTCCTATTTGGAATAGGACAGTGCAGAGTGGAGGTTAGTAGTGAAGCTAATTTTAATTGTTGTGATATCGAACAAGGAAGTTCACATGGCTCCACTCTAATATGTGGTGTGGTGTAGTGTGTTGTGGAGCTTAAATATTTAAAAAACTACAGTATTTTTAGTGTTTCGTTATATAGCAATATAGTTAAGCCTTAAGTTGTGTGCCATAAAAACTAGTTCAAATTTAGAACCAAAAATGAAGATGAAGAAAGAAACATATTTAGCGTAGAATGTAGATTGAAAACATTTTATATATTTATTAGTATATTTTGAACTTTAAAATAATAGATATCTGTATAAACATATTCGTAAATAAAGGAAATTGTAACACTAAATATTATCGATAGAAACTTAATTGCTCTGCGTATACTATGTCTGTTTTGTATATTATGCCTTTAATGAGTGACATCTTGGTCGAAATTAAATGACATTTTGGTTCAATTAATCACAGCATATCCACATATTTCATACACACATGATACACACATCTTTATATAAATACAATGTAATATAAACATGCTGAAAGTAATTATTATGAACTCTATTACTGTAAATACTATATAGTCCAATTATTAGAGACATAAAACAGGTGTTTTGGTGCAAAAGGTTGAGGAGTTTTGAAACTTGGTAGGAGTGTAGATTTGGAGGCCCTAAGTATAACTCTGTTTGCAACCTCAAGCCAAGGCTTGTAGACTTTGTACAGGTTACATCAACGTTCCTGTAAGTTTTAGAGAAAAAGTTTCTCATTGCTACTTGGAGAGGACAAAATTTGCTACAGAATTTCTTCTATACATTTTTTCCCTCAGACTAATACTTTCCGAGTTACAGGGCAGAACAATAAGGTACCTACATTTTTTAAATTGCAGAAACGCGGCATTAGCGCGCTACTTTTTACCAATTATCTGCCAATTCGCATATCAAAAGTAGTTTAATATAGTAAATAATAAAAATCAATGCTTCTATCAACTCGTTTCCACACCATCTATGAGGTAGAGTTGAATGGCCCTTTTTTTTAATGTGGTATCCCTGGTAGGTCTAATCCACACTCCATAACATGCGCGTTTTCTGTCGTTTTACACTACGCGATGTTCCTCACTATGTTCACTATCTTTAGAATCCTGTTCACTTCCCGTCTCATCCAATACCCATCCCAACGAATCAAGGACGTCATCAGCCTCATATGGGTCCTCGGGGTCTGAATCCGCTACCAAATCTGGAATGTTTTCACATTCTGTCCCATTACAATAGAGACACTGCATGCACATGCAATTATAGGCTAAGCATATTAGGAAAATAATGGGGGTTCAGAGGAAAGTTTTGCTATAGTTTTGATTTTCTCACCCTCTATGTTTTTTGGGTCACTGAACATGAATTTGAAGTTTGCAGGCAAAAATTTGGCCCGGAACTTTGTTTTTTTGGCACTTTTTGCCCAAATTTTGGCACTTCTTTCAGTTTTTGGAATATCTCAGAAAAGAAGCGTTTTTTCCGACAAGCCCATTCTATACAAAATTAAAGTAGACAAAATTTCCAACATATTTTATATATGACGTTTTTTTGGGAGACTAACCGTTCCGCCGCTAGAGCGCGCCAAAAAGGGGCCATATTCCCATATCTAGTGAAATTCACCGTTTTCGCGGAAATCGCCCTTCCTATGATACTTAACTGTTGTGTATCAATTTATTACATTATACAATTTATATGATATAAAAGCTTGTCGCGAGATTTACCTGTGTAAATAAACAAGAATATAATATGTAAGGTACGAAAGGTGGAACAAAAAGTGCTGAACGGTTGAAGAGGTCTATGAAAACGATTTCCGTTGACATTCTCTTCGATGAGAACATGAAATCGACCATAAAGAAAGAAAAGTTCCTGGCCAATACGAACAAAAGAAGATTGATTTTCATGATCATAGCCAAGTTACACTCTCAAAGAATGACATGGAGACAGGCCACAGAAGATGCCGACACCGTCATTGTGAACGAGGCCCTGCCTTTGGCTGAACGTACTGAGACTGTGGTGGTGGTTGGAAAGGACATCGACCTGTTGGTCATTCTCACGGGTCTTTGCCAACGAGAAAAGGTATTCTTCCTGAAACCAGGAAAAGGAAACGTTCCTCCAACCACATACTCTTCTGTGCAGGCTCTGCAAAACAAAACCATTAAAGAACACGTCATGTTTCTTCACGCAATGAGTGGGTGTGATATGACTTCAGCACCTTACAACCAAGGGACATTGAAGTTTGTGAAAACTCTCACCAAATACCCCCAACCTTGCCGATGTTGTAAGTGTGTTCCTGAGACAACTCCAGAAAGCATTGCAGCAGAAGGGGAGAGATTCCTGGTCAACATGTACGGCTACACAGGAAGGGCTGAACTGTCGATAAACCGTCTGAGGTACATTAATTATAAGAAGGCAGCTTTCAAGACCTCATCAAAAATGTCTGCACTAGTACCATCAGCTGCTGCAGCCACACAGCACAGTTTTCGTGGGTATCACCAGGTGCAGCAATGGCTGGGGGTTGAGAAAAATGCCGAAGATTGGGGTTGGAAACGAGCAACAAATTGCCTGGAACCGATCACCTCTCTGCAAGCCCCTGCTCCTCCCGAACTGCTGCATCTGGTGTCATGCAGTTGCGTCAAGACCTGCGGGAAAAAATGTAGCTGCAAAAAAGCAGGCCTCGATTGCACCAATCTGTGCATCAACTGTAAGATGTCCTGCAACAACGTGATAATCGAGACAGATCTCAAAAATACCCTTGAGGATGGACCATTCGACGTCGAAGTACAGGAAGAACTGGGCTTCACATTCTCCCCGGTTGTTGAGACCATCGAAGAAAGTGTGGACAAGGAGGACGAAGGTATGCAACTATCACACACTTGGAGCATAAATGTACCTGTCGGAAGTAGTTAATATGAATGTACAAGCTGACCCATATCTTCTATTCATTACAGACCCCCCACCACCTGAAAAAGTAAGGAGAATAGATGAACGGACTGAAGAGGATGTGACAGTTCCTTGAAAAACGAAGGTATGTACAACAGTATCTTCAACAGTAAACATGTGCAGATTACTACTTACCTCGTCCATAAATAAATTCATAAAATAACATCTCCTGTTTGTTCCAGATGATTAAGGCAGTCCAATTTATGACGGCAGCGACATTCATAATTCGCAACATTTATCATTATTAATATTATTATTCCCAGAATTAAATTCAATGAATATTAACTATCCGCCACAAATAAACTACAAACAATCATTATAAAGGTATGAGTATAGAGTGTGAACCTAAAGAAACGCACAAAATTCATATCTTTGGTATGTGTCATTTTTCAAAAAAATCCTCAAACAGGTCGATTTTAGTTTTGTAAATGCTACATTTTGTCACTATACCAAAATTTAAGACATCATTGGTTTTTGAGTTATGACATCATAAATTTTTTTTAATGGAAACAGACATTTTTGTTTACTGTTTTTGGTGATATATTCCTTTAGCTTTCTGGTGATATAAAAAAATTGCCATTCTTTTGGAAAAAAATATTTTTATTGATTCATACCTTACAAGTAATTAATTGTGACAAAAAAATCATCTCCATTGCTCAAATTGTCACCCTCCAACCATTTGGCATAAATGTTTTTATGCTATATAGTTAAAACAAAAATGTAGGCAACTAGATTTATCAGTCCATAAAGTGGAACATTACTCGTGAATTTGCGAAAGATAAGCTATTTATACATAAAATGTCATTTTTCCAAAAGAATGGCTCAGGTAATATCAATTTTTTTTATATCACCATAAAGGAATATACCACCAAAAACAGTAAATGTCTGTTTCCATTAATAATAATTAAAAGTGACAAAATGTAGCATTTACAAAACTAAAATCGATCTGTTCGAGGATTTTTTTGAAAAATGACATACAAAAGATATGAATTTTGTGCGTTTCTTTAGGTTCACACTGTATATTATACTACTGACTATAAAACACTGTACATAACTACTTTAGTAATAACTGCATTTCATTCGTTTGTCTCCATTTTTTCAATTACTTTCCCTATATTTATTATTCATGTAAGGTATACGGGGTCCGGGAATATGTTTTTTTTTGGCGCGCTCTAGCGGTGGAATGGTTAGTATTACAACAAAAATTTTGTCTACCTCAATTTTGTTTGGGATAGATTTGTCGAAAAAACGCTTTCTTTCTGAGATATAGGCCAAAAGCTGAGAAAAGTGCCAAAATTTGGGCAAAAAGTGCCAAAAGAGAAAGTTCCGGGCAAAAGTTTTGCCTGCAAACTTCAAATTCGTGTTCAGCAACCCAAGAAACATAGAGGGTGAGAAAATAAAAACTATAGCAAAACTTTCCTCTGAGAATCCTAATATGCCTAGCCTATTAGTGGTTGTGCTCTCTTTGCTCTCTTTAACCAGGGAAAATTTAAGTTTATTTATTTATTTATTTATTTTATTTATTTACTTACAGCTACCCAACAGAATTACAGGGTAGGGAATTACAAAACATAAGCACTAACAATAATTAAATACTAACTTAATTGTTAATACAATCAACAGAAATGACATGATTTTTTATAACGTTAATAAGTATTACAATTGAAAATATCAATATATTCATGAACTGTCGTGTAATTTGAACACATAGTGTACATAGGTGAATATTTTAACGTATTTGTTCTGGGAGCAGGTAAATAAAATAAACTATTAGAACGAGTATGAAAAGTTGGCACATGGAGAAAGAAACAAGAAGCAGAATGACAAAATGCCTGGGGCTACATGTACCCTGTGCTCTGTACCAATTAAAAGGGCTGACAAAATTATAAAATGTGGATGGTGTGAACACACATACCACTTAACGTGTTTAAAAATGGAAGAAAAAGAACATGCTTATATTGAAAACAACGCTAATTTGATATGGTACTGTAATATCTGTATTGAAAACAAAAGTCATAGCAACAGAGAATTGCTGGACAATATTGTTGAAAGTCTCAGATATTTGAAATCTAACATGGAGGAACAAAGAAGACAAATTGAAAAACAGAATGTACAAATAGTCAAACAATCTAATAAAATTAATGAACTTCAAAATGTTGTACAAACAAATGATTTGGGCATTAAACAGGATATTAGTAAAGTTCTTGAAATAAAAGAGGTTTTTCAAGAAACGTATGCATCCAAAGCTAAAATTAGAAAACCAGATCCAGTCATTGTTATTAAACCTAAAGATGCAAATCAACAACATACTGACACTAGGCAGGAAGTGAAAAATTCATTTGATCCAACTAAAATGGCTCTCTCTGGAATGAAAAATGTCCGAGACGGAGGCGTTTTATTGGAGTGTAAAAGTCAAAATGCTGCTGAAAAACTTAAACTTGAAGCTACCAATCTACTAGGAGACAAATATAATATAATCGAACCTAAGAAGCAATTTCCCAGAATAAAAATAGTTGGTATTACTGAGAAGCATGACGCTGATGCAGTCACCAAAAAAATCATAGACCAGAATCCAGAGTTCTTCTTGGAAAACTATAAGTTTAAAACAGTATATGTAGGGTTTAACAAAAATAAAAAGAATCATATAGCTTACGCAGAGATGGATGGAGCGACTTATAGAAAAATTCTCGAGGCCGGTAAAATTAATATAGGGTGGGATAGATGTCCTGCCTATGATGCTGTGGAAGTTACTAGGTGCTTCAAATGTTGTGGCTTTAATCACAAATTAAGTGACTGTAAGAATGAAGTTATTTGTCCAAAATGTGGAGGTGCTCATAAACAAGATTAATGTCAAGTTGAGGAAGATAAGATTGAATGTTATAACTGTAAAAAAATTGTCACTAAATTAAAACTAAAAATTGACTATAAGCATCATGCATGGAGCAAAGAATGCTCGTCATATCAAAGACAATTAGAAATAAGGAAAAATAAAATTGATTTTTTATAAATGTAGACGTGCCTCTAAATTATACAGAAAAACATTATGAAACGCTGAAAATCGTGCATTTTAATATCAGATCTCTCATGCCCAAATTTTTTGACTTTAAAAATGCTGTAATTGCGTCTCAATTTGACATAATATGCCTAAGCGAAACTTGGCTATCTAATTGCATTACAAATGAAAACATTTATATCAGTGGATACAATGTTTATAGGAAAGATAGAGTGGGTCACGGAGGAGGTGTGGCAATATACGTAAAGGAAGGTATTAGAATAAAAGAACTCAATGTTAGTACTAGTGAGGACATCATACTTGAACAAATTTGGATAGAGATTTTGTTAAAGAAGAATAGAACACTTAGAATTGGTTGTATTTATATACCACACACTTTACCTGTTTATCAGATGGATTGCTTAGATGATATCTTTGCAGAAGTAGTACCAAATTCTGACCATATAGTATGTCTTGGTGACTTTAATATTAATATGCTGAACATTTGCCCAAATACTACATGTCTTAATAATATACTAGATGTTTTTAACTTAAAGCAAATTATAACAGAACCAACAAGAATAACTGATACTTCCAGCACTATTTTAGATCTAATAATTACTAATTATCAGGATGAAATAATTGAATCAGGCAATGCTGATTATTCAGACATGGGCTTAGATCATGAAATGGTGTACTGTACAATAAAGACTGAAATCGAAAGAACCGAACCTCTACTGAAAACTTTTAGACCATATTCGAAGATAGACATGGACAGTTTTTTGAATGATGCTATACTTATAAATTGGACTGACATATATCATACTGATGACATTGATGCTAAACTTGAACTCTTTAACACTAAAATATTATATTTATACGACAAACATTCTCCACTTCAAACCAAAGTCACAAAAACACGTAACCGACAACCTTGGATCACATACAATATTAAATGTTTAATTAAAGAACGAGAAAAGGCAAGAATAAACTACATTAAAAGCCAAACAGAAGCCAGGCGTACATACTATCACGTGATAAAGCGAAAAGTGAAGAATGCAATAAAAAGGGAAAAAATGGCATATTACGAATATAAGTTGCAACATAAAAACCCATCAGATGTGTGGACTGAAGCTAATAAAATAGGCTTATGGAACAACAATTCGTCACAATTACCAGAGTGTCTTGAGGATCCACAGAAAATTAGTGACCTTTTTTGAAAATTGTGTACCAAAAGTTAAGATAGATCAAAATACGGTGAATCATTTCAAAAATGTACAAAACACTCCAAGATTCAAATTTCAATTAACAACCCCAGATGAAGTCAAAAGAGTATTTCTAAGCATAAATTCTAAATCTGTAGGATATGACGGAATCTCGCATTACATGTTACAGCTACTTCTGCCTTATTGTCTACTTCCGCTTACGCATATTATTAATGTCTCGCTTGAGTCTGGAAATATTCCCAAAGTTTGGAAAACGGCAATATTACATCCTATTCCTAAAGTAAGTAAGCCAAAGGAGCCTAAAGATCTTAGACCAATAAGTTTACTACCAGTTGGAGCAAAAATACTAGAGAAAATCGTCCATAAGCAGTTGTCTGATCATCTTGAAAGTATTAAAGCATTTCCTAACAATCAATCTGGATTCCGTAAAGGTTATAGTGCAACCACGTCATTAGCGTCAATTGTTGATGACATAATATCTGCGAGGGACAAAAATAAAGCCACTGTTTTGTTATTACTTGATATGTCGAAGGCATTTGATAGCATAAATTTTGAGCTATTATTAGCGAAACTGGAATCTTATGGAGTGCTAGATATATCGTTGAACTGGTTTTCGAATTATTTAACTGGGAGAACTTCATTCACACGAATTACCTCAAGTAAAGGTACCTCTTATGCCAGGCCCTCTTCACTTACATCAGGAGTCCCACAAGGATCCAATCTTGGGCCCCTTCTTTTTAATGTGTTTACCTTTGATGTTCCTAAATGTGCTACGAGTGGAACGGTATATGCATACGCTGATGATATACAATATCTGTTTTCTTTTAGCCAGAATGAGATTATTAATGCATTTGATGTAATAAATACAGAGGTGAATAGTATCTTAGAGTGGAGCGACAAGAATGGTCTTACTGTCAATCCTTCTAAAACTCAATGTATTTTATTTGGACCAAAAAATTTGATGTCTATTGTAAAGTCTAATCACAATGTGGTTATAAATAGTGAAGTACTTCCGTACTCGACATGTGTGAAAAACTTGAGTCTATGGATGGATGAAAATCTTACCTTTCTAAATCATGTTAATTTTAAATTTCAAAGTGCATTTATTAAGCTCAAGCAACTTTATCAATTTAAAGATATTATACCAGTGAACGCGAAAATTATTTTTGCTGATTCTCTTGTATTGTCGTTATTTAACTACTGTGATTGTGTATATGGACCACTACTAACAGAGAGGTTGAAAACTAAGATCCAAAAAGTGCAAAATGCGTGCATCCGCTACTGCTTGAGACTGCCTCGAAGAGAATATACTAGTGAACATATTAAAAACATCGGATGGCTAAGGCTGAATGAACGCAGGGAAGTACATTTATCTTGTTTTATTTACAATGTGATTAAAAATAAAAAACCTGAATATTTATACAACAAGCTTAAAGTAAGAAGTGAAATTCACAATAGAGACACAAGATTTAGTACCTTATTGGATATACCTAAGCATAATATGAGTTTGTTTAAGTCTAGTTTCTCTTATATTGCTCCAAGTATCAATAACAAGTATGTTGAGAATAATGACCACTCAATGAGTATAGATAAATTTAAACAGCTGGTAAAAGCGAAATTGTAAATTAAACCTTTAGACTAAGTGGATAGTTTTTATTTTCTATGGACCAATTCATATTTCTTTTCATTCATACTTACTGTAATTTTAGATTAGTGTGTATAGTTTATTTGCTCATTTACAATTTATAATCTAAGTTGTGATTTTTGTGTTTTTTTCCAAGGGGTAGAGTTGAGAATTGTCTTAAGATGAACTCTACCTATTATGCATTCTGAAATAATATAGATGAATTGTATATATGTTACTTACTTCCTTTATAAGCTAATTGCTTCTGTTATAAATGTTATGCGTAATAAATATTATTATTATTATTATTATTATTATTATTACAACAACAGCAAGTAACTCCGGACTGTCAATCTGTTATTTAAAATTTTATATAAGGTTACAATTGAATAATATTGAATAATTGAAAATGCCCTGAGGGGGATAAACACCATCAATTGTAAACCATAAGAACTCCACAAATTTCCTCGGAATTTTCTCAATATTAATTTTATTATGAATTGCATATCCCGGATTCCAGACTACACAAGCATACTCCAATTTAGACCTAACAAAAGCATTAAAAAGCAACTCAAGTGTAGCAGTATCGACAAATTGTTTGCAGTTCCTTATTATAAAACCAAGATTCCTCAGTCTGCTGGATAAAAACAACTCGTTGCTTGATAGTATAGCAATCTTCCAGGACCTCGAAGCAGATGTGAATACTCTCGCTGCAGCTGGTGAAGCGTTCTTATTGGCAGTGTACGGCGGCTCGTCTGCATTCTGCAAAGGACCATTAAATTCACTTCGCTACCAAAATTTTGGGAAGTCTGTGTCTAAGAACAAATTTAATCGCGTCCCTGCCACCCATAAGAGATGCTGCAAGGTAGCATTGCCTGCGAGCGTACCACCAAGTTGCGATGTGGTGTGGTAGTGAAAAAGATCCTGAGCAATATGGCAGAAAGCGAGGGCTCGATGCTGTTCGCGCTAAGTCAGAAGCAGCCCCGGACACCATCTTAAAATCGATATCCTGTAAATGTAAAATAGGCTCTGCAGGAGTGTGTGGATGTCGGAAAACCGGATTAAAGTTTTCGCGTGGTGCAAAACGACAGAACACGCTCATGTAAGTTTGGAGTGTGGATTAGACCTACCCGAGGACCTACCGGGGATACCACGTTAAAAAAAACGCGCCCCTCAATTCTACCTCAAAGGTGGTATGGAAACGAGTTGATAGAGGCATTGATTTCTATCATTTTACTGCATGAAACTACTGTTGGTATTGGTACGATAATTGGCAGATAATTGGTAAAAAGTAACGCACTAATGCCGCTTTCTGCGATTTAAAAGAATTGACCTTACTGTTCGGCCCTGTAACTCGGAAAGTATAAATCTGTATAGAAGCAATTTTGTAGCAAATTTTGTCCTCTCCAACTTCTAATGAGAAACTTTTTCTCTAAAATCTACAGGAACGGAGTTACATGCCAAAAACTAGTTTTGGGAGCCATTCTTCCCAGATGGCTACGCTCGCAAGAGGTCGCAAACTTAGAGTCATACTTAGGGCCTCCAAGTCTACAATCCTGCCAAGTTTCAAAACTCCTCAACCTTTTGCACCAGAAAAGTACCTAATGATTGGACTAATTCTTTTGTTGATTTTGTGCTCTGTAATTAGGAACTTCTGTTTCTGTTGAGTGTGTTTGTAATAAATAAATAATGATAAACAAAAACTGTATGACACTGTATGGGTCGTTTACATATGAGTCAAGAGTCTGTATCAGGTGCAAGTCTCGATTCTACCACACCCCGCACAGGTCAGTATGACATGATGCGGTCAAATCGAAACTACCGCGACTGCAGGTTGCAGCAGGTGCATATGTGTTTTCGCAAATTCGTTAGAGATGGCAGCACTTTTAAGGCATAGACATGCACTTTTTGTTTTTCGAATAAATTAATTTACAGCTCATACCAAGAGTTGGGGAAAATCAATTTAAAAGTTAAAAGCAATGAATAATGTTGGAAAGTTAGTAAATTTGGCCAGAAAAAATATAAAATGCATGCAAAAATTTTGATTTTTTTTTTCAAGAAAAAATAACTTCCGACATTTTATACATATTTTAGAATAATATGATAAAAATTGCATTCAAATCGGATAAGTTTTAAACGAGATATTCGAAAACTGCGATATAAATGGGTATATAACACTCTTAATGGTTAATATCAATAATAATAAAAAACTGGTGTTTTCCTCTATAAGAATAGTCCAATTGTCGTGAATTATTGAGTAGGCGAATAAAAATCTAAAAGTGTGGTTAATACCCGTAAATACTTTTTTATATTTCAATAAAAAACAATCAGTTCTAGCCTAAAAGCTTCTTGCATGTGCCACTAAAGTCAGCAGACCAAAAGAAAAAAAACAATTGTTTTTACGTTTCTGACATAGGAGACATTTATGCTTATTTCCTTTCAGTGTACTAAGATTTTTAATTATGAAAAAATATTATTAGATAATAACAAAGTTAAGCCAGCGTGTACTTATGCAAATTTAATGAAGTCTACAAAGTGCGAGTATACATATTGTTATCAGTTACTATACAGACGTAATGTAAACATAATTACATTAATCATTTTCCTTCGTTATAACATTCCAAAAAAAAAATACTGCCATCGTAAAGCGTATCTACATGCAATGAATATAATTGTATGTAATTACTTATTAATGTGGTAATGTCTAAGAGCAAAGGTTAGTGCAATATTTATTCTATCGTTATATTACAGTACAAACCCAAAGTACTTGGATTAAATGTTCCAGATAAAATTAGTTAAATCGTAATACCTACACCGAGAACTACACTATAAAAAAACAACTTTTTGACGTCTTTTTTTGAATAACCAAATTTTCCATACCTATCAAAATTTTTAAATTGTAGAGGTTGCTCCTCTTTTGAAAAGTTCTCTACACATTCGTTTTTCGAAAAACTAAAATTCAACAATCCATTCTGGAATTGTGAGTAAACTCAAAAGTATTTCCTTTGTGATAATAATAATAATAATAATAATAATAATAATAATAAAGATGGTCGTCCTGATAATCGGTGTACTCGGAGGTATGAAGCCCATGCTGCTCTCCGTATTGAAGACCATGCCTGCCTGCCAAACATCGTCAGAATGGTTGGCTGGTCAAATGCAGAAAGCGGTCATCCTGGGATCCCTTCTACTTAGGGCACACGAGTCTGGAATCTACAGTGACTAACCCTGCGGGATGTGGGGAGTTTTAGAATATAAATTTGGTTAAGGACTTAAATAAAACACGTTAATAGTTTTATACTTCCATTTTGACTTTCAGCTACGAGAGTATGTAACAGACTAAACTAAATATATTTTAAAAATCATATCATAATACATATTATGAGCAGGTCTATAAGTTAAGTGCTTACATCGACCCTTTTCAAGAGTATAATATTTTAGTTCTTAACAGTCCCATGTTTGTTTTGGTTTTGTTAATTTATGTGTCAATAAATTTAACACTCCCACTCAAAAATAAAACATACAAACAACAACAAAAAATTATTCAATAATAAACTATCATAAACTAAAAAAAATACTAAAATAAACCAATATTTGTTCTTATGAATGAGAACTTTCCTGCTGGTATTTGTTTCGTAAAAGCATCGGCAAGTTGTTCACCTGTTGGAATATATTTTATTATTACTTTATTTTGTAAAACTTGCTCGCGAGAAAAATGATATTTTATATCAATATGTTTAGTTCTCTTATGATTTGTGGGGTTTTTAGCTATGGCAATGCATCCATTATTATCTTCAAAAATTGGAATTGGTTTTAAGATATTTATATTTATACTTGTCAATAGGCTTCTAAGCCATATAACTTCAGTTACACATTCAAAAAGAGCCATGTATTCAGCCTCTGTCGATGAGGCAGCTACTGAGTTTTGTCTTTTCGAATTCCAGGATATTGTACAATTACCGAATATTTTAAATAAATATCCTGTTGTACTTTTCCTGTCTACTTCATTACTTCCCCAGTCAGAGTCTACATAAGCTTCAATCATGTTGATATAATTATCATTACGTACATAGGTTAATTTTAAATCTACAGAGCCTTTAACATATCTTAAAACCCTTTTTAAGCATGTCCAAAGTTCTTTATTAGATTTACTTTGGTACCTACTTAAGATATTTATTGCTACACAAAGATCTGGACGTGTACACAACATTGCGTACATTAAACATCCAATTAGATTTCTACAAGGTGCATCACAAATTTCATCACTATTTAATTTATTATAATCTAATTTATTTTCAAGAGGTGTATTGACACTTTTACATTCAGACATATTAAATTTATTTAATACCGTCTTTAAATAATAACTTTGATCTAATGTTATTTTATTTTCAGTTCTATTAATTCGTATGCCCAAAAAAAGTTTTACATTTTGTAAATCTTTCATTTGAAATTTATTCATTAAATATTTTTTAAAGTTTACCATAGTTTGTTTGTCGCCTGTACTAATTAGGAGATCATCAACATAAAGAACCACATATATATTCTTAGTTATGTCACCCTTATTTAAGAAATATAGACATGGATCGACTGAAGAACTTTTAAAATTTAGTTCTTTAATTGTTTTGTCAAAATGTTCATTCCAACATCTAGATGATTGTTTTAAACCATAAATTGATTTATGCAGTTTACAAACTTTTTCTTTCTCTGCATTTATGCCTTCGGGAACTTTCATATATATTTCTTCCTGTAAGGTACCGTTTAAAAATGCGGTTTTTACGTCCATATGATGGACCCATAAATTATATTGATTAGAAAATGCTAAGAGGAATCTAAAAGTTGAAATACGTGCAACAGGTGCAAATGTTTCGTTATAGTCTTTTAGATATTTTTGACTAAAACCCCTTGCTACTAACCTTGCCTTGTATTTTGATGGATTTCCATGTTCATCCATTTTTATGGTAAATACCCATTTGCAATCAATTATATTTTTGTTGATGGGTTTTTTAACCAATGACCACGTTTTATTTGAGATGAGTGAATCAATTTCCTCTTTTATAGCATGCTCCCACTGATCTCTATCATCCCTTGTTTTAATTTCAAAATAAGAATTTGGAATATTATTTACAAGGGTTTTTGCACAAAGTATATTATTATAAATGTCGTTATTTATATTTTGATCTAGATCTTCGGTATAGTGGGGCAGAGGATGAAGTTTGATTCTCTCACTTCTTCTGAGATTTGAAGAATCTGGTGTATCTGATGTTTGTAGAGTGCTGTCGACATTTTCTTGTTCAGAAACAACTAGTTTATCCGAGTTTGAGTCGGTTTTCTTAGTTTTGGGCTCCGAAATTAATTCGGTATCACTTTTAATAGGTCTAGTGATTTTAAAATTGGTCTCGTCAACAATTACGTCACGAGCGACAATAAAACTTTCCAATTCCACATTCCACACTTTATATCCATTAGGTTGATATCCTACTAGAATTTCTTTTAATGATTTTTTATCAAATTTTGTTTTTCTAGTTTTAACATGGACATAAACTGTAGAACCAAAAATTTTTAAATGTTCTACTCTAGGCTTTTTATTGTGCCATAGTTCATATGGTGTTTTATTTACATGCAGAGCAGTAGTTGGTAAAATATTAATTAGGTATGTAGCTGTTAATGCAGCTTCTCCCCAAAAACATTTATCCAACTTTGATGAAACTATCATAGTACGTGCCTTTTCGGTTATTGTACGATTCATTCTCTCTGCAACACCATTTTGTTGTGGTGTATGTGGTATTGTTAAATGGAAAGTAATGCCCTTCTGAACACAAAATTCTTTGAAGTCGTTTGACAAATATTCACCTCCATTATCACAATATAAATAAACTATTTTACAATTGAAATGTGCTTCACCTTTCGCTACAAAATCTTTAAATACTTTTAGTACTTCAGATTTAAATTCTAATAAATAAGTTATTGTATAGTGGGTGAAATCATCAATAAAGGTTACAAAATAATTTTTGTGATCGATAGTAGGAGGTGTTATTGGTCCACAAACATCAGAATGTATTATAAATAAAGGTCGTTTAACATGGTTTTTGGATTTTGATTTTAAAAAAGGTAGTCTAGTCTGTTTTCCATATATACAGGCTTCACACAAATTATTTACAGGAATAACATTATTTCGGGGGTGATGTCTTTGGCTGATGCCGTAATACTTTTGGGGTAAAATGCGGTTTCGAATTGACTACCTTTATAGTAATTAAAATCGAAGCAGCCAGGCGGATGCGACCAAATAAAATGAGGCACCCTAAATTTTTTAATAACTACAAAGTTTGTACTTTAATTTAAAATAAAAGTCATCCATGTATTCAATAACTTAAGAAAACACAAAAAAAAACTTGAATGTAGGGTGCCTCGAGGTTGGGGCATAATCGGGCCTGGCACCCCACTATAATCTCATTGTATACCTTAAAACCTACATTTTTATATATATTTTGTTCATGTATTTTATGGCTTAAGAAAACTTAACTGGAAGTGACGCCTAAATTCCATGACGCGGGCAAAATCAGCTTATATAGACGGTGGCTCCCTTTAGGTCTGTGGTAGTACTATTCAGTCACAAACAGTTTTTCATGTATCTTATTCATAGGATATTTGTACGGCCGTCTCTTGGACTACAACATTTTCACCATAACCACTATTAACTTCGATACATTTCAAACGACGTTTAATAAAATTCGTACGGAGTCCACCCCAGAATCCATTAGATTATTTTCTTTGGAGAAATTTACAGTGAACCAGTGGAAAATTTTGAACACTTAAAAAACCAAATTGAAGAAAACATGACTTTGGTAAATTTGGATGCAGCAGTTGCAGCACTTTTTCAAAAAATTCGTTCGAATTTTAAAAATGTTGTTTGAAATTTATTTATTTATTTATTTATTTATTTATTTATTTATTTATTTATTTATTTCTTACAAACCCAACAGAATTTACATTCCAATTACAGGGTAGGAGTACATAGTCAATTGAAATTATCTTAGAAATACATATATAAGAAATACATATATATAAAATAATTATAAATAATATAGTATATTAGAAACACTAAATTAACAAAGAAGAGAAAAATTAGAAAATATTCCACTTAGACTTAATTTCCTTGATAGTACAAGAAAAAATATCAATATTATTTTCTATTCTATTAAAATTACTGCACATAACATATAAAGGTGAAAATTTTAAAACATTTGTTCTGGGTTTTTTCAAATAGAACAGTGATGTGGATCGAGTTGGTACAGAAGGAACATGAAATCTAATTTTTGCTAATATTGCAGAACTGTTAATTTTGTTATTTAGTAATTTATATAAAAATATTATACTGTTAATATCTCTTCGATTTTGTAAACTTGTAAAATGAAAACGATTTAACAATAAATTGTGATCTATGCCAATAGGAGGATAAATATGATCTTCCGAAAAAGCTAAGTATTTTAAAAACTTTCTTTGTACACTTTCAATATTGGCAACATGAGTTTCATAGCATGGACTCCAAATTAGACTAGCATAATCCAATTTTGATCTCACGAAGGTGTTAAATAATAGGGTGTAGGAGGAAATCTCAGAAAAACCACGAGAATTTCTAATAATGAAACCTAGTGATCGATATGAGGAGGAAATTAGTGATTCTATGTGTTCAGTAAAGGTGAGTCTGCTGTCGAAAATAACACCAAGATCTTTTACTGATAATAAGCGACTTAATGTTGTGCTGTGTAGTTTATAATCGAATGTAATTGTAGTTTTTTTTCTAGTAAATGAAACGATATTACATCTATCAATATTTAGTGGCAATTTATTTACTAGGCACCAAGTTTCAATTTTAATAAGGTCGGATTGAAGAATAAGGCAGTCGGAAGTTGAATTAATATTGCAGAATATTTTCAAGTCATCAGCGTACAATAATGAGGAACAACTGAGATTAGTGTTGATGTCATTTATAAAGATAATAAAAAATATAGGTCCAAGGACAGATCCCTGTGGAACTCCGGAATATGATGTAAACATGGCAGACTGGAAACCTTGGTATTGTACAAACTGGCGTCTATGGAATAAGTAACTTGCCAAGAAATTAATAAAAAAACCGAATTTTCTCAGTTTGTTTAGAAGTATCCCATGGTCCAGTCTGTCAAAGGCTTTAGAAAAGTCCGTATAAACGACATCAACCTGCTCACCAGAATAAAAAAATTCAGATATATGCTGAGTTACGTAGGTTAAATTAGTAACAGTAGATCGACCCGATACGAATCCATGTTGACTTTCCGATATCTGTTGTGAGATTTGAGGGTAAATAAAATTATACAAAACAATTTCAAAGAGTTTGCTAAAATTTTTCAATATAGTTATTGCTCGATAGTTTGCAACTTCCGATTTATGTCCCTTTTTATGAACAGGACAGATCTTTGAAGTTTTCCATTTTTCAGGAAAAACGTTATTTTTTAAAGCTAAATTAAATATGTACGCTAGCGGGGCTGCAAGTACCTTTGAACAGTCTTTAATGAAAAAGGCTGGCAGCCCATCCGGTCCGCTAGTAAATTTTGGCCTAATACGCTTGAAAGCTTGCAAGACATCATCCTCTGTTATTTTAGGTAATGTAATAGGATTGTTGTTATCCTGATCATAATCTGTGAAACAGTTAGAGGATTCGGTAAAACCTGAAGCAAAGTGGCTGCCAAATGTATTAACAATAGATTCTGGACTCTCGAGGGTGATACCATTGTATACCATTGAATTAGGAATTGATGTAGATTGCTTTTTAGTGTTTACAAAAGACCAAAAGCTTTTGGGATTATTTTTTAGATCGTTTTCTATTTTCTTTTGATAATTTCGATAAGAGGAATTAATATCTTCTTTTATTTTGCTACGAATTAATTTATAACTTTCAAATATATTTTGATTCTTAGTTTTTTTATATTTTAATAGGAGAGATTCTTTGGTTTTGATATCTTTAATAATTGTTGAGTTGAACCAAGCTGGATAAGATTTATTTAATGGAATTTTTTTTGGAACATATTCAGATATAAGGATGTATCGAAGTTAATGGTGGTTATGTTGAAATTGTTATGTAATTTGTTTTAATAATTCATATGTTTTGTTCTGTTTGTTGATTTACTTCATTTATTGATTTATTATCGTATCCATAATAAAGTGAAAATAACTCAAGAACCAGTAAACCCATTATGCAATATGTGTATAAATTTGTAATCAGAATAATTGGGGGAATTGAAATTTGTAAATATTATAGGGTGTTTCATTAAAAAAAAAAACTAACTTTTTTGCGTAAACTGTATATTTAAAACGCTATTGCCAAACCGTTAGCAGGAGTGAAATCTACATAAAAAACCGTGTAAGGCCAGTTTTTAAATTTATTGAATCGGTTAATGATAAAAATTAAAATGGGGGGTTTACATTAATAAAGCTAACCCTGTAAAGTGTATATAAACATTAAACTCACGAAGGTAGAAACCTCGGTAGAAACCTTGTCTGTGGGTTACCAAATATTTTTACAGAGGCAGTGAAGACAATTAAAATTACTTAAATTTAAATATAAATAATGAATCCTGAATGATGATCGAAGAATGTATATTCGTCGATTATCCTCTGCCGTAAGTATACCTACAAAATACTCGGTGGTTGAGTAATAGTCACTTTGGATTTAAAGTAGTCTTAGCATTATCTCACGTTGAACAACCCAAAGATTTATTACTTACTATAGCTCTAAGTTTTATAACCTCCTACCTGCCAATATTAAATTAATAAACAATTTTAAACTCTTCCAGAAAAAAACTTCTCTTTTCTTAAAGGAAAATTCACAAAGTTTTGTAAATATTTTAAATGCTAGTTAATGCTTCATGACACTATTTTCTATTTTCATACAATTTATTTCGAGGTTTCTTAAAATATCTATTATTCTCGATTTAATATCACAATTTAAATTTAATTAAGGTGACACTACAGTGTATGTTTCCGTCAAGTCTATCAACTATTCTTATAAATATATTTATTCATGTTTCCTATTGTTTATTTTCTATATATCTAACTTGTTGCTGTCTAAGAATTTCGATATTTAAGTTTTATATTCTGTTTGCACACACATGTCATACTTTTGTCTAGGTGCAAACACATTTCTGTAGTAACTAAATGTATCGTTAAGTTATGAACAATAAATTTGATTTGATTTGATTAAGTCTTTTTTACAATTCTCTTTCCTTGCTTGATATGCATTGTTTATAAATGACTTTATCGAGGGGCCATCCACATTACGGGTACAAATTAGCTCGCATTACGACGCATTATGGCGAATTACGCTGCATTATGCTGTATTACACTGCATTATGTTGCATTACTCTGCATTATGTCGAATTACTCTGTATTACTCTGCGTTACGTCCATATTACCTTGCATTACGCATGCATTAACTTGCATTACGCCAATCTTCATTATTTTTTCCTATGCACGGGGAGCGAAAACAACTCCTGAAACCACAGTTCGATTTAGTACTAAATTGTGTAGTATGTAGGATGAAAGGCAGTGAAAGTCAAGAAATAGAAACAGGTAAATAATGTATTTTTAGTGTTTTTGGAATATGAGCAATTTAACATCTCCCTCTTGTCATATCAAGTTTTAAACAGCATAAGAAATATATCTTTCTTCTCTAAAACAATTTAAATCAGCCAGTCCATTTAGGAAATAGAGAAATTATCGAAAAAGTAATCACTGTATTAGGTAATTAAAAACGTTTTGCATTACGTAGCATTATATCGCATTACCTCGCATTATTTTGCATTATCTCGCATTACCCTGCATTGCGCCACATTAGGCAATATTACGTAGCTGCATTATCCGTCATTACACCGAAAAATTCACTGCATTACGACGCATTACAGAGAATTCAGAGAAAATTCGCATTACTGGTACATATTTCTGACTAGTGGATGCCCCCTCGGACTTTATTTAGGCTTTATTCAAGCATAATAACAAAAACCTATCCAATTTGATATACTCATATTGATGTTTCATCTCTAAACATACAACTATTAAGTTTATTGAATCTTCTCTAATGCATGATAAAAAATTGAATTAAAAATTACAAATTTCAAAACGTCTAAAAATTAAATTATTGGCAAAAATTAGTTTTAACTTACCACAAATTCATTTATTATGGCCACCAATCCAAAAAACGATTTCCCTAAGAAGATGTACATGTTCTTTCGCCTATATGGCTCTTCAGAGGGACCCCAAAATCACGTTCAATTCAAATTCTACCTTTATCTTGAAAAGTTATACTCAAAATTGTATTTATTGACATTAATAAAACATTTTGTAACCATAACAAACAAATTTTTTCATTCCTTTAACTGATATGTCTTCTACTATATTTTCATATCCTTTTGTAATCTACTCTACTTTCTCTTTTGAGACGCATTGCTAATAAACAAACTTATTTAAGTTTTTTTATACTGGCCCTATTATAACAAAATTATCTAATATATTTATTGATGTTCCACTTCTGAACATACAAATATAAATTATGTTGAATTCAAAGAAAATCATTGAAAACATTTTAGAACGTTATTATTGTCGAATAATGTGAAAACAAAATACTCTGCAGGACTATATGTCCATACAGCATTGAATTAAATCACAAAATCCATAACATTCAAATCAAAAATAAAATATTTAAATAAAAATTATTAATCTCCATAAAAAATTAATACAATCTAGTTTTAGTTCGATTGTGACATTATGACGTTAAAAATTCCCTAGTTTTAATTTTATTCTGACATTGACGTTCAAAAATAACATAACCTCTTAATGTCAAATTGACATTAATGAAAAAATCGATATAACCTAAATCCAATGTCATTCTAACATTGACATTGATGTCAAATTAAATAAAAATAAACTACTTAGTTACATTCTACCCTGACATTGATATCAAAAATTAATTATTAAAAAATTGTATCACTCTCTTTTAGGTAAGGTCTATTCCTTTCTATCTTTTTTACAATTCTCTTTCTTTGCTTGATATGCATTGTTTATAAATGACTTTATTTAGGCTTTATTCAAGCATAATAACAAAAACCTATCCAATTTGATATACTCATATTGATGTTTCATCTCTAAACATACAACTATTAAGTTTATTGAATCTTCTCTAATGCATGATAAAAAATTGAATTAAAAATTACAAATTTCAGAACGTCTAAAAATTAAATTATTGGCAAAAATTATTTTTAACTTACCACAAATTCATTTATTATGGCCACCAATCAAAAAACGATGTCCCTAAAAAGATATACATGTTCTTTCGCCTATTTGTTTGTTATGGTTACAAAATGTTTTATTAATGTCAATAAATACAATTTTGAGTATAAGTTTTCAAGATAAAGGTAGAATTTGAATTGAACTTGATTTTGGGGTCCCTCTGAAGAGCCATATAGGCGAAAGAACATGTACATCTTCTTAGGGACATCGTTTTTTGATTGGTGGCCATAATAAATGAATTTGTGGTAAGTTAAAAATAATTTTTGCCAATAATTTAATTTTTAGACGTTTTGAAATTTGTAATTTTTAATTCAATTTTTTATCATGCATTAGAGAAGATTCAATAAACTTAATAGTTGTATGTTTAGAGATGAAACATCAATATGAGTATATCAAATTGGATAGGTTTTTGTTATTATGCTTGAATAAAAAATAATTGATTAAGTCTGGCAACGAGCAAGTTATTCAATTGGGCCTCAACATCCAATATATCTATCAGGGTACGCGTTGTGATGGAAATTCCTGACGTGGAAATTTATTTAAAGTCCTTAAAATTTCTGACTTATTCTATTTTCCTAGAGATGGTTTAGATTCAATGACGACATTGTCCAACTTATTAGCGTATAAAAAGTTTGGATGGAATTTTCAACGATGATAAAAAATGATACTATGATATGATCACTTAGACCAAGACATTTACATTTGGAGAAAATCGTTTATGACTTTTAACACCAAATATTAAACATTAAATATTTGTGAATCAAAGTGAATGGCTGTTCAGATGACAGAATTAATTAATTTATAAAATACTAATGTAACTATCAAATGTAATGAATTATAAATGAATACAGTCCACTAAATAAGTCTATTTAATTGTCGTATTACTATTATACTCAACATTTTGGCTCTTCGAGCCGGATTCAGTATTGGTAAATTTTCCAAAAGGCAAGAAATACAATTTAAGTCGACGGTAGAGAAAACACAATAAAGTGAGTGGGATCTAAGGTACCATTAAACCAGCCCGCAACAAGTCTCAGTGTTTCCTGTACTGTAAGCCCATTTCAAGTTCCACTTTCAAATTTTCAATATTCTCGACTTTTACGGTAATTAAAGGTGTATCAAGGTTATCAAAGTATAATTTGCATGATATTTTATTATTACATTCAGTTGTCATAGATACAGACACAATTTCATATTTCTACAGGGTGTTTGGTAACTGGATTGCCAAAATGAAATGTAAAATCGAATTCTAAGCATAAAACAAAGAACAACTTTTTTTCATATCGGGCTTCGTTTAAGAAATATTTCAAAAAATGTAAAACTAAGACAGCTGTGAAAATAGAAGTTTGTTTATTAATTGGCAGCTTGTGATCAACTAATTATTTTACTCTACGTTACATGACTTTTTGTTAGTGTTTATAAAGTGTATTGACATGCAGTTTACTAATGAAGAGATTGCTGACATTATTTATGTTTATACGCAACTCTCGTGTTACCATCACAGTACCCATAAACATAAATAATGTCAGCAATCTCTTTATTACTAAACTGCATTCAATACACTTTATGAAACACTAACAAAAAGTCATGCAACGTAGAGAAAAATAATTAGTTGACCATAAGCTGTCAAATAATAAACAAACTTCTATTTTCAGAGCTGTCTTAGTTTTTATATTTTTTTAAATATTTCTTAAACCAAGCCCGATATGAAAAAAAGTAATTCCTTGTTTTATGCTTAGAATTCGATTTTACATATGACATTTCATTTTGATTCAGTTACCAAACACCCTGTATACTTTAACAATTAACATTTGTGTAGTTAAAAATTCTACTTATTGACTTTCTTGAATTTCAAGTCAAGTTATTTACAATTATCTGTAGAGAAATCTAGTTTACAATTACAGTTTTCATAAACTTTCAATTTGTTCACGATGGAGGAATAATTTTCAAAGTTAAGAATGAAGCGGGCGCATTTAACTCGCACACAAAATTATTTTGAAAGTACTAACCTGACAAAGATAACAGATACAATTTTGTCAAACTTACAACTGCGTCTCACGAAATTTGAGTCTACTTTCAATCAATTTGATGAAACACATTCAGAAATTGAATATTTGGATAATGCCGAAAATCTAAACATAATTAACGAGATAAATTCGAGAATGATTACTTTGAACCACTAAGTGCTATGAAAGAGACTATAAAAGTACATTCATAAATTAGGACCAGAAATAATTCAGATAATATTATTTCAATTCAATCTAAGGTTCAAACGGGCAATGGCGGCAATGCCATGTCGCCTTGGATAAAATTACCTATAACACAGTTGCCAAATTTCACAGGGGCATATGAACTGTGGATGGAATTCCGTGACGCATTCACTTCATTAATTCACAATAACAATTCAATATGGGCAGTGCAAAAATTCTATTATTTGTGTTCTAATTTAAGTGGCGATATAGCACAAGTCCTTCAATCTATCAAAGTAACCGATGACAATTTTTACAGTATGGCATCAATTGCAAGAGAGGTATGAGAACAAATCTTTAATTAATCATAACCACGTCAAAGCCATATTCGATTTTCCTACTATTTTAAAGGAATCCTATAGCGCCCTTTTTGATAATACAACGAAACGTTTACGAGTTGAAACTTTTAGGTGAATCTACAGACCAGTGGGATACTTTAATCATTCATATTATTTCTAGAAAATTCAACCAAACTTCCGGTTTATCCGGAAGTGATGAAACGTACACGGGCCAGTAATTTACAAATATTTTCCTAAATTTTATCATGAAATTAAATTATATCAAGACATTGATATCGTGAAATTCCAAATTATTCATTACTTATAGTCAATGATTTTATTCGGGGATAATTAAATTATTATAGTCGTTGCATCAAATTAATATTTTAAAATATTCGTTTCAATACACAGCGTAGCTCGCAGTTTTAGCATCAGTTTAGGTCCAAGTTGGGTGAATTCTCACAGAAACCCGGGAATGTTAAAATATACAAATTAGAGCCACTCCAAATTATAGTACGGAAGAAGCGCCCTTATGGACAGGCACTGATACTTTAAATCCCGTCTAAATCCCGATGCATTAGCATCATTAAAATTCTTTAGATTACAGCCTCCCTTGTGCACACATGCAAGTGGGTGGGTGTGACGTAACCACCCAAACCGCGTTTTCTTTGTTCGAAAGTCGTATAAATACAACCCTGGAAGTAGACTCCGGGTCAGTCCTTGGCCACGCCGCTGCGAACGTTATCGACGGGTTTCACAACCCCCAGAGCCGACTAAACTACGGTTCCTCACAGGACCTAGTAAGTGCCGGTGTCTTCGATAACGTTGCCGTTCTCGTTGGGTTTCACAACCCCCAGCGCCGACTAAACTACGGTTCCCACCAGGACCTAGTAAGTGCCGGTGACTACGAGAACGTGCCGTAGTTTGCGCTGACCGCTGACCATACTAAACGTAGCAACGAAATCACTGCCATGGTGATAGAACGTACGCGACCACAATGCTTTCGAGCTATTCAGATATCCGCGAATCCGGGGGAGAAGAGATGGACGAATGGTCTATCCACGAATAGGTGAGAACGTCCGCAATTAATAAAGTCCCAACGATGTCGTTCGATTCCACTATCGACTTTTATTCCAAATTTACATTAAACCAGTTCGGACTAAATTTATGAATCGAAAGTACATTCAAATCCAACGCGACTCTATATCCACATACCGGTTTTTACGAAGTTAGGGAAATGACTGTTGGTACCAATTTATTATTTTAAAGTTTAATTATTGTATAAGTGCATTTAATCTAACAAAGTATTTTAATTTCTATTGACCTGCTTTTACGGTCAGCTGATCTATATTTAGGGTGTCGGTTAGGTATTCAATAATATCCAATGATTGTTTTACGACGTGACTTGACATCTGGTCTGTATTTGCAATTTATCGGTTAGTACTACGGTCCTCTTTGTGGCCACTTGAACAAATCTTTGCTGCGGTGACAAGACAACTGAAAGCCTGCTTTCTTAACACATCTGGCAGTTTAACTATTATCAATGAATGTTCTTACGGCCAACGTCACTATACTGTTGTATTGCGTTGCTTACGCAATTATCATTACTACGAATTAAAAGACGACCTGGGGAAATTTCCTCGGTGTAAGGCATATTTGCATACATCACAACGTGAAGTCGTCCGGGGACAATGTCCTCGTATGGTTCCTGATTGGTCCATACATAACTACGCTTCGGCGAAAGTCTGTACAATGCAATAAGTATAGTAACAACGTGCCAAGTTTTCAACAAGTACTGCTTGTTGACTTGTCGCCCATGCAAACGAGGAGATCAAAGTGTTCACAAGGGATATTTCCCTTGACGTCTGGGCACTATTTTGCTGACGTCAGGATTAACTGAACAGGACAGTGGATATTTCCACTGCATTTAACGAGATTTCGTTAAATTGCATCTTCAGCCAGGTTATTTTCATGTCGATTTTGACTATTGGTCTTTATCTGAAAATAAACCTGTTAAACCACTTTTCTGTGTTTATTTCTTTTTTATGAGGTCTAATTATCTTCCTACATTTAAACTAATGTGATTGAACTAAGTTGAAAATCAAACGAAATAATAAATGAAAGTGTATTAGGTTACGAGAAAGTTAGTAAACAAGTAATAATTCAAAACATCTCAATATTAAGAACAAGTAATATCAAACTTTATTAAAGAATCTGTTAAATTTACTAAATCACAACGTAGTTGGTCCTAACTAAATAAAAACTAGACGATCATGCCAAACAAACAAACATCCTGTATTGTACTTATCGCTTCACGATTTGTCACAGGGATAATCGAGGGGTGTTTCAGTGACATCAATTTTTTTTATTTTAAATGTAACTCTATATTTTTTTAGGGATTTGTATAGAGACAAAAAGATGTTTCTAAGTATGTAGTAAACACATTTTTATTATAAATGCATTTTTTATTATTTACCAGAACCGTGAGGTTCTAACTGAAGAATATGCCAGGAAATTCGACTAATCTCACCAAAAATGTTTCACATGTCCAACGAGAAATAATTGAAAAATGTGTTAAAGTAAACGGGAAACACATTGAACATCTATCAATTTAGAAACAAATTTTAAAAAGTTAGTGCAATACATTAGTATCTCACGGTTTTGTAAAGATAAAAAGTACCTATTCGTAATAAAAACGTGTTTACTACATCTTTGGAAACGTCTTTTTGTCGTCTACACAAATTCGTACAAAAATATAGGGTGTTATATTTAAAATTAAACAGTTGATTTCACTTACGGAAGTGACATCGACTTACCGTATGACCCAAAATGTGTCAAATCAAAATTGAAAATCGACGTGTCTGAGCATTTTTGGCAAAACCACGTTGTTCAGGTTATATTGAATTCCTTTCATTGTGAACGCACTGTATAGTATATACCTGTAACAGTCATCATGTTGTTTTTTTTAATGTCTGTAAGATTCTCTATGCGAAAGGTTGAACAGGATTCTTATAATTCGTTTTTGTATTATAAATACTCGATGTATTTCTATAGATTGAAACACAGAAACACAGGTTTTCCAATATTTATTAATATTTAATTTTTTTGTCTCCAACTTTCAAATTGTTTTATTACCAAACTAGCTTTGTGTTCTAGTTGTTCTATACATTCAGCGGAAATTATAATGGATGTGTCATCTGCGTACATGAAGATATCGATGTGTTATATATTGTGAAAGGTCATTAATAAAAATTAATAATAATAATGGACCTATTATTGAAACCTGTGCTACGCCCATGTCTATGTCAAAGATATCTAAGCCGTAATTTCCTAGATAAACTTTCATTTTACTATTACTTAAATATGATACGATCCAACTTGGTGCGTTACCTTTGATTCCAACAGCATTCAATTTTAATTCTAAGTTTTCTTGTCCTCGCTATCAAAACAGAGCGGTAACTTTTTCTCCATTATCTAAGTTTTTATAAATTAATTGAACAAATTCTATACAGTAAACCTGCTGGCCCTAAAGCCATACTGAGAATTAGTGAATATTGGCAACTTCTCTATACTAATTTCTATAAATTCAATAAACCAAAAGGAAAGTCAAATTTCAGTTTTTATCTAACTGTTGGTAAACTGGCATGCTATTTCTGCAAAAAGTCACATACTTATACGTAAGTGTGACACATTTTTGTCGCTATCAGTTGATGCAAGAAAGAGAGAGACAAGTGCACTTAATTTGTGTCTCAATTGCCTAAATTATCGATTGTAAATTCTCCATGTGTGTCTAAAAAACAAAATCACAATACACTTACATCAATGACTTTATTTTTAGGCTTTATACAAGCATAACAAAAAACATAATATCCAATTTGATATACTACTCACATTAATGTTTCATTTTTAAACATACAATTATTAAGTTTATTGGACCTTCTTTAATACGTGATAAAAATTGGATTAAAAATTACAAAATTCAAAACTTCTAAAAATAAATTATTGAAAAAAAAATATTTTTTTTTAACTCACCACAAAATTCATTCATTATGGTCACCAATTAAAAACCGATGTCCCCAAGAAGATGTACATGTTGTTTCGCCTTTATTTCAGCTCATCAGGGAGACTAGACCACGTTAAATTCAAATTCTACCTAATTTATTGATGAGTAAAAAAAAATTTTTTTTTTCAATAATTTATTTTTAGACGTTTTGAACTTTGCAATTTTTAATCCAATTTTTATTTTTATCATGCAAGAAGGTCCAATAAACGTAATAATTGTATATTTAGATATGAAACATCAATGTGAGTATATCAAATTGGATATGTTCTTTGTTATTATGCATGTATAAAGCATTAATAAAGTCAATTATAAACAATGCATATCAAGCAAAGAAAGAGAATTGTAAAAAAAAAACTTACATCAAGACAAAAATTCTGAATCGGCTAATAATTATTACGACCAGGAAGAAATTCAGTTTCTGCACATGTACTAAATATCCCAAATAATGATTAAGTATTGCTTTCTACAGCAATAGTGCAAATAACGAATTCTGATGGCAAAATTCATAAGCTACCCGCTTTGCTTGATTGTGGATCACACAAAGTAATTTTACTTCTGAAGAGGTTTATGAAAAATTAAATTTGTCCAAGTCAAAAATAAATTACTCAGGCAGTTGTGCGATTTTTTTACCGTGCGTAATAGGAATCTTACATTGATCGCAGACGGTGTGTTTTTAAGTACTTCAGTAGTGGTCGTAGGTAAAAATACTATCATTTTCAATTGTTAATGTAAAGCAATATGTAAATGCTTAACTGCTCTTACTTTGGAATGACGGAATTGCTTGTATCGCTAATCCATATGGTAACAACCTCGGAGGTGGGATCACTAAAGGTTGTAATCACGTTTAAAACTTGTCAAACGTTAACAATTTTAAGTTTAAAAGTGTAAAAAATAAATGGGAAATTTGTGGTCGACTTGCGATCTCCCTCCATTGGTACAAAACAGACAAAACTAAATGACTTGTAATAATAATAATAATAATAAATGTTCTTTATTGAATAATGTTCACCATTCAAAGGGCCATCGACCGATGTCCTTCTGCCAATTGTTATAATGTTGCATAGTTTATAAGTTTAAAATTAAGAATAATTATGATTTCAGTAATAAATTAAATGACATGGATAAAATTTAATTTAAATTAGTAAGGTTTTCAATTTTTTCTAAGATAGTATGTTGTGGATGTTTAAGCCTGGTTCTAATTCCTGGGGTTCTTGTGATGCAGAATCTTCTTATGATGTCCACGATCCGAGGGTTTTGGGCAAATCGTGTAGATAAATGGAGAAGACGTTGTTCAATGGGAATTATATTGGTTAATTGGTATAGGAGGGGATTCGGAGGGTTGTGGAGAGGGTTAATAGGATGTCGGATCTTGGTTATTTTCCTGATTGAAGATGTTTCAGCTGTTTTGAGTTTCTTAATTGCTTGATTCTTGCAGTTTAAAAACAGGGTATGTCCATATTCAATCATAGGACGACATATTATATATTTTGCTGGCAGTTGGGGTATTTATTCCAATCTTCCTGAACGTTAAACTATGGAAGTGTTTAGCTCTTGCAATCATTTTCTTCTTTTTGAGGTCTGTGTGAGCATTGAAGTTGGTTTTATTGTCTAGAATAATCCCAAGGTAGTTGGTAGAAGATTCAGGAGTGATAGTATGTTGATACATCTTGACAGTTGGAGAAGATTCTGATATTTGGTGGTTGAAAATAACGAAGTGCGACTTTAATGGATTGGGTTTTAACCTCCAAGTGTTAAACCAATTGCACGTCGAGTTAATTAGATTTTGGAAATGACTTGTATTAATATTTACTCCCGCATAACTTCGTATAGTATTATTTGTTAGAGAAATGTGTCATAAAAGCAAAGGAAAGAATTAATAATCCCTCAATTATTTAACTTCAGAAACCTTGTCTGCAGTGATTAACAAAATGAGTGATGGATGGCATTTTAGTTTTCTATTTCTGCTTACATAGTATCGAGGGTTATAAAAAGTAAACGAAAACTCTGAATTCGTGCTTGCGAATCACAAAAAATTAGGAAATGTATTACCAGTAACAAAAATAAGAAGCCAAGAGGTTACTTATTCCACAGATACATGTAATTACAATACTAAAAAAACAAGGAATTTGTAAATATATTGAAATATTTGTATGCAAATTCTTTGTTTTTTATTATTTTATCCATGTAACTTATCATCTTCAAGAACTAAATTTAAACAAATATTTTTTGAGAAAATGTATACTAGTTCATCCATCTGAAATCTCTTTGTAAATAAAACAGACATTTATAAAACTTAGATGAAATATTTACTTAATCTAAAGGTTGCTATCTACGAGAAGACCAGAATTTCATGAGAATTTAGTCTCATGAGAAAACCTTAGAAGTGTTTATTTCCACTGAATATAAGATATTTTTCTCAAACACTTGATTTTATACTACATATTATGAAACTTGACTTTCATGGTACAAGGTGTCTGTGAGTGTGCTGTTCCCACAGTGTCTAAAATATTTCGTGCAATAATTGAAACGAAAAAAAAACTTTACTTTACTGAGTATTAATAATTAAATAGAGATGATAACAAAAAATGATAAGAAAGCTGTCCCTTGTTATTAGTACTGTATCGTTAAATTCCGTATTGTAAAAAGGCTTCATCGATAGAAATTTAAATGGGATTCATATAATTCTATAAATCTCAGTATCATGGCTCTTGTTCAATACAAATTACACATTCTTTTGAAACTAATTTGTTTCAAATAGCTAGACAAATTATTATAGATGATTGTCAAATTATATTGTGGTGAATCTTTAAAATATGTATTTTTGTGTTTAGGAATTTGTAAGACATCACCATTTCGTGTTGAATACGTGTGATGTTCATTCCATTTTGTAAAATTTGTCAGATTACTTTTATTGTTTAAATGTTAATTGTGGCATTTCATAAATTATTTCTCTTCCTTTTCTTTTTTGGGATTTATTACCACATCCCTTGAGATTCATATCCAAAAAAGTTGATTTACCTAAAAAATATTCAAATTACTTTTACTTATGTAACACATTTTAATATAAAAATACACGGCACTGTTAAAATATTGTTATTTTTAAAAACATCCTTACAAGATGTTAGCGGCTCAAGATTAAATATTAAGCGCAGTATTCTCTTTTGACAAACCAAAAACTCTACTAATATCAGTTGCCACACCCCAACATACTATATTATTTGTAATATGACTGTCCAATGAATAATACACACTTATTAGACCATCACGATCTAAGCATGGTTTTAACTGCATAATTGCAAAAAACCCAATTTAATTTTGAACAAACACATTCAACATGTTTAGTCCATGATAACTTTTCAACAAGCCAAAGGCCTAAAAATTTGGTGGCCTGAGAAAACTGAATACTATTATCTAAAGTATTAATCGTTTTTCGTTTGTGAAAATGCATATACACTGCGTCTTTGTGTCATTCAGGATTAGACGATTACTTAAAAAGGTTTAAATTTTGCAATTAACCCTAAAACAGTCCCAAAATTTGATATAATAGCAAGTATAGAGAAAACTGCTCAAAATTTACCAGCGGATGAAGGAAATGAATACCGTATACGTTCAAAAATTATTTTAGAGAATCAAGTTAAAATTAAAGATAATTTGAGTTCTGAAGAAAAACAATCAATTTCTTCTTTGAAACAGGACATTAGTATTAAAATTTTACCAGCGGATAAAGTAATGCTACAGTCATTTTAGATACGGATACATATGATTCAAAAATTACAAATTCCTTTAAGACCAATTGTTAGTTCTATTAATTCTCCGTGTCATAACTTGGCAAAATTCTTACTAAAAATTATTAATCCGCTTTCTGGCAATACCAATTCATATATAAAAAATAGTAAGCATTTTCTAGAAAAACTTTATGAAAATAATATTCATGATACACATCTGATGGTTAGTTTTGACGTAGTAAGCCTTTTTACAAATGTCCCTGTGGACAAAACTTTGAAAATAATTAGAGACAAATTAATAAACGACAATAATTTGGCAAACAGGACTAAACTTAGCGTAAATAGTATAATGGAATTGTTAACGGTATCAATAAAAACAACCTATTTCCAATTAAAAAATAATTTTTATCAACAAGATTTCGGGATGGCAATGGGTTCCCCTTTGTCACCAATACTAAGTTATATATTTATGGAGGATTTTGAAAACAGATATGTTGAAAATAATATTCATAAACCGGTAACTTGGTGGAGATATGTTGACGATATTTTTGCAATTTGGCCTCATGGAATAGATTTATTAAACAATTTTTTGGAAAATATTAATAATAAAGAACCATCTATCAAATACACTCTAGAAATAGAAAATAATAATGAATTACCATTTTTAGATGTTTTAATTAAAAAAGTCAATAATAATAATTTTCAAACTAGCGTTTACCGAAAAAAGACTCACACTAACAGATATTTAAATTTTAACTCAAACCAGTCTTTGGACGTTAAAAGAGGTGTTATAAAATGTTTGTATGATAGGGCAAAAATAATTTCTTCTAATGATGAAATATTCAAACATGAAAGGCAATTTGTCAGGGAAATTTTAATTAATAATGAATACCCGAAAGAATTTGTTGATAAGACTTTCATGAACATTGAAAATAGAGTTAACAATCCGGTGCAACCAAAACCAGAATATCATTATTCGACATTAATTCCATATATAAAAGGTTTATCTGAGAAATTACGTCGTGTCGGTAAAAAATTTGGCGTTAGAACAATTTTTCAAACAAATAATACTTTAAGATCCATATTGACAAAAACGAAACCATTAAATCCTGAACAAAATTTAAAAAATTGTATATACAGTATCCCGTGCGAGTGTAGTAAACATTATGTGGGTGAATCATCTAGACCACTTAATGTACGATTAGGCGAGCACAAAAGTTATATTAGAAAAGGTGATTTTGAAAAATCTAAAATTTGTGAACATGCTTGGGAAAACGATCACAGGATAAAATGGGATTCAGCAAAAATTTTGGCCAAAGAAGCAGACAGCAAAAAAAGAAAAATCAAAGAATCTGCAATAATTTTACTTAATGAAGATAAATGCGTATCAAATTGTTCGGTAGAATTTTGTTCAACTTGGTTACCAATGTTGAGAGAAGAACTCAATAAAATTAATATTATTTAGTATATTTTTCAAGATTTCTATGGTAAGTATCTATGGAAATGATATAAACAATTTATATTTTATGCCGTGTTATTTTACACGTTACATAAAAATCTAAAGCTTAAACTTTGAAAAAGGAAACGGATATAGTTTCCGAAACGTCAGCGCAGTATTTTTGTATTAATTTAATTCCTATTAGTTGTCAAAAAACACCCTCTAACTGATCCTCTGACATTACGTCAAAGGCGTAGAGGTTATTTCCCAGTTTTAAACTGGTTAATTTGAATATTTTTTAGATAAATCGAATTTTTTGGATAGAAATCTCGAGGAATGTGGTAATAAATCCCAAAAAAGAAAGGGAAAGAAATAGACGATTACGTTGACACCAAGTGTTCTCATATTTTCTGCCAGTAGCTCAGGACTTGCACCAGAGACTGTAATTGTGGTATCATCAGCACACATAGTAACACTACCTTTGCTGATGAATTCGGGCAAATCATTTACATCAGCATAAATAAGAGAGTGCCCAAAACTGACCCTTGTGGAACACCAAGTGTGACATCTTGCGACTCTGATATGTGAATTTCCAGCCTCACCTTGATTTTTCTGTGGGTCACGTGTGATTCAATCCAGTTTAGTAAATTGCCACCTATGCCGATATTATATACTTTTTTTATTAGTATCTTTACATTTACAGTATCAAATGCCCGGGGTAAACGGTAGGATGCTGATTCTATCGATTTAGGTACTTGCTCTAAATCCATGCTGAGCTGATGTTAAAATTCTATTAGTGTCTAAAAACGATGTTATCAAGTTGTGGACAATTCTTTCAATTAATTTTGAAAAGATACTCAGCAAAGAAATTTGGCGGTAATTTTCTATGTTAGTTGGATCCTCGTTTTTATGTAAAGGTAGGATACCAGCAGTTTTTAGTGTGTCAGGAGAGACGCCTTGTTCGATGAACTTATTGAATAGATAAGTCAAAGGTGCAATTATCATGTCTATATAATTTTTTCAATTTTAATGTAAAACCTAGTGTAAAACCATCCAATCCACAATAATTGATATTTTTTATATTACTAAAAACTTTCAAAATATAATTTTCTTCAATATACAATACTACGTTTAATGTTGCTAGAAAGAGTGCATGGTAGTTTTCACCAAAATGTTCTCTTAATTTAACATTAGATATTGTGCTAAAATAGACGGCAAACTTTTCCACTATAAACTTCGACATTTGTATACCATTTGCATTTAGTTCAATGTTATTATTTGTATTACTTTTTCTACCAAGTTTTTTATTTACTATATTCCAGGTGATTTTTGTTTTATTAGAAGAGAAATTTATTTGATTTTTGTAGTAATTAAATTGTGTCAATTTAATTTTGTTTGTCTCTTTTCTTGATTAAATATAGCTCCTTAATTTGATCAACTATTTGCATTTACTGACAGCCAGTGTAAATTATTTTATCTATCTCTCTCAATTCTTAATTCTTTATTATAACATGTTTTAGTTTTTTTGTGATCAAGGGTTTTTAAATTTTTTTCAATAAGTGGGCAATTTTTGTTTAAGGCTTCAACTAACAATGATACAAAAATAGAGAACGCTGCATCTACATTATGCATGCTATAAATAAATGACCAATCAATTAAACTTATATTAAGTGTTAAAGGTATTTAGGCACATTTCTTCAAGATTTCTAACTGTTTTCTTCTCGGGTTTCTTTTGGTTTTGATTGTTGATGAGCGAAGTTTTAGAGTACACACTAATTATATGTGCAAAATGATCAGCTAAACATGAATTAACAACAATACATCGATATGAATCTTTAGGCAAACTTGTAACTACATAATCAATTGTAATAGTAATTACCAACTGAAAAGAATTAAAAACATCACATAACATCTTTTTGTCTTTGGATTCCTTTCCAAAATCTATATTTAGATCGCCACAGACTACTACAAACGGCCACTTTCTTATTGTTAAATTATTATTAATATTTATTATGTCTCATTCTACTGTTATTTGCAAGAGATCGGTTAGCATCAAATAAATCGAATAATGGGATACAGTGCTTTCAGATTTAAAAAATACACTTCTCACCGAACTGAAAGTTAATACAAAATGTCATTTGCATAAAAAGTTGTTATTTTAAAATTAAGTTACGTATCGGAGGGATTAATTTTTACCTGTACAGGTGTATGTACAGGGTAATTCTCTTAAAATTGACACCCCCCTTATCTGCCTTATCCTCTGCCGATTCAGAAAAGTAGTCAACACGATTTTTTATGAAATTTCATATTCTGAAAACGGATATTAAAAATCTTCTAAAATATACAGGGTGGAAAATAATACAAAATTTTTTTAAATGGAACACCCCGTATATTTTCAGACCAAAAAAATTTCCTTAATTTTCTGAATCCAAAAATATATAATTGTTATATGATACTCCACCTGGTTCGTAATATATAAAAACTAATCACATCACTGGTGTCAAGTATGAAACAAAAAACATATCAAGACACCTATGGAAACCATGCACATGCAGAGTTACTTGAAATTTATATTCAGTGCAACAAGAATAAGCCTCTTTCTCGGAGAGAGTATGTTAGGTTATTCAGAAAGACTTTTTAAAACATATATGCAAAAGTTAGGAATACCGAGTATCTGAAAGAAAAGAAAAGGAAAAAAAGACTTTTCGCTCTTCCAATGAATATCCCATTTTCAAAATAACTTGCTTCTTTACGAAAACTAGGTATTTTTTTACGCTAATATCTAACAGAGCCAACGACTATCTCATAAAAAACTGGTTGACATAAATAAAAAATGCAGATATGCATTGTTTCCAGAGGTGTCTTGATATATTTTTTGTTTTATACTTGACACCCGCGATGTGATTAGTTCGTAGTAATATCTCACCAACAGGTGGAGTAATCTATACAGATAAGTCCAGGATGCTTCGAACACGACAGGGATTGGGACGAATATACGAGTGGTCGACAACTCGCCTCAGTTCGAAATTTGTACATTAGGAGAAGGGCGGCAGTGCGCTGTGGCCACTCACTGCTCGCTCAGCAGTCAGCACTGTTGTTAGTATCTCATTAAAGGCTTACTTAAACACAATGAAAAAAATAAGAGATAAGAAAATGGAATAAGAAATAAGATAAATAATTATTCAAGTTTTAAATACACAATACGCGATAATCGATAATATATTAGTTCTTATTCGATTTAAAATTATTCAACTGTTTAAATTGTTCCTTGCTTTTCGGATATCATTATTTGTTAATTCTATTCCATATTCTTTATTTCTTATCTCTTATTTTTTTCACTGTGTTTAAGCCTTAACCCTGTTGGGATGTAGAACTCATGTCTGAAAGAAATTTGACTTACGTTTCGAAATTTTTCTAACTTCAATAATTCATCCTAGATAGGATTAATTATTGTAATTTTAAAAAATCTCAAAACACACAGCAGTAAATACTTATTACCAAATCAGTTTAATCTACTCTATCAGCTAGTATTAGGTTTTTGACGTGTTTTCTGAAAGTTACGACATGACGGGAGTCCTTGATAGCCTGTGGTATTTTATTAAATATACTAACAGCATTGTATAATGTATATGTATATATACATGTATATATACTACTATATACTAACAGCATTGTATTGTATATGTCTTGTTTTATTTTTCACCCTGTATATTTTAGGAGATTTTTAATATCCGTTTTCAGAATATAAAAATTTGTCAAAAATCGTGTCCACTATTTTTTTGAATGAGTTAAATCGGCAGAGGATAAGGGAGATAACGGGGGTGTGGAATTTAATAGACTTGTGTACAACCTAATAGAGAAATGTTATTGAAAGAAATTTCTAAATATTTTGTTATATTTCCAAAATTAGGACGGTAGCGCTTTCCTACCATAAAAATCGTGTATTATTTTTGTGACACATCTTCTCAAAATATTTTGCGACATTATTCACTCAAGTAAAAAGTCTTCCTTACAAATATTTGGTTGCCATTTAATTTAGACCTGGTTATTCTTTTATATTTTAAGCTCAATTACACTCCAAAGAAAAGAAATTCAATTTAAAAAGCTTGCTAAAGAAAAACATGGGAATTTAAAATAAATTACTGCGACGTTCTCTGATAACATTTAGAATATTTTGCGGTATAATAGAACCGAGAGATATAATACAGAGCCCTAATACTAATTCGAATTATTCTGTCGTAAAGCTGGAAACAGACCTTATTATCTATTTACGAAATTTAATTATTGTAATGCATGCAATTTAATTTATAACTTTGTAACATAATTTATTACTTTCTTAATTTTTATATGGTGTGTGTATGTAATATAGATTTATAAATTTACTAATAAATAATTTCCAAAATGCCCTTAAGCCTGTAGGAACTTCAAGGTTGGAAATTAGTCATAATAATTGATGAAAAGTGATGTAATCGGGAAGTTGAATTTTTTTCTTAGTTTTTTTTATACATGCAAATGAGTCGAAAACCGAACAAATTAGCAAAATCGAACTGGGGCTTCGCGAAAAAAGCGAATAAAAGTGCATTTTTGATGCCTTTCGAGTGCATTACTACACTATTTTTCCGGCTCTATTGGTCGTAGAAAAATTAAAAAAACCAAAATACGTGAATAGCCTATCAAACTGTTGGGGTATAGTTACATTAAACGTACATACTAACCTCAAAAAAATCCAAGTTGCTCAGTTTTTTTTTTAAATAATAATGCAATAAGTGGGGTAAAATCTTCTGATCTTCGCGAAAATTGGAGAAAATATGTATTTTCATGCGTGATTAAATTTAAAAATCAAAATTATTTTTACGGTAGCAATTGAACATTTTCGAAAAAAATTAAAACGCGCCATTTAATGCAAAATAGTCGTAGGGTAAACTTTTTTTAGGTCTTTTTATGTACTTCTTTGTCAACATATACCAGAATCTGTTTATCAAGATAAAAATGTTTTTTTTTTAATTAAAAAAAAATTTTAATTTCACTTTTTTGACATTTTTTTATATCTTTTATGCCAGATTTTCATACAAGTTTTATATAAACCGAAATTCAATTCATTAAAAGAGCTTTCGTAAGGTGCATTATTATATTTACCTACTTTTTACGTAGAACCAAACTTACACATGACAGCCCAAATGCTTATAGAAGTTTTCATTGAGCGCATCTCGAGTTAATATTGTATAAACATATATTAAATATTTTATATTTTAATATTTCTCAGATATATCAATGTTAGTTATCATAACAGAAATATAATATTTCATGAAAATATTAAAATTGTTACCTAGGTCTAACATTACATAATATGGTGGTTATATATATTGTTTAGTGGGATTCTACATACATACTTTGTATTTCATAGTATGTATAGTAAAACAAAAGTAAATATAATAATACACCTTACGAAAGCTCCTTTAATGTCCATTCGATAGCGTCAAACAAAGTTGCTCTTAAACATTTTTTCTCAAATAATTATTTTAACTGTCATATAATTTAATCGAACTTCATTTTATACAAAACTTATACGAACATCTGGCATAAAAGTTATGAGAAAATGTCAAAAAGTGAAATTTTTTATTAAAAAAAGACGACATTTTAATTTGATAAACAGATTCTGGTATATATTCACAAAAAAGTACATAAAAGAACCTACTCTTTAAAAAAAGTTTACCCTACGATCGTTTTGCATTAAATGGCAAGCATTTCAATTTTTTTCGAAAATGTTCAATTGTGACTGTAAAAGTATTTTTTTATTTTTTATTTAATCACGTATTTACAGCATGAATATCCAATTTTCGTAAAGATCAGAAGATTTTTACCCCACTTATTGCATTATTAGTAAAAAAATATATAAACTGAGAAACTTGGATTTTTGAAGGTTAGGATGCACCTTTAATGTAACTATACCCCAACAGTGTGATAGGTTAATCATTTACGATTATTTTAATTTTTTCTTAATTTTTCTACGACCAATAGAGCCGGAGATATTTAAAAAATAGTGTAGCGAAGTACTCGAAATGCATCAAAAATGCACTTTTATGCGCTTTTCTCGCGAAGCCCCAGCCCGATTTTGCTAAGTTTTTCGGTTTTCGACTCATTTGCATGAAACAAACATTTGTATAAAACAAAAAACAAAAACAATTTCAACTTCCCGATTACATCACTTTAAAATTCTAATATCCCTCCACTATACATCCATATCGAGTAAAAAAACCCTAGGATTAAGAAGTAGAAGAAACAAGTTTTGCTAGACTATTTTTATTATAAAATAAGAATAAGAAGTATTAATAATTAATTTGTGGTGTGACAGTTCTCTAAATTATACTTCTGAAGAAAGTTTGTTGTTTTGTAATAGAGTAATCGTTTCATTTTACATTTTATCGTGATGACGCTTGCATTTATCCAAATTATTCCCTACTTTCTGGTAAGTTCAATCACCGACGCGATGTACGTTACTGCTTTTTTACATAAGTTTATGTTCAAATCTCAGTGCACAGAAGTTTAGCAACAAATGTATTTATGTCCGACCACGTTATAAAGGACTGTTTATGACATAGTTACATAGATCTCCGGTACGAGCTCCAAGTGCTACCCAGGCTACTCTGTCAAGATGGTCGTCCTGATAATCGGTGTACTCGGAGGTACGAAGCCCACGCTGCTCTCCGCATTGAGGACCATGCTTGCCTGCCAAAAATCGGCAGAATGGTTGGCTGATCAAATGCGAAAGCGGTCATCCTGGGATCCCCTCGTTTACTTAGGACACACGAGTCTACAGTCACTAACCCTGTGAGATGTAGGGAGTGGCTCTGTCCAGCTTCAGCTTCGGGAAACCCGACAAAAAAACCAGAGTAAGCATGATTTATTCTTAAATTATGTCTATGTACTTGAAAATTGATCATTGCCAATAGCGCCGTTGCATCCACTAAATTATGTAAGAGTTTATACAAGAATGTGAGACTCGATACTATTCTTCTATGGTTCAAAGTTTGTTTGTCAAATATGGTAGTTAATAAATCATGATCAAAACCACGTGCGGGATATACTCCATCAACTTTGTAAGCTAAAAATTTCAGAAAGCGTCTTGTACACGTTCTGCCATATTTATATGTATATCATAGTGAGGATGCCATACCAACGCACCGTACTCCAACTTAGAACGCAGAAGTGAAAAATATAGAATTTTAAGAGCAGCAGCGGAAGTTAATGTAATGTGTTCAGTAAAGTGATCAAAATTGATACCTTAGTCCCGGGTAGATCTGCAACGTATCAGCCAAATGGTATTAAGAGAGTAGTTGTACCATATAGGATATAGGATCATTTTTTCTTGTAAAGGAGTAAACCTTACACTTAGAAACGTTCATAAAAAGCATATTACTATCATTATAAACTTGAACTAAATCTAATTGTGACTGTAATTCAGAGAAATCCTCATCGGTATTTATGACAGCATATAACTTTAAATCATCTGCAAATAAAAGGATCGATGATAAATCATTAATGTACTGTAATGGTGCCTACTTATAATGGTATTTTCTGTCAATATACTTACGTAATCTTTTTTATACGGAAATCTCGGGCGCCAGTCCTTTAATTTTTAAGTGCAAAGAACTACACTTTTTAGCTCTCCTATTGGGAGAACAACCCTGAATAGCGAAACAGCGGAGATACGGAATAGCCAGAGGTTGGGAGCTGGAGGTCTATCTAATGGACTTCGACCATACTGCTCAAACGGGTTAATCAGAATCAGAAATGACAGAAATAATAACTCGTGAATTTTTACCTCTTTAAAATAACGTATTTATTCAGCAATATTTGGAAACAGATTAATTAATTCTACTACCTCAACGACTGTACAGTCGAGTATGTATAAAACTGTTTAGAACTATTAAAAACAGGTCAAGCTGGCAATCGCGATTTTACGTCGGAATTTTCGGATACGTGGGATTAATGAATTACTGTGTACGACAAGCAAACGGACCTTTCCACTAGGATGTATTATGCACGGCGGGCAATCGGTTAGCTATAGATATTGTAGGCTATACGGAATATTTAAACACACGGCAAACTACTGCCACAAACGTAGAGCTAATTGTTAAAGATTATGTTGATGAACGTAAGTTTTCCGAGTCAACTCTATGCGGATCACCTGTATGGATGGCCCTAGCGAACAAATCCAACCAGTTGATGCATATAATGACTATTTGGTTTAACGTAGGTTTTCCGGTAACCTATTATGCAGGGAGACTTTTGAGATGGCCCTAGCGAACAAATCTTAGCAGCCGATGCATATTTTAGCAAACAAAAGACCAACGGTATTACTAATGAGCTCTAGTTTGATTGGGTAGTGTACTACAATGATACGTACGGACAAAAAGACCTTTGAATATCTATACTTAACTGAAGGCAGTACCTGCAAATTGCAGTGGACTACGGCGTATTCTTACCAAAATTATTTTCAAATAATGTTCTATCAAACTAAATTTATTATTCAACTCGGAGCGTCAGCTCGAAACTGTTGACGGCTTCGGATTGATCTGGCACTGCTGTAGGTAGATTGGATCTGATCTCGCGGACTATTTCGGAATGAACCTGGACTGCTGCCGACTTTCTCGAAATGAGAACGAAATGAGCGCTCCTCTCCCTTTTGTAACCTTTATGACGTATCTAGGTCGCGTGATAGAGGGGCGGTCACTAACTTGAAACGAAGGATTCGGATGCACAACCCGGCGTAACTGGCAGAGGTCCAGCGGATTATGCAATTAGGCGCATCAATTCATAACGTATATAACCGGAAATGAGTTACTTGCAATTTCTATACTATATTGCAAAAAGAAACGGATTAAAACGGATACGGATTAACATTTTTAGTAACGAATGATTTTTATTTCCGACTCGGCCATTATTTATAATATTTCTCGGCTTTTACTTATACGAGGGATTGTCGAAAATTAATCAATTAATTACTTGACTGCTTGTTTACCAGCGGACTTTTTAACAACTCATTAATAACTTAACTAGAACAGGACTTACTTACTAAAACAGCGGCAGGGTGTACCCAAGTGACGGTAATATTTAAAGCAAAAATGTACATTCCTTGATTGGAAAAATCACTTCGTTACAGTACATAATAATAAATAGCAGGTGGCCTAAGTTAGGCCCCTGCGGAACACCAGATGTTGCTGTATATCTTTTAGAGCTAAAAGCATTGTAACTGACATACAGCTTCCAATTCTCGAGATATGAAGAAAATAAATGAAGGATTGTCGAAGCCGTAGTAAATAAGTTTGTTAAATAATATAGTATTTATCATTTTGTCGCTAGCCTTTGAGAAGTCCGTATATATAACGCCCATTTGACCCTGATTATCCAATGTGTCAGAAATCACTATGTGGTTCAGACTCCACAATAAACTGTAGAGCTTCGTCTCTCTTTGCAGACTCCACAATAAACTGTAGAGCTTCGTCTCTCTTTGCCTAATACGAGATCTTAGAGTTTTCTGGAGGTTAGTTCGGTGACTTGAGAGGCGGTTAAGAATACATGCTAAAAAATATATTTTTAGAAAACATTTTATATTTTTCCACCCATGATAACACTTGATCTTGAAGTATTTCAGTATGGGCTGAAGCAATTTTGCTCAAATAAGAAACAGCTAATCGCTAATCTTCTTTCACGAAGAGGAAGAATTCTATCACATAGACATAGAGATATTATAACATTAAATATTGCGCAAACTAGACAACTCCTATCACCAAGGCATCTGGTAGGTGGCTATATATTTGAAAAAATGTAGACACACGTACGTTACCCACTGACATTAGGGAAGTCGAAGCTGGGTACGACCCAAGTTTTCGGTAGATAGTGTGGTCTACATCAAAGTGAACATGGACTCAAACAATTCTTAAGCCATTAAAATGCGAGGATTCCTTTATAATAATATGCTGATTTTTTTTCAAATTGTTTGAAAGATCCAACAGATGTGGAAAGTAAAATGTTTACTACTAGAGTTATTTCTTTATAAAAGCTTTGATTTATATTTCTTGGAGAGTAAACTATCATAACGTCTTACTTATTAAAGTTTAGTTGTTTAAATTTATTTTCAAGAATTTTGGGAAGAAATATTCATGACGATCATTCTTAAAATAAATATTTCTGAACTTGACATATTTATTTCAAGTGCATCTGTTATACCCACCCTATCTAACACGAGTATAATGCTATTAGGTTTAAAGTTGCATTATACAGTAAATTTCTTGATCAGTAACCTTAGATCATATAAAATATTTCAACAAAAATAAACTGGATACTTTCCAACATGAGAGAACGAACGCTAAGAAAGTGTTTATGTCTTATAACATAACAAATGTATTTAAAATTAGTGTTTTAAAATAGATCTTTACGAGACCCAGCCTAGTAAAGGCTGGGTCTTGTAAAGATTTTAAAAATAAAAATTCTCACATGGCCTTTATTATAAGCACTTAGTCCATAATGAAACGTGATAAAAAATTGAATGAATTTTATTACTTAATATTTGTATACATCTTAATTCTCATTTGCCAGTTCATTTATAGTATAATATGTAGATAATATTCAGTTCTTTATTTTAGTTGCCTTCCATTTTTTAATTTTTCTATTGTATGTAAGTGATCTAAATTTAATCTGTCTGATAGACAGAGTTTCTAGCTCTTTCTGCAAAATTCGTCCTGGTTAGCATCCGTGGAGAAATCAATTAGATCTGCTTTGTGTAAGTGCACTGTGGTTGTGTGGTACTTTTATCGCCTTACGTATAAGTTACATTTTGTTACGCCACAATATATGATGAAGATTTAAAAGTAATAATAAATAAAAAAATCCAGTAAGAAGCACGATGTATATTGAAGCTTTTAAAATAATTACGCGAAAAAAGTGTGATCCTTCTAATCTTGTTTAATAAAATAATGAAAAATACATGGTAAGCAATCAAGTACAAATTAATAAAAGTGTCCTTCGAAAGACTGTTAAGTTTGTAAATTTAGCTTGAATGTAAATAGGTATTAGAGCAGTTAGTCCAGTTGAGAATTATTTTTATTTAAGTCCAAAACAGGAAGTGCACTTAATACTTATTATATTTATTGCGTGATCTTAATATAATAATAATTAAAATAGTTATAGGATTCTACTAATCGCAAATCGCCAACTACAACACGCTAACGTGATGGTAGAAGCAAATTTTTGTTTTTTCTTGCTTTATTGAATTAAACATGGGAAAATATCAGTGGCGTACTACTTTTTTGTATATCGAAAAGTGCCAACAGACATTAAATTTTTGTTTTTTCTTGCTTTATTGAATTAAACTGGAAACATGGGATAATATCAGTGGCGTACTACTTTTTTGTAAAAAAGAGACTTAGTAAATCCATATATCTGCGCCCATGGTTAAGTAAAGTAGTAGTTTGTTATTCTAAAATAGGCCTCTAAATTGTATGTAAAGAATTGGTAAGTTTGGATTCGATACTTCTTAGCATTCTGGAAATATAAATATAAATCCATATTTATTTTCAAACTTTAACACCCTGTATCTCGAAAACTAAACATTTCTCAACCTATGTTTATGTGAACTTTTTTTAATAATTTTCAAATGTCTATCGACTGTTAAAGTCCTGCTACAAAAAACGGGAACACCCTGTATATAAACAGGTGTACAGTATCGTCGCTTTTAAATGATCGCGTTATCAACTTAACATTTCTGATTCTGTCGTACGTCCAATTGTTCAATTGTTTCTGCTTTGCTCTTACCTGTTTATTTAAAACCTTGGACTTAAGACGGAATCTACATTTAAAGTTGATACCGCGATCATTTAAAAGTGACGATACTGTACATTTCCATTTGTCGTTATATGACGGTAAAATATCACGTTATGTAGACGTTTCTTTTAAACGTTACAATAAAATTAAGTATATACCTATGTACGTATACAGTGCATTAAAATTTTGACTTCAGGACTCAGGTTATATCATAGACTTAATAATACTAACGTATGGACGGAGCATTGTGCCACTTTCCGTTCGCCAGTGTGAGGACGCCATTGAAGAGAGATAGAGCGATATAAATTGAGTGCGTCGAACAAGGATAGTAAGATTTAAGACCACGTGACTGTTGTTTCCACAGTCCACAGTCACGTGGCCAAGTTTCTTTTTCACACGGAGGATGGGAACATTTTGCCGAGATTCTTTATAAATATATTTTAGCACGTTGTAGTAATTTGTGAACTATAAAAATAGGTGCATCTCAGATATTTATGCATTAATAGGTACCTAAAGAAGGTTAAGGAACAAAATACATAACCTTGAACTCGCATCTATTGGCGTCTCTCTCGAGGTCTCGTCCTCATCACCTCTCTCTCTAGGCTCAGTCCATAGTATTATTAAGTCTATGGGTTATATTAAGTATTAATTTATACGTTGCAAACACGTATGAATTAAATATTTTACATATTAATTTGTTAACGTGGAAATTACGTTATAGGCTTATGCGATCAGATTATTTTTGGTAATTTATTGTCGTTTTTATATGGTTTTAAATAAACATCCTCAAACATATTATTTCACCGTGTTTTAACACTAACGTTTCGACCGAAGGTTATATGATTATAGAATATGACTTTTAGATCATGATTTTTTTTGTTTTCCTTTTGGATTATGTCTTTAAATTCTATTCTGTGATAATTTTATGTTTTATGTTGTTTGTGATAAGCTAGGCACTTGTGGTAATACGTTTCTGTTTTTACTTATAGGTATATGTATTGTATACTACAAATCTTATCTATTTTATACTTATATATATTATACACTATTATTGACAACCTCAAACATTTATGTAGCTTGGGCAATAAATTATTATTATTATTATTATTATTAAGAATACATTTAAATGGTATCAACACGTAAGTGTTAAACGTTTTAAACATTTATTTGTTAACGTGAAAATTACGTTAAAACTACACGATGCATTTATTTTTGGAAAATTTTTGTCGTTTTCATATAGTCTCAAATAAACGTTTGTTAAACATATTATTTTAACGTGTTTTAGGATTATAATTTCGATTTCAGGTTATATTAAGCATTAAACCTATACGTTGTAAACACGAAAAAGTTAAACATTTTAAACATTAATTTGTTAACGAGAAAATTACATTACAAAATACCCTACCTGTTTAATTTTGGTAAATTTTTGCCGTTTTTATATAGTTTCGAGTAAATGTCTATTAAACATATCTTTTGAACATGTTTTAATGTAAAAAGAATTAACTTATACGTTGCAAATACGAAAAACATTTTAATCATTAATTTGTTAACGAAAAAATTGCGTTACAAATTACACGATCAGTTTAATTTTGGTAAATATTGGTCGTTTTTCTACAGTTTGAAACAAACGTCTTTAAATCAAATTATTTTAACGGGTTTTAAGACGTTCATTTTGGCCGTAGATTACATTAAATTGTTACATTAACGTTGAACACACGTTTAGTTGAAAAGTCGTTATAAGAAAGACGTTATTTTTATAACCAATAACGTTATTTCTGCCATTGCAACGTTATTCTAACGTTTTTTCAACTATAGTGTTCTTAAAGTATCGTATGTTTTGACGGAGTGGAGTCGCTATTATATACCAGCGCCGTCTGTTTTATTCACCTGGTTTTTTGTGTTTCAAAAGACGGTGTATTTATACGGATACAATTTATTAATTTAATATTGATAGGACATATAATAATAATAATTCTAGACTACAAGTTATATATTATAAAAAATGCTGAAAACAAGTACTTAATTCTATACGGGGTATATCGAATATTATATTTAACAGGTACTAGTAATGAAAAAATCGTTACAATAGATTAGCAGTTGTGTTGTGTTACTTATACATATACTATTTGTAAATTTATTTTGCTGACTTTGCTTCATAATTTTTATGTTCATTTGATGTATAATTTGATACTGAACGTAAAAGAGAGAGAATATGTACCTACTGTTGAATATTTGCTGCAATAGCATACATAATCAACAAATCACTGGTTGTCGATAATCGGTTTTACTATTATACTATTAAATCACATAAAAAGTTTTCTGCAAATAATGCATAATGTATATCTCATCATCATTTCATATTGTGTAATTTGATACTAAAAATGAAAGAAAATATTTACTGTTGAATATTTACTGTAGTAGCCTATTCAACACATCACTGGTTGTCCATAATAGGTTTCATTGTTGAATCATATAAAATGTCTTCTATAAAAAATACGTATTGAACAAATAAATACGATAAATTTTCTTGCAGAAGTATAATATCTACATTTGGTCCTAAACTAACGATTTAGTTACAATTGATCCCAAAATTTGTATTAAAGTTTTCAATCACCCCTTTGTAAATATTCCTGGCGACATCAATATTCGAGTGTTGAGACGGTAACATAGGCGTGTTTGGTTAGACGACCAAACCCTCGTTCGTGTATCTAAAGAGTCCCATTAAATATTTCATATTACAGTTAAACAAGGTAACTGAGAAGGTAGTTCAAGTTCAGTCCTTCAAAGGTAAATGTAAACATGGGAAATGTTGGGTATAAACGGATTTTAACATAACTTTGCATGTTCTTCATAGTATTTTCTTTTAACATAGTAATAGAGCTAACAGTTACGTAGATTAATGGTAAGAAATGTATAATAACTAAAAGTTATTTCTTCGTCAGTTGCTGTAAATATTGTCATCAACCTGATAAGTACTTGTAAATTACAATATCTACCTACAAACACTACAAAAACTGCTGAAAAAAGTACCACATCAATATCGAAGAACAAAACTAGTGATATTAGAATTAAATTATGTTAAACTTTTACTTAAAAAATAGGGAGACATTTTAAGATCGAATTACCTGTAATTACCCTCTGCATTTCCTTACCTCTCTATAAAAAAGGCAACATTTTAAATTATTCTTCTTTAAAAGAATGATAATTTAAGAATTATTCTTCATTTGTAATATTAAGATTAAAATTTACGAAAATGTGAATGTATTAACCTGAAAAGTTTGTTGTTTTTATTTATTAAATGATATGAAGTGGTGCTTACCTCTTAAACTACATAGGCCCAAAAAATTTTAAAACATTAATCTGAAAAAAAAATTAATTAATTAATACTTTAGTTAACAGACAACGAACAATTCATTCAAATAAAAATTTTCCTGAAAAGAGCAAAGTTTTCGAAAATTAAATGTTAAACTGAAAAGATGATTAGATTGAAATAACTTTATGAAAATATATTAGGTGCATAGATTAATAAATTTTATAAACGTTGTTATAATAAGATGTTAAAAATTCATCCGTGTGTTAATAAATTATATATGTATTTGCAAGCCTCGATGATGGGCCACCGAGTGGGCTACATTATGTACCTCTAAAAGTGGTGATGCTTTATTTTATAGTAACTGATAAAATTATAATTTCTATAATACTTAATAAATGCCGCTACAATGATCGCAAATAATAAAATATGAGAATTTAGGAAACAATATTAATAAATAAGAAACTAAATTGTGCCATACACCCCAAAAGATGAAACCAGTGCAGCTACGGACACGTGTTTCGGAGTTATTGCTCCTCGTCAGCGTAGCGTAGCCAAATAAAGAATCTAAAATCTAAAGCAATAACTAATAAAGGTTAGAAAGTACAATACACAGTACTCTATTCGAGCTTTCGTGTATCATGGACCAACTTTGTGTCCTCAGACAGCAGTCAGCACACAGAGCCCTATGCGTACTGCTCATTCATTCATAACATTGTTTCATCTAAAATTTAAAAACATATTTACAAACACGGTTGGTTGTCTACTGGAAAATAATATAATCAAATATAACCCATAAAATAAAGATATAACATTGTATATCCTCTATCGAAGAAGCTACTTATTAAAAATTAAGTCAATATTTCGTTCCTTGTATGTTTAGAAAGATGGTTAAACGTTTTGTATAATGGTCTTAACTTTATTAATATTATATAGATAGAAATCGTGGGGTCAATTATAAATAAATAAGAAACTAAATTGTGCCATACACCCCAAAAGATGAAACCAGTGCAGCTACGGACACGTGTTTCGGAGTTATTGCTCCTCGTCAGCGTAGCGTAGCCAAATAAAGAATCTAAAATCTAAAGCAATAACTGGGGTGTATGGCACAATTTAGTTTCTTATTTATTTATAATTGACCCCACGATTTCTATCTATATAATATTAATAAAGTTAAGACCATTATACAAAACGTTTAACCATCTTTCTAAACATACAAGGAACGAAATATTGACTTAATTTTTAATAAGTAGCTTCTTCGATAGAGGATATACAATGTTATATCTTTATTTTATGGGTTATATTTGATTATATTATTTCCCAGTAGACAACCAACCGTGTTTGTAAATATGTTTTTAAATTTTAGATGAAACAATGTTATGAATGTTGCAAATACGAGTAAAGCCCCCCTAAACATACCTTCAAGTTTGTTTAATTTGTCTGCAGATAATGCACATACAAAACTGTTGTCAAACTAGACATACGTACAAGTTTTACACACATAGTTTGTTACAAACAAGAATTATTACCCCTACATTAATACAGTAATGTGTATATGTGATATGTTTGTACCATCAAGTTTTATTAAAAACATTTTCACTGCAACAAGCTTAAATTGGTTTGTATGCACCAACATGATACAAAACTACACGTAACGATATTTCAACATTCATGTATGAATTAGAAAATTTGTACAAGCGACAAATCAAGTGTAGTTCCGATATTTGATTGTACAATCTAATTATTCAAACATAATTGCAAGAATCTGCAGAGTTTGATTTTAGGTTTGCGTAAAACAAATCGAAGCATGTAGAGCTGCAACCGACTAGCGGCCTGTGTTGACAACATATCCATTTCATTGTATATTTATTTAGTATGAATCGTGCTATTCTGCTATTCAGACATGTTAAAGCGACTGTCACTGATTGAAAGGTGTAGTTGAGCGTATTTTTTTATGTTGCTGAGCCAGACCTTTAAACAAGATTGCACAAATATTTGAAAGCAACTGATCTATACGGGATTGTTTTAACTTGTAGGCGACGAACTTGTATTTGAAACATGTAAATGTAGTTATCAATAAATCTGATACCTAAACACACAAATTATTTATCAGCATGCTTGCACAAATTGTATGTGTAACACAAGTTTGCTGTAAAGAACTACTGTGTAGCTCTTATTCATGTATCTGATACTTGTATGCACGTTCATGTATTACAAACTTATAGGTAATTTTAGGGGGGGCTTTAAGAATGAGTCGAATGCGTCGCATGATTTATATATAACATTGGATTGGAAATGTTTCTGGTTTCGCAGTTTCATGTTGCATATTATGTAGCACGACTTAGGTAGAATGACGTTTCAGAACGATAGACATCAAAATTAGATTTTTTTCGTTCACTCCTCCTGAGCCTAAAATCAGAGCGGGGCCGTGCAATTCACGATATAGTTCTAAATTCGACCCCCTACCTTTGGATTTCTTACAAGAACGGTCTTTCGGCAGCGCGTTTTCGTTTGGAAATAGTGTTTGCAGTTTCCGTGTTTTTGCAATTTTTTCAATTTTGCCAATTTCTTGCGATTTGAAAAATCATAATAGTGGATTTAGGACCGGGGTTGTTCTGCCATGTTCAAGATATCTGGTTTGTACGTATTATCGAGTGTTAGAGGTTTAAGTGTCATTACTTTAACACGAGGTAGATTAAGCAAAAGTAAACAAAATGTGTTACATAGGAGTTTATCGCTGCGTTAAAAAAGTCACTCCCAAAAATCTTCAATACAACTCAACACGTCGAACAGCTTATTTCATTTTGTCTCGTCGAAATATGTATAGCCGAAAACCATATGTAACTTAAAATTTTGTCGTTTTGCGAAATTTACAAAGACAGGGGTGATTTGAAATGAAAAAAAAATAATATGTACTATCGCGGCCGAAAAAAAGTAATCGACTGATTTTCCCGTTGTAACTATGGTTCTATTCAGTGTCGCATCAATCTCAATATTTTTTTATTAGTGTCAACGTCATTGTTATATTTAGCAAAAATAAATTTTTTATTACTTAATCATGCCTTATCATGTTTTGAGTGAAGAAGAAAAAGGCTACATCATCGCCAAACTTGGAGAAGGGTGGTCCCAACAACGCATAGCAAGTGAAATTAATTGCAGCAAAAGCACGATCAAAAACTAAACAAAAAGTAGATAGAAACTCATGATCTGAGCAGGGCAGTGGGTTGGAAAGAGTACTATAGAAAACGACAATACCCTGGTTAACTATGTGAATTTAAACCCATTTTTTAATTCTATTGAAGCCAAAGAGCAAACCAACTTCCCAGCGTCTGTTAGGACAGCAACAAAACGGTTGCGAGAGCAAGGTCTAAGAAGCCCCGACTAACAGATGTTAATAAAGAGGTAAGGATGCAGTTTGCAAATACTTTTATTAATGAAAACGATCGTGGGAGCGAGTGGTCTTTTCCGACGAAAAGATATCTCAGTCCTTCTACAATGGTCAACTGCGAGTTGTCCCAGGGGTCATAAGTTTGATGAAGAATATTTGCACAAAACACATAATAGAGGAAGGTATTGTCTTTTAGTTTAGTTTTTGAATCGTGGTTTTGCTGCAATTAATTTCACTTGCTATGCGTTGTTAAGACCACCCTTCTCCAAGTTTGGCGATGATGTAGCCTTTTTCTGCTTCCCTCAAAACCATACTAATGAATTGTTTTCGTATTCTTATTTCTTATTAGTTTTTTTTTAATAAATACGACCCCACCAATGATTTCTTGTCAAAATAATTTAATTGACATAACTGATGTAAAAACTCCTATTTACAAAGGAAAATTTTTCGAAAAAACATACTAAGTACTTGATAAAAAATCGATTACTTTTTTTCGGCTGCGATAGTACGTTCGACTCCTCTCTCAATGCCTGATTCAACGATATGTCATACGGTTACAGTGCAGGCAAAATGTACCGAAATTCACAAAATAAGCAAGAAAAGTCTTTGTAACTCTATACTTATTATTTATGTAATTTGAAGGTGGATTTTTATTGCGTTAGAAGGCAGGTAAATAAAACTTATGAAGACATTTGTGCGACGTATGTTAACTACGCGTGAAAAACAAATTTAGGCAAAATCCCTCCCTCAAGAAAAGTTCTTGTCAATTAATGATGATGTGTATTCACCTATTGTCTAACCATCAGTTAAAATATCAAATAATGGAGAATCATCTGTACCTAGTTCGTGAGAACGTTGATCTCCTTGTTCTTTTAATCGCTTTGACTCCAGAAGAAAATAGTATATTTTACAATAAGAGACGAAAGTACTATTTTTCCGAGAGATGAGAAAATCTCACGAACGAAAAAAACGTATTTCATCTCGAGTAGGAAATGCTATTTTTTCTACGATATTGCAATAAAATATTGGATTAAAATTTGCAGAACTTTATTTATTTTTAACAGTCACTTGGAAAATACATATAAAATGCTATTAAATTATAAATATAAATGTAAATTATCAATTGTTTGTTTAGTCGTTGCTATGGTAACATATATTTGACGCTTTCATTTTCACTTCTAGAGACGAAAATAACTTTCGTCTCTAGAGTAAAAAATATCACTTTCGTATAGAGTAGGCAGTGGAATAATTGTTATTTTCCTATGTATGAGTAGAAAGAAAAGTTTCTTTTTCATGTCAATATGAAGATATATTTTTCATAAGGCCACGAACAGAAAAAATTAAATGGAAAACTCGTTCCTCGTCAGAAATCCAGAAATCACATGAACGTATAAAAAATATAATTTTGCTGGCTCATACCTTTAGTGGTTGTGATATCACGTCTATAATATTTCAGAAAGGAGAATTAAAAATCTTCAAACTTCTTCAGGAAGAAATACAGTTGGTTAATGTAGTGACTTTCAATGACAACAATTCAACCCCCTCATAAGTAAAACAGGCTGGTGAAACTCTTATTCTACTTTCATAGGGTGCAACTAAAATCACAAATCTCTCACTCAACTCATACAGATTTAATCAATTTACAAAATCGCTGCAATAACAACAATCAAAGTTGTATTTATTACCACCAACTTCAGAGGCATTCGCTCAGCATTCATTACGAGTATTCTACAAGATACAGAAATGGATTGGCAATGAAAAAAAATCCACAACAGTGGGGATAGAAGAATATTCACGGCTTCTTACAACATGCGACAACGCTTTTTGTGCCAACACCAGAATCAATATTGCAACTTTTCTCCTGTAACCGCAACAGAAAAGCAGGTTTAAGATGCTCACAAATTTACAGAAATAGTCAGTACAATATCTAAATTCATACATGGATAAAATTATCGAGGATCTAAACGACGCAGAAGATGTAGATGCAATCAACAAGAATGCGGAAACTAATTTGGTAGATATCGTTTAGGAGACGGATGCTATCGATTCCGATCTTCTTTAGATAGAAAGTATGTTTCATTCAATAATATATAATTTTAATCTACTCGAAAATTCTCACTTATACAATGATTATACAGGGTGAATTTAAAATTAAAAGTCATCATTTATTCAATCTGTAATTTCTTATAGAATAATTAATGATTTCGCAGCGTTTTAATTTCAAAATTCCATAGTTAATGTTTCAACCAAAAAAACCCCAAACTCGTCCCACTGGGGATCCACTGACCAGTGAACTTGACATTGACTTTGTTACGAACAAGTACCTCTACGCAGTATTCGCAGTGTTACCTCAAAATCAAAAAAAACAATGGAAATACCAAGTAAAACCAAAATTTAAACACTAGGAAAAATTCACACTTGATACCATGGATGCACAGGCTGAACTACGCCAGCAACGCGGAAGCTGCAAAGACAAAACTGAAATCTAAAACACTAGGAAAAATTTACACTTGACACCATGGATGCACAGGCTAAACTACACCGGCAACGTGGTAGCTACGAAGAGTGCATACATGCATTTATGTCACTACTCAGATCAGCTGTTCTGCTCAGGACCGTCGTGATATTTAAATAAAAACATTTTTTCCTTGATTGTACTTCATTTATTTTACAAATGACTATTTTTAAGAATTTTTATGGACCATGGAGCTTAACTGATTAAAATAATTCAGTGTATTTCAAATTCACCCTGTAAACTTTTTTCATTTTGCAGAATATATTAAAATCATTTCTATTTTATGAAAATTTGTCATGGTTCAATTGACAATGTTTGTTATACATGTGAAAACCTAATTCATCCACATTTTCCAAGATAGCGGCTCCGACTCACCCTGTACGGTTCGGGACACTTCAGTTTCTTGAAATATGTGTATTTTTAGACGTATATGTCAAGTTTCAACGAATTCGCTATGTTCTTGTTTATTTTGGACACTTTGCCTGTACTATTAGCTGCGTTTAATAGTTTGCAATTAATCGATATCGGTATTTGAAATTATAAAGTTTTTGTTAATAAAATAACTTTTTATTTTTATTTCTAAATAAATATACTGATAATACGATTTTACTTTTTGAGAATGTTTTGTGTTAATAACATAACTATTTAATACCATACAACAAATTTTTATTTTTATCACATCCGAAATTTCACAAAATATGCGTTCTACTTTGTCATTTCCAATGTCTCCTCTGGTTGCATCTTTGTGCAGGACTGTGAATTTTTTAAAATAAAACCTAACTTTTCTTGTTTCAATTTAAGGCATTGTAATGGGCCTACTTATAACGGTGTTTTCTGTCAATATACTTACGTAATCTTTTTATACGGAAATCTCGGGCGCCAGTTCTTTAATTTTTAAGTGCAAAGGACTACACTTTTTGGCTCTCCTATTGGGAGAACAACCCTAAATAGCGAAACAGCGGAGATACGGAATAGCCAGGGGCCGGAAGCTGGAGGTCTATCTAATGGACTTCGACCATACTGCTCAAACGGGTTAATCAGAAATAAATGACAGAAATAATAACTCGTGAATTATACCTCTAAAATAACGTATTTATTCAGCAATATTTGGAAACAGATTAATTAACTCTACTACCTCCACGACTGTACAGTCGAGTATGTATAAAACTGTTTATAACGATTAAAAACAAGTCAAGCTGGCAATCAAGAGTCTTTACGCGATTTTACGGCGGAATTTTCGGATACGTTGGATTAATAAATTACTGTGTACGACAAGCAAACGGACCTTTCCACTAGGATGTATTATGCATACGAAATATATAAACACACTGCAAACTACTGCCACAAACGTAGAGCTATTTGTTAATGATTATGTTGATTAACGTAAGTTTTCCGAGTCAACTCTATGCAGATCACCTTTATTGGCCCTAGCGAACAGATCCAACCAGTTGATGCATATAATGACTATTTGACTTAACGCAGGTTTTCCGGTAACCTATTGTGCATGGAGGCTTTTAAGATGGCCCTAGCGAACAGATCTCAGCAGCCGATGCATATATTAGCAAACAAAAGACCAACGGAGGTATTACTAATTAGCTCTGGTTTGATTGGGTAGTGTAATACAACGATACTTACGGACAAAAAATCTCTGAATATCTATACTTAACTAAGGCAGTACCTGCAAATTGCAGCGGACTACGGTGTGTTCTTACCAATATGATAGTCAAATAAATTTACTATTAAAACTCGGAGCGGCGGTACGGAAATATTGACGGCTTCGGATTGATCTGCAACTGCGGGCGGTTTTCTCGGAATCAGTTTGAACGGCGGCCAACTTTCTCGGGATAAACCTGGACTGCGGCCGACTTTCTCGGAATGAGAGCGGAATGAGCGCTCCTCTCCCTTTTGTAACCTTTATGACGTATCTAGGTCGCGTGATAGAGGGGCGGTCACTGACTTGAAACGAAGGATTCGGATGCACAACCCGGCGTAACTTGCAGAGGTCCAGCGGATTATGCAATTAGGCGCATCGATTCAGAACGTATATAACTGGAAATGAGTTACTGCAATTTCTACTATATTGCAAGGAAAACGGATACGGATTAACATTTTTTGTAACGAATGATTTTTATTTCCGACTCGGTCATTATTTATAATATTTCTCGGATTTTACTTATACGAGGGATTGTCGAAAATTAATCAATTAATTACTTGACTGCTTGTTTACCAGCGGACTTTTTAACAACTCATTAATAACTTAACTAAAACAGGACTTACTTACTAAAACAGCGGCAGGGTGTACCTGTTATCGAACCCAGGAGATGCTGTATAAGTAGTTTTAAGTAAAAGATCCCAATTAGACATAAGCACACAAGCTAAGGCTTGAATGGTGTATGTGGAACATCTGTTCCATGTACACCATTTTTTTTATCAAAAATATGTCGAATTTCAAGTCAGTTCCTAAACCCAAAATTCCTTCTTTTTGCCTGATATGCGTGAATCCATGCATATCAGGATTTTTTATAAAATTTTTAAGACGATTTTCAGTACAGTTTCCAAAATTTCCTTTATTTTTTTTTGGCCATATCTCATGTTTGAACGAACGCATCCAGGCACGATGCAGCATGTAGAGACGACCAAGGATATGTATTATCCTCTGCCAGTGCCGAATCCTCTATGGACGGACTGGGGTTTTAATTATGATGATTACAGCGCAGGTAATCATCTTCATAAGCCGGTCTAACAGATCACAGGAATACTCCATAAAGGCGCGAGAGTGAATCTACCGTAGATCGGTAGCTCTTGATCTGATCTACCATAGACTGATCCACCTTCGTGGTCGCACTGATCTACGGACCCATAGGTTCACTCTACCCTCGCGTTCTGGAATTCCTAGTGAGTCCGTGACCTACGGCTTCCAAGGATGGTTGAGCTGGCCTCGCCTACCCATTGGTCATCGTCTCTACCGGGATCGTGTCTGATAGCACCATTTTGAAATTTTAGGAACTGAATAAAATTTGGAAATAGCGGAATTTGCGACGCCACGTGGCGACATGAAATGGTCTCGGGTCATTTCCATATATATAGTGGGAGACCTCCCAATGATCTCGCAAAATGGAAATCCGCCATTTTTGATTAAATCAAGCCGGGATAAGCCCCAGTGCGGTACGCACGGGTACCGGGGCACTTCCCCATTATTACCAGGTGACCGCCTTGTGAGATAGCATTCGAAGAGATTTCCCCTTTCTGAAATATCCACAGACGTCTAACGGCATATACCCCTTTTGGAGAATATTACCTTAAATTTTTAGTCTAATTCTAACAGTAAATCTATAAAACCCACTCACTAAATTGCCAGTCACGTCCATGTAATAATTCTCTTTCGGCAATCGATCACTCGTCTTTAAGCGCGGCCGTCGCGGTCGCTGACCCCTTGTGGGGATATCGTGGTTATGGTGGCAGACCTTGCTAGGTGAGGCTCTATATGTACTATGATGATTGTTTAATATATACCTTTATTTATTATCCATGTCTTCTTATTGCGTTCTCGTAATAGTCTAGTATCTGTGTTGACCCCATAGCTAACGACCCTCGCAATTGCGTCGGTTTGACCATTCGGCTGAAGCCAAAGAAGAGTGAACGAGCAAGACCTGTCGGGGCAGGTGTCAGAAGTGAATTGTGTATTGTGCAAAGTGTTTAGCTAGTGTTGTATCTTTAGTTCAGGACGTTGCGAAGCCTGTATACGAGGAAGCATTCATTGTCGACAGTTGCCGTTAATCTATCGATTTCGAGACTTCGATATATTAAGGGTTTGCCACGACCTGCGTTGAATTCAACGGCCAAGAGTTAAATCAGATGTGGTGACAGCGGTTGGTTGACTTAATCGAATATCGGTCGTTCCCTCCCACTATCACTGGTTATAACGAATGGTTAACTAACGTTGACACAGCCTTAGCAAATTAGTTTAGTTATTAAACGTTGATATGGCGCCCAACGTGGGGCTGTGCTTCGGTTGACCTCATCTCTTGCATGAATCGTAGTCATGAACGACAATCCTTTGATATCTTTGACCCCTAGTGGCTTCTACGAGCAAGAGACCGGGTTGATGGAAGATTCCTCCGTAGTGCCGGAGCGGCAGCCGGAACTGATCAGTAATGTTTCTCCCTCGTTGAGGTCCCCTGAAAATCCTCCATCAATGGAAGATCTATTCGCCAAGATGGCGCAAACTTTTGTAAACGCTATGCAAGACGCAGCACAGTGCACAACTTCTACCTATGACCGACCACGTAGTCCTAACGTGGAATATCATGGCTTAGACCATGAGAGTCCCGAAACTTTCATCAGAAATTTCGAAGACTATTGCCACAGAGCAAGAATTAATAACAGTACAGACCGATTCCATTTAATAACTGAGCAACTAAAAGGAGAAGCCCGAAAATGGTTTGATCAATATCGAACTCTCATTACTTCGTACGAAGTATTCATTGAACGTTTCCGCAATAGATTTGATTCAGGCGATATCTACACCCAGGCAATCACAAAACTTTATGGCGAAATGCAGCGTGCAGGTGATTCATCAGCGGTATTCATTACCAAGAAAATATGTCTTTTTAATAGGATCGACCCCTTCAAACCGGAAGCTCTGAAGGCCAGTATCATACTGGACCAACTCAGACCGGAGATACGTTCTCGCTTACGCGGAACACATATTTTTAACACTGAGTCACTTGTATCGATAGCATCCAGGGTAGAGCGAGATATAGCTGATGAAGGATCTGCGGCACGTTCAATCGAAACCAAATCTAAAGCAAAATCAAATCAAAATTATAATCAATCATCTTCTGGCAACTCCTATAATGGCCGTGTTTGGCATACTTCCCAAAGTGAGAATAACAATAGAGACACTCAAGATGTCAGGAATCGACAAGTTCACTTTCAAGATCAGGCAAATCCACCCCGTCCAAATTCCAACAATCAGAAAATACCTCCTACTCCATGTCGATTCTGTCCTGATGTCCAATGGCACTACCATTCCGATTGTCCAAACAATCCTTATAAGAGACGACAACAGGGAAACTTCTCAGGGGTTCGGGAACAGGGCAATTCCCGCAATCCACCTCCAGTCGGCCCTACGAGTACGCCTCGTCGTCAATAGACCAATCCCAAACTATAAACCCATTTGACCACTTACCTGACCTGACGTCAGAATACCCAGAATATGCCAAAGACCCTGCCAACTTTCAACCTATAATCCTATCAGAAGCCATTAACCATTTATCAAATTTTTATCCTTTGCCTCGAATCAAAATTATCGTTAATAATAAACTTGTGTTCGCACTTCTTGATACCGGTGCCACAAGGAATATCATTCATCCGCAATTTCTCTCATCGATGAATAATCTATCAGATCCTCAAACTTTCGCTCTTGCTTGTGGCGATCAAGTTATTGATTCGCAAGGCACTACTTCTCTAGACATCTTTATATCGGATGTTCGTTTCCATGTACCATTTCAAGTTATAGAAGAACTGAACGAAGGAATCATATTAGGAGCTCCATTCCTTTATTCTCAACATGTCGTATTTGACTATCATAGGAAATGTGTGTATGTGGGAATAGACAGACGTATAACCGTGTTCTGGAATCAGGCAACAGATAGAGCATCTAATGAAGAATTGCCGGAAACCCTAAAAATTTCTAACTCCATTTTCAATTCACTTTTCAAAGAATTTTCTGATCTATTTACGGTGGAATTGACTCAAGCAACCACCGTAAGTGTTAAACACAAAATTATCGTTAAGGACCATCGTCCATTCAATGTAAAGCCATATCCCATGTCGCCTAGTAAAAAGAAGATCATGTATGATCAAATAGAGGAAATGTTAAAAGCCGGTGTTATTGAATCAAGCACATCACCATATAGTTCACCCCCAGTTATCATTGAGAGACAAGATAAGAAACCGCGTTTCTGTATCGACTATCGTAGATTAAACGAAGTCACGCTTGACGAAGCCTCTGTTTTACCAAAAATCTATGAAAGTATCAAGGACCTGGGGAAAGCTACAGTATTTACTGTACTTGATTTGAAGAGCGGATATTGGCAAATTCCTTTAGATGATTCATCCAAAATTTACACAGCGTTTACTACTCATGATGGAGCTGCCTATCAATTCAATGTTATGCCGTTCGGCTTGAAGACTGCCCCGTGCACATTCCAAAAATTCATGGCCAAAGATGTACTAACAGGATATTTGCACCATTTCTGTAAAGTCTATTTAGACGACATCATCATTTATAGTGAAGATTTGGAAGGACATGTGGAGCACCTCAGGTTGATTTTTGAACGACTACGGCTACATAACCTGAAGGTTTCTCCGGATAAGTGTGTAATCGCTACTAATGAGATTACCTATCTTGGGCATCAGATTACTTTAAATACCACTAGACCACTTGATAAACATAAATTGCAGCTTCAGAACTATCCTGTTCCTAACAATAAACGACAACTTCAGAGTTTTCTCGGTCTATGCAACTGGGTAAGAGAATACATCCCTAATGCAGCCCTCATTACCAAGCCGCTAACCAGACTACTCTCGAATGACGTCCGATATAAATGGACAAAGGAGGCCCAGAACGCATTTATGAATATTAAGCAGATCTTAGCAGAACCCTTGGAACTTCATAGACCAGATTTGGACAAAACTTTTATTCTTCAGACGGATGCTAGTCTACTAGGCATGGCAGCAGTTTTATATCAGTTCGGCGATGGAGGTGAAAGACATATTATATCTTATGCAAGTCATACCTTGTCTCCTACAGAGAGAAAATATCACATTAACGAGCTAGAATGTCTAAGTGTGGTTACTTACGTTAAGCGATATAAGATTTACTTAGCAGACAAACCTTTCATCGTCCGAACTGATAATAGGGCTCTCCTGTGGTTGGATAAGCACCGAGATGAGAAAACGAAGTTTACAAGATGGTCGTTGTTGTTGCAAGAATATTCTTTCAAAATTGAACACTGTCCAGGCAAAGAAAATCTTTTGGCCGATTATCTCAGTAGGAATCCTCAAAATTCAAGTTTGGAGCATCTCGATGAAGAGCGAATGTTTCCGCCTAAATTCAAATCAAAAGAAAATATTTTGGCTATCACCCATTTGGAACTTTATCAATCAATTATAGAAAGTCAACAGGATTCTACGAACATCAGGGAGAAAGTTAGTCGTTGGATTGAACTCAGTCAACGAACTATAAATGAGAGATCGGTTAAAGACCAGAAATTTTACTCAACTCATCAAGTGAGAAATGGCATACTTATGAGATTGATTTCAGACAAAATTTATTTAGTGGTTCCTAAACGTAAGATCAAAGAGAGCATATCACATTTTCACGACAAGACTGGTGTCGGCCATCCAGGAAGAGATGAAACCTTTCGGACCATATCTAGAACCTATTATTTTAACAACATGTCCAGGCTAGTAGGCCAATATATTCAAAATTGTTTAGTGTGCAAATCTGTTAAAGGACGACAAGTGCAGCCGGAAGCCCCATTACGGTGTCATGAACCTCAATACCCTTTTGAGGTGATCAGTATGGATATCTTGGGACCATACAAACGCGCTAAGGACACTGGTAATCGATTTATAGTCATGACGGTCGATTTATTTACCAAGTGGACCGAAGCGCAAGCTTTCGTAAAGGTGAATGGTGAAACTTTAGTCCGATTTCTGGAGGAGCACTGGATATCTCGGTTTGGCTTGCCGAAGACTATCATACCAGATCAAGGAGGACATTTCCAAAGTGGATGGTATACTCAGTTTAGTAAACGTAACCATATTCAAAATTTTTATACGCCCATTTATCATCAACAGGCAAATCCAATAGAAAGGCAAGTTCAAGAAGCCAAGAAAATTTTAAAATCTCTTATGTTCAATCAGGCAACAGACACATGGGATATGTACATTGTACAAATGCTTTACAATTTAAGAACACGTAGGAACGCTTCCACAGGATATACACCAAGCTTTGCAGTTCTAGGCTACGAACTAGCAGAAGCAGGCGACTGGCAGATAGAAAGCTATTTCCAAGAAAGGCAACCCACATTAACCAGACCAGCTATCGTTCAAAATATAAGTCAAAATTCACAACAGTATAGACAAAAATACGCCCCTAAGGAAGCAGTCACTCCTATTGTTTTAAAAGTTGGAGACAGAGTTATGGCTAAAAATATGCGTAAAGACAAGCAAGCATTTATACCTTCGTGGACTGGGCCACATAGGGTGACAGAGAAAGTGTCAAATGAGGTTTATATTATCCAGAAAGACCAACATCTATCCCGATTACATGTGAACGATCTGAGACTTGTGAAACCAACGGAGGAAGTAGGATTCGCATCCAGTGAAGACGATTCCGATGACTCTTCAGTGGACGATCCGCACGATGGAACAGAGCATACCAATGATCCAATTTCCGTCCAAGTCCAAATTTATACCCCTAATACAGCCAGCGTAGCTGTCTCGAATGTAAGGAGGCATCCTGCGTCGAAGCAGACAAAGGGTAGCGTTTCCGAAGGGCCGGAAACCAGTTCGCAAGCAGCTTCGCATGCTGATATTTCCATTCATGATCCAGATCCTTCCACACTAGTACATGACCAAAATTCTATTCGAACTAATGATTCCAAGCAAACCACTGACCAGACTATTCCGCTTACAGAGGGTTCCTCTGAAGCAAATATCCTTTCTGAAAATATTCCCCAAAATTCCTGTAATCCTTTCAATCTCGAGAGAGAGCGAAGACTCATAATTCCTTTGACAAATGTTAAACTACCAAATTTAAGTTGTAATTCTAAAGACGTTCCGTAGAGAAGTCTCTCCTCCCGCTGTCCACACGCGAGGAGAAAATAAGAATGATGAGATTATGTCCAGAAATTTTAAAGTCCAAATTTACAGTCGGATACTGCGGTATCCTTTGTTTCAATTTTAACTAATACGTACTGATTTATGTTCACAGCCTGAACATAAATAGATGCATGCAGATCCCATCCTGAGATCATAACCATAAATTCCCAATGCAATGATCCACCAGTCCCAATGGTATGTTGGCAGATTCCAGACGAACGAGCCAAGCAGTGGAGTGCAGCATTCTCCAAGAGGATGGACTCCCAAGACATAAGACGAAGACAGAAGACGAAGATCGAAGAGCAAGACAGAAGACCCAGAAAACAGTGCATAAAGACACTATCATGTTTTCCTAATATGTTCATTCGATAAATATGTTAAGTCCACTTTTGACCAATAATTCTATAAATTACCAATGTTATGATCCATTCTACTTTTAAACCTATGAGGCCAATAATTATTATAAATTCTAAATGTTCAGTCCCATACTACCATTCGGCCAATAATTGTATAAATTGTATTGTGTTCTATCTATCAATGTTAACCATACCACCACCACCATATTCCCACAAGAGTTGTTAATAAATCCTATGATCCATATATCCATTTCTTTTATTTATTTCCTGATGGAAGTAATTAATTTTAAAATATTATTAAGTAATCTTAAGCAGTGACAAAGAGTAATAGTGATCGATTCCAAAAGACGAATTTTCAAAAGGAGGGGAGTGTTATCGAACCCAGGAGATGCTGTATAAGTAGTTTTAAGTAAAAGATCCCAATTAGACATAAGCACACAAGCTAAGGCTTGAATGGTGTATGTGGAACATCTGTTCCATGTACACCATTTTTTTTATCAAAAATATGTCGAATTTCAAGTCAGTTCCTAAACCCAAAATTCCTTCTTTTTGCCTGATATGCGTGAATCCATGCATATCAGGATTTTTTATAAAATTTTTAAGACGATTTTCAGTACAGTTTCCAAAATTCCCTTTATTTTTTTTTGGCCATATCTCATGTTTGAACGAACGCATCCAGGCACGATGCAGCATGTAGAGACGACCAAGGATATGCATTATCCTCTGCCAGTGCCGAATCCTCTATGGACGGACTGGGGTTTTAATTATGATGATTACAGCGCAGGTAATCATCTTCATAAGCCGGTCTAACAGATCACAGGAATACTCCATAAAGGCGCGAGAGTGAATCTACCGTAGATCGGTAGCTCTTGATCTGATCTACCATAGACTGATCCACCTTCGTGGTCGCACTGATCTACGGACCCATAGGTTCACTCTACCCTCGCGTTCTGGAATTCCTAGTGAGTCCGTGACCTACGGCTTCCAAGGATGGTTGAGCTGGCCTCGCCTACCCATTGGTCATCGTCTCTACCGGGATCGTGTCTGATAGCACCATTTTGAAATTTTAGGAACTGAATAAAATTTGGAAATAGCGGAATTTGCGACGCCACGTGGCGACATGAAATGGTCTCGGGTCATTTCCATATATATAGTGGGAGACCTCCCAATGATCTCGCAAAATGGAAATCCGCCATTTTTGATTAAATCAAGCCGGGATAAGCCCCAGTGCGGTACGCACGGGTACCGGGGCACTTCCCCATTATTACCAGGTGACCGCCTTGTGAGATAGCATTCGAAGAGATTTCCCCTTTCTGAAATATCCACAGACGTCTAACGGCATATACCCCTTTTGGAGAATATTACCTTAAATTTTTAGTCTAATTCTAACAGTAAATCTATAAAACCCACTCACTAAATTGCCAGTCACGTCCATGTAATAATTCTCTTTCGGCAATCGATCACTCGTCTTTAAGCGCGGCCGTCGCGGTCGCTGACCCCTTGTGGGGATATCGTGGTTATGGTGGCAGACCTTGCTAGGTGAGGCTCTATATGTACTATGATGATTGTTTAATATATACCTTTATTTATTATCCATGTCTTCTTATTGCATTCTAGTAATAGTCTAGTATCTGTGTTGACCCCATAGCTAACGACCCTCGCAATTGCGTCGGTTTGACCATTCGGCTGAAGCCAAAGAAGAGTGAACGAGCAAGACCTGTCGGGGCAGGTGTCAGAAGTGAATTGTGTATTGTGCAAAGTGTTTAGCTAGTGTTGTATCTTTAGTTCAGGACGTTGCGAAGCCTGTATACGAGGAAGCATTCATTGTCGACAGTTGCCGTTAATCTATCGATTTCGAGACTTCGATATATTAAGGGTTTGCCACGACCTGCGTTGAATTCAACGGCCAAGAGTTAAATCAGATGTGGTGACAGCGGTTGGTTGACTTAATCGAATATCGGTCGTTCCCTCCCACTATCACTGGTTATAACGAATGGTTAACTAACGTTGACACAGCCTTAGCAAATTAGTTTAGTTATTAAACGTTGATATACCCAAGTGACAGTGATATTTAAAGCAAAAATGAACATTCCTTGATTGGAAAAATCACCGTTACAGCATGCATTATATAAACGTCAGAATGTGGAAAATCGTTATAAAGATAATGCTGTAAAACACAGTATAAAACAGCCAGGTTCTCACCAGCCATGATTTTGAAAGAATATAATTTTGTGCCATGAATAGGTTGAAATTGTTCAATTTTTTTCCATAAAATACTCATGAAACATAATTATAATACTAACAAAAAATTAACGGCGCAAAGCACACTTAATATAAAAAAAATTACTTAGTTTATGCATGTCTGTTACATTTTTCTATGTAATAGTACATTACATACCGAGCTGGGAGGTACTTCATTACTGTAATGAAGACGACCAGCGAGGTATGTATACTATTTTATTCACAATTGTATAATAACATAATCTCAGCATACAATTTTTTTATTTAATTGAATAGATAGTAAATGAGAATTAGTAAATTATGCAAAATAAGTAGGTAGGCTGCAGTGATAAAAGTTGAGCGTTGCTAGGTAACAGGCATTAAGGTTCTTCTGTCAAATAAATTAGGTTATTTCCACAAGTATTTATTATCAATAATTTCTGTTAAATTCGCTCAAAATTCTACAACAAAATGTTTGATTCTGATCATTTGTGATTTAGAGAGTGTACTCCACCAAATTTGAAAGCTGCTGCACAAAAGACAACCAGATGATTTGCTGCCGCAAAGTGACGTTTAACTTGCCGGGAAAGTGACGTTTAACTAGCCGGTAAAGCTACTTTACCGGCTAGCTGGCTAGCTGGATAACAAGAGTTAACAAATGCCTGCCTCCCAACTTTTTATAACCTGGCAATTGAAGCAGTACATATATGATTGTGAATAAAGATAATATTTAGAAAGTCGTACCGTCGTCTATATATTTTCAACTAGATTATGGTCGTACTAAGTAAAACCTATAGCACCTCATAATTTCCCGGGCCGTACAATGGGTACGTGGCAACCCTTAAATAAATAAAAAAATCATTACTCCGTGTTTATAGATGTCCGTAAATTTTTTTAACTTGGATTAATTTAGAATATGGATATCTGCTAAATGAGGCCACAGAATAATTTTCCCTTAAATAATTTAAAAAGTCATCTCTACATCACATCTATTGTTGTCTGTTAAATTTGTTAACATGGATATATTATTTAGACGGTCATACCGGATCCATAGTACAGAATAAATAAATAATAATAATAATAATAATAATATGCCTTTATTTGTGGAATAAAATAATACAAACAATTAGATAATAGAGGATGGCGGTATCCAACATAGCTGCTCATACAACCTCCCTGTTAAAAGGTATTAGCACAAAAATTATTCAACTGAAAATAAATAGGTTCACTAATAATAAATAAACAAGAGAAACAAATATATGTATAGGGTGTCCGGGAAATAAGTGTACAAAAAGAAATCACATATTCCCGAGGTCAAAAAAAATCGATTGGACCAAACTTACCTCTATACCAAAAGGATTAGATAAGTGGAGTAAGTGCACTAATTTTTTCCTTTTCTCGTCAAAACAAAATTAAAGAGCCAGATCAAACCAAGATTTTCTTATTTATTTTAACAACTGCTCAAAATGCTTAAATTTTGTTTCGACGCGAAAAGCAAAAAATTTGTCCACTTCCCTAATCATTTTAGAGCATGCATTTGAATATTAAAATGAATTTATCTCGAAACCGGTGCCTCTGATCGAAGTTGCACAAGAAGGCATTTTCTTTGTGAAAAACTCTGACAATTCATAATTCAAATTCAAAACTCAAAATAATTTACAAATAAAAAAGTTGCGGTAATTTTTACCCCTCACCCCTACAGCTTGACCCACCCTTGGTAAAAATTTTGAGATGATATTTAACTCATTTTGTTAGGCTTAGAATGTTTAGTGGATGTGCAAAATTTCATTACTTTAACTTGAACAGTTTCGGAGATAATAAATAAAAACCGTCTTCAGGGGCCCACATTTAGGGGCCTGTAGCTCCCTTAGGAAGCATTTTGGTATAAAGGTACGTTTGGTCCAATCGATTTATGTTGACCTCGGGAATATGTGATTTCTTTTTGTACACTTATTTCCCGGACACCCGTATACATTTACGTTAGATCTCTATTGTTAATAGTAAAAGCTTTAACTCTATTTCGAAAAGAAACGAGGTTAGAAGCTGCCTTGATATCATCTGGAATATTATTGAAAATTTTTGCTGAGTTATACGTAAAGCTGCGTTGGAACTTTGCCGAATTGTGTCTGGGAATATTTAATAATTCACGGTGACGCGTACCACGCTCATGGATATCACTGCCTTTAACAATTTTATCCTGCAAATACTGAGGTAGTTTCAGGTTATCTATTTTATAAATTAAATAAACCACGTGGATTTGAAATCTTTCATGAAGGTTAAACCATCCGGACTCCCTAAATGCCCCGGAAATATGATCAAATTTCCTAATGTTATAACTGAATCTTATGCAGGCATTTTGTATTTTCTGTAGAGTGTCTTTATCTTTTTGCAGTAGGACTGACCAACATACGACATTACAGTAGTCCAAATGCGACAAAATTAAAGAATTAGTTAATCTTAACTTGACCTCAGCGCTAAAAATGTCTTTGTATATACAAAAGAATTTTTAATTTGCTGAAGGTTTTTTTAATTAAACTGGATACATGTGTACCAAATCTCAGATTGACATCAATATGAACGCCTAGGTTCTTACAGCTATGTACTGGTTCCAATACTGCATTGTTAAGAACAATCTTAAAAAGCGGATTATTAACAATGACAATATGATTCCTACTACGACCAAACACCATAACCTACGTCTTCCCCTCATTAAGGATTAATCCGTGCGCATTAGAGAATTTGCCAATCACATCAAGATCAGAATTAATATTTGCAATAGCTGGACCAAGCTGATCATAAGTAAAAGAACGATAAATTTGTGTGTCATCCGCATATTGGTGTAACTGGCAGAAATTAAGGCACTTACATAAGTCTGAGGTGTATATTGAAAACAGTAAGGGGCCTAAAATACTACCCTGAGGAACACTCTTATTCAAAGCAATGAATTCAGAGAACACATTATTTAAAATAACTCTTTGATGCCTATTATTTAAATAAGTTTCGAAAAATTTAAGTGCTACTTCACCGACACCAAAGAATTTAAGTTCAGTTACCGTGTCAAAGGCCTTACTGTAGTCCAGCAAAATCAAACATGTATTTTTGTTATTATCGGATGCTCGAAACAAATCATCCGTTACATTAAGTAAGGCAGTAGCTGTACTATGATGACCACGAAAACCTGACTGAATCGGTGATAAAATTTTATTCGTGTGTAAGAATTCATTCAACTGTCCCTGTACAATTTTTTCTAATAATTTAGACATAACTGGTAGTATACTAATAGGTCTGAAATGTGATAGAAGTGAAGGGCTACTGTTCTTAGGTACAGGCAAGACATTTGCATTTTTCCATAAGCTAGGAAATTTACCTGTTAATAAGCATTTATTTAATATAAAAGTAATATGTTTGCTTAAATGAGGACTATGAGGAGTCAAGTATAATAACATTTTAACAGATAAGCCGTCCGGTCCCACTGCATTAGACTTAATTTTAAATAACATTTTTTCAACAGTTTCTGCAGTGACAGCCTTGAAACAGGTAGATCAGGTAACGTCTTATTAATATAAGTAGCCTCAATAAGATCCTGATTGACAGAATTAATTTGTGCCAAATCATTTACAAAAAAATTATTAAAGTTATCAGGAGTTGAAATATCTGAAAATGAAGAAGAATCTCTTTCTGTGTTAGAGCAAATATTTAAATATTTGAGGGTTCGCCAAAAATTCCTAGGATCTGTCTTAAAAGCATGTTGTAAATACGCCTTCTTTTCAGATTTGACAGACATATTAACCAGATTTCTAAGATTTGTATATTCACTCCTTGCCTCATCAGTTTGTAACTTTCTATATCTAGTTAATGCTTTACTCCTTAATCTCGTCATAAGTTTAAGATTATCTGTTAGTCAGGGAGGGAGCTGGCGGTTTAGTTATTTTAGCAGTTTACTGAGGAGCATGTATATCAAATAAACATAAAACATTATAAAAAAGTCAACAATATCATCTAATTCATCTAGTTCATAAATATAATCCCAATAAATAGTTTGTAAATCATAGACAAACATATCATAATTAAATTTGGAAAAGTTTCTGTAGGTTCTATACAGAATCTGTTGTTTAGGTTTTATTAGTTTTATGCTGAAGTTAACCATGCAATGATCCGATATATCTTCCATATTAATTACCTCAACATTAGCAGCAATTTCAGAACATGAAGAAACAATGATATCTATGAGCGTTTGTGACGTCTCAGTTAGTCGAGTAGGTTGATTATACTCTGTCTGTCGACGAGATAGAAATAGACTCCGCCCCATTAATTTCATAGTAGCGTGTACGCAATAGTCAGCGGTGTACGCAATAGTCAGTTTTACTCGATGAAATTAATGAAATCTGCGATAGCCACAGATATGTTATGTCTCAATATATTTGGTTAGCCATCAGATTTCGATGAAACCTTAACCTTAAAAAACCGTTTTAACATTTAATCAATTATTAATCGTTTGCATTACGTACCTTCATACTTAATACACAAAACATACCTATAAGGTTAATTCTTATACGTACCTTAATACACAAAAAAGTAAGATATGTTTATATAAAATAAATATCAATGAATTCATTAACATAAAGAGCTGACATAAATTAAAAATTTCACAAAGACGAATATGACAGTTGACAGTGAAGCCAGCTCCCCATTTACTCGCGTTTTTCATACCTTTAGCGTTTATGCGTTTCACGACAATCATAACATAAGCCGATTGGTCTGTTGCAAAATGCGTAAAAGTTTAATACTTGTAGAGTCGGCCTTTGTCAGTCAAATCTAGCGGTTGCATTGTAATTCGGGTTCTATAAATACGACCAATAGAGAAATTCCATTCAAATTTAGCGGGCATTTTTGGGGACGAGTCTATTTCTATGTTTTCAACAGACAGAGTATAATAATTTTATTTAATCCGTAGTTATTTAAAAGGTTTTTAAGCAATGACAGATTATAATTACCTATACTTAGAAAGTCAACATTAAAATCACCTCCAAATAATACGTAATCAAATTCCGGCAATAAACTTACTAAAATATTTTCTAAATGATCCATGCATTGGTTAAAATTCGTATTCGGAGGTCTATGTATATACAGTTCCCAGGCACACTTTTTTTCCTGCTATTTTAAGGCTAATCCAGAGATGTTCCAACGGGCTATTTTGATTATAAACGTCCATTACAGAATATTTAAGTGAATTTTTTAACTAAAATGCTACACATTCACCCCTTCCTTCTCGATCTAAATGTAATTTAAAAACAATTATCAGTTTTGCTACTATGGACAGTAGTTTTAAATTTAAGTGGTAATTTTCGACAAATAAGCAGTAACGCGAATGAGGAGAACGGGTTTTCAGCTGTTAAAACTAGAATGTGTGGATTCCCAAATCAAGAGTGTAGCATAACAGTTAGGCAGTAAAACGGGTATTTTCAAAATATTATTTAACCCAGTCAAATTAGACAAATCGGTGGAAAAAATTCCCAGAGAGTTGGAAATTTTTTTAAACGCTTTCTTTACACTTGGGTAGACATATATCAAAAAGTCCCCGAGGGTGGGGGGTGAGCTTGAGGAGGGGAGGGGGGTTAAAGGTACTATTTTTCAGTTTTTCGCTTATATCTCGGAGACGATCACTCCTATCGGTTTTTGCCCTCTTACCACAATTAAAGCTGACAAAATTTCCTACAGAAATGGTGTTATGCATTTTCCGTAGGACTAACCGTAAGTTATAGGGCGATAAAAGAAACATCATTTCAAAAAATTTGCTATATCCGCTTTTAAAACAGAATTAGTATTGTGATTTGAAAAAAACTGACAGTAAATTGAATTTATTGGGTCCAACACTTCATTAGAGGAGGGTGGTGGGTCACGGGGGTCCATGAAGTCTTCAGAGTCGTCCTCATATGCTGCATTTTCTCTTCAACCTAAACATTGAAAACCGATTTACAGTCTTGTTCAGTACAATATTAATAGATAGATGATTTAATAGAGATGATTTGAATAAAACTTAGTAAAGTGAATAAATAACACGACCCCCTTTATCTCGGAAGACTCTGAAAGTCTTGTGCGGGAGGGAATGTATTGGGTCCAACAGTTCATTCGAGGGAGTCAAGTCTTCCGGGTCATCCTCATATGCTGAATTGTCGTCTTCAACTGGAGGGCCGTTAGTGCACGCGCCCTCACAGTTACCGCATGTTGAAGAGCAATGGATACCTGCTTTGCGGCATCCACAACATGCCCCACAACCTTTGGTGCAGCTGCAGAATATTGTTGAAAGGATGGCAGCTGGGGCAGGTTGATCTAAAGTTGTCAAGGGTTGAAGATCTCCATCTGCTCCTTTCATCCAAACCCAATCAGTAGGTTCCAGTTTGTTGCCCAGCCAATCTTGAACTTGCAAATAGACTCTGTATAAGTGTTGCAGTGCAGAGCCTTCAGTTGGTGGTAGAGAGGGGAAGTCTGACTTCACCCTTGTGCTGGATTTTAGAAATGCTGCGTAACGCTGTTTGTCCAGGTCTGTTACTCTGGCGTTGTACATTGCTAGAAACATCTGTTCCCCGGCAACTTCCTCAATTGTTGAAGTCTTTGTGTAAAATACGTTGGAGATCAAATGTAGGATCCCTCATGAGTAATTAAGCAATTATTGACTTACCTTTTCGGAAAATTGTATAGCAGCCACTAAAACCGTGAATGAACAAAATGCTCTTGGCAAAGTCAAGTTCCTGCAATTCCTTGGAGGGTAATAACTTTTGCTTCCCTCATTCCCCTTCCCAGGTTTGAAAAACTTTATCTCTCATTCCTTTGGAGCTAAAGCGATCAGCAGGACCAACAGATCCACATCCTCGCCAATGACAAGCGGTGAAAAACCACACTGTGCTTTCTCCCAAGCGCACCGTACAATAGTTGTATCCGCATCAGTCTAATTTCTAACCCATCTGCAATCATTTTCTGAGACAGCATACTGATGAATCTGTCCTTATTTTTTTCATTACCTAAAGAGTGTTGTTGCTGAGTCGTCACTACCATATCTTCGGTGAAATCAATGTCGACTGATGCGGTGGTGATTGTGGTGCGACTGTGCAGTATTCACCATAGTGTTTTTTTAAGTAAGTCACATATTGATTGAGTATCACTGAGAAGGTTGATCCTATACCCCACCTGACTCGATTTAACAGTAATCCACCATCAATCAAGTGTGAACTTGAATTTTTACGCAAGGAGTGCTGTGTTGCCAAATTGTCGCCCTGTAGAGCAATATTCCTTCATCCACGGGGGAAAAAAGAGTCCCCCTTCAGGCAGGCCAGTTTAGTTGGGGGGCGCTCTACACAATTTCCATATATATAAATACTTACCATATACTAATGAAATGTGTTTGGAAGGATTTTTAATGCAATTTATGTAGAATCCAAATTTCAGAAGCTCGCTTACGGTTAGTCCTACGACAAAAATGCGGAGAACCATTTGTAGTAAATTTTGGTAAGAAGGTAAAAATCGATAGGAGTGATCGTTCCGAGATGTAAACAAAAAACTGAAAAATGGTACCTTTAAACCCGCCCCCCTCCTCGAGCTCATCCCCCACCCTCGGGGACTTTTGATATATCTCTACTCAAGTGTAAAGGAAGCGTTTAAAAAAAAATTCAAATCTCTGGGAATTTTTTCCACCGATCGCCCTAATTTTGTCTAATTTGACTGGTGTAATTATAAAGAAGTAATTTTTGACGTTCCAAAATGTAGGAAAAACAGTAATAATTTATGTGGAACAGTAAACTATGATATACTTGTCGAAGAAAGGAAAAATACGTACATTACAATTATTAAGGAACAATAATGGTAATAAAAACGACAGGTGCTTCATCAGACAATGAAATGTTTACAATTTAAAAAAAAATTCTACATGGGTATCATGAATGAGAAAATTAAAATATTTCTGCAAAAGTTCTCTTGAGTGTGATTAGAAGAAAGTAAAAAATATGTATCTTGCCTCAAACTTTGGATACACACGCCCGCCATAGTTATAACGATGCATTACTAATTAAATAAGTAAAAGAGCTATGGCATAATCCAAAATGGTCTACTCTTTCAATGAAACATGGTATTGAGGTCGAAAAAACCCATCAACGAACATTTCAACAAGTGTATTACATGCAAGCGATATGTCCATAAAAATTGCCATGCGGCATTTGTAAATAATAGATGTAGCTCTTGCAATTCGTATTTAAATTAAATCAAAATTATTTAACCTACTTAGACCAAGATATCAGTCCTATTCTGTGGGGTAATACCACCAAAATTATTTCTGTCGACATGCCTGGTATACTGTCGTGAAAATTTTTTGACAGTTCTAACAACCAATTAAATTTCGTTATTTCTTGTCATGTGACACAAATCACCCAATCATGTTAAGATTACACTGATAATACCATCCAGGAAAATTTTCAATCACTATGACAACAAAATTGCTTAACTTTGACAACTTCATAATAACTGCCAAATTGATATCAAAATGTCACGTTTTGGCTATGCCAATTCTCAATCTATAAACTTTTAATAAATAAATAATTGTTTTGTTGTGTTGCGACATTTTGATTTCATTTTTTCAAAAAATTTTCAGACCGAATATCCCTCAGTCATTGACAAATGCCTCATAATTTTATGACAACCTTAAGCAAGTTGCTTGGTAATAGCACGACGCCGAAGGCGGAGTGCTATTACTAAGCAACGTGCTTACGATTGTCATAAAATTATCTCGTACATTATCAATGTCTAGGGATATTATAGCTGAAAAGCGTCTGTCGTAGATTATGTGCAGTCGTCTTTCTTTTTCACATAGCTTGCACATCGTACTGTCTCTACTATTCATGTCTATGCGTTGAAGGTGCTTTCTCATGTGACACTGTCCTGTTAAAAGGTTTATTACATATTTGATTTGAGGTCGTCCCAAATAGATGACTTTAGAAGATAGTTTTTAAGAAGGTAGGTACAGTCGGCGCCATCCAAATGTGAACGCATTTTGGTTGTCATGGAATTTTCTTCTGAATTTCATTGTAGTAAATCAGACTTTGTTTAGTGGCGTAACACAGAGAGGATATATTGACAGAAAATAATATTACTTTAACGTAGAAATAATCCCATGTGGGTTGTTCATATTGAAGAAGAAAAACAACAAGTCTTGTTCCCACAAAATTCTTTTTAATTGCAACCGGTTTCGTGATCTAAGTCTTACATCACATCATCAGGCTACAAGAATTTCTATAAATACCAAAGGTTTGTCCGTATAAGCATTAATGAAAAATTTGTCAAATTATTTAGGAAACTAATAAATATTATGTAAAAATACATGTATTTGAATTTATTTAATGTCATTAATTATAAATTAATCAAAATTAAAAATTAAAAGCACATAAAAGACAAAGTACGTGGACAAACAGATTAAAATTTAAATAAAATAATGTCCTTAACACCGTACAAAAGTGCAGTATCTTTTTATGTTAAAGAAGGAACATTAGTTTATGCATAACATAGACACAGATTAACTATACCAGATGCGAAAGTAAGCGTGGCGGCCTGTCCAACGATCCCCACTACTTCCATCCTCATATATGCGGATGGTTTAGTACGAGAGCATTATCGTGACAGCGTGTAGCAGAGTTTACGGCGATATATTGTTAGTCCGAGCGTTCGGATTATAAATGTCAAAATAGTGTCATACGAGTTTGTTGGTGTATACAAATAGAGATCTAAAAACATCAAAAAAACCTGATAAAACAAATAGAAAACTTACAATATTATCCCATTTGTAAACATACAATATCATATTTGTTTTAATAAAGAATATTTTATAATATATTTTTATTGTTTTTCTCGAGCGCTCAAGTGGTGCAACTAACTCGCATCCACAAAAATAAATATTAAAGTCTTGTGGTGCAAAAAGCATGCAACGTTACGAGTAGCCGACGGGCCTTTGTCTAATACGTGTGTCGCGGACATAAAAGGCACCGCGCGAAGCTTTCGCATCTGATATAGTTAATCTGTGACATAGATCCCGCGCCACTATTGTAATGTTTGAAATTTTAGGTTATGTTTTCATGGCTTTTATAAGAAGGATCAAAAAATAGTTATTGATGTAATAAATATGTAGAAACTATTTAAAAGTGTTTAAATAAGTCTATATTAAAGGTATTCATAAGCATAAAGTGAAAAGTTTGGTGAAAATAAGTGATTATGGCAGTGGAAAAATACGACTTTCAGAGACTTTAGGGCCAAATATCTCGAAAACCGTTGCCGACCGCCGATTTTTTTTTAGAATTTTTTGTCCAGGAGGCAAAACTACTTATGTTAAAAGCAAAAAAATTTCAAAAATCGGACGTTCCGTAATATAGAAAATTACCAAAACTAATCTCTATATTTAAAAATCAGCAATTCGTCAGGCCAGATAGCTCAAGACGTCTTTGTGCTATTCTGAAAGACCCTGGGAATAATGTTTCTTCTTGAGTTTTTAAATTCGACCAGAGCATTGTCTTTATTCTCATTGGAGACCTTCCCTATAACTTGCCTTATAGATCTTTGCAGTCTTTGTTCTTCTTGCCAGCGCTTTTTTTTATATAAAGTATACAACTTTTACCAACATTTAAATCAGCAGCCACTTCAGTCAAAGACTTATTTTCTTCCAATTTAGCTATAGCCCTCGCTTTTTGCGCTTCAGTTAAATGTCTTGGCATAGTTATCTTTACTTTTACTTTTGACAAATTATGACAAATATATTTGACAACTATTTTCAAATTTTACGGCGACTATGATTTAAAGTGTAAATTACACCATACAATTTTGCCGTTCACATTTGGGTGGCGCCGACTGTACTTCAATGGTGGCCTTCTTTTAGTGTTGGCCATGTGTCACGTCCCAGCATTGTAGGTGTTCTTTAAAAGACTATCTTCGAACTGCAGGCGCCTTTTTGACTGCCTGTTTTGAATTACCAATTACAGCAGAACCCGCTCTTGCCATGTTATCTACTTTTTCGTAGCCTTTGACACCTGAGTGACTTGGTACCCAGATGAGTTCGAACTTGTTCACCCATGACAGGTTCAACGGTTACTGTAGATACTCTCTCGTTATTTTAGAGTTTATACGTGGCGCTGCAAGTGATACTTTTTAGACACTTAAGGCAGCACATCAGAAACAAACGTAAATAGTGGAGTTCACATGATATCAAATTGTGAATTCCGTTTGCACTTCGAGGTTAAAAGCTAAAACCTATTTCAAATGATTCGTTACCTTCTGGAACATCAAAATCCGATGGTCGTCAAAATGTCGTCCTATACGGGGTGGCTGTAGGGGATGAAATGTGAAAAACACCCTAAAAATTTTTTTTCCACTATTTTAATCTATAGAACATGAGGATCACTTTTATTAAAGCAAAATATGCTTCAGACTAAGGCAAATATTAGAAAAAAAATATTAAACAATTCGGAAAGCACGGAGTTAAATGGGCGACGTCTAAGTTTATCGTACGCTGGTGAAAAGTGTCTTATTGAACAGGCAATGTTTTCGCTTAACACCGCACTAGCTACTTTATTCTCATTATGATCAAAAAACACCCTTTAATAACGTTGTAGATTGGAATTTCAGGATGCTAAGGCACTTTTTACTTTTTTAATATGACCGCTCCCCAATTTTTGAATGGGTTTTTTAGGAGCGCCCTCACAAGATCTTTTAATTAAGGTCGACATTCGTTTGTTTTCGTACCGGGAGAGATATTTTTAAGGTCCATTATCGCCTGTTTTCGCAGTAAAGACGTGCATTTGACTAACTATATGAAAAATACGAACTAAACTGTATTAGGTATGTATTATATTTAAACGAAATATTATTTTTTATATGAATTTATTTTGCTTTAAATAGTACAGTTACTTGGTGATCTCCAGTTACTTGGTGATATCATTTCTAACTAATTCTATAGTTGTTTTAAATTAAAATATTTTTGGATAGTTTGATTCAAAATGGGTCAAATACCTATCAAATATTAAAAAGGAATAAGGGTGCTTTTCGTTGGGGTGCGTTTCACCCCAACTTAGGAGTTTCGAAAAGATAAAAAGTGACTGTTGGAACGTGTGGATCATCGAATTCTACTCCAAAACACCTCTCTATAACGTACTTTTTGCTTTAATACTCGTCGAGTTAAAGGGATTAAAGTTGATTTTTAAACAGAAGACACTGATTTTTCTAAGGTTTTAAATAAGCAAATTACTCAAAGAGGATCATATTTTCGAAAAAGTTAGCTAATGAAATAAATGAAATAAAAATTAGTTTAGGCTCATCGTAGTCGAGATACAGTAGGTGCATTTGAATGTAGACCTGAAAAGGGCACGCGTTCAAATAATCATAACTCTGGTTTAAAAAACCTTTTGACGTGTATCTTGAATCAAATTGAAACTTATTACAGTAGCTTAAAATTGGCTGCTAAATCAAAAATGATACAAGGAAAATAAAGGCAAAATTTTAATTTTTGACAAAATAAGTGCCCGTTTTTTTGGTTCAGTAAATTCCAAATTGAAAATATAAAATTCCAAATTATGTTTTTTGTTAGTCATTATTATGTATACGATCAAATTTTTTTGACCGTGATGGATGCATTATCTAAAAGATTTTACACTAAATGTATTTTGAAAATTTTTGAAATAATGAATTTTATGGCTTTGAAGTTAAAAAACTTAGCAGGGAAGAATCTCTCCAAAGAATGTTACCAAAGGCAAACAATAATGACAATAAACTAAGGAAAATGCTACAGTTTTTTTTTTTTTTTTTTAATTGACGCATTTAAGATGAATATAGAAAAACTGACAACCTTTGTACTGTTTTGACCTACCTGATATTAAAGAGGATTAAAAGACCTTCAAAATGATTTTTATTGATGATTTTTAGCGTTAATTGCAAAGGAGGTATGACCGAAATAAGAAGCGCGCCTCATTTTAGCAAATTACGATATTGCTCGTTTTGCGGTAATTTATTAGTCTCTGAAATTCGTTAATTATTGATATATTAACTTTAGGGGTGGTTTTCATCCTCTTAGGGGTAAGATCAATTATTTTTCTTATTAAGGGATGAGTTTTTTATTGACCATATTGAGGGTCCAACATAAAATTTTTTATTTCTTACTTCACATTCCTGATCAGCGACTCCAAAAACATAAATAAGTTTAAATAATTTATTCTCAGTACCTACTTGGTTAATTATTGAATATTTTAAACTTTGTAGTGGCCTGCAGTGTGAAATTATCATGCATCGGTTACTGCATGTGTGTGGGACAAAAAGCCCTTTGTAATAATCCCAAAATCAAGGAAACTCGTCTTATTTTTGAAATAGTTGAAGAATCGTTAGAATCTGAATTCGAAAAATTTAATGACATACACTATGTTCAAACTGTTTAAACCATAATGATAATATCATATAAAAAGTAATAATCTGTTCAAGTGAAATACACAATATAATTAATATAATTACTTTATATTATACAGTTTATTCATATTTTTCATACAATTGGTCAAATGAAGGTGTTTATTACGCAAACAGGCGATAATAGGCTTTAAAACACCGTCATAGAGGTTTTTTTTTTTTGGAGTAGAATTCGATGATCCACGCGTTCCAACAGTCACTTTTTATTTTTTCGAAACTCCTAAGTTGGGGTGAAACTCACCCCCAACGAAAAACACCCTTATTCCTTTTTAATATTTGATATTTGACCCATTTTGAATCAAACTATCCTTAAATATTTTAATTCAAAACAGCTATAAAATTAGTTAAGATCACCAAGTAACTGTACTATGAAGTATTTAATGCAAAATAAATTCATATAAAAAATATTTCGTTTAAATAAAATACATACCTAATACAGTTTAGTTAGTATGTTTCATATAGTTAGTCAAATGCACGTATTTACTGCGAAAACAGACGATAATGGACCTTAGAAATATCTCTCCCGGTACGAAAACAAACGAATGTCGACCTTAAAAGATCTTGTGCGGGCGCTCCTAAAAAACCCATTCAAAAATTGGGGAGCGGTCATATTAAAAAAGTAAAAAGTGCCTTAGCATCCTGAAACTCCAATCTACAACGTTATTAATGGGTGTTTTTTTGATCATAATGAGAATAAAGTAGCTAGTGCGGTGTTAAGCGAAAACATTGCCTGTTCAATAAGACACTTGTCACCAGCGTACGATAAACTTAGACGTCGCCCATTTAACTCCGTGCTTTCCGAATTGTTTAATATTTTTTTTCTAATATTTGCCTTAGTCTGAAGCATATTTTGCTTTAATAAAAGTGATCCTCATGTTCTATAGATTAAAATAGTGGAAAAAAAAATTTTAGGGTGTTTTTCACATTTCATCCCCTACAGGACGACATTTTGACGACCATCGGATTTTGATGTTCCAGAAGGTAACGAATCATTTGAAATAGGTTTTAGCTTTTAACCTCGAAGTGCAAACGGAAATCATTTCTAGAGGGTTTTGGAGCGGCCGTGGACTCTACTAAAACGCATGTTTTGACATCTACGCATACGCAGTTTTAATTTTCTTGACGTTAGATAATACGTTAGACGTAAAGATACGGCTTCCCACGTACACCCAAAAACGCGGTATTATTGACCCGAAACAAACCGGCAACACCCGACCATATGTCAGATTTGATGAAACGCCAAAGAATCATAATATGAAAAATCGGTTTTTGTCGATCTTTGTTTATGTGTTCCACTTCGCGTTTCCGTTGCTTTCATTCTTATTTTGTGTAATGTGTTTTGGGTAAAATGATAAAATAAAATACATTTTGGTGAAATCAGAGACGGTGAAATTTTAATAAAAATACATAAAGCATGGCAACACCCACGCAACGGGTAGAAAATCTTCCAGCAGGACGGATATATTTTACTAATGAAGACGACTTGCATTTATTGCGAGAGGTTGTACAATGTACATTCTACATTGGATAGGTTCTCTAGATTAAAATGGCCATAAAGTAGACCTCTGTTCCCTAAGTTTTCTTCATCATGGAGAATGTGCAAAATAAAAGCTTCATCCAGATCATTATCATTCTCGTCATCTATTAAAGCTGCTAAATCTTAACACAGGTTCCATTTTCCAATTCTATTTTCTTAAAATATTGTAATTACACTAACAAAAAACTAAATTCACGCCGTGTCGTAAAAAGAAAAACAGAACATGAAAAATAGGTTAGGAGAACTATCAACCACATATTTTTCTAGCTATCAACCACAGTCAACTGATCAAAATGTAAATAAGTTCGAACATATTTGGTTTACGTCTTGCTGATATGTTTACGTGTATGTGTCTTAGTGCTACTTGACGTATTAGACAGAATGCGTATTTGCTGTCGGGTGTACTGACGCGACGCTTTGCATTTTCTTAAATGCATGTCATGATGGCATAGGTATATTTTCGCATGGATGATGGTGATGTTTATTCCTAGGGATAAATATATAGACCTGACAAACAAAACAAAACGCATATGTTATTTTTTTTTGCTTTTAATAATAATACAATGTATACGTTTATGCCGAAATCCGTTAACCATTTCTTTCCGATACTATTCTGCCCTACTAAGAAAGACCCCCGTATCTCCATAAATTTCGTAAATGGAGATATTTGCACCAGACAACTAATCGTGATTTATACAGTATATTTACATAGAAAAAAACCCGCATTTTACATTTTTAAATATTTTATGAAGGAAAATAGTTTCCCCCTAAACGCCAAAAATAGCCTTTTCGCTTAGTATAAACCACGTATATTATGTTTTTTTAGCAAAAACCTGGTATGTAGTCAGCAGATACGGGCTTTTAACGAAGGAAAGTTAACATGCCACGTTTTGTCCAAGGAATACGGCAAGACCGCAATCGGCGCTGTCGATGCCAGGTTGTTAGGTACATAAAGTTTTTTTAAAGGTAAATAAAAAAAATGTGTTTTTTTATGCATTATATACCTAAGAAACAATATTAAAATATATAAAATGTTAATCTCTAGGCCCAGGCTATAAATTTCATAATAATTACATAGTAAAAACCAAGCTTAAGCCAAATTTTTATTATACGGGGTTTTAACTAATTAATTTTAGTATAATGCTTTGCTTCCTTACCCCGTATGTAGCATAACTAATAGCCATGGCCTAGTTTTGCAGTTTTTTTTCTTAAATAAGTTTGCTATGACCTTACAAATCATATCATGAATGATTTTTTTTTTTGTTAGTCAAGCAAAAACATAACGGCACAAACAGAAATCTTTAAACGCGATTTTCTCAAAACTTGTTCTACTGGAGATACGGGGGTCTTTCTTAATAGGGCAGTATTGTAATAGTAGTTTACGTAACAAGTCCCGAAAGTGGCATTTTATTAAAAATGACTAAAATTTTAACATATAATTAGGAAACTACTACTATTTCTACTCTTAATAACGTGGCACATGAAGTTATAAATTACACAACACTCCATATGCTACATGAAGTTATTTTCAGTGATAGCTGATAGCATAGAGTTAATTGTGGTATTTTAAACAATCTCGATAATGCCGACTTGGTTGGTGAAACGAGCTCCTTTATCAAGTGGAAACTAAAACAGTATCATATCAAAGATCATCATCATTAACTTCTCTGCAACGTTGAATACCTTCAAAACTTACGCTTGCGTTACAGAATATCGTCCAATACCTCTGGGAAGAAAATCGTGTAGGATTTTTATTAAAACCTGAGCGAACAGACTGCTGAAATTTTAATACGAAATGTAATTCAATATTCAATTCGAAAGGAGAAAAACACTAGTATGTACGGAATCACACGTGATGCTCCACGACTAGTCTTAGCTAATAAAATACATACATATACCGAATTTCTCAAGTTTTCAATGTGATTATACTGACAGACAGACGTAGTTTTTTTACTAACCAAGATGACATAAAAATCTTAATAATGCACTCATTGGAAATTAAATTTAAAACATATTCTGATAGAATTAGGAAGTAATTTATGTGACAACATGGGTATCTCAATTGCTAACCCCGCTCTCTCAAGGCAATTCTAATACACTACTAAATTAAATTTCTGCTTAAAATAACTTAAAGCAGATAATTTTTTTTTGCAAATATGCTTTAAATTTCTATTTTCTTAACTGTCTCTCAAGTCACCAAAGTGACCTCGGGAAATACCTATAGGGTTTTGTTTAGATGTGTAGTGCAATTGATGTGTCCTTTGAGCCTTTTCAACACATGTTCTATAGTCAAAACACCTTGTATATTACATTAAACAGTATAGGCTATAAATCCATTATCCCATTATTAAAAGTTTTGTTGAATCATTTTATTTCTCTTTTAATGTAGGTATCATACGCGTTAAGAGAAGAGTGCTTCAGTTTGTTACTACTACATTTCATCCACAAAATAATTGAATCATTTGTAGAATTGCTAAAGTAGCTCAGAGCTACATTAATTAAACCTCAAATAATTAACGCAAAGTGAAAATGAACTTCTGGATATTAAAAGTTGTTTGATTTGTACTAGGGCATATTGTCCCTACGTTAATTGGACTTTTATTTTATGCTCGTAAAGGTTAATTTTGTTTTACAAAATCAGTGTTATTCATAAGACAGACAATGAAATTTCAAGAAATTTCGAGAGTTTTACGTGAAGTGGAAAAGTGGAAATTAGATATTTCTTAAATCAGAATTTATCATTGAAGGCGAGTTCTGTGTCCCAAGTTATGTATACTTAAATAATATAGTAGAAATAAAGAATTATCAATGAATGGCGACAAGTGGAGAGCTAGAGTCATGTTATTTTATTATGAATGAAATATTTTGAAATTTATGAAAAACTTTAATACACCAAGCAACTTATATACAACAAACAATTATTATTAGCATGCTGATTTAGTATTATAAATAATAATTTAAATAATTTTGTTGTCTAAAGACTACTCATACTCATACCTTTCAACAGGGTTAACGATAAAACGGAATCAAAATAAGGAATATAAAATATAGGTGTGAGAGGTTAGTAAAACACTAGACAATGTTTTTTATGACTTTTAGACGACTTTTTCAAATTTGACCTAGTTAGTTCAGTTTTCATAATATCCAAAAGATAAATGGTACGTTGTAAAAAATATCCCGTATTTTTCCAATATGATTACGAGTAACATTAGTAGGCCCCTTTTTTAAGGTGATTTCCTTGACATTACCAAAAAGTTGTTATCACTGCATAATTATATTCAGACGCATTTTTTTTAAATTCTAGATTAATTTTAATTTAATAAACATTATTTAGTGTCATTAAAATTGAAGTAAAATAATTAGTGGATTCAAGCTATAAAGCGAGAAAATAAAGTATTTACTTTTGTATTTTCCTTTAAATCACCTACATTATTGTTATTGCATTTTTGTTGTAATTATTGGTCAACCTAACAGTAGCGTAAATTCTTAACCTAACGTAACCTAATAAATGTTATCCACTGTAGGTCCGATTAATCTCCGTGGTATTAACACACTATTAAAAAATTTACACATTTCTGAGAAAGTCACACTTTTCCGTAGTGAAAAGCACGCACTTTTAGTTAACGTATGTACATATATGTTTGTGTTTGATAAATAATAAAATTAGCTCACAGCAGTAGGTATCTTCTATTCTTAAAAAATACTAACAGCAAAAGTTAAGTTAAATTGTCCCCTACGCATTATTTCCTCTAACTCTAGTGACATTAAATAACCTTTTGAGAGATCTCATGCATGTTGGGCCTGGCTTCTTGAACATCACGTTAAATTAGCTTATGCCCCACACATGGTTGAGCAATGATAGCTTAGTTGATTTAGATGGCCACCTATGAGAGAAAAATTACATTATAATCTAGGTGTCTTGTAGCGTGCTCACACTACATTCTAAAACGCTAAATAGTTAGCCATTTTATTAATATGGAGGTCATGGATGGTTGCTAAGAAAACAATATAAATAAATCAATATGAATATCAAATTTTTAATGTAAACTTTTAACATCTATATGATAATGTACGAAAGCTGTTGAAGAATTATATATTTATTATATTTCAATTATAATAAAATTGTTTAACTACAATATATTTTAATTATACCAACAACCAACGGTTGGTATATGTCTCTTTTATTCATTCCTCTTCCCAATATTGTCTATTCTGACTTCATTGTAATAACATAAAAACATAAAACACATCACAGAAATTAAACGACCCTCAAATCCAAATCCAAAGGCTGTCCGGAAGGGGGCTGCACATTAGAAAAAACGCAGACAAACATCCATACCCAACGACATTGCCATCTGCCGATGCCGGGCCTCCAACCCGGACACGATAGACAATGTGGCCAGAACCACGACTGCCACTCATGATCTAGCCCACTACGCCACCGAGTCGGCGAGTTGATTTATGTTTTGTTTATTGTAGCAGCAGCCAACGAGTTGTTTCCAGCTGATGCCGATGTGGTAAATTGGTTTCCAAAAAGAACGCGATTCTAAACGATTCTTCTGTACTTCTGCGGTGCCCTATGTGTTCTATTCCCCAGAACTGCTAACATAAAATGCCGAGATTGATTAGAAATTAATATAAAGACGGCGCAAATTTCTAAGTGTGTGCAGCAATAATGGGTGAGATATTAACACAATATGCACAATAACGACCGATAGGACTGAATTCTATGTGGTATGTCTTAAAAATTTTGGTTTAAAATATTTTAAAGGATTTCAATATATCGAAGAAAGGTCAATCCCATGTGAGTAGTTCACGTTGAAAGAAAACCAAAAGTCTTTTTCTCACAAAAAATTCAAAAATTTAGATTTATTTTTACAGCGACTGGTTTCGTGGACAAAATTTGCTGCACACCTTCAGGCCACAGAGACTACAATATAGAAATATTCTAAGTTAATAAACTTAATTTTATAATTTAAATAAATTCAATATAATAATTACTTACAACTTACATTTTATACTTAAGCAAATAAGGAACAGGAACATAAATGACAAACGAACGAACTTTATCAAATTATTGTTGAATAATTACAATTCCGTTAAACTGAAGAATCAAAATTAAGGTATGAAATATCCAGTTCTGATTTTATCCAAAATTTGTTATGGAAAGGTTTTGTTTGAAATTCAATACTGAGTAACAATTTTCATTACATAAATGAATTTCAACTTTAATTTACTTAATCTGTTAGTTCATTAATACTCTACTTTATTAATGGTTTTAAAATTAAAATTCGTTAAACTCTATAAAGTTCGTAAATCTAAATTCATTAATTCTTAGTATTTTGAATAAAATTGTTATTATTAATATTTTCGATAATTAAGTTAATGGCGCTATATTTTCGAGATTCTATAATATAAAATGAAATAAGAAAATGAAATAAGATTTGTACTTTGAGGCCTTTGCCTATGCATTATAAAATTGTTCATATTAGATTTGTTACAAATGTTTAAATTTTTATTAATCAAATTCCAGAAGGTAAAACTTGGTCTATGAAAGATAGTAACCACAGTTTTAAAATTTCATGATATTTGAAATATAATTTCTAAGGAAAAAAATTAATCTGAACATTAAATTTATATTAACACTAGATTATAAATAATATAAAACCAGATACGACACAGGTTTATCAAAAGCATATTACGTGAATCACAGGAATGCCCACAACTTACCAAAAATCTCGCCCCCAAAATAACGCTCGCACTTTACCATTGGAGTCGCGTATCTTATTCATTCCTTAATCAATGACTATAGCCGAAAATGAGGGGCGTGGTTTTGATTGTTTAAGACATAACGTTAAATTTACTGACGTTCAAGTGTAGCCTACTATTAACACACCAATTGGATATAATGTGTTATTGTATTAATCAGTTACGTCAGGTTGTTAGTAAGACGGTATTAATTACTTATTATCATGGAAATTTTAATTCAATCATCAGTTATGCTGTAATTGCCTGGGGCTGTTCTCCTGATATGGTGAGAGTATTTAAATTACAGAAAAGAGCTGTGCGTTTTATAGTAGGAGTAACAAGGCGTACTAGTTGTAGGGATATTTTTAAAGAGTTGGGAATAACCAAGGATAGTTAACTAGAAAGGATCGCTCATCCCCATAAGCGCAACGTTGCCCACCCCCCACGCCGTTGGTACCGTTTGTGACGTGTTAAACGGTTGAATTGTCGGTGCGACGATAGTTGATTTCGCCACGGGTTACAGTACGATACGTCGCATCGTCTCTGTGTTTTGGTTTTTTTCGACTTTGGACTCTATGAAAAGGGTATTTTTGAAGGTGTTTTGCAATTTGCTTATTATTTAACTTATTAACAGTATATTTGAAATTACATCAGAATTTTGTAAATTAAGAACAATAATAAAAATAAATTTCACTAATTTTCAGGCCAACCAGAAACAAAAATTGAAAACGAAGAATAGTGATTCCACAGATTCTAAAAGAGGGAAACCTCGTAAATTAATTAAAATAATAAATTAAAATATAACGTGATAGTCTCTGCACTTTAAACAATTTAAAATTTCATTATATTTTTTTTATACTTAGTATTAAAACTGTCTTTATTTTAAATAATGTGTTTTATTCTTTTTTCCATATACCTATACATTTGTTAATTTCAAAAATAAGTTTTTAAAACAAATAAATTGTTATTCATTATACATAATATATAGAACTACCTAATGTATGATAACTGTGTAAAATAAAAATCTATGAATTTTTATTTTACCGTCCGTAAAATATCAAGATCTATTTAGCTAAAAAAAATAAAACGGCATCCCACCAATGTAGTATCTATTGTAAAAAGGACCACTGGTGGAAGCCGCTAGTGGACCGGTACCGTTGTCGACGTCACAACCAGCCTGGCCTGTGTGACCTTGAGGGAATAAATCTGTGTTGATAAGCTATCCTTTGTAGTCAACAATCCTTGGGGAATAACTACCTTGTTTATTTAATCTTAGTTTACTATTGTATGCTAAATTCTAACTGAACGGTATTACTCTTAATTCAAATTACCTCTATAACACAAGAAATACTAATTTGTTAGAAATTCCTTATTACAGATCAGCATTATATGAAAAAAGCCAAAAGTATTTAGCTTTTAAAGCATACAATATATTACCGGAATCATGAACGAAACAATTTTTAAAATGGAAATAAAATGTTTACTCAAAAGTAAATTTTATTATTCTTTAAGTGAATACCTTAACGATAGGCTTTAAATTTATTATATAAGTCTGATGTTATTGTTAATATACATATATGTGTTGTGTGTTACCAAAGGACGATGTAGGTATCATTTTTAACCTAATTGTACTATTTTTCGAACTATTTTTTCTTATTGTTTTTGTTTGTTTATCTGAATAAGATTATACAAGGCGTTTCTAAATTGACTACCATAAATTTAAGAGCTTGTAGAGAACGTTAAAATAAAACTAAAACCTCTATACAGTTTCGTCGGAAAACGCTTCGTTTTCAAAATACAGGGTGTTTTAGTGTCTACTGGCAAATCAGTTATTTATCTATATCTCTAAACAGAGTAGGCAGAGGAATCTAAATTTTTGTGAGCGAGTGTTACTTAAGACTACCGATGACTGGATAATATTTTAAATCTGACCACCATTCAGTGGTGTATAAAAAGGGGTAGCCTAACACTTTTTGGTTAATAAAAAATTTGCTGTTCGATGTATTGAAAATATTGTCTCATTTTCAAATTCCCCAGTCAAAATGCTATAATAAAGATGCTCTTATTAAATATCTCCAGAGGCGTCCGTTTTCGAGATATTCTCGGTTTTATGTGTTACCTACTTAATTTGCGAAAAACATATTATTATTAAAAAGGGACAATCATCACAAGGTAGATAAAAACAAAAACAAATGCAACTCAAATCTGCTTTACTGTCAAGAAATGACATTTTAATCTCAAAGGTGCACTTATTAACAAATTCATATTGAAAATTTCCTTTTTTTGTTCAGTAGTAATAATAAGGCTACCCCTTTTTCTACGCCACTGAATGGTGGTATCAGATTTAAAATATTATCCAGTCATCGGTAGTCTTAAGTAACACTCGCTCACAAAAATTTAGATTCCTCTGCCTACTCTGTTTAGAGATATAGCTAAATAACTGATCTGCAGTCGACACTAAAACACCTTGTATATTGGAAACGAAGCGTTTTCCGTCGAAACTGTATAAAGGTTTTAGGTTTATTTTAACGTTCTCTACAAGCTCTTAACTTTATGGTAGTCAATTTGGAAACACCTTGTATAATATACAGGGTGTCCCAGAAATAAGTGCACAGAAAGAAACCACATATTCCCGAGGTCAAACTAAATCGATTGGACCAAACTTACCTCTATTATACCAAAATGCTTCCTAAGGGAGCTACAGGCCCCTAAATGTGGGCCCCTGAAGACGGTTTTTATTTATTATCTCAGAAACTGTTCAAGTTAAAGTAATGAAATTTAGCACATCCACTAAACTTTCTAAGCCTAACAAAATGAGGTAAATATCATCATATCAAAATTTTTACCAAGGGTGGGTCAAGCTGTAGGGGTGGGGGGTAAAAATTACCGCAACTTTTTTATTTGTAAATTTTTTTGAGTTTTGACTTCGAATTATGAATTGTCAGAGTTTTTCACAAAGGAAATGCCCTCTTGTGCAACTTCGATCGGGGGTACCGTTTTCGAGATAAATTCATTTTAATATTCAAATGCATGCTCTAAAATGATTAGGGAAGTGAATACTTTTTTCCTTTTCTCGTCGAAACTAAATTTAAGCATTTTGACCAGTTGTTAAAATAAATAAGAAAATCTTGGTTTGATCTGGCTCTTAGATTTTGTTTTGACGAGAAAAGGAAAAACATAGTCCACTTACTCCACTTATCTAATCATTTTAGAGCATGCATTTGAATATTAAAATGAATTTATCTCGAAAACGATGCCTCCGATCGAAGTTGCACAAGAGGGCATTTCCTTTGTGAAAAACTCTGACAATTCATAATTTGAAGTCAAAACTCAAAAAATTTACAAATAAAAAAGTTGCGGTAATAAAGACTTTAAACAAAAGCGGTCCGAGAATTGATCTTTGTGGAACAACTGACGTTGCAATGTAATTAACAGATCGAAATCCACTATGCACCACATATTGCTTCCTATTCGAAAGGTAGGAATGAAAAAGCGACAGGAGAAAGGGGGAAAACCCAAAATCAGTTTGGTTAGCAGTATAGGATGATCTAGTCTGTAAAATGATTTCGAAAAATATGTATACAGGGTGTTTGGTAACTGGATTGCCAAAATGAAATGTTATATTATGTAAAATCGAATTCTAAGCATAAAATAAGGAATAACTTTTGTTCATATCGGGCTTAGTTTAGGAAATATTGAGGTAAAAAAAATTACTTTATTAATTGGATTCAACATTTTGTAATGATAACAATTAATTAAACAAATTTTCACAAAAGTTTTTACAACGTAAAAAAACTAGACTAGATTTTCAAAAATGCCACCATTTACATTGATACGCATTTGGCAACGCACAACGCAAAACAAGAGAATTGTATACTTCTGCAAAATTTACAGTGTTTTGAATAGCATGTACTGAATTTAAAATTCTATTTTCTAATTGTTCAATAGTATTAATTGGCTCAGCATAAACTAACTGTTTTAAGTGGCCCCATAAGTAAAAGTCTAGCAGGTTATGATTCGGAGACTTTGCATGCCAATGAACGGGACCGCGCCTCCCTATCTCCCATTGAAATTATTCTGGAGCCACTCTACCACATTTCTTCCAGTATGTGGTGGTGCGCCGTCATGCTGATATCTACCACATTCTATTGTGCAGGCCAATAGGAATGTCATCTAATAAATCTTGCAAGTCATTTTCTAAAAATGCTAGGAATGCGGCAGCATTTAAACGATGAGGCAAAATTTGAATAGGGAGCAGTTGTCCATTCAAAATACTAAGTGTCGAAAATCTTTGTTGAGAACCTCTAATTGCGGATTTCGTAAAGATCACGCATGCTCGTTATTGTTAATTCCATTTCTCGTTCATGCCACTAATAAAGTTACGATTTTGTTCATTCTGTTCAAGTAGCCAATAACAGAATGCTAATCACTGTACCTCGTCGCCTGGCTGCACGTGATGTACTCTTCGGTAGTGGTACGAATATATTTCTCGATTAATAGTTCTCTAAACAAAATTATGCGGCAATTATAACTGTGTGGAAATTCTTCTAGTACTGGTCGTTAGATCATCAAGTACATCATCAATAATGGCAATTTCTAGTGCAACAGTGTGCTGAGAATGTGGACCTCCACTACGACGTTCATTAATTCCATATTCACGAAGCCTTCGAAATATATTAGAAAAAATTTACGACAAGGTCTGTCTATTTGGATATCTTATATTGTATTCCCTGCACGCAGCTCTCGTGTTACCATCACAGTACCCATAAACATAAATAATGTCAGCAATCTCTTCATTACTAAACTGTTTTTCAATACACTTTATAAAACCCTAACAAGAAGTCATGCAACTTAGAAAAAAATTATTAATTGATCACAAGCTATCAAATAATAAATACATTTTTATTTTCATAGCTGTTTTAGTTTTTACATTTTTAGAAATACTTCTTTAACGAAGCCGGATATGAAAAAAAGTTATTCTTTGCATTATGCTTAGAATTAGATTTTACCTATGACATTTTATTTTGGCAATCCAGTTACCAAACACAGTTGGTTGAAACTCCCTCTGTAGCCCGCTAATGTCAAATAGTCACTTTTATCTATATCTATGGATGGAGTTTAGTAGTACCATTACTAATAACTTCAAGCACGGATAAAGATATACAATTTGTAATATTATTATGATTGGAGTATAATAGTAGTCATCATACAAAGTGACACTTGTATTCAACGTAATATCCCTTAATTGGTTGGTGCCGTGTGTAACAGAATAAATAAATAAATATCATCAATATCATATATTTCCAGAAGCAGGATAAGAAATATAGTCGGAGAACGAGCAATGTCTAAGATGCATCCTCTATAACACTCTCGAACATCCACCTAAAAAAAATTGATTCTTATGTAAATCGACCTGGCGGATCCGATTTTGGAGTTCGCGAGACAATCCGGAATTGCGAAACTGGTCAAAATCGGCAATTTCCGAAAAATTTCAAATTTTGATAAAGGCAATTTAGACATAGGTACTAATTTTATTTCCACATTTAACTTCTACTCGTATAATTAAGCAACAATATTTAAGAGAGTTAACACATTTGTAAAAAGGGATGATGATACTTTACATTTATTAGGTAGTTATCTACTACTATTGACACAGTTGTGCTATTGAGCTCCATATTTCCCTTGGCATAAACAACTAATGTTGCAAGGCACATTCGCTTTAAGATATTTATATTTATTTGTACAAGTAAATAACTTGCACTTGCAGTTGGCTGTAATTTCTAAAAAGCTTGGCTTTGCTTCTTTTAGTGTCATCCTTGGTACAAGGACATTGTTTTCGATGTAGTAGCCAAAATCTGAAGATTTTGTAAATTGAGGTTGAATTTTACATGCTTCATTAGAAATTACAATTTTTAGAGCTTTTCTTTTACCCTTTCGGAATGGGAAACTCACCGAATCGGACCCAGTTAAGCAATATCCTTCTAATAAAATCCCAACTAAGTTTTTAGCATTCTTCTATAGGTATTGGCTTGTGATTGAATTATCATATGATATGGTACAATCTTCTTATTATTTTGCATCCATATTTCTCAGTATAATAAGAGGAGTAATGCATTGATAATACAAAAATGTCTGTATCATCTGTAGCACAGATTAAAAATCGTTCATACCTGTTTTTAAAATTATCAATAATAGAAAACATTCTAGTATCAACTTCCTCATGTTCTGTAAATTCTAATTCCGTGGCCATATCACTATCAAATTTGGAGCACAAAGGTAATAGTTTTGCTGTTTTGTTCTGTCATGCCAGCTAATAATAAATTTATACCTTCTGGTAAGGTGTGATGGTAATTTATGATTTTCCTGACAAAATATGCCAGCAGCTCTTTCTTATTGTTAGGGTTTGGAATACATTTTTTTCAATCCGGAATCTTAAACTCATCTTGAACTTCATAATTTATAGGTGGATTGTTCTTTGCTCTTCTATTTCTTTCTGAAACCTTTAAGCTGTTTTCAAAATATTAACGCTCTCCGACGCACACAATAAAATGGGAATTTTTAGGTTTTAAATTTAAAATTGGACTGAAATATTTTAAAAACAAATCATTAAAGGTGTTGCAATTATAATTTTGAAATCGTTGAACCAGTACCATCATGTCAATAACAAATACGGTTTCAATAATTTCTCTTGACTTTGCTGGAAGACACGTCAGTTCAGTTGACATATCAGTTATTTCCTTTAAAATAGCGTTGTAAAACTCCGCTTTATTGCCTTTCCTCATTACAAAATTTCTTTCCGAATTAACTTCAAAAAGAAATATTCCTTCCATTTATGAGAAAATACTCTAATTTTCGTTTCTTCATCCAGCTCTATCGTAAAATGCAACTTTCGCAAGATTTTTGCTTCGCTTTCATAATTCATTAACTAACTTTCTACATTTTACTTTTTCTTTCTTGGTGAAAAACTTCAGGATTACGGTGCCAATTTTCTCATAGTTGGCGGGAGGGGGTTCTGAAAGGCGAGAAACAAAGCCGCGGTACAAGCCAACCCAATATTTTATCTTGCGACGCGACGCAGCGGTCAAAGTGTTATATTGCAATACCGTTTTCTTGAAAACTAAGTAAGTTATCAAAAAAATCACTGAAATAAAAAAGTTTCCTTGGTTCCTTGGCTTCAACTTTGTTGCTTACTATATACATTTATCTTTAAAGACAAAAGAGTTTTCTCGATCGAGTATTTGTTGCTACATTTTTTACAAATTTCGTGTCACTAACTTTTTAAAAATATATTGCTGGTGATACGTACATTTTCTTGCATTTCTGTCATATCAGTCATGATAACAAAGGTCTATATTGGCTCTCTTAAAAGTTTCAATTTAATCGGACTTAAACTAAGGGAGATATAGGGTGATACGTAGAAATTAAAAAATTTCCATAAAATTTGAGATTTTTCGGAAATTGCCGATTTTGACCAGTTTCGCAATTCCGGATTGTCTGGCAAACTCCAAAATCGGTTCCGCCAGGTCGATTTACATAAGAAACAATTTTTTTTAGGTGGATGTTCGCGAATGTTATCATAGAGGGTCCTTAAAATGCATCGTAGAGATCCCTCGTTCTCCGACTAGAAGAGTTCTTAAATGAATTGATGAATGTGCATATACCGGGTGCCACAGGATACTGGCTCGCCTCTATATTTCCTTTATTTTTTAACTTATCCATTTGAAATTTGGGGGGCATAAACTACCGTTTAAAATGTATTTCTGCACATTACAAACACTATGGTACCACTTCGCGTTTATCCAGAAATTACCTCAACTTTCGATTTTCAAATAGAACACCCTGTATATTTTTACATATTTGGATGCAGGGCAACATTCTGCATACACCATGTAAGTTTCGCGAATTTTTGAGCCCATGTTCAATTTTTTCAAGCATTTTAAGAAATCCGTCTAGAGTGCTTTGGAATTCCAAAATTCGTTACACGGTAGGTAAACTTCAATGGAAAAATATAATTTTTCTTTTCGTTTCACTAACAACTGTTTACAAATGTCATCATTCTTTTGTTTTATAATGTATCAATTCGTAGTGCAAAGGTAACTATGTTAAGGTTCAATAAAAGTTATTTTGAAAGTGGATTTTATACTTTTAAACGAATGAAATAAAATTGAAAATAAATAGCACAGATATGAAATAGATATCAATGAAATCAGAAAGAAAATTACAATTTTTCAAACACTATGAGCCACCACCTTCCCATTTGAAAAAAAAAAGTTTTCGATAAAAAAGTGATATGTTCAACTTTGGAGGCTTCGCAAACAGTTGTTAGTGAAACGAAAAGAAAAATTATATTTTTCCATTGAAGTTTACCTACCGTGTAACGAATTTTGGAATTCCAAAGCACTCTAGACGGATTTTTTAAAATGCTTGAAAAAATTGAACATCGGCTCAAAAATTCGCGAAACTTACATGATGTATGCAGAATGTTGACCTGCATCCAAATACAGGGTGTTCCATTTGAAAATCGAAAGTTGAGGTAATTGCCGGCTAAACCGGAAGTGGTACCATAGTGTTTGTAATGTGCAAAAATACATTTTAAACGGTAGTTTATGCCCCCCAAATTTCAAATGGATAAGTTAAAAAATAAAGGAAATATAGGGGTGAGCCAGTATCCTGTGGCACCCGGTATAGGAACCACGGTGTAAGACAACGCCTCAATGTATCGTATGGTTAGAATGTCTCCAAACTGTTAACGCATCGTAAGACAAAGAGAGAGAGTGTGTGGCCGCGAGAGCACCGCGAGCTAAGCCCCGCATCGTCCCTAGTTAATTTCCACTTCATTTTACCAGGTCGAAAAATATACCATTCGATGCAGAAAAATATTTAGAACACGATTGTTGAAAAATTATGTGTTTAAATTGTCGTCTTCTGTGCAAAAAAAAATAAAAACCATAAATGAAATTGGACGCCGGCACGTTTAACTCGAAACGCTGCTAAAACCGTTCGAGTTATGAAAAAAATTAACATAAACAATTTTATAGAGAACTAAATTTCCTATAAAAAAGTCAGTGGTGGCATTAGTCTATCTTTAATTGTTTTGGTGTGAGGGCGCCTCAAATTCGCGCGCAGATCTTTTGTTAAATTAAACTTATCGTTTTCCAGCGCACAACTTTCAGGCCCACGGTGTAAGAATTGTCTTACACCGTGCTCACGCCTAAAATATTTAAGATAGACATATGCCGTCACTGACTTTTTTATAGGAAATTTAGTTCTCTATAAAATTGTTTATGTTAATTTTTTTCATAATTCGAACGGTTTTAGCAGCGTTTCGATTTAAACGTGCCGGCGTCCAATTTCATTTTTATGGTTTTTATTTTTTTTGCACAGTAGCCGACAATTTAAACACATAATTTTTCAACAATCGTGTTCTACACATTTTTCTGCATCGAATGGTATATTTTTCGACCTGGTAAAATGAAGTGGAAATTAACTAGGGACGATACGGGCCGCAGCCCGCGCGGCCCTGGTAGCCAGAGACTCTCTCTCTTTGTCTTACGATTTCGCATCTCTAGCGTTAACAGTTTGGAGACATTCTAATTGAGGCGTTTCATCACCTAATTATCTTACACCATGATAGGAACCAAAAACATGTTGAAAATGTCAATATAAATATATCTCTTTTAAATTGTTTGCAGCTTGTACAGATTCAAACCTCTTAAAATTTTAAAACTTTCAGAACAAAATGAACAATTCATTAAGACACGTCCACATAATATATGCAACAGACAAGTGTTATAGTAAAGTTATACAGAATGTTTTAGGAAATGAGGAATTCCTATTAAAATTAATAAAGCTTCTGAATCTCCAGTAAGTTGTATGTCATCGGTTAGAGAAGGGTAATCAAAAAATTTCTAGAAAAAATCTTCCGCTATTTATTTAGCATTTTCTAGGTGGTAAAGTGGAACATTTGCTAAGTAGGTTAAACTCAAAACCACCGCTTAACATTCTTGCAAAATTTTTGTACTTCCGTCTTATGGAAATTCACCAGTTAATGAATCAACATCAGCGCGTTTTAAATTGATAAACAAGTTATTTTTGTGGTTTTAGCTGGTGTTTTGTATACAGAATGCGAAAGTCCTCATCTTGACATAGGACCTAAATTTGCCGCTTAGTTTTGTTTAGTATCGCAGCTCTAATGTGTAAACAGTTCGAGACGTTAGCATACGGCGACCAAGGACAGACATGTACGAGCAGTAAAGCACTTGTTTCTAGGCAGCGGCACTTCCCGTCGTATGCATGATACAAATAAATAAAGATATGATATTGCGCATGTGGGAGGAGCCAAGCGATCAGTTGGCGTACGTCACCTGGTAACGTTTCTTGCTGTGTACTTTATTGTTCCTCATTATTTTGGCGTACTTTGAGTGGTTAGATCTTAAAAAAGTGTTTAAATTATTTATAAATAAGTATTGTGCGGTGACAAATTGTAAAATAAGCAATCAAACCAAGTGGTGGCGGCGGCATTAGCTGATAATTAATCAAACAGAAAACGTTCAAAATGGGTTGAAGAGTGATCGCTTAAACAAGGAGACAATTTTCCCACGTAAGACTCTACCAAATGAGTTATAGAACCAGGTGGTTGATTTAATTATCTGCGGATGGACGAAGAAACAAAAGAAATCACCCTACGGCGTGGACAGTCCCGACACTAATAAAATTCGTCGTTTTACCTTCGTGGCAGACTTGCCCGAGCACCAAGCACGTTCAAAATGGTTAAAATCAACTGTTGGCAAGATATTGAACGCCGACGCCAGCAAAAAGGATGGTTTTCAGCCACACACCTCAGTTTTGTGACTGCTTTACTCGTACAGTTTTACCCGGGCGGGCAAAATTGCTAAAAAAGAACGCAGTCTGTTGTCTGTTGGTTGGGGTCTATAAATTGGTAATGTTTAAACTCTAAGAAGAATAACAAATATGAAGGATATCGATCCTGTATGGTTCTGTATCAAAAAAGTACTTACCTATTAAACTAGTCATAATTATTGTTTTACAGGAAAAAAATCGTTTGTCAATAACTTCTTTTTTGCAGTTCTGCCACAATTTAATATTTTTAATTTTTTGTTTGTTTTAATATGCCATTATGTTAAATTTTGTATGTAATTAATTGTAAATATTAAATATAAATCCACAAAATCCTTTTTCTTTTATTGTAGAAAATACTTAAAATAGAGACATAAAAAATTATAGAAATATTCAATAACGCTATATTATCTACATAAGCTAATAGTGCAGGCGAGTTAGACGCAAAATCATTCAAAATTTCCGGGTATATATAATACATATATGTTTAGGAAGCATAAGATCTTCACTTTCCGATAGGTAAAAATGTAAATACGTCAATTTGTACATATCTCAAAAATATGCGGCGTTTTCGAGTATTTTTAATTGAAGTTGCAAAAAGCATATTTTCCGGTCTTTAGCTTGAAACACTGCCAAAATTAAGCTAGATAGAGAAAAATTGCTTAAGACATTTTTTGTAGAGCATTAAATTCCCTACAGAGGCCTTGACGGCATGCCTGCACAATCCATCGTTCAGAAGTGATTATAATTAATCAAAATTATAAATAAACTTCATAAAATATTTTTTTTTATTTCATGAAATTAATTAATAAAATTGTGAATTAATGATTTAAGGAAAAAAAATACTCGTTTTCGAAGGTAAAATTGAATAAGGTTCAAATCGCGATGTGTCTCGAATCGGAGTATTTTAAACTCATCTGTGCAGGCGGCCATTACGCATGCGCGATAGGTAGGTAACAGCTAATTAACGCGAGAGAGATTTTGATTAATTATTACACCTGAACGGTGCACTGTACGGGTATGTCGTCACGGACTTTTTTGTAGGAAATTTCGAGCTCTACAAAATGTTCTAAGCAATTTTCCTCTATCTAGCTTCGTTTTGACAGCGTTTCAAGTTAAAGACCGGAAAACATACTTTTTACAACTTCAGTTAACAATAATTCGAAAATGCCGCAAATTTAAGATGTATAAATTGAACCTAATCATATTTACATTATTACCTATCGGAAAGTGAAGATCCTAAGCTTCCTAAACATACACACAGATTTAAAATCCCTAACTCGCGTAGTCCATATAATCATGATACAATAAACATTGTATCATGAACTACAATGCTATAAATTTAAATTTGTGGCTTCAGGTGACGTCATGCGCCAAAGCAGACGAATTTCGGACGGCGATCGATCATATCTTGTATTATTGTATCATGCGTCGTATGTATTTTGAGGTTGGCTATGTCAAGGTGGGAACTTTCGCTATCTGTATGCAAGGCTTATAGACTTTGTACAGGTTGCCTCAATGAGCAGCATTAGGGCGAAGAAAATGCGGGGTGAGGAAGAGCTGGCGACCGCGATTCTATATGCTTAAAAAGAGACACTAATACTGCTCTGCTGTTGTAGAACAGAGAACGACGATCCCGGCCTGCGGTCGCCGAGTTGCATATGTTGAGTAGGTCAGGTTCAGATGGGGTAACCTTTAGAGTTTACCAGCCTTGATCTGTATGTAATAAAATGAAAAAAAGTTTAGAAGAATAACATGTTGGCTTCAATCTAAAAATCATAATAATAAAGTAATATGAACAAAAAGAAATTTTGAAAATAATATTTAAAAAAAACGTTAAATAAAATAAAAATTGTGATTTTTTTTCTAAGAAAAAATAAGAACATGCAACGTCATCAATGATTTCCGTATCTTTTTGTATATCCTAGGTAGTCTTTTCTTGAAAAGTATCTTGGTTATGTTAAGTTTATCGAAGGAAAACGAAAGTCGCCGTTTGCACCTACCGTGCTATCAGATCTCACAGCTACACAGCTACATCGAGACACGACGATCGTACATATTCGAAGTAGAGGGGAGATCATGCTGTGTGGCCTATTCGGATGGGGGTCTTAGTCGACCCACCTGTAGCCCCACTCACTCACGAGCTTGACCGAATGCTCCCCTTGTGTAGTATTGCGAGATGAAAGCACGGTATATTTCTACTATTAACAACCAGCTGTAGGAATTTAAACTATTTATATCATATGATTTTAAAATTATCCTATTATTAAACGGTTTTTAAGACAAATCCAGTACCCTACTACTGCAAACTTTTTTTAATCTTATTTTATGAATAAAATACTACACGTATCCACAAACTCTTACTTAGCGACTTATTTAAGATCGAAGCCCATGAAAAATGGATTAAGTATTTTCCTCGGGAATACAAAGTAGATTGTAATCAGAATTTCTTAGCTAAAAGCATATCGTTTTTGTTGGACATTAAGTTTTTAACTAACGATACTCAAACATTATATAACAAGATTATAGAAACCTATATCTATATGATTATAAACGGGGTATGGGTCAGAATATTGCAATACCTGTGACTGACCAGTTTTACAATGTAAATAACATAGAGACATGCGTACAAAGGTTTTACTTCGAATGGATCACACCACTCTGGTTTAGATAGCTTTTGACTAATCTTTATCATGAATATATAGAGTTTTTGGATTGTCACAGATCCTTATACCTACTCAATAACATGTTTGTCACTGAACGTGGATGCGTCTTTAGAAAACTGTAGTATAAGCTATAACATACAATATATTATTATTATTATTATTATTAATATATTGTTAAAGAGTAAGTTGGATGTCAAAGTCAAGTGCTTCTCCCTTGCGCCCAGGAAGTCATTAAGCTAATTCACTAATTACTGTCTATTACAAAATATTATAAATCTGATTAATAATGGTTAATGAATTAACTATAGAAATAAGTACAAATGGAGGATACGTGAGTAATATGCCACAAAAACAAAACAATATTAGGCTCTGCTTTACCACAAATTATTTGTGTATTTATATTTGTGACTATACACACATTATTATATTATGTCTTGCTGCAGGGCTCGCGTGAGAGTCGTATGTTACACTGTTAAATTTAAACATTTATTTTCACTTAGAAGGAGACATATTGGGTAGATAAATAAAAGACTTTATTTTATTGTGTGATAGAATCTACAAGATATATGGATATTTCCAGAAAGCGGGATTGAAATTAATTAGCCGCAAACGATCGATATAGTATATATTTGTATTTCTATATGGCGGTGGAAAAATGTTGTAGAATTTCCTCTATACGGTCTAGGAATTTTTCCCGGCCGTAACTCATCGAAGGAAAGTTTACCGACAACAATTCGCCGACTAGAAAATTCACCTCCCCGCAATTTTTCGAAAGTATAATTCACCGATTCTACAATTGCCTAAGATTGAATTATTAAAAACCAAGAAACTTTGTTAATCGCATTAATTTATTTTGTATCATACAATATGCATATCACATTTTCAATACGTCTTAGCAACTTGTTTTTCTTTGAAAAATGAGTGATCATCCACTAAAAGTTTCTATTTTCATTTTAACTTATAACAAACTGAACTGAAGGGCCGTAATGGATAATGAATATTTGTAACTGAGATTCTACACTCGAAGTGTAAATAAACTTACCGGCCCTTTGAATTTTTAAATGTATGAAAAGTTAAACTCATTTAAACTAACTAATTCTAATTCGAATCGAAATCATTATTGTAGAATCGGTGAATAATCCTGTCGACGAATTGCGGCACGGTGAACTTTCCAATCGGTGAATTGCTGTCGGTGAACTTTCCGTCGATGAATTGCAGTCGGTGAACTTTCTGGATACGATTGCGATCTATTAAAATTAAATTAATTGTGCCTTATTCTAGAGTGGGAGATTTGATAGGCTAATATGTTTACAAAATTCGGTTAAATATTTACTGTGAGGGGTTAATTTGTTATCTCTTGCTATTTCTTTGGCGGAAACAAATATCTCGACTTGTATTTTTATGCTGTGTGTATAGTGCAAGCCAACGGATTGGTACATAGGCCGTTGGTAACAATGATGGTCAGTATATTAAAGAAATATCGACCTTTTTTATTGTTACATCATGCGTTACACTATGAAAAACTGTTGTAAAATATGTCTATTGATATAATAATATTATATTATTTTACAAGTGGTAATTTTGCAGTACGAGCCGAAGACGAGTACTGTAATTCATCAAGTGAATTATTTAGTATTACCACGAGTTGAATACTATACTTTATCTACGATTATAACAATAAATACTAACCTTTGAAAGTCCGAATCCATCATTTTTGTCACAAATATTATTTAACTTAATTAAACGTCAAAAATATTCAAATGTCAAATCACTTTCCACCCCTCATTAATAATGGACCATTCTATTTCACCGTATCGGAAAAGAATTTCTATTGGACAGGCTTAGGCATGAAGTTACAGGAGATTGGTGTAAACAAAGATTCACCTATATATTTTACGAATATAACTTCGCTATTTGTTTATGGATACTACTAATTGTTCAAAACCAGTTGATAATTAATATATAACCTAATAAAAGTACTTAAAGAGATGTAACATTCTCGCCGGTGTCACACTGACTTATTTACAATCTAAATTTTATCCATATACTTTTGGCAATTACACAAATACTAACTGTCTTTGCTTAACGTTTTCTATTTGTCTCATTATTATTACCAGTTTTGTAATGGTGGTATGGCCAGCTCTGTACAAAAATTAATTATCTTATAAACATGGTTTTACTATTTAAAGGCTAATGCAAGTCATATAATTTAATTTTTTTTTATTGAAAACTCTTTGGTAAATAGATATTACCTACGATCACTAACGTAAATAGCTGAAAACGCACTCTCCGCCACGTAAATTGAACCTTACACACCGTAAACAAATCGCACGCTCAGCCGCTGAGGTGCAATGCAATGTGACCACGTGACCTACTTTACACAACACTTGTAGTTCATATTTCTGACACCAGGCTAAAATTATTAAAAATGGCAGGTGCAAAACTTAATTTTCTAGCTCTGTCAAAACTGACATAAGCAACAAATAATACAAAATTGTGTTTTAATTTCAATAAATACGATCGTAGGTAAATTATAGTACATAATTCGAGTTGTAAAGCAATTACGCACTCATGGAATTGCCACACTCGCCGCTACGCGGCATCGTGCGCAATTTTTCCATTCGTGCGTAATATGCTATTTACAACTCTCATTACGTAATATACTATTACGCACGAATGGAAAAATTTGCGCATGACGCCGCGTAGCGGCGAGTGCGGCAATTCCATGGGTGCGTAATTGCTTTACAACTCGAATTATGTACTATACTTTACCTACGATCGTAATTATTGAAATTAAAATACAATTTTATCGCTTGTGTCAGTTTTGACAGCGTTAGAAAATTAAGTTTTGCACCTGCCATTTTGAATAATTTTAGCCTGGCGTCAGAAATATGAACTACAAGTGTTGTGTTATGTTGGTCACGTGGTCACATTACAACACATCTCAGCGGCTGAGCGTGCGAATTGTTTACGGTGTGTAAGGTTCAATTTACATAGGTGGCGGAGGGTGCGTTTTCAGCTATTTAGGTTAGTGATCGTAGGTAAAGGATACTTACAACATAGAAAGCGTGGTTTGATATATTATTATTATGCGCAAATAGTTCCATCTTGCTCCAAGGTATATGGAGGTGGCCATATTTACGAAGAGAGCGAGTTTAAGTTTGTCATTCATGTAATAATTTTTTAATAATGTTTAGTTAATTTTTCTGTTCCTTGTATTTATTTTATTTTATAACACATTCAATGTGACTAAATGTCTAAACATACTACGTTAACAGATTTAATAATTTGAAAAATATACCTGTGGAAGTTGATGAATGGATCACAGAGTATTAATTTTCAGATTTTTACATGTTTATTATGTGACTAGAAGAAATAACAAATAAACACTATGTAAAAGCTACACTCGATATATTAAAGTTTAAACCACTAGTGTTTCAATGTCAAGTTTTAAATGACTTCGGGAGAGATGTAAAAACGTTAATTATACTTAACGTTTACATTATTACAATAATGCCATAAAACACTTCATAAGGAAAACTTTAACATTCTGGAAAGTATTATTGGTTGAAAACTATATTAGAGTTCATTGATGTCCTACTTCGGTAGGTAATATTAAATATGAGTGTTAATTAATTAAATTGTGAATTTTGACTTTATTCATATATATTTAATATTCTTTGAAAATTATTAAAAGCTGTGCTGCTTCTGTAAATTTGTGGGTTTTCCATTATAACTTAATTATTATTAGTTTGTCTGAATTATTAGGCAGGTGTCAAATAAATGATTTACAATCCCGACGTAGGTATTTTTCAATTGTATTTTCATACAAAATATTAAACAACCAGATCGATTGTCCAGATTTAAGTAGTTATATTAAATTGCATATGTTCCCACTTTTCATTCCCGTTCAAACAGTCTATTTTATTTAAATATGCCCACAGACTTAGATCCTCACCCTTACATTCAATGTGTTCAAATTGTGCTGCAATACGGATGATATTGATATATTTTGTTCTAATATTAAGAAAATCCTCGAGAAAATCAAACTATCCGTATTACATTAGGATTAATATGTTATTTTTTTCTTTTCGTGTATTTCTAATGATTTGTTTATTATATTATTGTTAATTAAGTTTTTACTCGGTATTTGTACCAACTTGTATGTATTGTGTAATATGTATTGTTGTACAGCGCGTGTAAAAAGTATTGAAACATGACCATAACTTTTGAAATGTTGATTAAATAAAAAAACCCTTGGACAGGTCGATTTTTATTTTCAATTACGCAACTTTTGGTGCGATTTCTAATTTCTAATTCTACACACCCCCTCTCCCAGCCACCTCAATTTTTTTTTTCAAATGGCAACCTACCCTTTGTGATACCTCAAAAGAAAGGTATTTTAATAGTCTATTCAATGGTGTAAAGAAATCCGAAATCCGTCGATGCAATTGGCTTCCCAAACGCATGAAATACATTTTTTTTTAAGAAAAATGAAAGATTGGTAAAACTTTATTAATGAAAAAAATTAACAAATTATCTAATAAGATGTCAAACTGAGCTCCGTTAACAGCTAGGCACTGTACAAGTCGCTGTTCAAAGTTCTGTAAACAGATTTCGAATGCCGTTTGGGGTATTCGACCAAGCTCCGCCCGTATTCTATCCTTTAGATCCTCCAAATTATTTGGTCTATTGTTATAGACGCAACCCTTTAAATGACCCCATAAAAAAAATCGAGGGGTGTCAGGTCCGGAGATCTGGCTGTGGCCATTCGATTGACCCTCTTCTGCCTATCCATCGTCCCGGAAACACCTCATTCAGGTACTGTCTTACAAATAGTTCCCGCAATTGCTGCAATTTTTCCGGGTGATAATGATTTACCAGTAGCCAATAGCGTATGGTTCCAACAAGATGGAGCTCCTCCACACTATGGAGTTAATGTAAGACAGTACCTGAATGAGGTGTTTCCGGGACGATGGATAGGCAGAAGAGGGTCAATCGAATGGCCAGCCAGATCTCCGGACCTGACACCCCTCGATTTTTTTTATGGGGTCACTTAAAGGGTTGCGTCTATAACAATAGACCAAATAATTTGGAGGATCTAAAGGATAGAATACGGGCGGAGATTGGTCGAATACCCCAAACGGCATTCGAAATCTGTTTACAGAACTTTGAACAGCGACTTGTACAGTGCCTAGCTGTTAACGGAGCTCAGTTTGAACATCTTATTAGATAATTTGTTAATTTTTTTCAGTAATAAAGTTTTACCAATCTTTCATTTTTCTTAAAAAAAATTGTATTTCATGAGTTTGGGAAGCCAATTGCATCGACGGATTTCGGATTTCTTTACACCATTGAATAGACTATTAAAATACCTTTCTTTTGAGGTATCACAAAGGGTAGGTTGCCATTTGAAAAAAAAAATTGAGGTGGCTGGAGGAGGAGGTGTGTAGAATTAGAAATTAGAAATCGCACCAAAAGTTGCGTAATTGAAAATAAAAATCGACCTGTCCAAGGGTTTTTTTATTCAATCAATATTTCAAAAGTTATGGTCATGTTTCAATACTTTTTACACACGCTGTATTTGACTTAGTATGTGTTTTCCTACCCCGTAATTGGATTTTTATCTGTCTGGGTAGTTGTAACTTAAATAAATAAATAAGTAATCTGTATAAAAGTTTTAAAAAATGTTTAAAGATATAAATGCGCAAAATAAGTTAATGAAATTAAGCTGATCAAAAACCGCACGAGCATTTAACAATTAGTTTACTGGAAATCTCAAAAAATGATATTGCTTTCAGTGACAAAAAAATAATAATTGACAAAATCAAGAAAATAAATTACTCCAAACAAATCTCTCTCGCCTGTTCCATACATCATATTGTTGAAAATCCGCCGACGATAGGTATACCGAAACCTTCTAGAAAGCAATCTATGAAACTACCATGCGATAATGATACTCCACCTATAACACATTTCGGAACTATCTACCGCAAAAATCTTAGAGGAATCAGAAGTGCGCTCGGCAATCAGTCCGGAAGAAATTCAACAAACGCTTGTTGGCACTACAAATTTCGCTGCCCTTGGGTCCAGATAGCATAAACAACTGGTGCTGAAAAAAAGTTACCTTCCACTCACCACCATCTGGCCCGAGTTATCAACTCAAAGTTGAATAACGGGCAGCAAAATCCGGACTGGTTTGTCGAGGAACGAACTATGCTTATCACCAAAAGGGTGATCTGATCAATCCGACAAATCACAGACCGATTACTTGCCTGAAGTTATTTACTCGTACCTTGTACACCAGGTGGAAGTTGGCGTTTGTTGATCCAGTCTGTCAACACATACATAAACATCTTGATGCGAAAAAGAGTTAGGAAGGGTGTAGTTAAAACCTGCTGATACCCCGTTGTGGTACAAAAGATTCTGCGCCATACAAACGGAATCCATTAATAACCTAGATTGATTATCGCAAGACATGATATGATACAATATCCTATGAGTTATTGTTATACAGCGTCAACTGTTACCACTTTCAAGAATTCGCTTCACCATAACATCCAGTGCTGAGCGAGTTGCGTCAAAGTTGGTGACATTTAGTAGAGGAGTTTTTCAGGGTGGCTCTTTGTGACCTTTTCTCATTTGGATCTCACTGCTATTTGTTGAACTCCGCCAAACCTGCGGATATCAGTTTGGGGCATCTAGCAACCGGAGAATTGGTGAATTTTATGGCACCCCATATATTTATATGCATGACCTTAAACTGTATGCCTCCGAAGAGCGAAAATTTCAATATACTATTCAAATGGTCGAGGAATATACCTGCAATATACGCGCAATTGGAATGGAGTTTGGGTTGGTCAAATGCGTCTACTTCAAGAGAGCGTAAAATTCCTTGATGATGCGTAGCTCACAGACGGAAGCATCCGACGATGTCTGGATGCCCGTGGGATCTACCTGCACATACCACATACCTGAGTGCGGAATAACAATATATCCCGGATGTGATCCAAATAAATGCTTATCTCCCTGGCAACCGACTCCGAAAAATTTGGTTTCCGAACTTTCGAGAAAGAACAAGGTGTCTGCCACTAATATGCTCGCCGTACCTATTCTGCTCTGCAGTTATGTGGCGAGTAGATAGCTGCACCAGTTGGAACATATTACCCGTAAAATGATGAATATTTATTCTATATTATATTTTCCTCGAGTGAACTTCCCACGAAAACGAGGGAGGTTTTTTGCAATTCTTATATTTTTTTCACATTAAGCAAGTATTAGTATACAACTTTTTTCTTTCTAGCATTTTTTCGCATCTTGCTTCGTTTTTGAAATAAAAAATAAAAATCACTTTATTGCGTGTCCATGGACAAAATAAAATTTTTTTATCATTATTAAAACACACAATTCTCTTTTTATTGCTTGCATAAATTTTTATAACAATTTCTAAGACTAGAATAGGCTATTGTAACGAAGTGAATTTTAGCACCGACGTATTATTAGTTTGTAAATAAAATATAATTTTTAATGTATAAAACAGGCAGGTAAAATGTAACAAATATTAATTTACTTCAAATTAAGCATTTTGAACCGCGTTTTTTCGTTTATACATTTTTAAATTATGCCGCATCGAATGCAATAATCCCGGTTTTGATCTAATCACTCCTTGTGCCAGAAAACGCATCGACTGCAGTACCAGCTGCACCGAGCCAATATAAGTGTACGATGCTTGAAGTCAGTTTCGCGTTCAGCTCGCAAGTTGGGTAGGGGTACGTGTCAGAAACCGGCAATAAAACTAACACACCCGTCGTTTAACGTTCAGTTGAGCTGATGCTCCATCCAGTCCAGATTGTGAACCGAAGTCCGCACCGAAGTACCTGCAAGAGAGAGCTCTGACGTCAACAAAAGAGTAAGGAAATTTTTCTAAGTTAATATATATTTGACCTGTGATTTATTTTCAATCAATTTATATTCCGTTTATGTTCGAATCGTGTTAATTCTAAGTCTCGTTGTACGTTTTGCTGATTTAATCCTAAGTCAGTACAACGTCACGAGGTAGTTTGTCCGGCCCAAGAGCAACTTGTGCTCTCGCGTTATACGTCTTGACTCTTGATAACCTGCCGGTTTACGTGGAACCGCTTACTGGCAGTAATTATCCGGACGGCGTCGACACTTGTTTGGTTTAAGTAGTAAAATGGATTATTAAGTTACGCGGCAACTCAACGACGTTTTGGTGCCTGCCGATTTACGTGGAATCATCTATTGGCACTGTCATCAGGACGTTGTCGCATCTTGTCACGCGATCCGGTATTTAACAGTCGCGAACAAAAACGGCGTTTTGGTGGCCTGCCGATTTACGTGGAATCGTCCCAGCAAACACCGCTTCGTAACTATTAAGGAACATTAACGCTACTTATATTTCGTGTTACACTTTTGTTTCAATCACAAAAATGCGTGTTTTTGGTGACAAATTGCTTATTTGTCCGCAACAATGCATCGTTATTAAACTGCAACTATTACTTTACATAATTTCGAAACAAAATATTCATAACAAATGCCAATTTACATTTGTAATAAATTCGTTTTTACCAAAATCTAACTCCGAAAATATCTTGAAACATTTCGGCTCTTACAGTTTCATTCACCAAGTTATTTGTAAATACAAAACTTATATAAATACTTCGCAACCGTTATGCAAATTTAGTTTAAGTACAGATTCACAACAGTTGCAAGTTATTAGAAACTAAGGTTGCTCATTAATTTCAGAAAAGTTGCTTATCATAAGCAATATAAATTTTACAATTTACTTTCAAATCAGTTTCTTTTTTGTTTTATATTTATTATGCAAATAATGCAAATAAAGCAGGTTTGATATATGTGCACAAATCCACCTCCCATCCTGAACCCTCACCTTCCCATTCCCGAAAAATTACTCGTCCAATAACAAACGAAGCCAGGTTTGCTGTACGTGCATAAATCCACCCCCAGCCCCCGATCGCTCACCTGCGCACTCCCGATCATTGAGTCTTTTTGTTTTTTAAATGCATATAGTAGCATTTTACAGACGCTCAAAAATATGACAGGCCCTATCAATCAATACATGCTGTCCATCTTTGCCGAACCACTTATACCTATTCACTGTTGAACAACTCGAAAACGAAAAAGTGTTCGAAAACTTTTTTGGTTCTCGCGAGTTGAGTAACAGTGAATAAGTAATTTGTTCGACAAAGGTGAACAACATGTAGGTACTGACAGTATAGAGCCAGTTATATTTTTGGAGCGTCTGTAAAATGCTATACTATACATTTAAAAACAAAAAAGACTCAATGATCGGGAGTGCGCAGGTGAGCGATCGGGGACTGGGGGTGGATTTATGCACGTACAGCAAACCTGGCTTCGTTTGTTATTGGACGAGTAATTTTTCTTGGACGAAGACCTCAGTAACATTTTTCTAGTAGGGGGCTCGTTACTTTTTCAGGACCCATCTTTAAAATCACTTTTTGCAATATTTAACAAAATTCACATTCTCAATCTCTCATCTTTATACTTAGACCATAAATCCATTTAAGATAAGCTCTTCTCTATATCTAGGCGAAATTAATCCTTGATCCTTAATATTCACTGTTAATGTGTTTGGAGGAATCCTATAAAATAATAATAATAATAATAATAATAAAATGACTTTATTAGGCGAAGTTTAGTACAAGACTACTCTTACACTTAACCTAAAAAAATAAACCTAAACCTAAACCTAAAAAAGTAAAGGAAAAAGATAAAATATTGACAAATATATGTTCAAAACAATTTATCGTCTATTGTACTATCAAATTATTAATTCATTTTCTCCGTTTTCTTCAATCTCTGGCTGGCCGCTCTAAACCAGTCCTTACACGCACCTTCAAAATTGGCATCTGACATAAATGGAAAGCATTTCCTGCATGAATCTACAAATAAAAATCAATTCTTAATCAAACTAGCAATGTACACTGTACAGGGTGAACCCCAATTTATTTATCTCCTTAAGGTGAGTGCGGTAACCCAACTCTGTATCTAGTTTAAAATAAAAATAAGAAGAGAGATTTTGATGAAATGAGAAAAAGATTTCGATTGTAAAACTTATGAAACCTATGTACTATATGTAACTCTAGCCCACTCAATAAAATAAATGAAGTTAAACAATTACATATTATTATTCCTGAGAGAAATAAGCTTGTTGCAAAGGGATGGTAAATCCAAATAAAAAAATGAAAGAAATACACGCGGTAGTTTTCGAGAAAAAGAAATAAAATACGCCAACATTTTGAATTTAACTGACCTATCTCATCTGAAGTGAATATAAGATAGGTCAGGTTGATCTTGTTTTTTACATTAGTTCATTAGCTTTTACCGGACCACTATCAATGCTCGGAAGTCAAATTTTTTATACCAGTGTTTACACATTTCATCAAATGCGCCAACTTTATTAGCGCCTTTTTGTGAAGTTTTTTTGAATAATTTATCGTTCGAAGTACCTATATAAGAAACAGACAGACAACAGACCTTGTCGGTAATTTAATTATCTGATGTTTTTTATATCTTTGGCAGAGAGGAAGAATGAAGAAAGTGGATGACCGGCGGAAAGTCTTTGTAACAGCTGTGACCTCTACGTTTAAATCGGAAGTGTGCAATGTTGCAAAACTTAAAAAACTTCCCCAGGAGCTATGTTGACTTTTACCAAAGTTTACAGAATACTAATTCTGTAAACTTTGCTTTTACCTCCTTTTAGATATTTTTATAAAATGAAAATATTAGACGTTGATTTAAAATCTATAAATCATGGTGTCCCATAAGTAATGGTACACAGAGCAATGGCAGATTCCTTATGTAAAAATATTACGATTTAAACAAACTTACCTTAGTGCGTCCAAAAGTTGATATTAGCAAAGATATAGGGTGTCAAAGTAAAATTTTTGTTTTGGTTTTATTGAAATAATTTCTTTAAATTCTTTTTTCAAATTTTTTAAATTTATTACATTTCAACCCTAGCAAAAAAAGTACGAAGAACAATGACTTTTAAATAAATAAACCTAAAATTTAATTATACTTTAAAGTGGTTAAATTGAATACTTTAAAACCTGAGAACGGTTACTCGTAGCGACATTTAGAAGGTACACCTTTTTGACGTAAAAGTAACGGGAAAACAGGAATTTTTATTTAAAAAAAAAATTAAAAGAATCCCAAAAACATTATAACGTATAAACGAAATAACAGCAAAACTATAATTATTTAGATTTGAATCCCTCGCCTTAAAAATCCCCAATCACCAAATTTTGTTAAAATATTTAAATTTTTAAAGATATTATTTAATAAAAAACCAAAACATTTTGTCCAATTACAAACCGAAGTGAAATAATGAAAAAAGACAATTGGTGAGATAAATGGCTACTTGAAGACGATCCATAAATTTCAGTTTCATATGTTACAAATTGTGGAAAATCAGATAAAATCAAAAATGAAATTAAATATTCAACGCCCGCTTATCTCAGAAACAAAAATCTTTAGAACATAATATGTTCATATAAACTTTTCTTCACTTCAAAAATCACTTGAAGAATTACTTCTTTAAGTAAAGCGTTTATTTTATTCGATTTATAGGTAGGTACCTTCTAGTAAAAAGATCCGCTACCCACGCTGTTAATGTGCCCACGCCATGTTATATCTTGCCCAGGAAATTAACGCTTTTTACAATACATACAATTAAAACTTATCTAATTTTAGGACTATAAGTATTAGAACTTACCTACCAGTTACGCTGTGTATATCTATATTGTGTAATTATTTTTCACAATAGTATTTTTTGCACAAGACCACTTGTTTATACCACTACACATTCAGTCAGACCAACTTGTACTGAAGCCGGAAACAGTTCTTTGCGCTGCTGGCGCAGTGTCCCAGGATTCTATTGGTCGTTTGAATTTTATCTCTCTCTCAGAAGTAATTCTAGCCTATAGAAACGACTTATTTGTTTGAAAATGTATAGCGAAAATGTAACGTATTACTAATTATGTAAATTTTTCAACACTTCACAACTGAAAAATAATTGTTTCAATAATTCCGTAATTGTTTCAGTTTATAGCTACTAGAGGAATACCGCATCAACAATTGCGTAATATTCTCAAATTTTAACCATTGAAAGTATGGCGTTTCGTAAGTTATGAAACATTTACGTTTGTCGAATTAAGAATAACATTTGATAGGTAACAGTTTCGATTTTTTTCAAACCCAACAAAGATGTTTTGTACTATATTAAACAATTTCAAAACAAATCTTTCAGGTACAGATATATTGCCATAATTACGAATCTGTTTCACATTTTGAAATATGCTTCTAGAGTTACTTATTTGTGACTTAACGTTACGAAACAAATACACTCTGCGTTTGCTGGGGTCTATTGGCACTGTCATCAAGGCGTTGTCGCATTTTGGTCCCGAAAAATTCATTTCTTAAGTATCGCGTACACTTTGGCGTTTTGGTGGCCTGCCGATTTACGTGGAATCGTCTATTGGCACTGTCATCAGGGCGTCGCCGAACTTTTACTCCGAAATTTTGATTTTGAATACCGCGTAAACCTTGGCGTTTTGGTGGCCTGCTAATTTACGTGGAATCGTTTAATAGCACTGTCATCAGGGCGTCGCCGCTTTAATTGAAATATTTTAGTAGTTTTATGAAATACGCGTTTTCCACCTTGAGTAGCCAGTCAAGTTTTATCCGTTTATTCCGTGTTGTAGTTATTTTATTTTTACCAATTAAATTTGTCTTAAAAATAATCTGCCGAACGCCATTCGAACATATATGTTTTGCCTGTAAATCATATTATCCTGCCTGGTCAAATATAGATTGCTAACCGAGCTTTTGCTAGTAACCAATTTGTAGATAGAGCTTTTTACCTGCCGCACGCTTTCCGTTTAACCGCTTTACCGTAGATTTGCCTTCTCGCTTCCACCGTATTATTTGCTTGCTTTTTCCGCTTTTAACCATAGTTTGCCGCTTTTAGTTTTGCCTAGCCTGCCTGCTTTAAGTTTTGCTGTAAATACTTGTGTTTATATTTGTGTTTTATTTTACCGTAATTATATTAACTTAATTGTAATAAATCTTGAATAAAGCTTGTTCTGTTTTTAATCCGAAATTCTGAGTTTTCTTTATAGGTTAATTAGACCCCTGGCTTAACCGTGTCTTCACTGCAGTTACCTGAAGCCTCTCCACTCTAAACAGAAAGTGGCGCCCGATACACCGTCCTAAAAAGCTCCGCCGCCCCTCAGGCGTCAAAGTAACCTCTTTCGAACTTCCGACATAACGAAAGAAGGTTACACTATTAAATGGAAAATAATAACAGGTACCTACATCCCACTTTTTGATGGTTTGGTAGTTTGATTTCTTTATTATGTTTTCCCAGGGACATGCAATAAAGTGATTTTTATTTTTTTATTTTAAAAACGAAGCAAGATGCGAAAAAATGCTAGAAAGAAAAAGTTGCAATTTTTGTTGCTTAATGCGAAAAAAATATAAAAATTGCAAGAAAGTCAGTGACGCACATTGTTTTTGTCAAAAATATTGGTTCAGGTGCCTTCCGGGACGCCACTGGACTTAATAATTTTAATTTAGTTAGGGGTAAATTAGCCCCTTATTACCATAAATAACACTGCCAAATTTTAACGAAATCGGTTAAAGGATTAATAAGATATTTACGAAATAATTATTTTTTCAAAAAAATTTTGACACCATCTTGGAAACGAAGCATTACCGAACCTATGTTTATATAAACTTTTCGTCTTAGAATCACTCGAAGAATCACCACTTGAAGATTGGCTACGTTCTTAAATAACACCCTGTATAATAATATGGATGGCAGCGTAGCACTGATCATGGTATGTAACATCTTCAGCAGAGAAACCTGAGAAATTCAGAAACCAAGAGATTTTATTACCAATTAAGTTTATTGCACTGCAGTCTGCAAGACACGTCATGCAATCAGACACCTGAGTGGCTTATACTATGCATTTATTATCTGCATGTCCGATTTATGCGACTTTGGCCCACATTTACCGACATAATGCCTTACGAGTACTTTATTACCATATACGACTTGTGCGAAATGGACCAAACACCTTGTGCTGCCTCGTGTTCCAGCAGATATCCAGTCCGTTGTCGAGAACGAGAAGTGTGGAGTTAACTAGAAATACTCGTTGCCAACCGTCAGGATATCTCCAATACGTACTTCAACTGGTTACAATACTGGTCGTCCTGATGAAGCATACGCTGCCCTCGACATTGAAGATCATGCTGGCCTGCCAAAAGTCGGCAGAGTGGTGTGTCAAATGCAGAAGACGGTTATCCTGGGATCCCTCCTCCGCACGAGTTGGAAATCTTTAGTTACTATAACTGTGTCTCACCAACAGATATAAATCCCCAAAAATGTCCGCTAAATTTGAATGGAATTTCTCAATAATTGGTCGTATTTATAGAACCCGAATTACAAAGCAACCGCTAGATTTGACTGACAAAGGCCGGCTCAGTTTTACACATTAGACCAGTCAGAACGTATAAACGCTAAACGTACGAAAAACACTGACTGTCAACTCACTTATTTGTTTATGTGACATTTCTTAATAATGTATGTCATCTGTGCTGTGTGTTAAGTAAAGTTCCACGTAATGCAAACGATTAATATTGAATCTTTTTTTGAAAGAAATGAACCACCAACTACAAACAAAATTCTAGCAGCAGTACATGAAGATGATTATTTACCTAATCTTAAACGGGGTAGTCTGAGGCTATTAATAAGAGAAATCGGCTTTGAGTAAACGGACTTTTTTCAGTTAAGTTCTCGCCTTCTAGCAAATGATAGGGTTTTTGAAGATTTTTATCAATAAAAATAAAACAAGATGTAGGTATATAGTTGGTATAGTTTTTATTGCTTGAACATTCCACGACTATTCGTAAAAAGAACCGAAAGTAATCTTACGATAGATATTAATAAATAAACAGGTATATTTCATCATGTAAAGCTGAGTATTGCGTACACCGTTTTGCGCTACTATAAAATTAATGGGGCGGAGTCTATTTGTATCTGTTGGTGAGACAGATTTTTTTTATATAACTATGCAGCATGTGGAACGTGGCTGTAGATAAGTAGCTGGCGCTCTCCGTGTGGGGCGTCCAGCCTCGAGCAACTGAAAAAAATAAGAACTTTAAAAACGGTGTATATCCACCTTTGAGCATGTTGAGCTGTTCACAGATGCACAGAATTTTCAGTTCAACTGATTCCGGCACTCAACAGAAATTACTTTACGAATAGATAAAATATAATAATGGAGTTTACGCTGCAAGCAGAATTTCATTCAGTTTATTTACCTTTTATATTTATTTTGACTAGACTAACATATCAAATTGCTTCACTACAAAGCCCGATCGTTGAGTGGGGTAGTGCGCTATTTAACTTTGAACCATCGTGCTTTCTCCTATTCATGCGGTGTCCGTTGCTTAGCAACAGTCCATCAAATTCATGATTATCCTGATAAATGTCAGCTAAGCTTACCTGTAATGTCTCTAGACGAATTACATATAACGGTGTTTAATAAATTAATAGTAAAAAAACATTTTTAAAAACAAGCTTTTATTTAAATGCTCTAAAAAGAAGAAAATAAACTTTAAATTAAATCCAACCCATCAATTCATTACATTATACAATTTGTATGATATAAAAGCTTGTCGCGAGAGTTTAATATTGTATTCTTGTTTATTTACACAGGCAAATCTCGCGACAAGCTTTTATATCATACAAATTGTATAATGTAATAAATTGATGGGTTTTATTTAATTTAAAGTTTAATTTCTTCTTTTTAGAGCATTTAAATAAAATATTGTTTTTAAAAATGTTTTTTACTATTAATTTATTTTTTATTTTTTAGTTTTCGCTAAACATATTTCTAAGTCTGTTCATTTTCTTTTCGTATTCTTCTCAGCAAACCCTTTCATTTGATACCCATATTATGATGGTAGATAAGAAAATTTTGTCGCCATCTTGGGGCGTCCGCCATATTGAACTTAGCGTGATGTCATTTTATTTTTCGTATTCTTCTCAGCAAACCCTTTTAATTGGTACCCATATCATGGGGATACATAAAAAATAACTAGTCCGCCATCTTGCGGCGTCCGCCATATTGAATTTAGTGTGACGTCATTTTATATTTCGTATTCTTCTCAGCAAACCCTTTTAATTGATACCCATATCATGGGGGTGCATAAAAAATAACTAGTCCGCCATCTTTGGGAGTCCACCATATTGGATTTAGAATGACGTCACTTAGCTAAATATGCATTGTCATCCAAACTAAACGTGTATGCAAAATTTCAGCTCAATCGGTTGGGGATAAGTATTTTAAAATTCAGTTGCAAGATTTGACCTATGGGAAAGAATTTATTCGTGTTTTAGGAATAATCATGATTGATTTGCATTTAAAAAAATGGCAATTCTTATTAATATATGGTGCATCTCAACCTAGCATCGGCGTAGGCCAAATATCTCCTATGAAAGATATTACAAATTTTCCAAAACCATGTGATCGAAGGAACATAGGTATAATTCAAAAATATTTTGAAATATGCAGAGTGATTTGTGTGTTTTTTTGTTTAATTTAACCCCTTGATGTATTATTACATGTTGGAATTTTCCCTTTAAAGATAATTCAACAATATATCAATTGACGCGTCTGTACTATACCCTATGCATATAATCTTCCGGTGGCCTCCGGTGACTGATGGTTGAGATGGTAGCGTACCAAAATTCCCGGGTTCAATCCCCGGTCATGGCAATAGAAAATACAGTGAGAGGGATTTTTCCATTATGCACGGATATTGAATGTGTGTACCTTGTCTTTAAATGTGTAGCCCCCTCCCGCACAAAGCTCTTCTAGAGCCTTCTGGGATAAAGGGGATCGTAATTACATGTAGTGTTATTTATAGGGAATATTATTATGTGAAAGAAAGTAAAAGGTATACAAATATATTCATGTAATGTAGTTAAAACTAAAGACGTATAGTGCAATGATCCCCTCTACCGCCGCTCCGCCCCCGGCCGTAACATTTAACCGCGGGAGCTGCATGAGGTGTACTCCGTCCTTCTTTCAATAAAGACTACGTTTTTGTAATTTCACTTACATTAAATAACTAATTTTTTTAAATTATTTAGTTAGACAGGATTAATACGTATACTAAAAATAAGTATGTACTCTTTTAAATTAAATTCGATAATAAATAAAATAAAATTGTAAAATATTAAAATATTTGATAAAATTAAAAATTATTTTCTGAGTATGTATGTACAGGGTGATCCACCATAAATTCACCCCCCTCTAACTTGGCCATTTATGAACGAATTTTAAAATTTCAAAAACCAAATTATAGGTTTTTTTTTCAAAGATTTGAAGGTATCCTTTAAAAAATATATATCTGGGAAATTAGAAGAGCTACGAATATAAACTACTTTTTTTTAATGGAACACACTATATTTTGTTTGAAAATCAGACTAGTCGTTTTTTGTGATTTCAAAAATATACACTTTTATATATTTGTCTTTTTTAGTTTTAGAGATATTGTCCAAATAATTATTTTATTTTATTACATAGAATCGCCCGCACAACAATAATGAAATTGAACTCAAGTAGGCTTTGATATTTATTGAAACAATTACCTATCGCAGATATGTCAAACCATTATTTATCTCATTCAATTATTGCTTGTGCAAAACCTTTAATTCAAAAATGTATTACCCAATCCAAATAAGAATGGACATTTTCACGGTTTTTGTAAAAAAATAACAAAAATGTAAAAGCTGCTCATCGAGAATATCGGCGTTTATATCCCGATCGTGCAGTTCCTGACAAAAACACATTCAGAAACGTTTGGAATAAGATGGCAAATTGTGGATCGCTGGCGAATAGAAAAAAATTAAAAAATATCGGTGAAGACCGAGAATTACAAGTATTGTTATATTTCCAAGAAATTAGAAAGCCTAGATTGTTGCAGAAGTTGTTCCCCAATGATACAAATATAAGAACGGAATTTTGTCAAATAATTTTAGAGAGATACAGACACAACCACGAAGTTTTTAGATACATTTTTTGGAGTGATGAGGACTCCTTTACGACTGCAGGCATATGTAATAGGAAAAATAATCATTACTGGGCAGCGGAAAATCTTCATGTAGTCGAAGAAACACGGTTTCAAGGCCGTCGAAGTTTGAATGTGTGGGCAGGAATTATTCATAATCAAATAATATACGCATTTTTTGATGGACATATGAACGGTGTAAAATATTTGTAAATTTTAATAGAAAATGTTGAAAATTACCTAGATAATATTCCCTTGAACCAAGTGTTAGATATAATTTGGCAGCAAGATGGTGCTCCTTGCCACAACACACTACATGTAACAAATTACCTTAACCAATATTTTGAAGAGTGGATAGGCAGAAATGGGCCAATAAGATAGCCACCAAGGAGTCCTGATTTGACTCCACTTGATTTTTTTTTGTGGGGTTATGTAAAAACGGAAGTCTATAAACAAAGATGCAACGACGTTGATGAACTACGAGAAAGAATAATTGCTGTGATTAATGATATTAATAACAGCAATATGCTTGAAAATGTAGGCAGAAATTTTTTAAAAAGAATTAATTTATGCTTACAAAATAATGGGTCACACATAGAACAATTATTTTAAGTCTTACTTTCATTTATAATATCAGTTTTATGTATTTGTGTCATGTTGATTTAATTGGTTATTTATTAAACATTTATTTTATCTAATTTTTTTTTATTTGTAGCTATTCGCTTATCAACTGTTAATTGATTCAATAGCATTGATATTGAAAAAAATTAGATCAATCGTCAAATAATGGTTTGACCAAGAAGACTAGAGACCAGGACAGGAGACCGAACTTGGTTCAAACTATGGTTCGTTTTCTGTCGGCAAAATGGCCGCCCTAGTGCGAGTGCACAGAAGTGCGCCGCGCATCTGCGCATCCTTACTTCCTACAAATTTGAGGTTAAAATAAAAGTGACATCTATTATTTACAAATTTAAATTGATAAATGTTTCCGTTGTGTTGAACTGAAATTCTCTCCACACTTTTATTGAATTTAATTAAAAATTAACCACAAATAGCACAATTTTCCACTGCTTAAAATAAATATCACTTTGACAACTGTCAAACGTAATAATCCAAAACACCCTAACGAACCGCAGTAGAGACTAGCAGCGCCACCTGGTGACTTACGACGTATAGCGGCCCACCCCCTCCACTAATTTTTAACGGAGTTCAGTCTCCTGCTCTCTATACTCGGGCCAAAAAGAGTAGTCAGTAGAGCAAAAACTCACCGGCAATTCTTCAAAGGATTTAGCTGTTATGGAATACAGAAGCGGCAGCTCGTTTTACCATATAATCCCATATAATTCAGAGAAATATATCCAGTTTTCTCCGCCTACCAGAGATGAAAACCACAACTAGGTCATTATGTTTAATTGGTATAGTCAACCAAATACAGTAAATGCTTGAACGTGCCGCCCTTATACCCAATAATTTGTTCGGCTATTGGAAAGGTCGTCGAGAGGGCTTAGATAGCGCATTCAGTGGCGTCACATATGCTTCAACGCAAAGGATGTGCATTGTTCAACTGCGTTGCTATACCTAATTCGTGGAGATAATGTTGCCAGATGTAAGCATATTATTTAAAATTTAAGACATGGTAACTCATATTCATGCATAATTAACACAATCCGCTTTCATTTGTTCGAATTATGGAATTTATGAAATTCGTAAATCCGTACGCCCCTGGCTCTACTGACTACTCTTTTTGGCCCGAGTATAGTCTTCTTGGGTTTGACATATCTGCGATAGGTAATTGTTTCAATAAATATCAAAGCCTACTTGAGTTCAATTTCATTATTGGTGTGCGGGCGATTCTATGTAATAAAATAAAATAATTATTTGGGCAATATCTCTAAAACTAAAAAAGACAAATATATAAAAGTGTATATTTTTGAAATCACAAAAAAACGACCAGTCTGATTTTCAAACAAAATATAGTGTGTTCCATTAAAAAAAAAGTAGTTAGGTAATATTCGTAGCTCTTCTAATTTCCCAGATATATATTTTTTAAAGTATACCTTCAAATCTTTGAAACAAATCCTATAATTTGGTTTTTGAAATTTTAAAATTCGTTCATAAATGGTCAAGTTAGAGGAGGGTGAATTTATGGTGGATCACTCTGTACTTACATGGTAGGGAGCCTGCTTGTGTGCGATATATTTATCACCGAAGATTTACGAAGCATACGAACAAAATAAGTATTAACTTATTTGTTCGTATCGTTAAAACGGCTATCCACTGAAATATTATAGGCACACTGTATACAACAAGAACATGTAAAATTTTTGAGCACACTGTAAAGTGACGGAACAGCATTTTAAGACTTGGTTTATGCCGAAAATTTCCAAAAAACCCCTAGTTGACGCTGCTATTATTAAATCTCACGATATCGGCAAGTTTATACCGAGGTTTATACAGAGGAAGTCAGGAAACACCAATAAATAAATAAGTACAGGCATATAAAACTTAATCAACGCAATAGGGTAAATTTAAAAAAAGTGGAAAGACAAAGGTTTTAGTTATTTTTACGAGGATTTTAAATACGATATCAGAAAAACAATTGAGTAACGCCAAAAAAAGTTATAATACAAACTTGTGCTTTTTGTTTGATAATACGTATGTTTTTGCGGAATATGAAAGACTAAAGAGCATGAAAATAGCTTTTCAAAAATATATAACACTGTATATTTATCTTTTGCGGTTTTTGAACTATTTTCTTTTTTATACAACGTGTTACTATACAAAACATACAAGTTTGTATTATAAGTGTTTTTCTGATACTGTATTTAAAATCTACGCAAAAATAACTAACGCCCAATTTCGAGACTTTCTGATAAAGTCGGCTTTTCGGTAAAGCTTCCTTTAAATATCAATTATGGAACATGGCTGTAACTTTAAAGGATACTTTTGAAATTAGAGGAGGCTTAATGTCGATTATGGAACTGGCTGTTAAACTTCTGTCTTTAAACTTTTTTCTTTTTCCAAAAATAACAAAGTTAAGGGGGGTGTAAAAATATAAATGATCACCCTACCCTGTACAATGTAAAATATTAAAGGAATACTCTTAACTATATTAAGTCACACTCCAGTATATTTCTACATTAAACCATTGAAGCCAATGATTGATTAAACTTAGTGCCGGAATCAATCTTTGTGTACATTTTATGACTAGTTTACGTTAACCCATTTAAAGCGCTGTTGACTTTCTTATGGCTCATACGGTGTTGATGATAAATAATAAATATTTAGTGGTCATAATATAAAGGGTGCTTCAGAGTGAAAAATACAAACTTAGACTCCTTAAAAGGTGGATCTTTCAAAAGATTTATAGTTCCCAATAAATGAAAGTGAATACTGAATTTTTAGCATTTTCTTGTAAGCGTATGATTAATGAATTACTAATATGTTGTTATTATTTAACAATTATTATTAAAATGCTTTTAATGCCGACAGCAGCATATTATAAATGAAATCACATAAAATCATAAACTTATTGCCACACTTTAATCACACAGAAAAATTTTATGCTTTACGTTAATAAACGATTTGTCATTTTATGCATCAGAATTATTTAGTTGAACACACATCTATTTATTCGTATATAAAAAAATTTATAACAACGAACGCAACCTTGTTTATCATAAGAAATATGAAAATTTTACGACAGTTTGTCACAACTAAACCGTTTATTTTCAATATAATTAGTATGTGCAACTAACGTTTCTTTATTAGAAGAAAAATAAAAAATCTGCTTGTATGTAGCAAAATATTTGTTTGCGTTTAATAATATTTCTTTCAAGGAATGAATGCAGGGACGCGTTACTTTTAAAGATATGAGGAGAGATGTAAGAAAAGAACGATTTAGTTGCCATTATTAAATTTAGTTGATATAAATAAAACTGCCTATTTTCTCTTAAGTTAATCAGTAGCACTGTATCATCTACACTTAATTCCTCACCACTTTTATCTTGCTTAGTTTGTCTTAACCTAATTTGGTGTGGCTTTGTTATTTGTCAATACAATAAGTTCGAAACCGATCTATGTCTTGTGAGGAAAAGAAAACAATGATTTCCTTTAACCGCAGTTTTGATGTTTTGAAATAACATAAAATGTGGTAGAGTAGAGTAAAGACTTGATGTCCAAACACTCCATCCAAACCCCGCACTTTACAGACTTCACAAAAAGAAATTTAAGTGCTCAGTAATAAGATAACAAAAAAAAATTTCCCATGAATTAGTCGTCAAAGAAATTTTAAAGCTATCGAAATGTCCCCTCGATTATTTAACTTACACAAATAAATGTAAGTGTCGCGTAATAAACGAATAGAGAAATTTTAATTATGTGTTAGTTGTCAATACTAAACTTTAGTATTTATATTATGCAAGTAAATGGTTTAGTTCCACGAAATAAAGATTTAATTCGCCGTATTTAAAGAAATAACTTATTGGTGTGGAATTAATTTTATTAATTTCAAATAAACTGTTTTCTGTGTGTGTGCATGGTCTGCAATCTTTTGCAAGATACAACAGTTACCCCCTACTAACTTTTGAATGGTGTCAAATATTTTTTGGAGACTTAAGGTAAGTTCATGCACTCGCGATTTGCGATTTGCGATATGCGATTTTATAACGAAAAATAATGTTCGTTCATGCACAATCGCGAAAACTAGTTACTTTTCAATTTCAAATATACTTGTCTTGTCAAACTTGCTGTTGTTGCTGTTAACCAAAAAATTATACATACAACAAAAAACGAAAAAACTACTTGATAACAAGTAAATACCATGAATAGTTTTTATGTGTTGAGGCTTTTACAACGTAGAGGAATAATTATAACTTAGTATTTAATCAGAAAAAGAAAAAAAAATACTGAGATATTGTGCAGTGAGGGAATTTTTTATGAAAAGAAAAGATCGGGGCTTAAATGCAAACAAAATATAGTTCATCGGTATCTCAAGAAAAGCCCATGCGCAGCGTAGAAAAATTTCGCGATAATCGCGAAAAATAGAAACAATTTCAATTTTCCCGCCCCCAAATTTAAATTTTGCGATTTTCGCAATAAATTGAATTACAAATAGTTGTGTCTCACATTTTTGAAACTAGCCAATCAAATTAAATCCTGAAAATCGCAAATCGCGAGTGCATGAACTTACCTTTATGGGTTATATACTCCCAGATAGATTTACGATTGTTTGACTCTAAATTAAAAAATCGATATTCCAAAGACCAAGGTGTGTGACACCTTTAATTAAAGGTCTATTCGTCCATAGTGACTTGCCCAAATTTCGAGGTAATCCGATGATATATAACAAAATGGCAGCATTAATACAAATTCGATGTTAACACAGCTTCTTAACCTGATTTTTTGATTCAATGCCTGATTATTAATCCCAGTAAGCATTTGAATTGAACTTAATTTAAGATATTGTTTGAAATGCAATTTTTTATTGTTTATTAAGATTTTTCAACAGTAGGGTAAACAATTTTTAACTTTAATTGAACATTATTATCTTAATAATTAGGTAATAAATAGCATTTTTGAGTGCAAATGGCATGCGTACAAATTCATAGTGTCCGGTGTCAACAGTAAAAGCGGTCTTTTGAATGTCTTCCGTGTTAATTTCGATCTGGTGAAAACCAGATGCTTTAACTTTAACGAATGCTCGACGTGACTTCCATTTTGTTCACAACAACACCGAACCATTTTTATACATTTTTCGTGAACTCTTCTGAGCGATATGTCACTACTAGATGTATTAAAAGACAGCTCTATGGCAATTTCTCTTCATTTCGCCAAATACCAGAATAGCTTTAATTTTATCATTTAAAATTCGCGACATGATTATTATTTATTTATTTATTTATTTTTATACATCCAGCAGGCGTAAGCCCATTTACAGGAGTATTTAACAATATATTTGTGTACAACTAATGTGGAAGGTAACAATTAAGAGAGAAAAAAATAAACAGATTAAAATCTAAATTTAAAGGTTATAAAGTGTGTTGTATAACAAATTAATTAGAAAGTAATGCTGATACTTGTTTTCTAAAAATGTTTTTACTCAAATTGAATATGTCTACAGAGGAAATATTATCAATGTTATCATAACTTCTACAAAATAAATGTTGTTAATTGGGCTGTGAAAATGGTGTTGAGAATTAGGTACACTGAAATAAAATGTTTGTTGGTTTCTGGTTGACATTCTAGGTATGTTAAAATAAATTTGTTCTACAAGAGTTGGGGAATCAATTAATCAATTAAATTGCTCACAATTTTATATAGGAATTGAAGTCCAGCTACCTCACGACGTTTGTGAAGAGAGTAAAAGTTAAATTCATTGAGTAAAAGTTGATGATCGTAACTTCTGTCCGGATAGATGTTGTGCCCTTTAAAATATAGGTACTTCAAAAATTTCCTTTGTACATATTCAATCATATTAATACATATATTTTGCATTGTATGGATTCCACACCGTGCGACAGTATTCCAGCTTACTTCTAACCAATGCACAGTAAAGTTTTGAAATTGAGCTTATTAAGTGAAAGTCTTTAGTATTTCGTATGAGGAAACCTAACATCTTTATAGCTTGTTTAATATTTTCAAAATGAGAAGTAAACAATAACTTTTGATCAAAAGTGACACCTATACTCTGTCTGTCCAAAAGATAGAAATACACTCCGCCCCAAAAATGTCCGCTAAATTTGAATGGAATTTCTCTATTGGTCGTATTTATAGAACCCAAATTACAATGCAACTTCTAGATTTGACTGAAAGGCCGCCTCTACAAGAACTTGCGTCACACATTAAACTTTTACGTATTTTGCAACAGACCAATCAGCAATCAGCTTATGTTATGGATTGTCGCGAAACGCATTAAACGTACGAAAAACGCGAATAAATGGGGAGCCGGCCTGCACTGTCAACTGTCATGCACAGGTTATGAAAAATCGAAATAAGATGGCTGAAGGGGGTGCAATTTCTCCACCGAGAAAGCGAAAAGCAAGACATTTTTCAGTGGAGAATAAGGAAAACGTGCTGAATATATTCAAGGCCTACGATAGGGAGAATCCGGAGAAGCCAAAAATGGAATGCGTGAAGTTCACTGCAACGGCAGCAGGTGTGAGTGTTGCAAGTGTTTACAATATTCTTCATGAATACAAAGAAACACACCAACTCCAATCACCAAAAGTGTACCACCGAAAGAATCATACGATAGATATTAATAAATAAATATGTACAGTGGTGGAAACCGAAAAGTAAACGACTCAGATTTGGCTATTTTTGAGTAGAGTAGTAGAGTACCTACCTACATTGTGGTCATTGGAGTTTATCCAGTAGAGTCACCTATGTGAAACTGTTACAGTAAATCACAAACTAAACTTTTTTGCCTGAAATAACCAGGTACGTTCTCTTGTATGTGGAAATTACTCGCAAAAGCACCTAACCTAAAAACGAATACAAACGTAAATAAACCAGCAATCGGCAGCTGGGTCGTTACGTCTAGACGGCAGGAAATAAAGAAAGTATCGTGAGTTTGCGCAGTGCGGACTTAATAAAGAAACGTCGTTTAAATTTTCGCGGGAATAAGTATTATTTTTAAAAGTCCAAAATTGCAAATGTATAATAGAAACTTTAATGGGAATAAACATTATAAAAATATAACATCGCTGCAGTATACAATGTAACACGTATTCCATCGTGTAAAACTGACTATTGCGTGGACCGTTCTGCGCTGCCATAAAATTAATGGGGCGGAGTCGAGCTCTATGTTTTGAACAGATCGAGTATAGATCTCTCATTTCTGTTACACGATTCAAAGTTTTATTACTAATTGTGTAATTGTATGTGATAAAATTAGTTTTTCTATGGTACGTCATTATTTTGCATTTGTTAATGTTTAAAATTCAGCTTGTTTACTTCACACCAATTATGTAACACATTTAAATCATCTTGTAAAAGTTGACAATCCGATATATTTTTTATTTCTCTATAAATTTTCATGTCATCTGCAAGAGCAACTTTTGTGAGGAGATATCATTACATATGTCCGATATAAAGATAAGAAACAACAGTGGCCCAAGATTTGAGCCTTGTGGCACACCAGAACTGGCAAAAAATATATCGGACTTTACACCCTCAAATTCTACGTACATCTTTCTTTGAGTGAGGTAATATTCCAGTAGCATAACGGTATGGCTTGATATTCCAAAGGCGGTCAATTTTTCCAATAATATTTGGCGATCAACACGGTCGAACATCTACTTGGTATTTTTCATCTAATGATTTTGACGTGTATTGGGCAAAAATACAAAGGTTCGTCTCCGTACTACGTTTTTTAACAAACCCATGTTGAAAATCGGAAATATTAGATTGAACATGTATAAACGTGTATAAACTTCATCATAATATATTATAATTTCTAATAACTTAGAAAAAGCTGATATTAGCACTATGGGTCTATAATTCGTAACATCCCAAGCTAAACCCGATTTGAAAATCGGACAGACTCGTGAAATCTTCCAAATATCGGGAAATTTGCCCGTCTTTAGAATAAGGTTAAATATATAATTCAGTGGAATCAAAAAGCATTGACTACAGTCCTTAATGATTATTGGGGGAATATTATCTGGTCCGGTAGACAATTTATTTTTTAATTTTTTACTAGCATATAGTATTTGTTCATTAGAAATAATAATAATAATAATAATAATAATAATAACAATAACGTTTATTTTAAATAATTACAGTGTAGTATAAAAATGTACATGAATAATAAACGTAAGAGACTCACGAAGCACTATTATTATGATTGATTGTGAGTTATCTATAATAAAGTAGTTGTTTTGGTATAGATCAATAATAACCACCAAACATAACGTAGGAAAATTTACGAAGCACTAAGAGGTACTTTTTTGTAATTTTTCCACGTTACATAAGAAAATGGTGAATGTTTAAAAAGCTGCTTGGGTTTTTATCTACCTACATTTAAATTATTTAGTGATGCCGCATTTTAAGGTATATATACGCTTTTAAAATGATCAGCAAAAGCGCTGACAATTTGAATTGGCGCATCAAGTGTTTCGTCATTATAACACATTATTCCTGGAATGCGCGACTTGTTCTTTTTTGCATTAATGAATGTTCAAAATTTTTTTGGGTTTTCTTGCAACTCAGATTCCGATTGCCTAATATAGTTTTTATATGCAGTATTAATTGTAGATTTTATTTCCCGTCTTAAATTGTTTGCCCGTTGGAGATAAAAGTTTAATTTATGCCTTTTATACATTTTTAAATTATGATTTTTTACCTTAATTTTATGAGTTATGTTTTTGTTGTACCAGACCGGATATTTATAAGATCTACATGATCTTTGAGGGACACATTCGATAAGAACATCTTGTAAAACATTATTAAAAGATTCACATACCAGATCAACGTCATTAATTAAAGTAAGTTGAAACCAGTCTACTTCACTCAGCATTGTATACATTTTAACAAAGTTAGCTTTTCGAAAATCGACGCGGAGTTCTTCTGATACAAAATTACACTTGTCGGCAAATTTTATTGAAATATTAATCAGTAGCACAGGGTGATGGGGATCTATGGGCACTAACGGAAAATCATCACTATACACTTCTCCTTTGATATCATTGGAACACATTACTAAATCAATCTGTTATTCATATTCACTATATTGTTTATTTGAGTAAGACCACTATAATTTAAAAAACTGTCGAGCCTCATTGAGAGATTAGTATTTTGTTTCTTGTTACTATATGCTATTCACATTTTATTTACATGAGGGGAGGCTTTGGAAAATTTGAATTCTGTTGGTATGAATGACTGTTTTAATTACTGAGGTTATGTTGAAAAGTCAAAAACATAACCACAAATTCAAATTGGTTCTACATAGTTGCCAGAGTGAGACCCTAAAGAAATCACAGCAATAGGCGTTTTCGAAAAAAGGAACGGTATATACCGGTATGTATCACTGTCGTTCGATAATGTGATCGGTGAATTTATTCCATGTTCGTAAATTACATTACATCTACCGGTACCTACCGAATCTATGCACCGCCTGGATCGTCGATTTGTGATCATTGCAGTAAGCAAGTAATTTACGCGTCAAATTTAGACATATAAGTTCGTCTTCATCACTGTCAATTAATTCTATTGCAGTTGACAATATTAATGTTCCACAATTATCCATTTTCCAATTTCAAATATTTATCTTTCATTATCTGTCACATTTCAAGCAGTGAAATGATGTTAACTTATCGGATTCGTTCTAAAATAACAACTCTACCGGTTAATGAACTGTTTAACCGCAATTTACCGGCGTGGATCCACTGGTATCTACCGTTCCAATTTTCGAAAACGCCTAATGTTATCAGTAAAAAATTTGGCAATTCAGCCAAAAATAAATGACAGTGACGATCAATTAAATCTGACACTTCAATATTTTGTCAATAGTAGACAACCCTGAGACAACCTAAGAAAAACATATCATAGCCTCCCCTCATGTAAATAAAATGTGAATAGCATATACAGGGTGTTCCAGTTTTTTGTAGCAGGACTTTAACAGTCGATAGACATTTGAAAAATATTAAAAAAAGTTTATATAAACATAGGTTGAGAAATGCTTAGTTTTCGTCAAAAGATTAAATGTAAATTTTATGAACAACGGCTTGTCATATCAAAAAGTGCCAAGAGACATTAAATTTTTGTTTTTTCTTGCTTTATTGAATTAAACTGGAAACATGGGAAAATATCAGTGGCTTACTACTTTTTTGTAAAAAAGAACCTTAGTAAATCCATATATCTACGCCCATGGTTAAGTAAAGTAGTAGTTTGTTATTCTAAAATAGGCCTCTAAATTGTATGTAAAGAATTGGTAAGTTTGGATTCGATACTTCGTGGCATTCTGGAAATATAAATATAAATCCATATTTATTTTCAAACTTTAACACCCTATATCTCGAAAACTAAGCATTTCTCAACCTATGTTTATATGAACTTTTTTTAATATTTTTCAAATGTCTATCGACTGTTAAAGTCCTGCTACGAAAAACTGGAACACCCTGTATATTCAGTAATATTGAAGTCTCCTAATATTAAGAAATTGTTTTAATCAACAACGTTTTCGATACTTACAAAAAATTGATTATATTCATTTAGTGTCGTGTTTGGGGGAATGTATACTACTATTATAAACAGCGACCTCTGAGAGGCATCAGTAATTTTTACACAAATTAGGTCAACTTTCGCAACAAGACAGGTCAACATATTCTGATTGATAACAGTTATGAGCTAACATGACACCTCCGCCACGAACTCCAAATTTCCTATCTTTCCTGTATATTATAAAGTTTTCAGGGAACAATTCGCTGTTAAAAACCTCGGGGTTCCAGGTTTCGGTTATTGCAATAATTTGGTATTCCAGGGAAAGAACGTTTTTATAAAATTCATGGGTTTTGGTATTTAGGCCTCTACAGTTTTGATAATAAATAGTGCTAGTATTGATTCTATCTTCGGCGAGCCAACTGGATGTATTTATAGATTTTTTATCTTAGAAATAGTTGGAAATCCATTAACATATTTTATATACAAGTTTGTTCCCCCTCTGCAGTGCGTTCATTTAATTGGTTACCTAGATTTGTAAAATATTCCCGCTGCAACAGTTTGATCCGGTCTGATATAAACATCCTTATAATGTGACTTAATATTTTTGTTTTCCTTTATTAACTTTATGACATAATTTTTGTGCGGCAGCGTAATTTTAACTGGACGACATTTTTGTTGTCCCCTGCAACCAATTTTAAAATTCGAAATAGTTTGATATCATGTACGTTGATATCGGGGATAACACTTTTTATAATGTCGGTCGAAAATTCCGATACATCTGGTATATCTTCAGGTATTCCAAATATCAGACAGTTATTTTCACGCCTTTTAATTTCCTCTATTTCTTGAATGATTTGTGTTAAGTTAATATTTTCATTGTTTTTATTTTGTAGTGTTTCCAATTCTTGTTTATGTTTACGATCCTTTTCAATAATCAAGGTTTTGAGTTCAGTGACTTCACTTTTTAATTTCTTCACCTCACTTTCAAAAAGTGTAAGTTTTACGGAAAGATTGTTAGTCACCGTTTTTGCCAGCTTATCAGCTAGCGTTTTTATAAGACTATCGTCTTGAAACATTTGCTTTGTCGCCACATCAACTATGCCTCGCATTTCGCCTATTTGATCTCGTGTAAGTGGTATTTTTAGAAAGAAAAAGAAAATGGCACCAACAATAATTATTTCCCAATTTCTTCTAGAATTAATTAATTGTTGCACTCTTATAACAACACTAATGTTAAATTGCAAGATAGATTGATTGAATTAATCACTTTTTAACCACACTAAAACAGAGACCATGTACACACGTGCACGCTGCTTAATTGAAACACTTTGTGGAGGTAGAGAAAGTATGTAATAATGGGTAAATAATACCTGTCAAATTTATTTCCACCTTTTCAAGGCACATTATTTTTATTTTCCTTGTACAGGGTGTTCAACGTAACTTGCTACCCCCTATAATTTCCTTATTTTATAAGGTAATAAAAAAATTTAAAATTTCATCTTATTGCATTTTTCACGTACTTTTTAAATATGTTATCAAATCATATCCATGTCAGAAAATATACAGCGGGTGCGAAAAAATGTGTTTTTCTTTAATGGAACACCCTATATATTTTTACACATTTGGATTTACCTATTTTTTCTAATTTCAAAAATATATAATACTTGTATATTTCGAGTAATATTAAGGAAGTTATTAATAAAAAACCGTTTGCAATAACGGATAAATTATATTTATTTTATCTTTACAACAATTATTATTTGAAGAAGGCGAGATATGATCTGATAGCATATTTAAAAAGTATGTGAAAAATGCAATAAAAAGAAATTTTTTATTTTTGTATTGCCTTATAAATAAGGAAGTTATGGGGGTAGCAAGTTACGTTGAACACCCCGTACAAGATGAGCTTTAGTGATAGATCATAAATTATACATTAATTTGATTACTAAGTTACTAAAATTTTAAAAATTTAATAAATAATATAAAATTTATTGAAACATGATTTTACTCATCTTATTGATAAACTTCTATTATATTCAATTCAAATGGTTACTGGGATTAATAAACCGGCATCATTGAGTCAAAAGAGCAGGTAAAGAATTGAGCACGCTGCGCTGTGTGAACATCGAATTTGTTTTAATACTGCCATTTTGTTATGTCATCAGATTACCTCGAAATATGGAAGTTACTATGTTACTATGGACAAACAGACTTTTAATTGAAGGTATCAAACACTTTGGTCTGACAATAGAAAAATATCCAATATGGCGACCAGACGCTATTTTGGAATATCGATTTTTTATTTTTGGGCCGTGTGTCACACCACTTGCTTAGACATCTTCGTATCTTCCTAAGTTTTTTCGTATGAATTTCAAACGTTTATCATCAACAAAATTGTTATAAAATATAAAAATGTTATAAAAAACTAAATTTGCTTATTTTTGGTTTACATGATAATGTCAAAATAATGTGTATAATATTATTAATAGCTGAAAACGTACTCTCCGCCACCTATGTAAATTGAACTTTACACACCGGAAACAAATCGCACGCTCAGCCGCGGGGGTGTAGTGTAATGTCATCACGTGACCAATATTACACCACACTGGTAGTTCATATTTCTGACGCCAGGTTAAAATTAAAAATAAGATTGCTATGAAATAATAAGTTAACATGTCATGTACAGGGTGTCCCAAATTGCTTGATTTTGGCTGGTTTTCCTATTTCCAGACCAGATAGAGAAAAACTGACATATGAGTCTAGAGCTCGATTTTTGTGAAACGCCGATTGGTGAAAACCACATTTCGATATCTCTAACCGTTTCCAAGATATCGGTAAAAATTGACATTTTACAGATTCCGAAAAACTGTCAACTTTTTTATTTGTGGATATTTTTTCAAACGGTAAAAACTTTTTGACGTAGAATAAGATGCATTTGTCAAAAAAATATATCGCTTTTAGATTGTTTGACATCAAAGCTAACTTTGTTATTTCAAATGGAAACCGTAGTTTGGCTTTGACTTTAGAAAATAGGAAAAAAAAAATAAGCTGTCCACAAATATATATGCCAAAGATATGTCTAGTCATCCTTGCTGCCAATATAACACATTTCTCTTTAAAAATTACATTTTTTAACATTAAAAAAAGTTTTTCGGAATCTGTAAAATGTCAATTTTTGCCGATATCTCGGAAACGGTTAGAGATATCGAAATGTGGTTTTCACCAATCGGCGTTTCACAAAAATCGAGCTCTAGACTCGTATGTCAGTTTTTCTCTACCTGCAGTGGGATTCTGGTTCAACGATAAGATACAGCTCGACGACACGACATCAAACTCGATATCGTATACAAATTGACAATGGTAACGATTCCGGAGTGGTATCGTCGGTATTTTGAACAAATGGGAAAAATCATGAATAACAAATAGTTTATAATGGAATGGAAAGTGAGTGGTTTTTTAAAAATGGTTTACTTCTGTGAATTCTGTTGCAGATATATTTAATATATTAGTGAAATACGTATAAGATAGGACCTTATGGTAAAAATTTCTGATAAATATTTCACGTTATGTGAAAATAAATGATAGAAAAAAATAAAAGTTCGGAGTAGTGTATACTGTTTCTTTATTTTTTTATATCTCAACGTTCCCTAATATTCTCTAATAAATTAAGAATTATATCTCCTCTATATCAGACGACATCTTTAATGAGTATTTCCATGTCTAAAAAACAAAAATATAAATTGTACAACTACAGTTATAAATGGATACAAACCTTCTGCCATTTTTCCACTGTCCTCTCCCGAGCCCTGAGCATTTAACTGAAAGCAAGTTGTGCCCATAATTTCTTCTCTACTTGAGGGCACATTTAATCTTCCCCTTACTAAATCACCATGTAGTTTCATAAAGACGCACAATCTGCGACTGTCTGTCACCTTAAACGCCATATTGCCACAGAACTTGATTGTTTTGTTTTTATTTTAAAATGTATTTTTAGGTTAGAATTCCCTTGAGAGTGGGAGGTGCAACCGTCGACTAGAAGGGTACAACACCAGGGATTGAAGCGAGATACATATATCGTTTACGTTTCACGACATCTAAATATGTATCGTCTAAAACATTCGTTTTCTCACGATTTGACGACAGTCGTTTTAAGACCGGAATCACAAATATGGACGATTCGTATCGTCACAGTATCGTATCGTCTCTCCGGAATCTCACTGCTGGTCTGGAAATAAGAAAACCAGCCAAAATCAAGCAATTTGGGACACCCTGTACATGTTCAGAAAATTAAAAAATCTGAAAATTATATAAGAGTAAACTACGTTCAATTTTAATGATATGAAAAACTGTCACTAAGAAAAGGTGTTTAGAATTAAAATTTATGTCAGAATTCCGATTATTTATGGATAAATATGCCGAAATCGACTTTTTTTAAAATTTCAAGTGGTATAAAAATTAAAAACTGTATAACTGAGGAGTTGGTTTGTGTCATTTATCCTCTATTTGTTATTTTACTTTACATTATATTCTACTTAATAATTAATAACAAAAAGAAAAAGTCGAATTAAGCAAATTTATCCACAAATTGAAATCCTGATATAAATTATTCTAAACAACTTGACAATTTGACTTATTGACAATTTTTCAGATCGTTAAAATTGAACGTCTCACATAATTTTCAGATTTTTTAATTTTCTGAACATCTCTACATTCTCTACATGATATGTTAACTTACTCCATGCTAACCATATTTTTAACAAAAGCAAAACTTTTTATCAAGATTAAAAAAGTTTACCTTCTTATCTACTCTAACTGTGGACATACTGTACATATATACAGGCAAAAAATTTAACATATCATTTTATCATTTTAAATACATAACGTTACATAAGATGACATCTTCGGTTACTGTATCATATTGTTTTAGAAATCAATTGAATATAGCTGTTTAACGTTACCCAAGTATGAGTTTCTTTTCATACCTAAATTGCAATTGTCTATTAAATCAGTTACATAAAAAATCAAATTTTTCGTTACAAGAATACTTAACCTCTTATGTTAGTTAGTAAATCTCTTTAAAATAAATAACTTTAATGATAAAAATAGAAATTATGTTTACTTTATTACAAACATATTAAGTGTGTACGATGAAACACTTGCTGACAGATATTTCTGTTTGATGGATTAAGTTTGCTTTATGTAATATGTATATAAATAGCCAGAAAACAACAAAAGCTAATCGTCACTTTGTGCGTCATTGCGTACGTATAAAACTTATATATTTTAAACATTTAATAAGAAATAAGAACACATACATTATTTTCTATATCATTACATATTTGCAAAAATACTCTTGAATGTGATAGATTCATACATACAAATTTATAGGAGCATTGAGTAAACAAATAATATAAAGAGGCGCGCAATTGTCTAGAAGCCGAGATTTTATAGTGTTGTATTTTTTTGCCAATAACTACAGAATTATCTACAATATTTAGGGCTATGCAACCAAATTACAAATATCTTCTCGTAGCACTAAAAATTGATAACAATCCTGAAGCTATTGGCAAAAAAATACAATACTAAAATCTCGGTCCCTTGACGGTTGCGCCTCTTTATATTATTTATTTTCTCAATGATAGGAGCTGTGTCACAAAGACTCCATTTGAATGCATGCTTTGTCGGTATCTCGGATACGCGTGAGCTCTTTTAGTCGAGGATACTGATTGCGAGATACAGTATGCGGGATACAAAATCGCGATCAAAGTTTTGCCGGCGACTATATCAGATACACAAGCTTTTAATTCAGTCAGTATGAAAACAATCACAGTGCAATACAGTTATGGATGTATGTGTGTCTGAAAAGGTTCAAATGATATACATCATAAATCATAATTTACTATTCAGTCGTATGCGAGCAGCGAGATACACACAATTTGTTACCGGCGGCTGGATGGACGAAATACAGAAATTTGGTATCGGAATACTGTTGCGCCGTGAAGCGCTGTGTGAAAGGCTACATTTGAACGTATGGTTTGTCGGTATCTCGGATACGCGTATCTCGCCTACATCCTCGTGTGAAAGAGCTCAAGAGCTGACTGACTGGCTTGTGTATCTGATACAGTCGCCGGTAAAACTTTGACCGCGATTGTGTATCCCGCATACTGTATCTCGCATTCAGTATCCTTGTGTGAAAGAGCTCTAAACTGTCGAATAAATATTATCATTTTTTTTATCATTCTAATTTTTAACAAGAAGTTTTATTGGAAACAACCTAAATAATTAAAGGCAACCATACACTGCTGGTTTCTAATTAAATTCTCTTAGTGATCAAATTGATTCAAACTGTATTATAGGTTTCCTGGTATGAATGGATAAGGCAAACATTTTAAGTAAAGACCTGTACGAGTTATTACTTGAGGTTAAAAACAAAAACGAGGAGCTATAAATACAAAATAGTAATATAAAAGAAGAATTAAATCAAGAAATTCGTTCAACCAAATTAGAAATATTTCAAGAATTAGAGGATATTAAAAAAATAATAATGAATTAAAAGAAGTAAACCAATGTCTTCAACATATTAAGTGTGTACGATGAAACACTTGCTGACAGATATTTCTGTTTGATGGATTAAGTTTGCTTTATGTAATATGTATATAAATAGCCAGAAAACAACAAAAGCTAATCGTCACTTTGTGCGTCATTGCGTACGTATAAAACTTATATATTTTAAACATTTAATAAGAAATAAGAACACATACATTATTTTCTATATCATTACATATTTGCAAAAATACTCTTGAATGTGATAGATTCATACATACAAATTTATAGGAGCATTGAGTAAACAAATAATATAAAGAGGCGCGCAATTGTCTAGAAGCCGAGATTTTATAGTGTTGTATTTTTTTGCCAATAACTACAGAATTATCTACAATATTTAGGGCTATGCAACCAAATTACAAATATCTTCTCGTAGCACTAAAAATTGATAACAATCCTGAAGCTATTGGCAAAAAAATACAATACTAAAATCTCGGTCCCTTGACGGTTGCGCCTCTTTATATTATTTATTTTCTCAATGATAGGAGCTGTGTCACAAAGACTCCATTTGAATGCATGCTTTGTCGGTATCTCGGATACGCGTGAGCTCTTTTAGTCGAGGATACTGATTGCGAGATACAGTATGCGGGATACAAAATCGCGATCAAAGTTTTGCCGGCGACTATATCAGATACACAAGCTTTTAATTCAGTCAGTATGAAAACAATCACAGTGCAATACAGTTATGGATGTATGTGTGTCTGAAAAGGTTCAAATGATATACATCATAAATCATAATTTACTATTCAGTCGTATGCGAGCAGCGAGATACACACAATTTGTTACCGGCGGCTGGATGGACGAAATACAGAAATTTGGTATCGGAATACTGTTGCGCCGTGAAGCGCTGTGTGAAAGGCTACATTTGAACGTATGGTTTGTCGGTATCTCGGATACGCGTATCTCGCCTACATCCTCGTGTGAAAGAGCTCAAGAGCTGACTGACTGGCTTGTGTATCTGATACAGTCGCCGGTAAAACTTTGACCGCGATTGTGTATCCCGCATACTGTATCTCGCATTCAGTATCCTTGTGTGAAAGAGCTCTAAACTGTCGAATAAATATTATCATTTTTTTTATCATTCTAATTTTTAACAAGAAGTTTTATTGGAAACAACCTAAATAATTAAAGGCAACCATACACTGCTGGTTTCTAATTAAATTCTCTTAGTGATCAAATTGATTCAAACTGTATTATAGGTTTCCTGGTATGAATGGATAAGGCAAACATTTTAAGTAAAGACCTGTACGAGTTATTACTTGAGGTTAAAAACAAAAACGAGGAGCTATAAATACAAAATAGTAATATAAAAGAAGAATTAAATCAAGAAATTCGTTCAACCAAATTAGAAATATTTCAATAATTAGAGGATATTAAAAAAATAATAATGAATTAAAAGAAGTAAACCAATGTCTTCAAAATAGAGTGCTTGCTTGTGAGAGGAGGTTGAAAAAATATAATTTGATATTCTACAGATTAGAAGAGGAAGAGGACTTCCAGAATTTTAAAAATTCCTTGAAATTATTAACAACAACCTAAATATTGATTGCAATTTCGGTGCTATACAAGACATTCATCATATAGGTTCGAGAACGTTTAGAAAAAATCATCCTACAGTTGTAGAATTCATTAATTATACTCTAAAAAAAGAAATATTAACTAATCCTAAAAGATTGAATGGAACTGGTATATGTATTTTATTTTATTTTTTTACTTTATGTATACACTGCTCACAGGCGAACCCATTTGTAGAGCAAGACAACCATTGCAGTAGTGTATTAGGTATTAATGTCAGTAAGTGTTCTTTACTGGTTGAGGATACATTCGAAACCTGTAAGACACTAATAATGACAGCAGTGCTTATGACGTTTTTTGCACGTTCAAATATTGAATAAATTCAATTAAAACTAAAAATTTTAATATTTTCAAAATATATAAAACAATCAAGTCGTACATGAAAAAGCTTTCGCTTTGGTTACTATGAGACCGAATATTTATTATCAAGTGACATCTACTGTCATTAGATTAGAAATTTCTCCAAGATAAGACTTTTGCCACAACTTAAGCTTCTTGTAAGTTATAAATTCTATTGCTCCAATACATTTTAATAATTGTTCAAATTGTAATTTTAATTTTGTCTGCAATAGAAATTGATTTTTAAATTTCTATATTTATTAGTTTACTTACCGCCTCCAGATCGGTAAGTAATTCACTTCGATTGCCAATTTATAAACGTCACTTACAAATGTCTCAAACTATTCAGTAAAGGTGTCAAATTACCCGAGCGTGCAAAAATAGTATATTACGTAATGAGAGTTGTAAATAACATATTACGCACGAATGAAAAAATTGCGCACGACGCCGCGCAGCGGGGAGTGCGGTAATTCCATGAGTACGTATTGCTTTACAACTCGAATTATGTACTATACTTTACCTACGATCGTATTTATTGAAATTAAAACACAATTTTGTATTTTATGTTTATTATTTATGGCTTATGTCAGTTTTGACAGCATTAGAAAATTAAGTTTTGCATGTGCCATTTTTAATAATTTTAGCCTGGCGTCAGAAATATGAACTACAAGTGTGGTGTAATATTGGTCACGTGGTCACATTACAACACACCTCAGCGGCTGCGCGTGCGATTTTTTTATGGTGTGTGTAAGGTTTAATTTACATACGTGGCAGAGTGTGTTTTCAGCTATTTACGTTAGTGATCCTCGGTAAATATATATTATGTATACTTCTATTAAACATATTAAGAACATATCAAAATCAAGTAGGTTTTATCTTTCAACAAAACCATCTGATTATCATAGTGTTGACGTTATTTGTTATTAATTTGGTGTTTAGTTTGTTCAGATTTCATTTTATTGTTAAAAACGGAATAAATATTACTCAAATTCAGAAATGGCAGACATCCATTTGAGGCGGTCGCCTCCCCTCCCTTTGCTTGTGGCAGATGGTGTTAAAATTGGCTAAATTATTATTCACAAATAAATTTTATCGCAATTTTTCAATCATCCATGTATAAAAGTTACCTACAATAAAATTCTTTATTTAAATAACAATTCGGTATCTCTTTTTCCAATAAAAGTGCTAAAACATTTCTAAAAAAATTGCTCTGCCCCCCCTGGAAATTTTGGAGTTGACGCCCGTCATTTGAGGGTCTTTTAAGACTAGAGTCGTGGCAGACCAACCACAACGTCTAAGCAATACTTAATTAAGTGTTCAGCATGTTTATTAAATTTAAGGTACATCCAGAAAAAGTCCTAAATGTTTACAGTAGTCAACAGGTCAATATTTTACCATTTAGTGAGATATTAAAATTGGAGTCCTCGATGATAACGTTTGATATTTTTTTCCAAACACTAAAAGTTCTGTTTTCGACTCGTTCAGTAGGTTCCAGATTGTGAGCACTAGCTACTTCTATACCATTTTTAAATCCTCGTTCATGTTTTTAATGGCCAATAAATAATTTGATGGTGAAAAGAAAATAGTAATTGTGTATCATCGGCACTGATGAAAGTAGTCTGTAAAAGTAGTACGCTTTTGAAGGACTACGTTCTCTACACTGTAGTAAAAAATAAGAGGCTTGGTTTTATTTGTGTAATAATCAGAAGTGGGACTTGAATATTACTCACATCATTTATTAATAAAGATGTGAAATAACAGCAGTCCGAGAATAGATCCTTGTGGAACACCTGATGTTGCAATGTAATCAACAGACCAGAACCCACCTATTCGAAAGATAAGAATGCAAAAGTGAAAAAGTGTCTATCCTCAAAATCAGGCAATTTCTAAGTGCGGCCGCACACCGAACATACATTTGCCCCGCCACGATTATCGCGCCACATATGTGTCGCACAGAATTTATCGCTCCCTTTATACTATATGTGGAGACGCACACTGGAGACGCATTTGTAGCGCGAGTTATTATCATCGTCGAGCGGTTTGACTTTTTAAAAAGCGATTTTAAGTTTTAATTCAGTTTTTATTCGAAAATAACAAATGAGTAGGTATATAACAATAAATTTCAACTACAAAGATATGTATGTTTTAACGAAATGAATATTATCATAAAACTGAATAAAAATGTCTGTTACAGGTATATTTATAAACTATCATTGCACTGTCAGCGATGTCAGCGTTTCCGCACTCGGCGTCTTTGACCGTTGGAGATGCTGGAATGCAATACAGGGCTGTCCATAACTCCTCCACCTTAGATGAGAACTCGGGGTTTCGTTACACAGAACCTACGTTCGTCGTGTCCATTTCCTGGGGGTTCTCTTCTGATTTTGTTTTGGATGAGAATATATTAAATATTGGAACTCTTTTATTTTTGTATTTGGCATAAATACTCCATAGTATAATCAGAACAGCAATAATTACAATAGCGATGAGAGTATAGGTGATCCATGGGTTTGGTTGATTTAAATCTGATTCTAGTATTTGGTTTTTAATTTCTTGTAGATTTTCTGTACGTCGAGATAATTCTGAGAATTCATCTAGATTAAGATGATCCATTGTGGGAATATTTGTAAATTTTAAAAATGATGAGTTGTTTTGAATACTTAGCGTTGGAATATCTATTGGTTCTAGTTTTCTTCGAAAATTGGTATTTGGAGTAAGTTTGTATTTATCGATCATGCCATAACATCTATTGGGAATTGTTAGTAGGTAGTTTCCAATTAGTTGTTTCTTCTTCTTCTCTTCGCAGTTGGTTTCAGCTATGATGGTAGAGGGGCTTGTGATTATCCATGAATTTGAATTCTCGATTCTTTGTATTTTAGGGTTGTTAATATTTATTTTGGTGAATCTACAATTGTTTTGATTTTGGGAGTAATCGATAAGTTGGATTTCACAAGGTTCGTTTGATTTTCTCTGTATAATAGAGTTGTGCATGCAAATAAATTTTCTTGTTTCTATTTCCTCACAAGGTATGTCACTGTATGAATACCAATTAGGTTTCATTAGTAGGTAATTTCTTTGTGGTATGATAGTGATATAAGAATCATTCTTTTTAACGGGTAATGGGTATAGCCTATAATAATCATAGGGTGTTGTTTCTATCAGCGGTATTTTAATAATAAAGTATGTATAAGAGTCCTTCTGGAAGACTGAAGTTTTACAAAGTTTTTCGTATTTCATGATGTTTTGAAAAGTGGGTTCAAATGGGAGATTTACTTCTTTCAGATGATTTTGGATATCTATTAGTTCTTTTCTAAGGTCGTTTGGTTTTATAATTGTTTGATGCATTTGCCTTAATTGTGCAAAGGAAATTGCAGTGGAAAGTTCTTCTAGTAAGTTGCAAATAAGCGAGAGGGAGTGCGATAGTTGTTTAAGAGTATTTTGTACAGGGTCATCCAACGAAAAGGCCCACCCTTATATTTTCTTTATTTTTCGAGTTAGGAAAAAATGTTTCAAATAAAAGTTGTAGTGAATCAAATGAACTCATTTAAAACCCCTGCAAAGAAGATACAGGGTGTTCCATAAAAGCGGGACAAACCTAACTTACATTTTTTTAAATGGAACACCCTATATTTTTTTACATTTTTCAAATCTGTGTATTTTTGTGATTTCAAATATATATATATATTGTATCTTATCTTTTACTGTTTTTTATTTATTGCAAATTTCGTGAACAATTATTTATACCACCAGCATCTGCATGCGTATCAATCAGGTTAGCCATGGATGAAAAACAATTAATTTGACACTTATGCCTTACAGACTAATTGAATAAATTCAAAAAGCAAACTTTTCATCCATGGCTAACCTGATTGATACGCATGCAGATGCTGGTGGTATAAATAATATTGTTCACGAAATTTGAAATAAATAAAAAACAGTAAAAGATAAGATACAACATATATATATATTTGAAATCACAAAAATACACAGATTTGAAAAATGAAAAAAAATATAGGGTGTTCCATTTAAAAAAATGTAAGTTAGGTTTGTCCCGCTTTTATGGAACACCCTGTATACTCTTTGCAGGGGTTTTAAATGAGTTCATTTGATTCACTACAACTTTTATTTGAAACATTTTTTCCCAACTCGAAAAATAAAGAAAATATAAGGGTGGGCCTTTTCGTTGGATAACCCTGTACAACTAGTAAGTGAATACATAGTCCCATTCTTTCTATTTTAGTTTGAATATCAGCCATTGCTGTATTTATTCTCCTTTGATTTTCTACAAGAGTGGTAATTGATTTATTGGTGGTTTTAATAAGGTCATTAGTAATAGACAAATGTTTTTCAATGTCCACTTTTATTTTGTTTTCATTTTTAAACATTCTTTTGAAATTTTCTTCATATCGTTCACCGTCGTTGGCATCTAGGGTACCAGTAATTGATTTTTGAAAGGTACCGAGGAAGTTAAATAGTCCTCTTGGTTTTCTAACATGGTTTGGTACAACTTGTTCGAATAGTAAAGAAGTTCTATTGATTTCAAAGGATAGTATTCTGTTGATTTGGTATAGTATGGTGTTGGCTATAGGTACTTCTTTTTTTGTTATTTCGCAGGATAGATTTAGTCCTATGTATTTATTAATGTTTACCAATATTCTAATAATTTCGTCTTTTTCTTGTATGAATGTTTCAAATAGTGGTTGTAGGTCAAATGCGTTGATTATTTCCCATTCTGATATGATATTGTCTGCTATGCCTAGGCGGATCGGTAGAAGTCCGGGGTTAGCATCTAAATTCTTTAATTGGATGTTGTCGGCTGCTGCAAGGGTTGTCCATCTGTAAGAGTAGATCTTAGATCAGATAAATGAACTCTGCGTTCTTTATTATTTTTTTGTTTAATTAAGCATGTGTTATCGTTATTAATAGAAATTATAGGAAATGGTCCGTTAAATTTGGGGACTGTTTTAGAACCTCTTTTCTTGGGTGCTCTAACATAGACATTTTGACCTATTTTATATTTTTCTTGTGGATCTGTTATTTCTTTATTGACCCTGTCAGCAATTGTTGCTTTTCTCGTTTCAGTTCTTTCATAAATTGTATCGTAAAGTTGAGAAAGTGTCTTTCTATGTTCGTCTAGTGAATAATCAAATATTATTTGGTTTGTTTTCGTATCAAACAAGTTTTTGCTGGATGATTTTCCAAATATGACCTCAAATGGTGTATGTCCGGTGGTAGAGTGGTTGGTATGATTGTACGCAATAATGGCTAATTTCATAAGTTCTTCATCAGGTTTTTTATTTAGTTGTGGGTCTAATCGAAATATTTGGAAATGTTCAATTATAGTGGAGTGAAATCGTTCCACTATGCCATTTGACTCTGGATGAAATGGTGTTGTAAAATGAATATCAATTTTGTGGTAGGCTAATAGATTTTTTATCTGGTTGTTGATAAATTCACGACCATTGTCTGTTGATGTTGTGATTGCAATTGGGGTTCCATAATGTTCGAAGTACTCGGTGAGGGCTCTAGCTACTTCGCATGCTTCTTTACATTTGATAGGGATTGCTTGTCCAAATTTTGAAAATGCGTCTACTAGGGTCAGGTAGATTTTTTGTTCGATTGTGAATGTATCCATAAAAATTATCTCAAAGGGTTTTTGTTGTGTGGGTGGGTGTTAAGTTCATCGGTATTTTAGGTGGATGTCGATCATATTTGCCTTTTTGGCATACATTGCATTTATTAATATAGTCTTGTATTGTAGGTAATATGTTATTCCAATAATATCTTTGTTTCAGTTTGTCTTATGTTTCTTGTGAACCTCTGTGATTCGTTTTTCCTTCATGGTATATTTGGATTACTTCATTAATTTCTTCCTTTTTTCTTAAAAATGTTCTTGTGTACATCTTATCAGTTTCATTCCGTTGTTGTTAAAATGTCGATCGTATATTCGACAAAAGTCTTCGTATGTTTTATCCTTATCGAAGTACATGTAGAACGTGGACTTTTCGATTGTGTGGTCTCTGATTAGTTCAATAATTTGATCTTCGTTGTCTTCTTTAGTTATTTCGGCGTATAGGATGGTTTTATTGTCTACATTTAATGTTCTGCATTTTCTGGGGTTCATAAGAACCGTCTTTATGAATATTTGTTTGGGTTTTGCGTTTATTATGTCGTCTATGATTGGAATTGTGTTTCGTGGTTCATCATCTTTGTTGGAACGAATAGTAGAAATTTCGGGGATATCTAGGTCATTGGTTTCGACATCTCTGTTTTGTATATTTTCGGTTGGATTAAGTGTTCGATCAACTTCTTCTGGTGTTGGTGTTGTTAATGCATTTGCTCTGTTTAATTCTTGTATTATTTCGTCAAGTTCTGGATCGTCTAAGTTTACCTGCATTGATTCGGTGTCGATAGGATGAATTTCAATTCGTGATAGTGCATCGGCATTTGTATTTAGTTTGCCTTTTTTATATTCTATGTCGAAGTCATAATCTTGTAATTTGGTGCGCCATCTGACAAACTTGGAATTTTGGGGATCTTTTAAAGAGAATAACCATCGAAGTGGTCTATGATCTGTGTATATAGTGAAACGTCTGCCGTATAGATAAGGCCTGAAATATTGGGTGGCCCAAATTACGCCTAGTAATTCTTTTTCGATAACTGAGTAGTTTTTTCCGATTCGTTTAGCGTTCTGGATGCATAGGCAATGGGTTTGCCGTTTCCTACACTTCCTTGTGATAAAACACAGCCTAACGCAAATTGGGATGCATCTGTGGTGGGGATAAATGGTTTTGAAAAATCTGGGTGTTGTAAGAGTGGGCTGTTTGTTAGAATTTTCTTGCAAGTTTCAAATGATTCTATGAATTGTTTTGTGTGTTCTATCTTTGCACCTTTCTTTAAGCAAGCTGTTAAAGGCTTCGTCAGTTTTGAACAATCTTTTATAAATTTTCTGTAATATCCGATTAGTCCAAGGAATAATTGTATTTCCTTTTTTGTTTTTGGTATCGGGAATTTTACAATTGCATCTATCTTGTCTGGATTTGATAATACACCTTCTGGAGTAATGACATGTCCAAGGAATTTCACAGTTTGTTTCAGGAATTCTGATTTGTCCAACTGAATTTTAAAGTTTGTATTTCTGAACCTATCAAACACTAAGCGTATACTTTCTATGTGTTCTTGTAGTGAAGTGGAGAATATTAGTACGTCATCCATGTAAACTAAACATTTGTGTTGGAGGCCTGATAATACATGGTTCATTGCTCTTTGAAAAGTCAAGGGTGCATTTCGGAGTCCAAAGGGCATACGTAAGAACTCAAAATGGCCTTCGTCTGTTGAGAATGCTGTTTTCTCGATATCTTTTTGTTCCATCTCGATTTGGTGGAATCCACTTGCCAAATCTAGGGTTGTGAAATATTGGCTGCGGCCTAATTTGTCTAAAACGTCCGTAATATTTGGGATTGGAAATTTGTCTGGTACAGTTTTTTCGTTAAGTTTTCGATAATCTATAACAATTCGGAATTTTCGTTTGCCACTATTGTCCATTTTCTTTGGAACAATCCAAATAGGTGAGGACCATGGTGATGTCGAATGTTTAATTATGTTCTGGTCTAACATTGAATCAATTTGCTTTTTTACTTCTGATTTATAGATTTGCGGGAATCTGTATGATTTCGTGTAAACTGGAATATTGTCTGTGGTTCGAATTTCATGTTTAATTTGGTTTGTGAAGGTAAGAGGGAGATCTTCGCAATAAAATATGTCTCTATATTCGTAACAAAGTTTTCTTATAGCGTCGTATTCTTCCTTATTACAATGTCCTAAATCAAGATTTTCTAAGTTTTTCTTTCGTAAGTTATCGTAGTTTATATTTGTATTATGAGAGCTGTCTGTGTCGATGTCCATTGGTTCTGTTATAAAGTTATTTAATTCGCAACCGGGTGTACATGGGATTGGTTCAGTTATTATAAAGTTTTTCTCTTCATCTGTGTTATTGATAAGTAGTACTGTTGCTTCGTTATTCTCGATGTTGACGAGTCCTGTTGGAATTTCTACTTGGTTTTTGAATATCATAGAATTTATTATGGCTTCTCCGGATTGTTGCGTTGTTGGTATTTTTGCAACGACTTCTGTTTTGGGTTGAATGTTATATTCGTATTTAATTTGTCTGTTATTTGTTTTATCTTCTACAAGTCTTCTTCCTTCAATGAACAAAGGGATTTTTGTTTTGTCGGTTAATAAATAACCGTTTTTAAAGTCATTAGGTCATTTAGTAGAGATTCTTCGTTGCGTTGATCACCGAAAGTGTTTAATAATAAAAATTTTAATTCAGGGAAAGTATGAATTTCTCTGGCTGCTAAAATTTGAGCTGCTTTGCCTATTATTTTATTTCTAAAATGTAGCATTAAAAATTGAATTCTCGCGGCATTATTATCAGTTACTAACATACCGAGGACTTGCTCGCACGCGTCCAAAAATATCGGTAATTTAGAAGCATCTCCGTCAAATTGCGGAATGAGATCTAAATAATCTTTAACACTAATATCGATTTTAGCCATTGTATCTAAATTTGATTCTACGGTTCTTTCAATAGATGGGGTATTTGTTAATAAAAATTGGTTAGGACCAAGTGCTTGTAAAACAAGATTAGCTAATGTTTCGTCGTCGTTATTATTGTCTGTCATAAGGTACTTACAGGAATAATAATTTGATGGCAGAAAACATGAAGGCTCTGGTATATATAATCGATTACAATGTTATAACGAGGGAGGCCAAGAGTACTCGAAAGTATATTCTCAGGGCGTGCTCTATTACACTTTGATTGATTATATATTTTTTCTTGAGCTGGAGGGCAGTTATTGTCACGTTGGTATTTAGCCGGTATTTGCCAGATCCCTAAGTAGCGCGAGGCTACGTGCTTTTAAATATGTTTTCTTTAGAGGTGGTTTCTTGTTTGGGCCAATCTTTCCTGTACACGATTTAGGGTCACATGTAGTCTTAGGAAAGAGAGTGCACGATCTTGGTTTCTTCAAGGGCTTATGTAAAATTGCTTTTACAAGTGCAAAGCCTCACGGCGCTTCCGATGACAGGTTACTGAGCGCCTGGTGGTCTAGCTTAATAGTTTAAGTTGGGATTTGCTTAACCAAAGTACACAATAATTTTAAACTAAAATTAATCTGGACATTAAATTTTTATTACCACTAGATTATTAATGATATAAAACCAGACACGACACAGGTTTGTCAAAAGCATACTACGTAAATCACAGGAATGCCCGCAACTTGCCGAGATCTCGCTGCCAAAAAAGGCCTCGCACTTTACCATTGAAGTCGCGTATCTTATTCATTCCTTAATCAATGCTACTAGGTATAGTAGAAAAATTTGCAAATAGTATATTAAGTATTAAGGTCAGTAAGTGTTCTTTACTGGTTGAGTTAATGACCGCAGTGCCTATGACGTTTTTTGTACGCTCAAATATTGAATAAATTTAATTAAAACTAAAAAATTTAATATTTTGAAAATATATAAAACAAACAAGTCGTAGGTACTACATAAAGAAGCTTTCGCTTTGGTTACTATGAGACCGAATATTTATTATCAAGTGACATCTACTGTCATTAGAAATTTCCCCAGGATAAGATTTTTGCCACCACAATTTAAGCTTCTTGTAAGTTATAAATTCTATTGCTCCAATAAATTGTAATAATTGTTCAAATTGAAATTTTAATTTTGTCTTCATTAAAAATTGATTTTTAAATTTCTATATTTATTAATTTACTTACCGCCTCCAGATCGGTAACTAATTCATTTACCTGGTCAACAAAAAGTTCGGCAAAGGCAATTTTTAGCACCATTTTCAATTAGCTGTAACTTTTTTAAAAGTTGAATTTTCTTTGCGCGGTTCGCACCGTGCAAAATATCATTTGTTCCAGATTACATAAAAGAATAAATAAAAAAAAAATTAAAAACGCTTATTATATAGGGTGTAAAACAAAGTCGTGCAGAAATTGCAAAATTTTGATGGTCTACCATTTTGTTAAAACAGCATTATTCATCTCCCATTATGGATGGCAAATGAGTTAATATCAATATCTCCAGACGTTTTCGCCACAAATAAATCAACTTTTAAAAAAGTTACAGCTAATTGAAAATGGTGCTAAAAATTGTCTTTGCCGAACTTTTTGTTGACCAGTTATTTACGTAAAAATAAAATAAAAGATACTAAAAGATACCTTTATATTTTCTTTTTTCTTTTACAATCTGAAAAATTAGTTGGCATCCCGTAAAAATAACTTCATCAACTGGTTTTGGCCAGAAAGTACTATTTGCTGTTTACTGTAAAAGAGAGAAGAGTCAACATTCCACCACTCCATCGTAGGCTCCGACAGGGTTCGTCCTTTATACTTATTTTGTCATTTTGGCATTCACACAAATTCTACCGTCTTTACTTATTATTAACAACAACGATATGTAATATTTATGTATTTTTTTGCATTATGACCAGCTTGTAACAGTGACCTGGGGCCAGCTCTGTATATTTGTTTAGTATTAAATAAAATTCCACGTTATTTGTGACATTATGTTTTAATGGTAACAACTTACATAAGGAACGAGTATACTTTTATTGATTTCCCAGATCCAATGAATAATTTATCAAAATATCAGTTTCTTAGTTTTAGTAAATTTTTCAAAGTTTAATATATTTTATATTAAACACATTTTAAATTTAGTCGACACATCAACTACGAATGCTAGTTGAACGTTTTGTATTGTGGTTTGTGGTTATAATATAAAACATACATAAGGCACGTATTGATCCAGTGGCGTGTTATTTCAAATACAGGACCTGTCAGTTCTAAACTTTCTATGCACAGTAAATTCTATACATTTTTTAAATGGGTTATCAAGTTTTAACTTGCAATACTTATACTTATATTAAAGTTTGCTAGTGAATTTAAAGGTGTACATCTTTTATACTAAATTAACTAAAGCTATTTTATTCATTCAATAGGGGAGTTCATAAATAATTTTTTAACTGAAATTAAGAATCACAGGAAATGCGAATTCGTTATTCCCCTTGAAGAAATTTATTCAGGAAAGGGCTAATATTATATTTAGAGCCAACGAACGCATGCCCCATTTCCGAGTATACGGTGTTACAATTTAATTCCACACTAAAATATTTTCTCGTGGTGCTTCGTAGGTTAACGTTTCAGTGGCAAATTTACTAGCAAATAAAGTAAGCGGTAAGGTCTATTCTTAGTTTATTGTATAACGATACATAAAAAAAGGTATATTGTAAATAAATAGCCTTCGGCAGGGTCGAAATCATTGTCACGCTGCTTCCAATCTTGGGAAAATAGAGGTATCACTCTTCAGTCTGTAGCTCTTATCTACAAAAATAGGTTCAACTATTAGTATTGAAAAATCATCTTGCAAAATAGAGGGCTCACCTGATTAGGATAATGGAAGTTCGATAGTGGTTAAAAAGGGCATTTATTTACAGTCGTTCCTGGATATTTCGTTGGTCAAGTCTTCCTCGGCGGTGTTTCTGCGATATCAGGGTGATAATTGTCTTGTACTGGGTAATTATATTCCACTTTTGACTGGTAACACCACTAGACATCGTCTGGAATACTGCAAGATAGGATATTTAATAAATAATTTCATCTGTCAACGAGCTTTAGGGCATGCAAAATAGATACGAACCTAATGCTCAACTGTACTAGCCATAACTATGTAGACTTACCTCACTTTGGCCACTGGAACAGTATTTATCATGCACTTTATGTTTGTTTGTAGCTGAAGTAAACAAACAGGTTACCTGTCATGTTTCATGTTGGTAGTGTATCTCGACCGCGGTACGTTCGCTGGTTCGATATGCAGGGACTCTGTTCGTTGCGACTGTCAAACCGTGGAGTTGTAGAGATGTATTGTGAAGGGTTGACAGGGAAGCACATGTCGTGATTTTGGTGGTTTTGGTTGAGTTTGTGTGTCAGAGTTATGTAAATCACGTTTTCTGTGAGATTCATATCATTGGTTAAAATAAAACAGTACCGAATTGCTCTGGAGGTACTCTTGGGTAACTCTGAGTGGACGGCAGAACGAATTAGGGAGACGAAACCAACACAGTTCCCCGAATTCCTGGAATCTCTTTCTTTTTGGCTTGGCTTGGAAAACCGTGAACACGTGCGACTCGTGGTTTGTAAAATTTTGCAATTTTGGTGAAGTAATTGCCCTTTAGGGGATTTGTTACAAATCATTCGAGATAATCGAAATTAGTGGGACCTTTTGGTGAAGCATCCTGTAAATTCGACGGTTAATCCGGATATTTTCACATGTTCAAAGCGGTGAGTACATAAGCTGGTTTTTTTTTGGTGTCTTCTTGGGGCATAAAGCTGAAATTGACCCTCGTTTTCTTCTTCCTAGGTGTTCTTTCCATATTCGAAATAGATAATCAAGCCACTGACGACGACAACGTCAGACACTTTCAGCTCACCCGAAACCTAAGGTATGTTCGACATCTGTTGTGTCACTTTGCAAATTAGGCAAGGTAGGAAGTTACTAGAGTAATAATTATTTGTAGGGCTGCTAAGGCTGTGCTACGTGACTGCTCGACACCGCTGGACGCTGCTAGACGCTAGACGCTATTAAGACGCTGTTACGACGCTGCTACAGCATTGCTACTGAGTTACTCTTATGTTATCGTTCCTGTTCCTGTTATTATTGTTGCTCTGGGGTTCCTGTGTTGCTGTTAGGATTGCTTTGGGCCTGGCTGTGTATTATACTGGTTGCCTTGCGGTGGCCTCTGGGATTTTGAGTATCGTTGCTGTGCCTGCTGCTCGTCCTTGCCTCACTTTTACCTGTCAGCTGACTTTGAACTCAACATCGTTACCTGGATTGGAACTCCTGGGTGCGAAGCTGGCTAAGAAAATCAACCAGAATAGTAATTGTGTGGTATTTATGTAGATATTAAGTTTATTAGGGATTTATTAATTAAGAATTTTGGGGTATATTAATTAAGTGAGATTTCAATTACTTAGGGCAATGTAAGATGTGTATAAACTAAATAACACCTGTGAAACCAGGCGTGTGATCACACTAACGGTCCTTTTATTGAGCCTTCAGCTCCTGTAAAGATCCTGCACTCTTGCATGTGCATCTATAGGTTTCGACCATTTTCTGTGCCCGTCAAATTATTAAATTGTGCTCGTAGTTGATTTATTGCATTATTTTATTGCCTCCAAATCACCCCATTTTTTTAGGAAAACCCACCCCACGGACCTGACTAGTCGGCCGTGTGAGGTCTCCCTTCAATTTAAAGTGCGCTCGGAGACACTGCACGTAAAACACTAAAATTTTGTTTTGGGGTTGTACCGGGTTAATACCTGAGACCCGATATTTAGGTGGGGATTGAACCCTGCCTAGCGCACGTGGCCTATTTAGCTAAGCCGCCCCCCCATAACAATGGCGCCCAACCTACTTGATGGTGTTTGGGGTTGATTTTCTTACATTTTGGAGGCAAAATATAAATTTTTAGATACAGGGTGAGCACTGTACTTCAAAATTTTAACTTAATTAAGTTCAATTCAATATTGTGTCGAATTTTCGCACACATTTTACAGTTAAATATATTTTAAACGTGATAATACGGATTAAATACATGCAATTACTTGGTTGGTTGTGATAAGCAACAGTGAGCGGTAACTTGTGATAGGATTACATTTTTTTTTACAGACATTGGAGGTAGTACATGTTAATAGGTCTAGTAAATAATTGTTGTATTTTAGGTAAGATTTTTTTTTGCCGACGTTTGAGTGCTAAGGCACATTTTTATGAAGGGGGGGGGACATTTAATTGTTTTCTTTCGCCTCTTGTGTATATTTTATGTACGGTAGATCATAATTGAGTTGAGTAATCAAACGGAGTCTAACTGAGCCACTGAATTAGATTGGGTTTTGGTTGTTGGTTTTAAAAGTTATTGTACTACTGGGAATTGTGTATATTTGAAATTTTAGTATTATTGTGATTGAAGTATTAATTAGAATAAGATGGACATAAATCGGTTATTGGGAGACGAACTGTCGTATGAATTAAATATAAGGGGCTTATCTTCCGAAGGTACGGTAGCTGAGAAGCGTAGTACTCTACGAGGAGTATTCAGATGTGAGCGTTCTGGGTTTTCATCTTCATTTTTACTTCGTGATACGGATATTAATGGGGAGATAGAAATTTGTGGTAATAAACTGGATCAACTCGCGAATGATATAGACAATTTTGATGAATCAAATAAAAAAAATGAACATTCTCGCATTTATTCACGGTTACTTCATGTTCATAGTCGCCTCTCTAGATTAGTGGAGGGAAATGAAGAGCAGAATGTAGCGAAATTGAACTTAGTAACTCGGTGTTTGCGATTAGTAGATACATTGGAAAATTTGGTGGGAGGACAGCCTCCACGGGAACAATTGTCGTTACAAGCTGAACCCGGACGGTCACTCGAAAATAATGCGGAATATTCATTGATAGATACGGATAATCCTTTGTTGCCTCGTGTAGTACATGATTCATACTCGCATAAAACTAACTTAAATAGTCAACAGGAATCATTAGAGGAAAACCAAGCTGGTTGTAGCCAACCAGATACCGGAGACTTAATTCAAATTGAACCACGCAGGACTCGAGTAACTTTTAGTACCACTCCTCAAGTAATGTCAAGTTCACCGACTTGTGCGACATCTGAGGAGAATTTAGTTCGCGAACCTTCGAATGTTTTAAACCGACCCCGTGACAATACCAGCATACCAGCTAGTCACCAAGGTATATCAAAGGTCAGTGGAAGTTTTTCAGAGGACTTGAGATATAGGGAAGAGTTTGATTCGGTTGTCAACCTTACCAATAGATTTCATCGCTTACAAACTACAGCGCCTTCTGGTCATGGTAGTTTTTCGGATTCGTGTGATCAGGCTTCATCTAAGCCAATAGCTATTAGTAAGTGGGACGTGTATTTTGACGGGAAAGGTAGCGTGTTTAACTTTCTAGAGAGACTGGAAGAATTACGGGTTTCTAGAGGAGCTACGAAAGCGCAATTATTAAGAGCTGCAGCAGAACTTTTTAGGGGCGATGCTTTGATTTGGTATAGGTCATTTATTAAAGATAAAGTTTGCTCTTGGGACGAATTGGTGAGGAGGCTGAAGTCTGCCTTTTTGCCATATCATCACGAGAGGGAAATATGGGATGAACTGAAAAAGCGCACGCAGGGTGGTACAGAATCTGTTGTCGTATATATTGCAGTCATGGAGAATTATTTTAATCGGTTATCGCGAAAACCCGATGAGGGTGAACGGGTTCAACTAATTCGTGAGAGATTACTGCCTTATTTACAAATGCATTTGGCATCTCAATGGGTCCGAGAACCTATCCGTAGCATTGATTCTTTGGTAAATGCCTGTTGTAACTTGGAGGAAACTTATCTTCATACGAGGAACATACCACCACCGCCAACGAACTATCGAAACTTGTTAGAACCGACCTTAGCTTTTAATTATTCACGTTCTTCGACTAGAGTCACGACATTGGAAGCCGATGTAACGGAAAATTCAGTAGCGACAGTAAATCTTTCGTCGACTCCACGCCGCGAAGTCACTTGTTGGAATTGCCAACGGAGTGGTCACGTGTCTCGCACCTGTGATCGTCCACGCCAACGGCACTGCTTTAAATGTGGTAAGGCGAATGTCACGATTTCAACTTGTCCATCGTGTTCGGGAAATGCCAACCCGAATCACAGAAGGACCGATATGTGAGTTCGGGTAAAGTAGTCTCGGTTCAACAAAGTATTAGACACGACTTAATGGTACGCACTAAACCTGTCTTAGACTTTATTTTAGGCCACACTGGTTCAGATGAACGCCCTTATTTGGATATAAAAATATTAGGTAGGGAGGTCAAAGGACTTCTAGATTCAGGGGCTTCTAGAACTGTTGCGGGTCTTGCTGGGTGGAAATTACTTCGCGAGTTAGGTTTAAAAATGTTCACCAACTTGAAAACTACTCATTGTACGGTTGCGAATAATCAGTCATGTGAAATTGTAGGTCGATGTAACGTTCCTATTCAACTGATAGATAGAGTCAGGGTCATTGAGGTACTGATAGTTTCCGAAGTCAATCACTCTCTTATCTTAGGGGTGGACTTTTGGGTAGACATGGGTCTGGTGCCTAACCTAAGAAAAGGCTGTTGGACTTTCGATACGGACGAACCGTGTGTTAACATCAATTCGGTGCTATCAAAAGAAGGACTTACTCCTGCACAACAGTTAGAACTGGATTCGGTCGTCCAAGGGTATTTTAATCAGATAGGTACTAAATTGGGTCGGACTTCTCTTATTGAACATCGCATAATAACGGATTCGGAACCTATAAAGCAGAGATACTACCCGGTGTCCCCGGCGGTACAAAAACACATCGATGAGGAATTGCAGTCTATGTTAGATAATGACGTCATAGAGCGGTCTAATTCCGCGTGGTCAAGCCCGATTTTATTAGTTTCGAAGAAGGATGGGAGGTATCGATTTTGCGTCGATTATCGCAAGTTGAACCAAACTAGTAAGAAGGATGCCTATCCTATTCCTTATGTTTCTGATATTTTAAGTAAGTTAGGGAACGCGCGATATCTTAGTTCATTAGATATTAAGTCGGCATACCATCAAGTCCCTGTAGCCCAAAACTCTCGAGAATATACGGCATTTACAGTACCTGGAAGGGGGCTGTTTCAGTTTAAATGTATGCCATTTGGGTTAACTAATGCGCCAGCAACTTGGATGCGGCTAATTGATAAAGTCTTAGGTCCGGAACTAGAACCGTATGTATTCGTTTATTTAGACGATATTATTGTAGTCACACCGACGTTTGAGCTGCATACCAAAATTCTGACCGAAATTTTTGACCGTCTTTTAAAAGCTGGGTTAACTCTTTCCCGTGATAAGTGTAAATTCTGCCGAGACGAACTGCGGTACTTAGGTTATGTTGTGGACAAGCAAGGTTTGCACGTCGATCCCGAGAAGGTGAGCGCGATTTTAAACGTACCTTCGCCTCGTAATGTTTCGGAAGTTCGACAAATAATTGGAACGGCTTCATGGTATCGGAGGTTCATACCGGACTTCTCTACCACGATAGCTCCAATGACAAACCTGTTACGCAAAAATACACGCTGGTGTTGGTCGGAAGAATGCGAACTCTCTTTTCAGGCTATTAAAAATTCGTTAGTAACGGCGCCGATTTTAAGTTGTCCGGACTTTACTCTACCCTTTTTTGTCCAAACGGATGCCTCAGCGTACGGAATTGGGGCAGTTTTATCCCAGCATCATTCGGATGGAGAACGGGTAATATGTTATCTGAGTCGGACTTTAACCCGTGCCGAGCGTAACTATTCTGTAACGGAAAGGGAATGTCTTGCGGTGCTTTGGGCAGTGGAACGCTTACGTGCGTATCTACAGGGGTTTAAATTTACGGTCGTGACGGACCATGCGAGTCTTCTTTGGTTAAATAATTTGAAAGAACCCACTGGGAGATTAGCGCGTTGGGCGGTCCGCCTGCAGCAATTCGACTATGATATTGTACATAGAAAGGGGAAGGACCATGTTGTCCCGGACCTCTTGTCCCGTTCAGTTCCTCAAACATCCGAGGAAAACGATATTAAGGTTGATGCCTTAATAAACGAGCCGGTAGATAAGTGGTATTCTAACATGGTGAAGTCAGTTCATGATCATCCTCTAAGGTACCCACAGTGGAGAGTTGCGTAGACTCACAGTTGTTAAAACATTGCCCTCCAACCTACCCAGATTTGTCAGACGTTACCGAGTCTTGGAAAATTGTTATACCTAAACATAAACGTATGGGCATCATTCGTAATAATCATGATGTCGAAACTTCGGGACATGCAGGAGTGCATAAAACTTACGAAAGGGTAAAATTGCGGTATTATTGGCCGAAAATGCGCGCCGACATTGCGAAATATGTTCGGAACTGTCAAGTGTGTGTTGCCTGCAAACCTGAGAGGCGAGCTCCAGCTGGTCTTATGGGTCAGCGAGCCCCGGTCACAAAACCGTTTCAGGTGATAAGTTGCGATCTCGTGGGTCCACTACCACGATCTGTCCAAGGTTATACTCATATCTTGACCGTGTTAGATTATTTTAGTAAGTTCCCGTTGTTATTCCCTTTGCGTAGCGCTACTGCTGCAAGTGTTGCGAGATTGATTGAGGAGAATGTATTTCTCATATTCGGTGTACCAGAGTACATTATATGCGATAATGGCGTACAATTTAGGAGTAAACTGTTTACGACAATGTGCGAGTCGTACAAGACGAGAATTTCGTTCAATCCGTTATACCATGCGCAAGCGAATCCAGTTGAGCGGATGCACAGCGTCCTCAAAACCATGTTGACCGCGTACGTGTCGGATAATCAAAAGCAATGGTGTAAACTGTTACCTAAAGTCGGTTGTGCAATTCGTACACAAAAACATGAAGCTACGGGAGCTACTCCATTTTTCATCACTTTTGGCAGAGAGCATATTATCTCCGGTAAGATTCATGACCATCCTCTTCGTGCAGATCAGCCGGCAGCGCCGAATCGAGCAGAAGCTTTCGAAGCTCTATTCAAAGACGTAAGGAGACGACTAGACCGTGCTTACGAACGCGCTAAACCACGTTATGATTTGCGGAGGAGACCGATACAGTTTGCGATAGGCGACAAGGTATGGCGGAGAAATCACGTTCTCTCTAATGCGGCGAACCAGTTTACCGCAAAACTTGCTCCTAAGTTTGTAGGTCCTTTTAGGATAATCAAAAAGTTATCGTCTGTTCGTTATGAGCTACAAGACTCGGATGGTAAGAGTAGAGGCGAATGGCATATCAAGGATCTAAAGCTAGATCCTCGGGATGGCGTAGCCGTTTAGGGTTGTTAGGTGATTACGTTTTGGTAGGTGATTGCATATTTTAGAGATCAGTGTCTTGGTATTCGAACTTTGGGGTAATTGTTATGGCAGATATTTGTTTTGATATTTTTTGTTTCGTCGTTTGTTGGACCTCCTTTTTGTGGGATTTAGCCCTGTGACAGGGGTTTGTGAATACTGTCACCGCGGCATTCACCTGCGGGAGGTAGAAGTCCTCTATACGGCCACTTTCGTCGACAAAGAGGGACTCTGGGTGGACCAGGGGCGGCGGCATTTCGGCGGCTCACTTCAATGTGAAGCTGGCGGAGGGTGCCTGGAGCGTCGGATTGGACCAAACACACAGCAGGTCACCGGTTTGGTTAGCCAGGTCGAGGCCTGGTTAACACTGTTGTGTGTGCCGGTCCGATGTTCTGCCGTGGTCTCTTGCCAGCTGCCGTTCGGAAGGGTCGTCGTCGTGGCCGACTTAGGGAGAAATCCCGCCGTCATCGCCTTGGCTATATGGGTGGTTGTAGGACCGGCTACCCATGCCTTTTAAGTCCAGTTTTTGTTTTTTGTATAGCGCAATAATAGCCGGAGGCGGGTTATTATGATGCTTGTTAGCCTCATAGGATTAGGATAGCGAATTAGGCTAGTCTCTAACGCCAATTGTTTAGTTCATTCTGGAGAAAATTCCGGGGTAATTTTCTTTAGGTAGGGGGGGTGTTGTTACAATTTAATTCCACACTAAAATATTTTCTCGTGGTGCTTCGTAGGTTAACGTTTCAGTGGCAAATTTACTAGCAAATAAAGTAAGCGGTAAGGTCTATTCTTAGTTTATTGTATAACGATACATAAAAAAAGGTATATTGTAAATAAATAGCCTTCGGCAGGGTCGAAATCATTGTCACGCTGCTTCCAATCTTGGGAAAATAGAGGTATCACTCTTCAGTCTGTAGCTCTTATCTACAAAAATAGGTTCAACTATTAGTATTGAAAAATCATCTTGCAAAATAGAGGGCTCACCTGATTAGGATAATGGAAGTTCGATAGTGGTTAAAAAGGGCATTTATTTACAGTCGTTCCTGGATATTTCGTTGGTCAAGTCTTCCTCGGCGGTGTTTCTGCGATATCAGGGTGATAATTGTCTTGTACTGGGTAATTATATTCCACTTTTGACTGGTAACACCACTAGACATCGTCTGGAATACTGCAAGATAGGATATTTAATAAATAATTTCATCTGTCAACGAGCTTTAGGGCATGCAAAATAGATACGAACCTAATGCTCAACTGTACTAGCCATAACTATGTAGACTTACCTCACTTTGGCCACTGGAACAGTATTTATCATGCACTTTATGTTTGTTTGTAGCTGAAGTAAACAAACAGGTTACCTGTCATGTTTCATGTTGGTAGTGTATCTCGACCGCGGTACGTTCGCTGGTTCGATATGCAGGGACTCTGTTCGTTGCGACTGTCAAACCGTGGAGTTGTAGAGATGTATTGTGAAGGGTTGACAGGGAAGCACATGTCGTGATTTTGGTGGTTTTGGTTGAGTTTGTGTGTCAGAGTTATGTAAATCACGTTTTCTGTGAGATTCATATCATTGGTTAAAATAAAACAGTACCGAATTGCTCTGGAGGTACTCTTGGGTAACTCTGAGTGGACGGCAGAACGAATTAGGGAGACGAAACCAACACAGTTCCCCGAATTCCTGGAATCTCTTTCTTTTTGGCTTGGCTTGGAAAACCGTGAACACGTGCGACTCGTGGTTTGTAAAATTTTGCAATTTTGGTGAAGTAATTGCCCTTTAGGGGATTTGTTACAAATCATTCGAGATAATCGAAATTAGTGGGACCTTTTGGTGAAGCATCCTGTAAATTCGACGGTTAATCCGGATATTTTCACATGTTCAAAGCGGTGAGTACATAAGCTGGTTTTTTTTTGGTGTCTTCTTGGGGCATAAAGCTGAAATTGACCCTCGTTTTCTTCTTCCTAGGTGTTCTTTCCATATTCGAAATAGATAATCAAGCCACTGACGACGACAACGTCAGACACTTTCAGCTCACCCGAAACCTAAGGTATGTTCGACATCTGTTGTGTCACTTTGCAAATTAGGCAAGGTAGGAAGTTACTAGAGTAATAATTATTTGTAGGGCTGCTAAGGCTGTGCTACGTGACTGCTCGACACCGCTGGACGCTGCTAGACGCTAGACGCTATTAAGACGCTGTTACGACGCTGCTACAGCATTGCTACTGAGTTACTCTTATGTTATCGTTCCTGTTCCTGTTATTAATGTTGCTCTGGGGTTCCTGTGTTGCTGTTAGGATTGCTTTGGGCCTGGCTGTGTATTATACTGGTTGCCTTGCGGTGGCCTCTGGGATTTTGAGTATCGTTGCTGTGCCTGCTGCTCGTCCTTGCCTCACTTTTACCTGTCAGCTGACTTTGAACTCAACATCGTTACCTGGATTGGAACTCCTGGGTGCGAAGCTGGCTAAGAAAATCAACCAGAATAGTAATTGTGTGGTATTTATGTAGATATTAAGTTTATTAGGGATTTATTAATTAAGAATTTTGGGGTATATTAATTAAGTGAGATTTCAATTACTTAGGGCAATGTAAGATGTGTATAAACTAAATAACACCTGTGAAACCAGGCGTGTGATCACACTAACGGTCCTTTTATTGAGCCTTCAGCTCCTGTAAAGATCCTGCACTCTTGCATGTGCATCTATAGGTTTCGACCATTTTCTGTGCCCGTCAAATTATTAAATTGTGCTCGTAGTTGATTTATTGCATTATTTTATTGCCTCCAAATCACCCCATTTTTTTAGGAAAACCCACCCCACGGACCTGACTAGTCGGCCGTGTGAGGTCTCCCTTCAATTTAAAGTGCGCTCGGAGACACTGCACGTAAAACACTAAAATTTTGTTTTGGGGTTGTACCGGGTTAATACCTGAGACCCGATATTTAGGTGGGGATTGAACCCTGCCTAGCGCACGTGGCCTATTTAGCTAAGCCGCCCCCCCATAACAACGGGAATGCATTTCTTCAGAAAAATCCCAATGTAACAATCAGGAATGGAACTCGGAATATCAGACCGAGAGGGAACTGTGCTTAGTTCTTGTCCAAGCAGTATTTTTTACCTTTTAACTCTTTTGAGCTATTGTGAAACTAAATGATTTTGAGTTATTTTTTATTAAGATCTGCTATATATAGGATTTTTGCAACTATATGAAATATGAATAATTGTTTGTACTTTTGTTCTTAAGCTTCATTGACTTATTACCATTTAAATTATGTATGTAATCAGAATACTCATTTTCTTTTAATAATTGCAATCCTGTTCTCTGATGATGTGAAGCATCTAACTGTTTACAAAACCGGTAACAACAATAAAAAGGAATTTTATGACACTTTTTCTTTGCTTGTCAACATGAAATAATTACTCATATGGGATCAACCTTCCTACTTTATACGATTTTTGTCTATGCTATGCTGCTATTAAAACAGAAATTTTTTATAAGTAGATAATTATTTTCTCAAGTATTTCTTAGCTTATGGGAAAAATAATAAAATATTTATGGTTAAAAATGTTTATCCAACGCAGGCATATAATGTGGTTATTAATATGGAGATTTTACCTATGGATATGATACTAGTAGTAAGGAATCTAGCATCCAAAAAGACGCTTCTAAAATGCCGAACCCTGCACTCGGGAGGTATATGATTTTAAAAATATGGATATTATCCAGAATTTTATGCCGAATCCGATTCCAGAGGGCGCGATGTCGGCCAAGATTGCAAAATTGCAAAAAAAGTAATATTTCCAAAAAAAAATTGGAACTTAAATATTGCATTATCTGTCGTTTACATTGCAGTTACGAGCTTATTTATAAAGATTTTTTAATAATTTTTATATCAATCGAAAGCCTAATGTTTGTAGTTTCATACAAGTTGAATGGAGAGACATTATTTTCATTATAAACAACACTATAAATTGTTTAAACAATATGTGCTCGGAAAGTGTAGTGTAATTTTCGGCATTGAGGTACTTTTGTTATTATTGCAGATAGATATGTAGTGATGTGAGACGAAATACGTAGAATAGACCAACGAACATTTTTTATTAAAATAATTTTTTAATTCGCTGAATAATTTAGGAGATATGATTTTTTTAAAAAGCGCATTGTGTGGTCTACCGCGCGCGCGGTCTTGTTTCTGTAGGCAGGCCATTTACACATGATTTCGAGGCACTATGATTAAAGAATTTCGCACACGAGTTGCAAACAATATTTTTTCTACAACGACTTTAATTTGATTAAACTAAAACCGTAAAACGATATCTTGTATTATAATATTTAATGCAAATTAATTTAAAAAATATATAATAGCAGATATATGTCTCAGAACTATGGAAACTAATATGTTTGACAACAAACATTTTTCACTGACGTTTTCGATATTGTGAGTGTTGAATATTGTGGGTTTTTAATAATAGTAAAATAATACATAAGATAATAATGGAAAGTCTCGAAAGTCATAGACTGTTTTTAAAATAATTTAAAAATGTCTACTTTCAGTTAATTCATTTCATAAAACAATAAATCTTTTTGAACTAGATGTTTGCTTAATTCTTGTGTATACATTAAAAATTATAAAAAACAGGCAATAATTAAATTTATAATCGGTATGTGATGTGCAAAATATTTTGCGCACGGGGTCGTGGTAACGCAAAAAAAATAATGTCAATGAAAAAATGTCTCATTTTAGACACTGACGTTAATGCGCAAACATAACCTTTTTTTGACAGTTGTAGAAAAAAGTATTTACTCGTATTATTACGTACATTATTTTACAATTTTTTTTTGTAAGGTATAGGCAACATTTTTGTAACGTCTTTCGTATGAAAGTTCGTACAGATCATAAATAATGCTCACAAACAGAACAAATTATATGTATTTAATTAAAAAAAACTACAATGATATTAAAATAATTTTCGTCTTGATAAAATGATGGTTGTCTGTATTGTAAATTCTTTGTATATGATATAACTAAAATTGGAGTATTATAGGTAAGTAGCTGTAGGTACATATGATTTATGTGATAATGCCATAATTAATAGTCATTAAACTTATATCTGGGAATCACGCCAAATTCTAAAAAAATAAATAGAAATAAGAAAATGGTCAAAATATGTCAAGATAAAAGTGTAGTATCAAAGGCAAACCTAAACAGTTTGCCCCAGAAAACCACTGTATTTGGAACTATACCGGGTGACCACGGATCATGGTAAACCCCCGCCATTTCCACAATTCTTGAGCTATCCAAATGAAATTTTGCAGCAGTAATTAAATGTACGTCCAAAAAGACTCATTCACCTGTCAAAGTTACGTCTTTTAATTGTTTCTTTCATGGCTAAGTCTGATAAATAGTATAAAATGACGTGTTGTGGTGATTTTTTCCCTTTTTTTATTACTTGCACATTGCCATTATTTTAAAAACAGTCTATGATTTTCGAGACTTTCCATTATTATCTTATGTATTATTTTACTTTAAAAAACCCACAATATTCAACACTCACCATATCGAAAACGTCAGTGAAAAATGTTTGTTGTCAAACATATTAGTTTCCATAGTTCTGAGACATATATCTGCTATTATATTTTTTTTAAATTAATTTGCATTAAATATTATAATACAAGATATCGTTTTACGGTTTTAGTTTAATCAAATTAAAGTCGTTGTAGAAAAAATATTGTTTGCAACTCGTGTGCGAAATTCTTTAATCATCTCGAGTGCCTCGAAATCATGTGTACAGAACCTACAGAAACAAGACCGCGCGCGCGGTAGACCACACAATGTGTTTTTAAAAAAAATCATATCTCCTAAATTATTCAGCGAATTAAAAAATTATTTTAATAAAAAATGTTCGTTGGTCTATTCTACGTATTTCGTCTCACATAACTACATATCTATCTGCAATAATAACAAAAGTACCTCAACGCCGAAAATTACACTACACTTTCCGAGCACATATTGTTTAAACAATTTATAGTGTTGTTTATAATGAAAATAATGTCTCTCTATTCAACTTGTATGAAACTACAAACATTAGGCTTTCGATTGATATAAAAATTATTAAAAAATCTTTATAAATAAGCTCGTAAATGCCATGTAAACGACAGATAATGCAATATTTAAGTTCCAATTTTTTTTTGGAAATATTACTTTTTTTGCAATTTTGCAATCTTGGCCGACATCGCGCCCTCTGGAATCGGATTCGGCATAAAATTCTGGATAATATCCATATTTTTAAAATCATATACCCGCGAGTGCATACCCCATGATCGAATTCGGAATTCTTGACTATAGTGAGAGAATATTCAAAAAGTCACTGGTGAGAGGATGTATCAAATTATGAGAATTAAAACCATAGCAACCATTCCCAAATAGACTCCATTAGTTGTGACGTCACGACCCCCACTTCTACTGGCATACAAGTTTACGGCCGAAATTGTAATGCTGGAATCTGAGCCGTATTTCATTGTCCATAAGGGCTATAATGTACTAAAACATTATCGGGAATTTTATAGTATTTCTGTATGTTGAAAGACTATTTAAGGATAGATAGGATTATAGGAAACAACTATTCAACGGACTAAAGTCCCGCCTTGCGTTGAATTATACCTACAAATCCAAATGGGTAGCCAAATTTATTATTCGTCTTTTCTACACCAGACACAGACCGGTTTCAAACTTTTTATGTTCTCGTCAGTGTGCCATAGGTATTTGAAAAGACGAATAATAAAGGCAAACCATACTAGTGTCATGACAGACAAGCAAATTAATAACAGCGAAGGATAAAATTATCCCAATGGAGGACAAGATTATCCATCTAGTGGTCAGTTGTTGCTACTAACTGTCGAGACATACAATGTTACTGTGACAGATAGCGACTTTTTAAAGTACCAAAGAGCAGTCGACCTCTAGCCCTGGTGGACTAAACTATTAATAATAGATAGGATTATAGGAAACAACTATTCAACGGACTAAAGTCCCGCCTTGCGTTGAATTATACCTACAAATCCAAATGGGTAGCCAAATTTATTATTCGTCTTTTCTACACCAGACACAGACCGGTTTCAAACTTTTTATGTTCTGATCAGTGTGCCATAATTCAACGCAAGGCGGGACTTTAGTCCGTTGAATAGTTGTTTCCTATAATCCTATCTATTATTAATAGTTTAGTCCACCAGGGCTAGAGGTCGACTGCTCTTTGGTACTTTAAAAAGTCGCTATCTGTCACAGTAACATTGTATGTCTCGACAGTTAGTAGCAACAACTGACCACTAGATGGATAATCTTGTCCTCCATTGGGATAATTTTATCCTTCGCTGTGACTATTTAAGGACTTCCAATACCTATTTCACATTTAAGAAATATGTTAAAATATATGTATCCACGTATGATTTATAAAAACTTCATTTTAGTTTTATAAATTAATATGTAAAGCGGCGGAAGCTTCCTCCAATAGGAATAAAGAATGCAAAAATTCAAATTATGAGTTTCCAGCTAACTTCAAACACTTAATTCATGTTCGTTCATTTTGACAATGAACTTGACTTTAAGTTTTCTCTCAGTTTCAAATCTATTCTACTATTTTTTCTAATAAACTCGTTTTGTGCTTAATTTCAAATGTGGGTTTGTGCTTTGCACCTGAGTGTGATTAGGTATATCAATAAAACTGGATGTAAAATGTTTAGTTTCCCAAAGGATTCCAAATTAAAACAAAAGAGGTAAAGCTATAATGTGTATGTTAGTTTGATTATCGTTTCTTAAATATATGGGTATATGGTGGCCACGAGTCTGTATGTACGTCCCCAATTTTTTTGTTGTTTTTGAATTTAAAAATTTCGTTTTTGGTATACGTGAATAGGACAAAAGTAGGCTATTTTTAGACTAACAGGAACGAAAATATCACTTCCGGTTGAATCGGAAGTGACATCAACTTTTTTTTCTTAAATGGAATGACTATGTTTTTTTATGGTGTTTTATAAAACATGAAATTCTAACTGCAACAGTTTTTTCCAATTTCAAAAATTCCAAAAGATAAGTGAGATACGAACGATTTTTTATTTTTTACAAAATGGCCGCGTCAGATGAATGCGATGTAAGAAAATTACTAAGTAGGCTATGGCAATTATTAGCAAGGTAGTAAGCTTATCTATAAAGAATAAAATAGTTATTTAAATTACTGGTAGATACGACTATTTTTAGGTTTTCCTCAAAAAATGGAATTTAAATTTCATTTTCATTTCCGTAGGAGTCCTATGGAAAATTTTTAAATAGGACCGTACTATTTTTCTTTATTATTCGGACATAATGATTCATAAGCTTTAATTTTTTCGCCAATAATCATTTCTTAACGAGAATCCTTTGTAATAATAAAAGTGTATTTAAAAGGTAAGCACAAATTAAACAAGAAATAATTTTAATGAACCTTTTAAAATAGTAGTTTATGTCATAAGGACGAAAAATCAAATTTTTCGGGCGACTACGAAATATTGCCAGCCGAGACGCAGTCGAGGCTGGCAATTCGTAGGAGTCCTAAAAACAATTTTTCGTCTGTGTCATACAATATTTTTTATTCGAATGTGCTTATATGGATATTAAAATGATAGGGAAAATTAAAATATTATGTTCTTAAGATTTACTTGCTACCCTGCAAATGATACAATTTTCAAGTTTTTTTGTAACAGACGGCTGTGAACTAAGGCCAGATATAATAAAATAATAACAACTGCACAACTGCTGTCATATCAGTTTGTTTGAAATTAGTATCGAATTCAATTTATATAATATTTAATAATTAATATTTAAACAATAATATACCTACTACATAAAATAAATACAATAAAATGAATAGTGAAGAATTTGTTGCGGGAACACCCCCAGAAGTAAGAAACCTAGCAAATTTGGCTTCGATGGATTTAATTCCAGAAAAATCAAAAATTATTTTGTCTGTCACTTTTCCAGCCTAGTCCGGAAAAGTCTTTTTAGGTCGTTTACTTCAAGTAGCTAGAAAAGTTCTACCTTTCGTTTTTGGTTTCTGACCGAGTAACGTCATTTTTTGACACATTCGAATAGAAACACTTTTATTATTACAAAGGATCTCATTAAGAAATGACTATTGGCGAAAAAATTAAAGCTTATGAATCATTATGTCTGAATAATAAAAAAATAGTACGGTCCTATTTAAAAATTTTCCATAGGACCCCTACGGAAATGAAAATGCAAATTAAATTCCGTTTTTTGAGAAAAACCTAAAAATAGTCGTATCTATCAGTAATTTAAATAACTATTTTATACTTTACAGACAAGCTTACTACCTTGATAATAATTTTCATAGCCTACTTAGTAATTTTCTTACATCGCATTCACCTGACGCGGCCATTTTGTACTAAATAAAAAATCGGTTGTATCTCACTTATTTTTTAAAATTTTTGAAATTGGAAAAAACTGTTGCAGTTACAATTTCATGTTTTATAAATCACCACAAAGAAACACGGTCATTTTATTTAAGAAATAAAAGTTGTGGTCACTTCCGGTTCAACCGGAAGCGATATTTTCGTTCCTGTTAGTCTAAAAATAGCCCACTTTTGTCTTATTCACGTATACCAAAAACGAAATTTTTAAATTCAAAAACAACCAAAAAATTGGGGGCGTACATTGACTCGTGGCCACCCGGTATGTAAATTGTGAAGACAAAATAATGCCTAAATACCCTGTTTTCTTTTATATTCTATATTTTTTTAAATAGGTTTAATTGATTTTTATTGTATGACACCAAGATAAGAGGTTATAAAGTTTGCGTCAGCGACACTGACACTAACAACAGCTGTAACAACTCAGAAGTATAATGAAGTTAGAAGCAATGTAAACTTTTATTTTAATATTGGTTTATTATATCAATAATAAAGTTTTCGTAATGATTTATACTTCTGTATATTTTCCGATATCTTGTGCATGATAAATGGTAACTGAAAGTTCTTATATATTACTTCCACAGGAGAAATAAAATAAATTTCCAGGCCATGTTTCTATACTAAAAAATGTCGTCTTATGAACATATGCATTAAGGGTCAACATCCAGTGAGATTGAACGCAACCTGTCTATCATGACTGTAGTACGTATGATTGCATAATTATGTGACGTCACACTAATGCGGTCCATTACAATGATTTTTACTAATATAAAAGTTTTTCTTCAAGCGTATAACAATACTTACATTACATAATGCAACACGTCCTGTAGAAAGAGCCTATTATTGTATTAGTACAAATATTTCTCATTTTTTTCCTAGTACAAAAATGAAATAATGTATCCATGGCAACGAATTAAAATTCTAAATTATGACTTGTCATTAACTGTCATTTTAAAAGTTGACGTCGCGCGTCGAGCTGTTTTTTAAATTTAAAAGCGAAAATGTCTGAAGAAATGCAGTACGTACCACCTGAAATACTTGAAATTGCAAATTCACCTATGACATGTTTCATTGACAAATAAAATGGTTAGTATTACATATATTTTTTTTTACTAAGATTGAACGCTTTTGACCTGATGTCATTTTTCAAAATGAAAGTTTTGATATTTTTGATTTTAACGCTTGAAGAAAAAATAGTATATGTCACTCGGAGTAGAAGGCTCATTATGTGTTTCGCCCAGTTTGCTGCCTCGGATTGCGCCTCGGCTGAGCAAACTTCTGGGCTCAACAATAATGGTCGCCTTCTACTCCTTGTAACATAATATACTATTATTTGTCGAGTGAATGACAATGTGTTTAAGAAAATATTTTTCAAGTAAAATTTCATTAAAAGAACATGTTTAATAAAATGTAGTATATTGTGTGTAATTACATATTAGCCACTAAAGAAAATGAACTTTTTCTTGCGTGACTAATGTGTATTATTGTATAATAATTACAGTCTAGTACAATAAATAACTGTTACTTATCATCAAATTTGATACTATGCTCTGTCTGACCAAATAGTATATTATGTTACTAGGAGTAGAAGGCGACCATTATTTTTGAGCCCAGAAGTTTGCTCACCCTAGGTGCAAGCCGATGCTCCTTGTAACATAATATACTATTATTTGTCGAGTGAATGACAATGTGTTTAAGAAAATATTTTTCAAGTAAAATTTCATTAAAAGAACATGTTTAATAAAATGTAGTATATTGTGTGTAATTACATATTAGCCACTAAAGAAAATGAACTTTTTCTTGCGTGACTAATGTGTATTATTGTATAATAATTACAGTCTAGTACAATAAATAACTGTTACTTATCATCAAATTTGATACTATGCTCTGTCTGACCAAATAGTATATTATGTTACTAGGAGTAGAAGGCGACCATTATTTTTGAGCCCAGAAGTTTGCTCACCCTAGGTGCAAGCCGATGCAGCAAACTGGGCGAAACACATAATGAGCCTTCTACTCCGAGTGACATATACTATTTTCTATTTTTTCTTCAAGCGTTAAAATAAAAAATATCAAAACTTTAATTTTGAAAAATGACATCAGGTCAAATGCGTTCAAGCTTAGTAAAAAAAATATATGTAATACTAACCATTTTATTTATCAATGAAACATGACATAGTGCCACGTCATCATAATGTAACGTTTTCACCTAGCCAGTCGGATGACATATCTCAGGGTAGGTTCTTTCGAGTCCAGAGACTCGTGCCAAGTTGTACTGCTTAAGATGAGACCCTAAATAAGTTGTTATAATCAGTATATCTAGTTTATGGAAAATTATATTAATACATTACCGATAAATAGGTAGGACACTCGTAGAGAAATAAAAGAGAACAATCAAGTCGACATTATTATTTAATAAAGCATTTAAAAAAAAGAAATATTTATATAATAAATATTTGTTTGATTAAAAAAAAAAAATGTTCAATCATATAAGATATTATTATAGCGCTTCGAGCTCTTAAAATAAATGAAATATAACAGGCATAGTTGTAAAGGTACCCATTGCAATTGCATTAAGCTTACACATACTTAATTACTAAATTAATTTTATATATTAATTTTATATATAGCCGTATTTATTAAAACATTATTTACTTAAATTACTATTCAATGGGAAAATTTATTTAATCAAAATATTAAAAAAAAGAAAGATTAATTTAACCGATTACCAAAACCAATTTTTGTGCATATACAAGATCTATCGGTCATAAACAATATATTTTACATATGAAGTAACACTTATCTGATCATCCAAATGTATAGGTAATTTGGCAACGCTCGTACCCATATCCAAAGCAAAACCAGTCCTCGTACAAGGAGTCAAAGGTACATGAAGGTGTGACGAGGGAACGCCTTACTTTAGGGAAAGACTAAGACGTCACCAGTATCATAAAGGAAGCGGTGAGATGTTCACAATCCTATTCTCCATAGAACGAAGAACCTTTCTGCTGCTAAACTAGATGATCACGACAAACTGCCTACATTACTTCAGAATCAGGAATAATAATCCAATATTCGAAAAAGAAAATACCCATCCAGAAAAACCTATAATTTATAATATAACCTTATAATCTATGCTTATCAAAAATGTGAAACATAATAAGAACCAATAACTTACCCTCTTGGGGTTTGGGGAACAAGTTAAGTTGATTAACCACGTGTGGAGTCAATCCAGCATTTCGCTGTATAAAAATACTATAACAGCATTTAATAAAATCCTTTAAAGAATCAATCTTCCATAATACAAATCTTCGATGATTTCACTTTATCGTGATACAAGCGGAAATAACTACAACATTCTTCAGGATACCACACTAGAGGTTAAGTTGCCCTAGGTCAAAAACAACCTTGTCTTGTCACGGCTCTCGAACAAAAAGGGCGAGAAGAATATTTACAAAAGGAATCTGCGCAATTCTACTAAGCGCATTCAATTCACCTCGGAACTACTCCGAACGGTTAAGTGCATTTGATTCACAAAAGAACCGATAACTACTAACTCTAAAAGAGAGTAATCTATCTAAAGAAGATCGTTAAAATATGCTACCAATTCGCTAAGCCTGTCATGTGGTGGATCTCAGATGAAAGGTAATCACACCAAGTACTAAAGTGCGCTATCTTGATTTGCAGAAGAAGCCTCTGCATTAATACCTGCAAAATTAAGCCCATGATGACAATAGACAACTAGCAAGCGTTACCACTTTTCGAGACAGATTACTAAGAAGAAGAAGAAAATTTAACTAAAACTAATATTACCTAATTTTATATGGCTTGGAACACCTAGTGAACAGTATACCCTAAACTGTCACACTTGTGAAAGGATTTAATCCACAAAGAAAAATTCAAAACAAAGGTTTAAAATGCTTGGAAGTGATTAGCCTCCAGATCACCCCACTTGCAACAATATTTCGAGTGGAGATACTCCTCGACAAAACATATTTAAATACTATCGATACATGTCATAATTGAAACGAAAATCTATCACAAGACTTAATCGGGTTTATTTAAGAAGTGTGTGTTCGGAGCAAGTAAGTTCGAACGTATCAGCTAAATGTTTCATGGCGTTAAGTTGGCAACAACACTATGGAATTTACTAACATCTGATTTCTGTTTTCGCAGAATTGTTAATTATGCTATGGATAAACAAATATAAAAATAATACTTAATAACTTATATGAAAGCCAGTTGTTCTCTAGCTTAACTAGGATTTATGTGGTAAGTATTCTAATCAAGTTATTTTAGTTAAAATATAGTATTAATTGTTAGGTTAAAAGCAGTTATTTATTTCCGGCAACAAAAGTTAATTACTGTTTTATATTTCAGATACTTGGAGAATTGATATGGCTTATACTTGTTTAAAGGCATTACAATTACAAAGTACAACTGTCTGTAAAATAAGAAAACAAGATGTGAAAATTAAGAAATGTTTCTAGTATACTCGTACAGCAATAATTATGCCTACCGAATACCTGTGTCACCTTTTACAGTAACCAAGCAACAACCTATTATGATATTCAAATTCCATATGCCTTCTTTGTGACACCCAAGTCTACTCGTAGATAAATCGAAACAATTACAATTATTCTGTCATTTTATTTTCTTTTTTACTTAACGTTCAACATCATAATTACTTTATGGAACTAAGCTGATAACCTTGTATTAGTGCAATAAGTAAACTAATGAGAAGATATAATCTAAGGAACTATTATTAAATAGAAGTTAAATAATGATTCAATTTCTGAGATGCATCGATATGTATACAGTGTGATGTGCAAGTTTTATCAAATTTAATATAAGCTATATTTTACTGAAATGTGAGATATTTCTGAATAAATAGGTTATAAATTTCAACAGATTGTTTTATTTTAATGTACTAGAGTTATATTTTAAATTTTGACAGTTCCAACCGTAACAGATACTCCCCTTCCGTAGTGAAAAAAAAAAAATCGAAGATTTTTTTTTTTTTTTTTTTGTGTATCAAACCCCTTGAGAAAAAAAAAAATATGATTTACCAGCCGAAAAATAAAATGATAAGCAAAGTTTGCTTGCAGTTTAACAACCGAGTGTTCGCTACAAAATGTACTGTAACCCCAACTTAAAAAGAATTATCCGGAATTTTCTCCAGATTAAACAACAATTCGTGTTAGAGATTAGCCTAACTCACTGTCCTAACTTAATCCTATATGAAGCTAAAAAGCATAATAGCCCGCCTCCAGCTATTATTACGCCTATAAAAAAAAACTGGACTAAAAACGCATGAGTAGTCAGTCCTACGACTACCCATATAGCGACGACGACGACGGTGGGAGTACTCCCCAAATTGGCCACGACGACGACCCTTCCGACGACAACCAGCAAGAAACCACAGCAGAACATTGGACCGGGACACGCAACAGTGTTAATCAGGCCTCGACCTGACTAACCAAACCGGTGACCTGCTACGAGCCTGATCCAATCCGACGTTCCAGGCACTCTCCCCCAGTTACACATTTAAGTGAGTCGCCGAAATGCCGCCGCCCCTGGTCTACCTAGAGTCCCTCTTTGTCTACAAGTGGCCATACTGAGGACTCCTATCTCACACAGGTGAATGCCGCGGTGACAGTATTCACAAAACCCCTATCACAGGGCTCGTAGTTCAATACATAACCAACCTAAACTTTTATAACCACATACTCTGAATAAAAAAAATTCTCAAACAATAACGACTAAAATAGGAAAATGTCAAATAGATTATGGAAATACTAGAACTGGTTTTATACTTATTAATCATTAATCGTCTTATCCAATTTCAAATCTTTCACATGCCAACATCCTTTTGAAATACCGTTTTCATCTTCTAGTTCATAAACGTTAATACCAAGTTTCTTTTTAATTTTGTAAGGACCAGTATACTTTTTGCCAAGCTTAGCTGCATAATTTTTAGCAGCACTAGACTGACTGTATTCCTTTTTCCAGACAAAATCTCCTTCTTTTAATTGAACAGGTCTATGTCGTAAGTTATAGTTATGTTTTGTTTTCTCATGAGCTATTTTCAATTTTTCTTTAACAAATTTTCTTAAATTAGCAAGTTTGTTTTGATGTACATTTTCGTCAAGATCATTATTATTACTATTATCGCCTACATTAACACAAACGGTTTTATTTCTTATTTGTTCATATTCAGTACCATCTACTATCATTTCAGACCCAAAATTTATAAAATAAGGAGATTTTTCCGTGACTTCACTCTTAGCAGTTCTATATGCACACGCAAGCTGCGACAAACACATATCCCACTTTTTGTGATTTAATCCCACATAACTAGAAATCATAGTTTTAATAACTCTATTGGCTCTTTCTGTAAAGTTTGGTTCAGGGTGATACAAAGGATTAAGTAATAATTTAACATTATATGTCTTAAGTAATGTATTGAATTCTTTGCTTTTAAACTGTACTCCATTATCACATTTCAAATATTCTGGTACACCGAATAGAAGAAAAACTTGTTCTTCCATGATTTTAATAATTGAACTTGCAGTTGCTTTACGTAAGGGAAAAAGTAATGTAAATTTACTAAAATAATCACAAATAACTAGAATATATTGATAGCCTTTTGTGCTACGTGGTAGAGGACCAATTAAGTCTGTTGCAATATATTGCCAGCATCTTTCTACGTTTGGTTTATTTCCCATTAGACCAGCTTTAAGTTTTTGTTCTGGTTTTTGTTCCGAACAGATTTTACATTTATTTACATATTTAGAAATATCTGTTTTCATTCCTGGCCAAAAATATTTTGATAGAATCCTATGGTAAGTTTTAAATATACCTAAGTGACCACCTGTAGTAGGTTCATCATGATATTTTTTTAAAATGTCATTCCGTTTAGATTTTGGTAGAACAAGTTTCCATCCATCTGTGTCTGAATAATCTTTACCTAAATGTTTATACAATTCGTCACTATCAGATACTCTAAAATTAGGATATTTGAGAGGATTTGAGCGAATTTTTAATATCATATTTTTATACCATGGTTCGTAATCATGAGTTTGTAAATTAATGGTTGATATTTCTGGTACTGCACGACTTAAAAAATCTGGTATAATATTGAATTTTCCAGGACGGTGAATGATTTGAAAATTATACTGTTGTAAGCGAAGTGCCCAACGTCCTAAACGTCCTTGAGGGTTTCTAAGGTTATTTAGCCATATTAAACTATGGTGATCAGTAATAACTGTGAAAAATGTGCCCTCAATATAACAACGTAGTTTTTCTACACTCCATAGTACACTTAAGCATTCTAATTCAGTTACGGTGTATTTTTGTTCACATTTAGTTAGCGTTCTTGATAAATAGCATATTACATGTTCTCTACCGTCATAAAATTGAGTTAATACTGAGCCAAGGGCTTTAGAACTAGCATCACATTGCAAAATAAAACTATGGTTAAAATTTGGACAAGAAAGTATAGGAGCTGTAACTAATAAATTTTTAATTTCCGAAAAAGATTGTTCACACTCTGGAGTCCATTTAAATTTTACTTTTTTACGTGTTAAATTTGTAAGAGGTTCAACTATGTTAGATAAATTTGGAATAAATTTTCTGTACCAGGATATTGTACCAATAAGTCTGCGCACTTCCTTTGGCGTTTTTGGTCTAGGAAAATTTACAATTGCACTTACTTTTTCAGGATCGACATGTAGTCCATTCCTATTTACAACGTACCCTAAAAATTTAAGTTCGCTTCTACAAAATTTACATTTTTCTTTATTTAAAGTCAAATTTGCTTCCTTTAGTTTAGAAAAAACTTCATCTAATATTCTTACATGTGTGTCAAAATCGTTAGTAACTATTACAATGTCATCCAGATATTTTAGAACGTAGGGTTGTAGTTCAGGACCAAATAATTTGTCTACTAAATTTTGAAAAGTAGCGGGTGCATTAGTTAAACCGAAAGGCATTCTTGTAAATTGAAACAAGCCTCTACCTGGAATAGTGAAAGCTGTGTACTTTTTACTGTTTTCGTCCATTTCAATTTGCCAATATGCGCTTTGTATATCTAAAGTTGTTAAATATCTACTATTACCCAATTTGTCTAAAATACTACTCATAACTGGTAATGGATAAGCCCATTTTTCTGTGACAGCATTTAATTTTCGAAAATCGACACAAAAACGGTATGAATTATCTTTCTTTGGGACCATTAATATCGGTGAACTCCAACCACTAGTACTTTTTTCGATAACGCCTAATTCTAACATTTTTGTGATTTCATCATCAATTTTATTTTGCATATATGGACTTACTGGATAGTATCTTTGTTTAATTGGTGGACTGTTAGTGATAATACTATGTTTTACAACTGAAGTGCAACCTAATTTAATGTCTTTAATGGAATCAAAATAATCATTTACTGTTTTATTTAATTGCTCTCTTTGTCCTAATGTCAGATCATCCGCAGTTTGAATAAAGTTAATTTGTGAATTTTCATTAATATTTTCATCACCAAAAATCCATTCTCCTTTTCTAAGGTCAGGTATGAAGTTCATTTTAATCCAAAATATAGTACCTAGTACTAGATCATGGCGTAATTGAGGAATTATATAAGCATTAAACATTTTAATTTTATTTTTTAATTTGATTGGAATTTCCATGTATCCAACAATATCTAAATTTTGGTTATTTGCTACAGTACAAGACATATTACTTAAATTGTAAATTTTAACCCCTAGGTTTTGTAGACATAATGAATTTTTTTCATTTATAAAAATACCATTAGCACCGGAATCCAACAGTCCTTTAATTTCCCTACCATAGATAGATACAGTAACATAAGGATTTTCTCCTTCATCAACATTTTCGATTAAATAATTTAAAATTGGTTTAGCTGTTTTATTAAAATTTTCTACTTCTAAGTCTGTACACATAAAATTAATATTATTACTGTGAAAATCATTATTTAAATTAAATTTATCACTTGCAGATGTTTGGTTATGTTCTTTAACCGATGCTACCCGAGAAACTAAGGCTCGGTCTACACCTAGTCTCTGTGGTAGTTTCCCTGTGGGTTACATCTTATACAGGTGTTACGTGTATAACCAACTAAACCACATGTATAACATTTTAAAACTTTTACTGTGCAATGTTTAGCCAAATGATTTTGACCTTTACATTTGAAACAGACAATAGAGCTATTGTGATTATTATTTAAATTGGAATAATGTGCATTAAATCTGCTATTTCCTCGGCCTTCAAACTGAGTTTCCTCCCTATTTCCAGAAAAACCTTGTCTATTTACTAAATTCCCATTAAAAGATCTATCCCTATTATAATCCCTTCTATCTCTATTAAAATTTCTACTTAATGAATTGTCTCTACTAAAATTTCTGTTTGCTGAATTATCTCTATGAAACTTTCTATTAAATGAATTATCTCTACTATAATCTCTTCTATTGGATGAATTACCACTATTAAAAGTTTTATTAAACGAGTTATCTCTACTACTATCTCTCCTATTCAATGAATTGTCTCTGTTAAAATTTCTACTAAATGAATTATCTCTATTATAAACTATACCGTTATTTGATTTACCATCTATGTTAAATTGTCTATTTAATGAATTATCACGACTGCTATCTCCCTTATTTAATGAATTATCCCCTGAATGACGTTTAGTTTTACTATTGTCTCTACTACCATTATCCTTAAGTTTATTATCCTTGAATGTAACAAATTTATCTGATTGAATGTTGTCTAATTTCTTTTTATGTGAGCTACTGGCATCTTTATATTGTAAATCAACTTCTAGGAAATTTTTATTGTATGATGGAGGAACAAAATTAGAAATATTTCTGTGAGTATCTTCAATCCGTCTACCTAATTGAATCAAATGATCGAGTGAACTAATTTCTATGAGATCTAGTTTGTTTTGATACTCTGGTCGAATTCTTTCTTTAATAATTTGCAATTTCATTCCTTCGTCAACAACAATTGATAATCTACCGAATAAATTTAGCATGTATGCTACATAAATCGCGACAGTCTCACTTGAACCTTGTGTACGAGCTTTTATCTGCTCCCAAATTTTTTCATTTCCACCTCTAAAAAATTCCTCCCTAAAAAGATTACATAATGAATTCCAATCATGAGCTTTATCTTTGACAGCTCTGTAATATACTTTTGCCTCCCCTTCAAAAAGTTCAGCTGATCTCTTAAAAAGTTGTTGCTCTGAGACACCCTTAGATTTGCATAACTCGTCAACCCTTTCCAAAAATGCATTTAAACTTATTGAATCTGATTTTCCGGTAAATGTTACTCCCCATGAAGATATATCAAATTTTTTATCTACAGTTAATGTTAACATTTCCTTTGTAGGAATTTCTTCATCGCCATCATTATTAGTTAAAGACTTTTTAGGAGTGGAAGTGCTTTGAGATTTATCTAAAAGATTTTGTTGAAAAATGATATCTAATGGAATAGATGGGTCATCAGATTTTACTTGTACCGATTCTTGTTTTACTTTAAAGTCAGTAACAATTCTTAAAGCTAAAGTTAATATTTCTTTCCTTGTCTGTATTTCAGTTTCATGTAAAGGTGTTATTCTTTCAATTCGTCCTAACAAATGAGCAAGTTTAGTTTTTATTTTTCTGGTCGTAGAAGGAGTAAGTTCAGTCGTTAACAGTTTTTCTATTTCTTTGATTTTATCCTGACAAATTAATAGTTCATCCCCAGATTTAAAGTTATACTCAGATTTGAAGTTATGTCCCTCAGATTCTAAATTAATTAGTTCTCGTAGGGTAGAAATCAACTCTTTAACGTTACCTTGAGGTGTAACACCTCTAAGAGTTATCTCGTACTCCAACTCTTCCTTAATTAATCTATCTGGTTCCACTTTAAACATTTTGAATGAATATACTATATTTTAAAGTAAGAGATATATAAATTGAAAGTAGCCAGTGAGTTACGTATTTCCCAAACTTGACTGTGCAATAGATTATTTATTTAAATTTATAGATTATGCAGCAAAACCAGGAAAAAAAAATATAAATAGTTACCAAATAACATCAAACGGTGTTGGCAAATGAAGTTCAATGAAGCTGAATGAAGTGGAATGAAGTTGGGCGCCAATTATGCCACGTCATCATAATGTAACGTTTTCACCTAGCCAGTCGGATGACATATCTCAGGGTAGGTTCTTTCGAGTCCAGAGACTCGTGCCAAGTTGTACTGCTTAAGATGAGACCCTAAATAAGTTGTTATAATCAGTATATCTAGTTTATGGAAAATTATATTAATACATTACCGATAAATAGGTAGGACACTCGTAGAGAAATAAAAGAGAACAATCAAGTCGACATTATTATTTAATAAAGCATTTAAAAAAAAGAAATATTTATATAATAAATATTTGTTTGATTAAAAAAAAAAAATGTTCAATCATATAAGATATTATTATAGCGCTTCGAGCTCTTAAAATAAATGAAATATAACAGGCATAGTTGTAAAGGTACCCATTGCAATTGCATTAAGCTTACACATACTTAATTACTAAATTAATTTTATATATTAATTTTATATATAGCCGTATTTATTAAAACATTATTTACTTAAATTACTATTCAATGGGAAAATTTATTTAATCAAAATATTAAAAAAAAGAAAGATTAATTTAACCGATTACCAAAACCAATTTTTGTGCATATACAAGATCTATCGGTCATAAACAATATATTTTACATATGAAGTAACACTTATCTGATCATCCAAATGTATAGGTAATTTGGCAACGCTCGTACCCATATCCAAAGCAAAACCAGTCCTCGTACAAGGAGTCAAAGGTACATGAAGGTGTGACGAGGGAACGCCTTACTTTAGGGAAAGACTAAGACGTCACCAGTATCATAAAGGAAGCGGTGAGATGTTCACAATCCTATTCTCCATAGAACGAAGAACCTTTCTGCTGCTAAACTAGATGATCACGACAAACTGCCTACATTACTTCAGAATCAGGAATAATAATCCAATATTCGAAAAAGAAAATACCCATCCAGAAAAACCTATAATTTATAATATAACCTTATAATCTATGCTTATCAAAAATGTGAAACATAATAAGAACCAATAACTTACCCTCTTGGGGTTTGGGGAACAAGTTAAGTTGATTAACCACGTGTGGAGTCAATCCAGCATTTCGCTGTATAAAAATACTATAACAGCATTTAATAAAATCCTTTAAAGAATCAATCTTCCATAATACAAATCTTCGATGATTTCACTTTATCGTGATACAAGCGGAAATAACTACAACATTCTTCAGGATACCACACTAGAGGTTAAGTTGCCCTAGGTCAAAAACAACCTTGTCTTGTCACGGCTCTCGAACAAAAAGGGCGAGAAGAATATTTACAAAAGGAATCTGCGCAATTCTACTAAGCGCATTCAATTCACCTCGGAACTACTCCGAACGGTTAAGTGCATTTGATTCACAAAAGAACCGATAACTACTAACTCTAAAAGAGAGTAATCTATCTAAAGAAGATCGTTAAAATATGCTACCAATTCGCTAAGCCTGTCATGTGGTGGATCTCAGATGAAAGGTAATCACACCAAGTACTAAAGTGCGCTATCTTGATTTGCAGAAGAAGCCTCTGCATTAATACCTGCAAAATTAAGCCCATGATGACAATAGACAACTAGCAAGCGTTACCACTTTTCGAGACAGATTACTAAGAAGAAGAAGAAAATTTAACTAAAACTAATATTACCTAATTTTATATGGCTTGGAACACCTAGTGAACAGTATACCCTAAACTGTCACACTTGTGAAAGGATTTAATCCACAAAGAAAAATTCAAAACAAAGGTTTAAAATGCTTGGAAGTGATTAGCCTCCAGATCACCCCACTTGCAACAATATTTCGAGTGGAGATACTCCTCGACAAAACATATTTAAATACTATCGATACATGTCATAATTGAAACGAAAATCTATCACAAGACTTAATCGGGTTTATTTAAGAAGTGTGTGTTCGGAGCAAGTAAGTTCGAACGTATCAGCTAAATGTTTCATGGCGTTAAGTTGGCAACAACACTATGGAATTTACTAACATCTGATTTCTGTTTTCGCAGAATTGTTAATTATGCTATGGATAAACAAATATAAAAATAATACTTAATAACTTATATGAAAGCCAGTTGTTCTCTAGCTTAACTAGGATTTATGTGGTAAGTATTCTAATCAAGTTATTTTAGTTAAAATATAGTATTAATTGTTAGGTTAAAAGCAGTTATTTATTTCCGGCAACAAAAGTTAATTACTGTTTTATATTTCAGATACTTGGAGAATTGATATGGCTTATACTTGTTTAAAGGCATTACAATTACAAAGTACAACTGTCTGTAAAATAAGAAAACAAGATGTGAAAATTAAGAAATGTTTCTAGTATACTCGTACAGCAATAATTATGCCTACCGAATACCTGTGTCACCTTTTACAGTAACCAAGCAACAACCTATTATGATATTCAAATTCCATATGCCTTCTTTGTGACACCCAAGTCTACTCGTAGATAAATCGAAACAATTACAATTATTCTGTCATTTTATTTTCTTTTTTACTTAACGTTCAACATCATAATTACTTTATGGAACTAAGCTGATAACCTTGTATTAGTGCAATAAGTAAACTAATGAGAAGATATAATCTAAGGAACTATTATTAAATAGAAGTTAAATAATGATTCAATTTCTGAGATGCATCGATATGTATACAGTGTGATGTGCAAGTTTTATCAAATTTAATATAAGCTATATTTTACTGAAATGTGAGATATTTCTGAATAAATAGGTTATAAATTTCAACAGATTGTTTTATTTTAATGTACTAGAGTTATATTTTAAATTTTGACAGTTCCAACCGTAACAATAGGTGAATTTGCAATTTCAAGTATTTCAGATGGTACGCACTGCATTTCTTCAGACTTTTTCGCTTTTAAATTTAAAAAACGGCTCGACGCGCGACGTCAAATTTTAAAATGACAGTTTATGGCAAATCATAACTTAGATTTTTAATTCATTGCCATGGATACACTATTTCATTTATGTACTAGGAAAAAAATTTTAAAATAATAGGCTTTCTCTACAGGACGTGTTGCATTATGTAATGTAAGTATTGTTATACGCTTGAAGAAAAATATATAAATAGACTCCTCCCCATTAGTTTTATGGTTGCGCAGAACGGTGTGCGCAATAGTCAGTTTTACTCAATGAAATTAATGAAAGCTGTGATAGCCAGCAAATGAAAACCCAACCTTAAAAAAAACGTTTGACCATTTAATCATAATATTAATCGTTTGAATTACATACCTGAATACTTAATACACAAAACATTATAAGGTTAATTCTTATACGTACCTTAATACACAAAGTAAGATATCTTTATGTAAGATAAATCTCAACAAATTCATTAACATAAACAGCTGACATAAATTAAGAAATAAAATATCATAAAAACGAATAACGACAGTTGACCGTTGGGCAATATTTATTCGCGTTTTTAATACGTTTAGCGTTTATGCATTTCGCGACAATCATGACATAAGCTGATTGGTCTGATGTAAAAGTTTAACGCGTTCTCGAGTACCTTGTAGAGTCGTCCTTTGTCAGTCAAATCTAACGGTTGCTTTGTAATTCGGGTTCTATAAATACGACCAACCATAGACTTAATAATACTAACGTATGGACGGAGCATTGTGCCACTTTCCGTTCGCCAGTGTGAGGACGCCATTGAAGAGAGATAGAGCGATATAAATTGAGTGCGTCGAACAAGGATAGCTAGATTTAAGACCACGTGACTGTTATTTCCACAGTCCACAGTCACGTGGCCAAGGTACTTTTTTACACGGCGGATGGGAACATTTTTGCCGAGATTCTTATAAATATATTTTAGCACGATGTAGTGATTTGTGAACCATAAAAATAGGTGCATCTCAGATATTTATGCATTAATAGGTAGGTATCTAAAGAAGGTTAAGGAACAAAATACATAACCTTAAACTCGCATCTATCGGCGTCTCTCTCGAGGTCTCGTCCTCATCACCTCTCTCTCTAGGCTCAGTCCATAGTATTATTAAGTCTATGCGACCAACAGAGAAATTCCATTCAAATTTGGCGGGCATTTTTGGCGCGGAGTCTATTTATATCTTTTCGTCCAACAGTGAATAATATATTTAGAGTACAATTCTGTGAATTTAAAATTATATGACAGATTTCTATGTATCAAAGCAGCCAATAGGCGATATTAATGCTCTTAAAAATAAACACTATTTTTTATCGATCCATTTTTTATACTAAGGGTGTCTCGCGTAAATCTAAGAAAGAAACATAAATTCCAGTCCGATCTAAAACTACTAAACGCTTCTTAGACTTATTATTAAAGTGTGATAATATTACGTGGTATGCATTACTAACTGTATTATAATTATAACCCCTATTTTAAATTTATCTCTGCTAGTACTTAGTTTTGTTTACCATCCGAAATAAATGTTTCTGTTGGATTATATAATACGCCTCATATTCCTCGGGCACATTTTGTATGCTAAAGTCTCTCTTCCCTAGTGCAGTAATGATAACATGAGATTTGTAATTGCTTTCATTTCGTATATTTTAGCATACCTTTTCAAAATATAGTTGGTTACGTATTCTCTTTGTCTTTAACGCAAAGGATTATTCACAAAACCTGGCGTGTATGAAAATGTCCACGTAAAATTAATTCCGCTAGCAATAAATTTTAACCTTTAGGTAGATACATATTTTAATAAAATTTGACGTACGGTCAAGTGAACTAATAAAAAAAGAAACCTTTCTAAATTATTTTGGTTTCGTAGATCATACCATTATTCAAAATTAAATTGAAATGTTATGAACCTCAGGATTAGTGTATAGTTTTTAAATCTTACGTACCCAACAGAAGACGATTTGAAGTTTTTTTGGCGTGGAATCTACCGAACTTAATATTAATTTGGATCTACTACAAGACAGTGTGACTGTATTATTTTTCATTGGTACTTGCTTCAAATGCTATTATTCGGGCCACTCTGCTAAGATGGTCGTCTTAATAATCGAAAGACTACGCTGCTCTTGGCATTGAAAACTATGCCAGCCTGCCAAACATCAGCAGATTTGCAGTCCAAGAAAGCAGTCATATTACATTCACTTCATCTCCATCACACGAATCTGAAATCTACAGTGATTAGTGTGGCTACAGATAATTCATTGGTACTTCCTGGGACTGTCGAGTATCGGTTTGTCAAATAATAATAATAATAATAATAATAATTTTTAGTCCATTCGATAATGACACTCCAGTACACTCCAAGGCTCTATGTCGTATAGTATTAGAAGAGTCAGACGAAGTGTGCCCGACATGATTGTTGACTTAGAACTTCGCTGCCCCGGGTTCAGATGACATAAACAACTGGTGGTGAAATAATTTCCTTCCACCCACCGCCATCTGGCCCGAGTTTTCAAATCATGGTTGAACGAGGGCCGCAAATTCAGGATTGGTTTGTCAAGAGGCGAACTGTGCTAATCCCCAAAAAGGGAGATCTGTCCGACCCAAAAAATTACAGGCCAATCACCTGCTGCAAATTATTTACTCGTATCTTGTATACCAATATGTTGAGATCTGTTGATCCGGTCTACCAACAGGTAAACGAAGAGTGTGGTGGTAAGAAGGGCCTGGCAGGTTGTAAGGAAAACCTGCTGATAGACCGCTATATTATATAGGATTCTGTACAATACAAGCGGAATCTATCAATGGCTTGGATTAATAATTATCGGGAGGTATTTGATACAACATCTCATCAGCTATTGCTACACTTGCTCAGATGACTTGCGGTACCAGCACCACTAGTGAGATGCATGAACTCTTACAGCCTTGGAGAACTCGCTTTACCATAACATCCGGTGCCGAGCAAGTATCGACAGAGTTGGTGACATTTAGGAGAGGAGTGTTTCAGGGTGACTCTTTGAGTCCGCTCCTCTTCCGCCTGTCACTACTGCCGCCATCTGTTGGACTCCATTAAACCCGCAGGTATCAGTGTGAGCAACCCAGCAACCGGAGGCTTAGGGTTACCCATCTATGTTATTTGGATAACCTTAAACTCTATGCTTCTGGTGAGCGAGAATTTCAAAATGCTCTAAGGGTGGTCGAGGAATACATGCTGGCAATTGGCATGGGGTTTGAGTTGAACAAATGCGAAGTCGTCGACCTCAAGAGATGACAATGCGGGAAATTGCGCGAAGATGTGCAGCTCACAGACGGAAGCATCCTACATCTGCATGCCCACCTGGGTGTGAAACAACCCCACATCCAGGATGTGAACCAAATAAAGGATTCTCTCCGTGGCAAGTACAGACATCGACTCCGAAAGATTTGGTCTTCTGAACTTTCGAGGAAGAACAAGGTGTCACTAATATGATTGCCGTTCCGATTCTGCTCTACTCCTTTGGAGTAGTCAAGTGTGGCGAGTAGGTAGATGAGCTGCGCCAATTGGACAGATAGCCACAAGATGATGAATATTCATAGGAGGATTCATCCTAGGTCGTCCATTCCTCGTGTGTACCTTCCACGTCAACGGGGGGGGAGCATGGCTTATTATCTGCATGTCCGATATATGCGACGTCGGCCAACATCCACCGACATAACGCGGCTTTACGAGTGCTATACTCGTACTACCATCTTCGGTACTCGTACGAGATAGACTAAACACCCTGTATTTTATTGCCTTTTTCGACATAGAATTTCCTACAGAAATAACAGAGAAACGTGGGGAGGGAAAGTTAAGTAGATCACCCTGTACATTAAAGAATTTAGATAAAAAATGGATCCGGGAAAGTTACTTTTCCAGCCTGGACCGGAAAGGGAACTTTCTTGTACTTACTGGTTTCTAATGTTGCCTTAGCAACGGACATGGTTGCTTACCAATGGACATGGTTGTTTAGCAGTGGACATGGTTGCTTACCAGTGAACATGGTTGCTTAGCAACAAACTAAAACACTAGAATTGGGTATTTAGGGGTCTCAAATTACGCCGAGAAAGTAAACATTCTTAAGCGATTTCAAAAAAGTTATATTTATTAAAAAAGTCACATTTAATAAACTGTCAAAAATGACATTATGTAAATATTTAATTTCAATTTTACAAAGCAGCCTCGCGTCATTTGGGTATAGGTATGCAGTATCACAAAGTATCACTTTCCGCACTTGTTAGGAATATAACTAGGAATATAACTATTTTAAGTATATTCGGTTTCCAATTTAGCTTAATTTTCGTAATCATGCAGGGTGAACCCCAACTTATTTATATAATTTTAAGGGATGGTAGGTCCGTTAATGGTAAATTATAAAAAAAAAATTAAAATCCATCTAAATTTTGAAAACATAGCAACTGACCTATATAAATCTAAAATAAAATAAGATCGGTCGAGTCACATCATTTACTTACTGCACCACTATCAATTAACATTGCTTAGAAATCTGTGGAACGCATATTTTTCATACCATTTATTTACACAAGCATCAAACGTGCCGATGTCTCTGCCTTCAAATCCGCATCGCGCCGAACAGCCGCTAACTTTATTAGCGGCTTTTTTGTGAAGTTTTTTTTGGATAATTTATCGTTCGAAGTACATGCAGCCCCAAGAGAACTTTGTTGGTGATTTTATGGTTTTTTTTTATATCTTTGGAATTTGTAATAAACAAAGCATGTTGTTCACCTCATATGTGGATCCGTAGAGATATGCAGTGGTTCTCAAAAGTTCAATAGATTTTTACGTAAGGTAGGTCAGTTTTCAAATTCGTACAATTACATCAAACCTACCCAACCCAAAGTTAAGTATAAATTTCCGGTGGGTCACGTTAAAGTTTTGAATATTTTGAAGAACAACGCTGAAAAGCACAGTTACATTGAACAGAAAATGAAGATATAATCAAATTTTTGAAGCATTGCGAGAGCGGAATAATGTCAGAATGGCCGTGTTAGATCCATTAAGAAATTCCAATTTAGCGCTCTTATCGCAATGTACAAACATGGGAGCCAGGGTAGGTGACTTTGAGAAAATATGACTATGAACCTGTCGTGGTCGAAAGAGACGACGCACGGCGGTGGCTTACGAATTATTTAATCTAACAATATTATCATAAACATTAGAACTGTACATCTTTTTGTTTACGGGAAGGTATACCACAGGTAATAAGACCCCCTTTATCCCTGAAGACTCTGATGAGTCTTGTGCTGGAGGGGGCTACACATTTAGAGACAAGGTGCACACACCCAATATTCGAGTATACTAGGAATAATTGTCGGAAAAAATCCCAGTACCACGGCCGGGAATCGAACCCGGGACTCCTGGCTGAGAATTAAGTGTCCTTGCCTCTCAACCAACCCGCCATATTTGTACTGCATCATTTAACCCGTGGTCATCATGTAACAAAACTACAACTAGTGCTACAAATAACTCTGATACCAATAGGACCGCAGACGGTAGTTTTAATTTAGTTGCGAATTTCGAAAAATTGATTTCTTATGACTTATGTGTGAACTTCGCTAATCGGTTAAAATATAAAATTAACAAACAGTTTGGAAACCATCAAAATAAAATATCTGAAGTTACTAAATATAAATTCCCTTAATTATAATGTTGATTCCAACTGTAAAGTTACTAAATGTTTTGAAGGAAAATATGATTCTACTGAGCAGCTGCTCAAGGTGAATGCACTTAGATTTCATGGTCTCACTGAAGTTGAAGGAGATAATGTAAGTAATACCATAATTACCTTTATTAACACAAGACCTTAAGTTCACTTACTATCCGTGATATAACAACGATAGACATTTTGTATTGGTAGACATAAATATTCTACTGTCAAGCCCAGAAGCATTAAGGTATTTCAAAATATTAAAAAAAAATCGAAGTTTTTAAAATCAAAAAGGATGCTTATAAATTCGGAGTTTACTATATTCGATGACCTGATTCCCAACGATGAAATTCTTATTTCTGCGAAGAAGAAATTTGGATAATGTAAGGAGTGATCGGCAGGAGAAAAAGTTTATGTTTGAAGTTATTGAGATCATAAGAAAACTATAATTAATTCAATACATAATTTGTGCCTCTGTGTAGAGATGAATTGGTGTTGGCAATAATAATTATATTATCATTTTTTTTTCTGATGCATTGTGCACTAGGACCCTGCTCAATTCCGGTATTTTGATTCCGGATTGTGAAATTGTCCGAAATGATCGTGAAGGCCAGAGTGGTAGTGTAGCTTCTTATTTAAAAAATTGATATAAATATTGGTAATCAGAATAGCTCGTTGAAACCTCTGCGAATAACCATCAAAATATTAGGTACAAAATTGTGCTTGGGTACTTTGTATAAACCACCGAATACAAATTTTAATTTATGCATATCATTTAGAAAACGCTTTAGTAAATCTGCTGAAGGAATTTGATTACGTCTTATTTGGAGGTGATTTTAAAATTGATCTTTTAAATACTGATTATTATAATTTTTCATTAATTAAATAATCCTTTAAATAAATACAGGTTAAATCAAATTATAACTTAACCTAGTAGAATAACAACTGAGGTGTCATAATTGCTTATAGATATTTCTACATGTCGTGAAATTTTATCTAATAGAAAATTATTGATATTTCAGATCACTACATGATATTTCAGATCACTACTTACATCACTGCAACTGTAAATTAAAATGAATGAAACATTTTATAAATATAGAACATGCAGGGACTCCTAATTTAACCACGATCTACTTTTGTATAATTTACATGTTTATTTGAATTTTACTTGAACTTGAAGAAGTTAATGGCATGGTTAATTTTTTCCATGGTAGTGTTTGGAATCTGTTTGACACTCATGCTTCCTTCAAAACCGTTAGACTAACTAAACCTCAAACTACCTAACTTACCAAAAATCTTAAACTTATGATGCAAATATTACATAAAACTCTAGCTAAATATGAAAAACTAAGAACTTGTGTGCAGAGAGCATAATATATAAATCTTAGAAATGCAGTTAAAATGGCAATTAAGTTTAAAATTAAAGTATATTTAAATCATGATTTGCTTCGGAAATAGATGGAGGGAGAATAATTATGGAAGCCGTAGATGTGGTTCGGACTCCACATGAAAATGTACGGCCTCGTCACTCTTTCCCAACACAAAATCCTAGGATTTTCCAGGAGTTACTTTGGTGACTTGAAAGGAGATTAGGAAAACATTTAAGGAGTGGTATTGACTCTACCTATATTAATAGGATTTGGTCAGGTTTATCGTAATAATTTACTTTCACATCCGTTAATGCAGAAAATGTTAAAAAAATTTTATTTAAAATAAAAACAAACGCAGAGGATTCAGATATAGTTTAGGTATGTATTAAAATATTATTTAGTTAGTTAGTTCCATATTTAAGTAATCACATTATCTTAATTATTAACATATTTAAGTACTGGTATTTCCTAGACTATGGAAAAATGCAAATGTCATTCCTGAGCCAAAGAACAAAAATCTTTCTCTTCTTTCTTATTTAAGGGACATTACTTCTCTAGCAGTTATTAGAAAAGAATGTTCAAGAACAGCTAGTGAAAAACCATAAAAAAAATTATCATTGGGTCAGTTTAGTTTTCACTGTACTGCAGTCTATTATGTTTTAATAGTTTGGGGTGGTGGTAACAGTTCAGTGTCAACCAATGTAAAAATTATTAAGAAAAAAATCCTTAAAATGATCTTTATGGAGTTTAATGTTATGTACCTCAAAGAATTATACAGCGTGTACCACTTTTAATGGCCCCCCCTTCACAACTCATTTATTAGTTATCCGATTTCAACCAAATTTATATTACTATCAATGGCCTTTGGTGTGACCTTTTTGAATTAAACAAAACTTATTTTTGTCAGTGGAGTGCATTTTTATTAAGAAAAACGGGGTCAATTTTTCGAGAAGTCACATTAGGCATTTTTTTACAGAAAAACTAATGCAATGCTTTGGAACCCCCTATGTTCAAAATTTTACTACATTTTGATTAAGGGTTTCCGAATAACGGGCACCGTGAAAATACATTTTTTCAGTCGTAAATAACTGATAACTTGAAAACGGTTTGCATTTCGAGAAAAAGTCATTCCTTATTTTCAATTTAAATTGATTTACTCTATCTCCCTATGCCTTCAAAAGTTTCAAATGCTGCAAGCAAAAATTTTTCATTGGACGATAAGAAAATATTTTAACCGGTTCTGTATTATTTAGGCATAAGTGATAGAAAATGATCTTATGCGATAATAAATCAATTTTATACTAAAAGAAAAAAACATTGCTTGATATTAAATTAAATTATTTTTCGAAAAATAAATCGTTGTCAAGTTAATTAATTACGACTGCGGCATTTCAAACTTTTGAGTACATGATGTTATAGAGTGAATCAGTTTACATTGAAAATGACGAATGACTTTTTCTCGAAACGCAAACCGTTTTCAAGTTGTCAATTATTTACGACTGAAAAAATGTATTTTTACTGGGTCCGTTATTCGGAAACCCTTAATCAAAATGTTGTGCAATTTTCGGAATGGGTGTTCTAAAGCATACTGATTAATAATACTGTATTCGTTTTTCTGTAAAAAAATGCCTAATATGACTTCTCGAAAAAGCGACCACTATTTTCTTAATAAAAATGCACGCCACTGACAAAAATAAATTTTGTTTAATTCAAAAAGATCACACCAAAGGTCACTGACATCGATCCAAATTTGGTTAAAATTGGATAACTAATAACTGAGTTGTGAAGGGGCGCCATTAAAAGTGGGACACGCTGTATATATGTATTTTAAAAATTAATTAATCAATTAAAATATGACTTTAAAAATAAAAATTAATTATTCTGATCCATATTTAAGGCGATCACAAGATTGCAGTTTTTCCGTAATACCAAAAGCCAGAAAGGTTGTAGGTCAGAAGAAGTTTTATTTTATGTCTTTAAAGTATGTAATTAGCTACCTTTTTTTTAATCACTTATTTAACGTCGGCCTATTTCCGCTACGGAGGCCAATCACCGACGCCAATCAGCTACCTTTATATCTTAAAAATATTAACTATACATATTTGATATTTGACACAGTAGAGCTACTACTTCATTTATTGTAACTGATCATATATCTCAAGCTTATAATAATAAAAATTTATGTTTAATTTTGTACCCTTCGCCACTCTATACCGAATTTCTTTTTCTAGTTCTATTTCTAGTTAAAATATACTGCTATGTGGTACTACAGAGAGATAAGAATATAGTCTACAGAAAGTTCAAAATTTCTGTATTCGGTTCAGTTATAATACTTGTACGAAAATTTACTCATTTATATCGTGCATTTGGGGAATCCCAATAGTTTAATTTGTGTATGGCTTGTCTAGTACTTATATAAAAGAAATAACTTTAAAGTACATAATAGTGCATATTGGGCTAATCAAAGGTAGTGACATTCATAGTGTTAAATTAGGAGAACCCTCGACCAGGATTATCGACCCCATTGCGACACGAGGATTCTATTTTTTTCAATAGTTCATACGTCAATATCAAAGAAAAATTCTATTGCGACTGACGTCTATCTCGTTGCTAAAGGGGTGAAACAAATTACTGAAGATGTAAAAAAATGGGTCATAAACTCATAACGTAATAGTTATTCGATTAACCGAGCTCGGCCGCGGATGCATATTAAGCAACGAAGTTTTCAGGGATACGAGAGGAAGGTTGGCTCAAACCCTCCGGAAAGTTCGGTCAAAAAATCCTCCGGGGAGTAAGGGCCTCCGGAAAGTACATTCTTTCGGCAAAATCGATCTTTTTTAAAAATTCACATCTCGGCTGATATCGAAGCAATTTACGATGTTCGACCCTCTACCTTGGATTTCTTACCAGAACAACCTCTCGGCGGCTTTTTGCATTTTTTTCAATTTTGTCCATGTTTTGCAATTTGAAAAATTATAAGGATGGATTTAAGATCGGGGTTGTTCTGCCAGGTTTGAGTGTCATTACTTTAACATGAGGTAGAAGCAAAAGTAAACAAATAAGTGTTACATGGAAGTTTATCGCTGCGTTAAATAAGTCACTCCCAACAATCCCCAAAACATCTTAACATCGAGAAGCACGTCGAACAGCTTATTTATATATTATTATTATTATTATTATTATTATTTCATTTTGTCTCGTCGAAATATCCTATGAAAATCCTATGAAAATCATATGTGACTTAAAATTTTGTCGTTTTTCGCAATTTACAAAGACAGGGGTGATTTGGAAAGAAGCAAAATAATAGGGTATGTTCGACTCCTCTCTTAATGCTTGATCCAACGATATGTCACACGGTTACAGTACAGACAAAATGTACCGAAATTAATAAAATAAGCAAGAAAATTGCGAAGTCTTTAACTCTATACTTATTATTAATTATGTAATTATTGAAAGTGAATTTTCATTGCATCGAGTTATAAGGCAGACAAATAAAACTTACGAAGACATTTGTGCAACGTATGTTGCAAAACAATTTAGGCAAAATTCAGTAATCGAATCCCTCCCTCAAGAAAAGTTTTTGTCAAATGATATAAACGAAATCCAATTAATTTCAATGTTGTCAAAAAGTCTTTATATAAAAGATTCTTTGTAAAACAAGCTGTAGATGAGGAGGATTCACCTATTTTTGAAACAGTAATTGAAATATCAAATAATGGAGGAACATCTGTACCTAGTCGGTGAGGACGTTGTTCGCCTCGTTCTATTAATCGTTTTGATTTCAGAAGAAAAAGATATATTTTTCATAAGGCCAGGAACAGGAAAAATTAAATTGAAAATTCTTTCTTCGTTAGAAATCCAGAAATCACATGAGCGTATAAAAAATTCAATTTTAAAAATTCAATTTTACTGGCTGATACCTTCAGTGGTTGTGATACCACTTCTACAATATTTCAGAAAGGAAAATTAAAAATCTTCAAATTTCTTCAGACAGAAATGCAGTTGGTTAATGTAGTGAGAACTTTCAATGACAAGAATTCAACCCTCATGCATAAGTAAAACAGGCTGGTGAAACTCTTTTCCTACTATATACCAATATATATCAATTCAAAAAATCGCTGAAAAAACAAAAATCTAAGTTGGAATTATTACCGCCAACTTCAGAGGCAGTCACTCACCATTAATTTACCAGTATTCTACAAAATTCAGAAATGGCTTGGCAATGAAAAATATCCAAAACAGGGGGGTAGAAGAAAATTAAAGGCTCCTTACAACCTGTGACAATACTTTTTGTGCCAACACCAGAATCAATATTGCAACTTATGTTCTGCAACGCAACAGAAATTCATACATGGATAAAATTATCGAGGATCTAAACGACGCAGGAGATTTAGATGCAATCGACGAGAATGCGGAAACTAATTTAGAAGATATTGTCCAGGACGGATGTTATCGATTCCGATATTCTTTAGATAGGAAGTATGTTTCATTTAATACAATATAAAATTTTAATCTACTAGAAAATCCTCACTAATACAATGATTATGTACTTTTCCATTTTGCAGAATATACTCACAGATAATCAAGCAGTAAATAAAGGAAACAAACGTAAAATTGGGAAAAAAATTTTAATGAAAAATTCAAAAATTAATATTTCATTTTTTATTTCCATAAATGAAAATATAACATATATAATCATTCTTATTTTTTGAAAATTTTTCATGGTTGAATTGACAATTTTTATTGTACATGGACGACCGTCTTTAATGTGAACAGGCCGGAGTGTACGATATGGCAACGCTGCAATCTTAAACTCTGTCAGTCTGGTCCTAATAATATTATGTCATAGACTTAATATTAGTATTATTAAGTCTATGTATTATGTGAATAGTCATTACCGGGTTCACATTAAAGCAGGTCGTCAAATAGGCATAGCGTAAACACAATATGACGTTTATGTATGTATTTATTAATTAAACAATGGTAAGGTGCAATAATGTTTTGTTAACATTTTATTTTCAAGAGTAACCTGGCATTTCATATCTTCAGTAATTTTATACGGGGAATATTTTCACAGCACAATTTATAAAAGACAACTTCATTAAATATGCTGGCAAATTCGGAAATATTTGGGGCACTGCACCAGACACTAACATAAACTTTTCCATTTCTCTCCCCTTCCACACACCGTAAGGATCTTTGTATCTTTCAGATTTGGATATTGCACTGTCATAAAAATGTTTTATGCACAATACTGAATATTTTGTAGGCTGCCAATTTTTTTCAGAAATGTTCTTTAGCCACTGTTTCCTCAGTTCTCGTTCTTTGGGAAATCTAAAGACTGGGACATAACCTTCAGATGAAGAACTATAATTGCTCTTACACCCAGGTACACAACATTTATCCGGCATATTATTGTTTTCAGACCCCAGACCTACAATTAATTAAAATTATTTTATTGGTTTTGGTAGTTAAAAGTGAATTAAAAATATGACATGCATAAAAAGTCATGTTAAAACGTAATTTGACGCACAAGAAGTGATTTCAGGTGCGAACGGTACGATAAATACCCATATAATTAATTAAAGTAATGACTACTTACTTATTAAACACAATTAGTAAAATTACGCCAAGATAGAAACACTTTTTACGTATTAAAACACCAATTTATTCCTGCCGAAATACTGCACAACTGTTTTGTTTTGCGTCAAAAACGGACTGAACTACACGTTGCCACATTTCCATATACCGGCCTGTCTGAAGCCGGCCATGGTACATCCCACGTATTTTCAAGATGGCGGCTGCGACACACCCCTTACGGTTCAGGACTCTTCAGTTTCTTGAAATATATGAATTTTTAAACGTATTGTAATGTATAACAGTATAACTAGTGCCCATGTGCCAAATGGCTCATGTGCCCTCATCTCCCCTGAAACCTACATCTTAATTTTAGTATAAGTATGTTAAGGTAAATAATGTATCACATATTTGTTATTTGCTATTTAATTTATTATGTTAGTTTAGTTGATATTGTAAATAGGTATTTGTTATTAGATTCTAACTAGGTTAATATGTTAGCAGTTGTTAAGTAATGTTTAATAAGAAGAGAACTGGGAGTTCTCGAGAAAGGTCTAAAAGAAGAATAAACTGTTAGACTAGAACGATGTACGAAGTTTTATTGATTAAATAAACGTAAGTTATCACATGGCGATCCTGCCAGTCCGTGTGAATTATCACATGGCTATCCTGCGAATCAAGAATTAAATTATATGGAAATGGAAATTCTATATGGAAATGGAAATGGAAATTAAACTAAAGATGACATAATAGTAGTAGTAAAATAATAATATGGATAATGGTAATAATTAATGGTAATATGGTAATAATAATGGTATAAAATTGTATAGTATATTATAAAATGGGAAGCAGCCAGACGAAGGAAGAAATTATTGTAGCTGGAAATAGTGGGGGCCAAACAGCCACTCTTTCCTTAGGGAAGCTGTCAACCAGAGACATTTTGGAGATTGTCCTAGTATTATTAATGGCAGTAGCGGTCCTAGTTTACTGCTACCGAAAATGTAAACGACGACTGGAGAAGAAAATCCGACCAGAAATCACGGCGAGCCAAGAGCTGGTGTAGATGCTGCTGCTAGACAGTTTTTATTTTTAGGTACATATAATTATGGTCAAAATAAGGTATGGTGTAATCATGGTTAAAAAGGACGAGTTGCCGTATAAACAGGATAAGGGAGAAAAGGAATGAATTTAACCAAGGAATTCAGATACCTACTAGAGGAAAAACTGTGTTTTATAGGAATTTAAATAAGGATAATAGTATAAGACGCAAGGACATTGAATTGACAAATCGTAAGTGTAAGAAATTTAGTAAATTTAGGAATACTTTTGTGAAGCTAAGAGATTTGTGTAATAGTTCTGAGGTAGATAGTAAGGTTAGGGAAGATTCTAAAGCTTATGCTCAGCAAATTACTAAATATTTGGAAGTCATTGAGTCGATTTTAAGTGAAAGGCAAGAGTCATCGCGCACTGAACAAGCTGACGCTGGTGGAAAAGTGTTGGATAATATAGATTCAGATTCATCAATTTCAGAGTGTTCAGATACCGAAGTAAATATGTCTGAAAAATTTGACTTAAAAACCGCGGTAAATTTACTGCCGGTTATGAACGGGAGTGAATCAGTCACGAAGCAACTTGTAGATGCTATTGAATTATATGACTCTATGGTGGACGCTAGTGGTAAAAGGTTGTTGACAACGTTTGTTTTAAAAAGAAATTTGAGCGAAGGTGCAAAAATTAGACTTAGTAAATCTTACAACTCAAACGCAGCATTAATTTCTGATTTAAAAACTCATTTTATTACAAAGAAATCTGTAGCTTGTTTGTCAAATCAATTGAATAATATTAAGCAAAATTCAAAGTCAATTGAGCAATTTGGTAAAACCATCGAGGATTTATTGACGGATCTGACCATCACTCAGAGCGAGGGTGTTGAAAGTAGTGTAGAAATTTTAGAAAAGGTGAATGAAAAAATAGCCATAAATAGTTTTGCGAACGATTTACGGAATAACGAATTAAGAACTAAAGCTCGCAATTATTCTAGACTATCTGACAAGGGGCGAAAGACGAGGAAATTCCAAGTCAAAATAGCAATCAAATATTTCATACACGTGGAAATAAAACAAATTTTAGATATAATAATAAATTTGTTAGGTCAAGCGGTTCTGTAGTCAATCGACATAGAAATGATATGACAAGTACAAATTTTAATCCAAATTTTAAAAGTCATTCTCGAGGTAACAATAGGGGTAGTTTTAACAACCAACCTCGATATAATAATTTTTCGGGTAATAAGAGCCGAAGATCATATTATGTATCAGATAAGAATGATCCGAATGGTCACAGTACAAGCGTTGGGTTAAATGAGATTCCTCAGGGGGAACCATTTTTTCGAGGCCCATCGAGATATTAGTAACTGTAAAATTTTTTCAGCAAATGGATTAAACTTTGTTACATTTGATTATCATAATACTAAGTTAAAATTGTTATTAGATTCGGGGGCATCAGTTTAATAAATATTTAGCAAAAAATGAAAAGATCGATTCATCAAGAAAAATTAAACTAGATGGAATAGCTGGTTCGACTATTTCTCAAGGTGTAGTCTCACTTTCATTAAATATAAATAAATTGCAATTTAGTCATCAATTTCTAGTAATAGACGACCTTGACAATGAAGTACATGGCATAATTGCACTAGATTTTTTTAACGATTATGCAGCAATTTTAAATTACGAACAATTTGTATTTACTTTCTGGGTAAATAAACAACAAGTGTCCATGCCAATACACTCTAAGCACTCGTGTTTAACAGTACTGCCTGAAAAATGCGAAATAATAAAATATTTTCGTGTCAAGACGGATGAACCCTACAATACATAAGTTAGATAATTATGAATTATGTGATTTTCTGGAGAAAAAAATGTTTCAATTGATAGAGCCTGTAAATTACTAGATACACTTAAAATAAGTCATTTAAATAGCGAAGAGAAAAGTGCAATAGAAAAAATTTGTGTTAAATATTCGGAAGTTTTTCACCTAGAAAACGATCCACTGTCTGTCACTAACATTTATAAAGAAAGCATACGGTTGAATAAAAATGCAAAACCCGCGTATATAAAACGCTATAGGTTGCCACACGCTCAAAAAGCGGAAATACATAGGCAAATTGAGGAAATGCTAGGAAAAGGAGTAATAGAAGAAACTAGGTCTAGATTGTCGGCGCCTTTGTTGATAGTTCCGAAAAAGGGAGATCAAAATGGTATTAAAAAGTGGAGAGTAGTTGTAGATTATAGGCAATTAAATAAACAGATACAGGATGATAAATTTCCATTGCCCTGCATTACAGGAATCTTAGATTCTTTGTCAGGTACTATGTATTTTTCTCATCTTGATTTATCTCAAGGTTATTATCAGATCGAACTCGGTCATTCTAGTCGACAATACACAGCTTTTACGACAGATCGAGGTCAATATCAAATGGCAAGACTGCCAATGGGGTTGACAATTAGCCCTAGTGCTTTTTCACGAGCAATGACAATTGCAATGTCTGGATTAAATTACGAGAGTTGTTTTGTATATTTGGATGATTTAATTGTATTTGGAAATAATTTGTTAAATCATAATAGAAATTTAGTCAAAATTTTACAAAGATTACGGGAGGTAAACTTAAAATTAAATCCTAATAAATTTTTTAAAAAAGAAATTCTTTATTTAGGACACACAATTTCAGCTGAAGGTGTCGCACCTGATCCTTCAAAAATTGAAGTAGTCAATAAATTGCCGGTTCCAAAAGATTCTCACGAGGTGAAACGTTTTGTTGCTTTTGCAAATTATTATCGCAAATATATTAAGAATTTTGCGCACATTGTTTCACCACTTAATAATTTAACAAGAAAAAAAGTTCAGTTTGTTTGGACGAAAGAATGCCAAGAATCTTTTGAGAATTTGAAATAAGCATTAACTACCTCACCCGTGTTACAATATCCAAATTTTGCACCAGACAATTGTTGTCAGTTGCATACTGACGCGTCTAGATCTGCACTAGGATGCGTATTGTCGAACGGAGACGGCAGACCGGTAGCATTTGCTAGTAGATCTCTTAATAAATCAGAAAAGAATTACAGCGCCACGGAAATCGAATTACTAAGCATATCTTTTCTCTAGGCAATTTGAGGTATATACTGACCACAGACCACTAGTATATTTGTTTGGAATGACGAACCCCTCGAGTAGATTGATAAAATTTAGATTAGCTCTAGAAGAGTATGATTTCATTGTAAAATATATTAAATGTAAAAATAATGTAGTCGCAGATGCACTTTCACGAGTGGTGATATCATCTGACGAACTGAAAAGTATGGGTAAAAATGTAAATATGGTATGCGTCACAACGAGAAAACAAGCCAGAAACTCTGGAAATAATACTCAAGGTACTTTTAGAAAAGGAAACTGCGACAATAGAATTGATCACCCTGGTGGTAGTGGAATTGCTAAAACGGCCTAAAGATTTTTTTCAGTTAAGTCCAATATCCAGTTTAAAGTTTGATAAACTTGTAAAAGACAAACAGTACGATTGTCAAGTAGGAAACTTGTTAGGTATTAAAGATTCGCGAATCATTTATTTAAAACAGAATCTTCGATCGGTATTAGACTTCGGTACTATGCTGAGAAACCTGAAAAGTATTTATGATAAGTATGGAATTCCTGAATTAATAATTTAAAAAAATACGAAGTGCGCGCTTCATAAAGAATTAATTGAAAATATTGTAAAGTTTCCAAATTAAATAAAAAATATAGGCATAAATATATCTATAGTAAAAGACGTGGAACATATAACGGATTATGAGACTAGGCAAATTATAATAAATTATTATCATATATTACCCACTGGGGGACATGCAGGGATAAATCGCATGTATAACAATATAAGAAAGAGCTATTTTTGGGTAGGTTTACATAGCGATGTAGAAAAATTTGTAAAAAAGTGCGACGATTGTCAACGGTATAAATATTCAAAACCAAATAAGGAGCCCATGATGATTACTTCTACTGCGTCGTCAGGATTTCAAAAAGATTACATAGATTTGGTAGGTCCTTTGGAGGAAGATTCGGATACCAATCGATACATTCTGACTGTGCAATGCGAGTTGACTAAATTTGTAGAAGCGTATCCACTACAAAATAAAAAAGCTTACACAGTAGCTAAAGCTTTTGTGGACAATTTTATTTTGCGTCACGGCATTGTGGAAGAGATCGTTTCAGATCAAGGTACTGAATTCTCCGTTAATTATTCAAAATTTAAACAGCATGCAAGGCTCTGGATTCTCCAGAATGATAATATGAAATTATATTTGCAAATCTTAAGCACACTCTGACTTCTGAGAATATTCCCCTCTTCCCCTGTGTCTAGTTAGTAAGTTTTTAGGTTATTATATAAAGCACCTATAAATATTCTATAATTATATATTTTAGTATTAAATATTTAGTTTGTAAATTATTATTTTACATATTTTTGTTCATGATTCATCACCGTTATATATTCTAGTAAATAGTATATTTAATTTTATAAATATCGTTAAATATGTCACGCACAGACTTTGTCTATGTGGCAACTTATTATTTTTATAAACATATAAACATTATAAACATTATAAATAAATAAATAAATAAATAAATTCTTAGCTTCCATTTTTAAGGAGATATGTGAACTTTTGGGAATCACAAAGTTACAATCCACGGCGTATCATCATGAAACCTTGGGTTCACTTGAAAATTCGCACAAAAATTTAGGGTCTTATTTGCGTATGCAAGCGGCAAAACATGCAAACGCTTGGAGCTCATGGGTACCGTACTGGTGTTTTGCGTACAATAACACGGTACACACTGAAACGAAATATACACCTTACGAGTTAATTTTTGGAAAAGCGGCTAGATTACCTTATAATTTGAGTGAAGGGCCAGACCCGCTGTATAACTTCGATGATTACCCTTTAGAATTAAAGTATCGGTTGCAACAATCTTGTACCGATGCGCGGAGGAATTTAATTGACTCTAAACTAAAACGAAAATCGAACTATGACAAAAATAGTAGGAGCATAAAATATAAAGTAGGAACAAAGGTTATGTTAAGAAACAACCCTACGAATAAGTTAGAGCCCATTTATAAGGGACCATATGAGGTTGTAGAGGAAAAACCTCCAAATGTAGTAATAAAGATAAAGGATAAGTTAGTTAATGTACATAAAAATAGGTTAAAATTAAAATAAATTTTTTTTTTGCTTTTTCCGAGGGAGATGTAATGGTATAACTAGTGCCCATGTGCCAAATGGCTCATGTGCCCTCATCTCCCCTGAAACCTACATCTTAATTTTAGTAATTAGTATAAGTAGGTTAAGGTAAATACCTAATGTATCACATATTTGTTATTTGTTATTTAATTTATTATGTTAGTTTAGTTGATATTGTAAATAGGTATTTGTTATTAGATTCTAACTAGGTTAATATGTTAGCAGTTGTTAAGTGATGTTTAATAAGAAGAGAACTGGGAGTTCTCGAGTCTAAAAGAAGAATAAACTGTTAGACTAGAACGATGTACGAAGTTTTATTGATTAAATAAATGTAAGTTATCACAGTATATGTCAAGTTTCGACGAATTCGCTATGTTTTTGTTTATTTTGGACACTGCCTGTACTATTAGCTGCGTTTAGTAATTTACGATTAATCGATATCGGTCTTTGTAATTGTTAGGAATCACTTTTCATCTTTACGAAATTGCCAGAAAAATATTAAGTATTGTACTAGATTTTCTTTAAAATCGTACTAGATTTGACTAAAACGTACTTGATTTTGACTTAATTTTAATTATTGGCAAATTGCAAAATCTAGTTTTTTAAAAGTGCCAAAAAGCCGTACACTGGCTTCGTGCCCTATTTTCTTTTTAATATTTTTAATAATACTGCAGTAGAGAATTATTATTATTACTACAAACTGGCTGTCGCATATTCATTCATCGATTAGTAAAGAGCTTCGACCAATTGCGACCCGTGATTCAAACGGACATCTATGGACTCAAGACGCAAGTTAATGCACATATCAAATGGAGGAAGACGTTGAGTAAAAAAATATTTTTCATTCAACAGGTAAGAGGAGAGATAGTTTGGAGAAAAAACGTACTAGCTTTATAAAAGTCGTATACTAGCGTACTAATTTGCACAAGAATGTACTAGATCTAGTATAGTATAGATCACGAATGTTTGCCTCCACGTCATCAATTTACAATTTGCGAAAATCAACATATCCCTGCTAGCAACGATATGCGAGTACCTTATTTTAGGGGATAGATAGAAAAAAGAAGTAGCTATCCAATGGTGCATAGTAGAAGGTCCATCGACCTCAGATTATCGTATAGAAGCGTACATTAACTTACAGAAATTGATGGCATGGAGACAAACATTCGTGGTCTATACTATAGCATTAGTTCTAGACTGACAACGTTGAATGCAAATACGCGCATTTAGTGCGCGTCATATAAGTCATGTAATGTCAAAATTGGATGCAAACAATTTATGAATTTATAACATCTACTGATATAAACACGTGTAATTTTGTAAAATTGATTAAATAAACTATTTTATTTTTGTTTATAAATTTAAATCTTTATTATATTACGTTATATTATAACAGGTTATAAAATACTGGTAAATTAATACCTTTTTAGTGCTTAAATATTTTTATTTAATTAAATTATTATCGCTTTTACTAACTTCAAACATTGTTTGCATCCAATTATCTGTCAGATGACGTTTTCACTAAATGAGCGTATACTCCGCAAGACAACGCGAGAGTGTAGAGGGTGTCTTGTTTTCGCACCTCGCTGCAGCTCGCTCAAGTTGACTCGGGACATAAAACCGACAGAACACAGGAGACAGCGTGAGCCGAGGCGAGCGTGCCATCCACTCTCTCGCACTCGGGTCACCTCGCCTTATTTCGGTAAGAGTGAGTGCCGGCATTAACGTCAAAAAATATTAGACCCAGTTCATATGCGACCCTCTGCGCTTCTTTAAATAATAATGCACTTACTCCTATGGTTTCCTGATCTCTTACTAACTGTAGGAATGGATCCTAGCTCCTGTGGATGTTATATGATTTGTTAGTCCCACAAAGATTTAAGAAAAATAGTTTAATTATTACGTAAAACTTTTATAGTAGGTACGCTTCAGTATATTCTTGTCCTAATGTCTCATAATTTTATATTCCTACTTATGTATTTCCGAATCTCCAGAAATCAATTAAAACTTTAAATTATCTAGTTTACGACTTTTAAATTCTTTTAAAACCGGAAAAATGAGGTCCAATAATATCATTAAATTGATCTTGGAAAGGAGGCGTGTAATTGAAATATGTGAAAAGACGCAGTTCACTAGGATAGATCATTTTAGTTTAAATGAAAATAATGTCTGTACTTTCAGAATTACTTTTTTATCAAAGAATAAGATATGAAAAATTCAACTGCTGAATTGAGAAAACATCATCGTTTAGATAATTATTCATGAGAGAGATTCGCAAAACTCGGAAGAGATTTTACCATTCGGATATTAGGTGTTTGTTTCTTATCTTTAAATGTGTAGCCCCCTCCCACACAAGGCTCTTCTAGAGCCTTCCGGGATAAAGGCGGTCGTAATTACATGTGGTATTATTATTATTATTATTATTAATGAATCTAATATTATTTAAACCGTATGTCACAAAATGTATTGTATTATAATACAGAACTCATAGTGTCCAAAGCTAAACAATATTGAAATTAAAAAATATTTAACTTACCACAAAATTCATTCATTACGGCTACCAATCAAAATAAATAATAATGAAAGAGTATGTACATTTTCTTGGAGACATCGTCTTTTTTTGCACAGTAAAGTAAACAAATCGTCCATAATCTTTTATCGATTTACCGATATGTGAAGTAATAATTATTATTTCTTAAATTAACCGGAGCAATAGCAACATTACTACTTACTTCCATTTCTTCCTCTCTAATAAGTGGCCTTAAGGAATAAATAAATAGATTCGCTTGTAGTATTCGGTAAATAAATTTTTAAAACTGCTACCAATAATTGTCTCGTAGAAATTATTAGCTTTCACCAACGTTTCTTTTCATCTGTGAAATTATCTTGTACTAGAAAATAAAGTATTAAATACTGCTTGTCTATAGATACATTTAATTTGTAAGTCTCACTGTCTTTGTCAATTTGTTAGAAAATGCATTATATAATTTTTCCACGTTCCATATCTATTTGAACCAAAATGAAAATTTGGCTTTGAAATTCGCGCATAGGGAAGCACACTTACATGCAATATTGATCACAATATACAGGCCATGTTGAAGTCATTTTGTTCCGTTATTTCATGTAAGTGCTGTTGGAAGCTTTATAATGGGATTTTATTATAAAAAAACATTATATTCATTGCTCTACCATATTTCAAACAAATTTCTGATGTGGAGAAAACACGGTGTATGTATACTTGCAACTAATATTAATAGCCTTAGTCCTACCATTTATAAGCTCATCAAATTATCTATTATCCTTTTTCATGCATATCAGTGGTTGATTGGAGTAAAACTTTTCATAAATATGATTGCTGCATAATGCACTATTCATTATAAATTACCCACCCCTTATCAGCGTTATTATTGCCTATAGAAAAAAAAGTTTTAAATAAAAGTTGTGTAGTTATGACTGAGTTTTGTTAAAATGCCATCAAAAGTACAGTGGCGTGCAGATTTCAGGGGATACAAAAAAATAATACATTTTTTAAATGGGATACCCTGTATATTATTACATTTTTGGAATGATCCTTTTTTTCCGGATTTCAAAAATATACCATATGTTACCCCTACCATATACCGTTTTTGAGTTATTAAACGTCGAATATATTAGTTAAACTAGTTACTGTAAATATGGAAAAGTTAACATTATTAATGTGAGCTATGAAAATGACACTGTAAACCATTTTGATAATTTCATTAAAGAAATGTCATTTATCAAACATAACAGTTGTCAATTTAGTGAAATTATCTTGTACTAGAAAATAAAGTATTAAATACTGCTTGTCTATAGATACATTTAATTTGTAAGTCTCACTGTCTTTGTCAATTTGTTAGAAAATGCATTATATAATTTTTCCACGTTCCATATCTATTTGAACCAAAATGAAAATTTGGCTTTGAAATTCGCGCATAGGGAAGCACACTTACATGCAATATTGATCACAATATACAGGCCATGTTGAAGTCATTTTGTTCCGTTATTTCATGTAAGTGCTGTTGGAAGCTTTATAATGGGATTTTATTATAAAAAAACATTATATTCATTGCTCTACCATATTTCAAACAAATTTCTGATGTGGAGAAAACACGGTGTATGTATACTTGCAACTAATATTAATAGCCTTAGTCCTACCATTTATAAGCTCATCAAATTATCTATTATCCTTTTTCATGCATATCAGTGGTTGATTGGAGTAAAACTTTTCATAAATATGATTGCTGCATAATGCACTATTCATTATAAATTACCCACCCCTTATCAGCGTTATTATTGCCTATAGAAAAAAAAGTTTTAAATAAAAGTTGTGTAGTTATGACTGAGTTTTGTTAAAATGCCATCAAAAGTACAGTGGCGTGCAGATTTCAGGGGATACAAAAAAATAATACATTTTTTAAATGGGATACCCTGTATATTATTACATTTTTGGAATGATCCTTTTTTTCCGGATTTCAAAAATATACCATATGTTACCCCTACCATATACCGTTTTTGAGTTATTAAACGTCGAATATATTAGTTAAACTAGTTACTGTAAATATGGAAAAGTTAACATTATTAATGTGAGCTATGAAAATGACACTGTAAACCATTTTGATAATTTCATTAAAGAAATGTCATTTATCAAACATAACAGTTGTCATTTTCATAGCTCACTTTAACAATGTTAACTTTTCCATATTTACAGTAACTAGTTTAACTAAGATATTCGACGTTTAATAACTCAAAAACGGTATATGGTCGGAGTAACATATGGTATATTTTTGAAATCAGTAAAAAAGTATCATTCCAAAAATGCAATAATATACAGGGTATCCCGTTTAAAAAAATGTATTATTTTTTTGTATTCCCTGAAATCTGCACGCCACTGTACTTTTGATGGCATTTTAATAAAATTCAGTCATAACCACACAACTTTTATATAAAACTTTTTTTTCTATAGGCAATAATAACGCTGATAAGGGGTGGGTAATTTATAATGAATAACCCTGTACCTAAAATTTTGGTTTTCAATGTTGAGATGGTAGTCGCCACCTAACGAGTTTTTTATTCACAAATATATTAAGTATGTCTTCCAGATGAACTATTTTAGAACATATTTATTGTTTTTACTTAAAATGAAAATCCTGCCAAATAGCAATACATTAAATGATGGAGAGATCTTAACATAAGAACACAATAAAATGAATATAAATTATTATTTTACTCTGAAACCAGACAACATGAAATACTTATCGATTGTATCAGTACCAGCCATAGGGTTTACAACAGTAGGCAATAATGTGGTTTAGTGATGCCATTAATTCATATCAGTCATCAGATAAACGTGGTCTGATTTAAATTGATGTATTAACAGTAATCACGAACATTTGAATTTCGTGCTTCTAAAAAATATATTATTTGTTTTTATCTATTATCAATTTTAATGCAGACTTATCTTTGAAAACAAAAGGAAATATATAAGTTCTGAACAATCCTATAACTAATAGTTAATTTTTGTGAACTTATTATTTTTTTATGCAGACATCTGTTTTAAAACAAAGGTACTTTTAAATCAGGAAACTAGTGCAGCGAAACAAGGCTCTACAATTGCTTACACAGTAAAACTAGATATTTTAGTAACAGATAACATTACAAATATGAGTGTTATGTGACAAAGAACGTTTATAATAAAGAACCTAACAGTGCTGAAATAACCGTCAATCATGGAAGAGGACGAAGACGAAATCATTTCGCTTTCAAAAGCCTCATCCACAGTAACCCTCACACAGCAAAATGTACAGTCATTATCTCGTACTTCAACTTCCACCTTTTCATCCGACACAAAAGTAGATATAATACCTCAGTGCCATATCATAACTCAACAAGCTAGCGGAGATTCCTTAGAGTCTGAATCAGAATCAATATCACTAAAGGCATCTCCTAGATACTCCTTGTTATCCAAGTCTCCTCATTCGAGTTCTTCTCAAGAAGATTATGAACCTGATTCAAAGCAACCCAATAAAGGTCAATTCTTGTCAGCTTCAGGCCATAGAAGTGAAACTGCGAAGAGTATGGAAAGCCTTAGAGCATCGCCAAGATCATTTTTAACGTCAAGTGAAAGAGACATGAGAAGAATGTATTCTGAAACTACCGAGGCAAAATCATTAGAGAGTATCGAAAGGGAAATCAAACTTAAACGGCATGCAGTTAGTGGTGAAGGTGCGATGTTAACATCTTCGGGATCAACGTTAGGTAGTGATGATACAATTAGTGCTGAAAGACGCAGAGTTTTATGGTCCGGAAAAATGCGGATACCACAACATTTAAGCCTTCCACCTCCTGCGGGATATCTAAATTTAAGTCCTGGTGATAGAAAATTAACAATATTGTCCCCTCATTCACCTCATAAGATGCCTGATTTTCTATACATGTCAGCTGCTACACTGAAGGCTAGAAGAAAGAAAGCCAACATTTTACCAAAGTTAGTTCTTCCAAGGAGTGACTCAGACATAAGCGAAGTTTTCTCCGAACATGGCCTTGAGTAAGTAGTTCTTATTGATTTTTTCTAATTGAAATACACGTGTACCTAATCTACCTAATAGAAGATATGTCACAAATTTTATCTAAGATTTTCAGAGTAAATTCTTATCATTTAATCTTTCATCTAAGATAAAAGTATCGATTTGTTCCAATGAATGATGTATGCACGCAAACTGTTATTTATAACCTCTTTGAATCATGTATTATTATAATCCAGAGCTTCTTCACCATAATTAGAGTATACGAACGTTTTCAATTATTACTCTCTTAACATTTACTCAACATAGTTCGTTTTATTGACAATTTATCTATTCTAAAAGTGATTGTCAATTACAAACGTACATTTTCATAATTCTGACTATGTCAAGTGGTTGAGACAAAATATAAAACATGTCAAGGTTCATATAATTCTTTCATGAAATTAAATGTTAATTATTTTATTCAATAAAAATACCAATGTCGATAATTCGAGAATTACCAGAGAATCCCTCTCTGGTAAAGTAAGGTAAAGTTGTATTTACATAAAATTAAAAATTACGACTGATTTTATTCGATTATTAACACTATAATTACACAGGGTGTGTCACAAAAACCTATTATCCGTTTCTGGAGAACTATGCATAGTGAAATTCTGAAAATTTATATACAAGGGTTTATCGATGTTCTATCGATTAAAAATATTTTCACTGAAATGAGATTTCTGGTTCTATAGTCGAGTAAACTTTAACTTGGCGTGTGGATGAGCTGATATTGTGCGTATTATTGTATTTTCTCTTGCACACAAAATTGAAGCAATGGCCCAAAACCATTGTTTACGTATAAAGATACGTGAACAATGTTTTTGGGTTATTGCTTTAACTTTGTGTGCAAGAGAAAATGAAATAGTATGCACAATATCAACTCATTCACACGCCAAGTTAAAGTTTACTCGACTTTACCGGAACTTGACATCAACTCGCTTATTCCAAATGGAATATACTATTTTTTATTCCATTTTTTGGATTCTACATCAAAATTTAGTGCTTTATACACTTACCCTATCATTAAACTTAATAGTTTTCAAAATATTTTGACTTTTTCAAAAATTTTGGGAAAACGTACTTGAACTTAATCGGTTCTATGTCCTTTAGTTCTCAATCTTTAGGACGCAAATTTTAGACGAATAATACTAAAATGTATTTAAATATCAGCAATATGCGAAATTTGTTGAGAGTTATACAGGGCGTCGAAAAGAGACCGGTCAATTGGTTCCAATTCAAAGTCCAATAACTACCTAGCTTATTTTAAATAGAACACCCTGTGTTTTATACTGCTATTCGATGAACCTATCTTTCGATTGGTATTAGCATTCGAATTAACTATTTCCAACAGACGATATACTATATGCGCAAACACTTACGATAAGAATTACGTTGGTAACGGCTCGCTGTAATCCAGCGCCTACATCAAATTAGTAAACTAGTACGATTTGGGACTTGCACACCTTTTTTGACTCCATGTGTCTTCACCAAACTTCTCCATAGACCACATATTTCGGAATTTCAGTGGATATACACTACTACTTCCACTTATGATAGACCCATAGATTTAAATTTACCTGAGTCGAGTCAGTGAATGATCGAATACCTACCAAACTATAGAAATTTTAAGTGATTTGCTTTTTGTGGCAACTAATGTATATTTACTACCAATGTTAAATGCATTGTGTACTGCATACTCTACTTCGTCTGGAATATACATTTTTAACTTACCTTAAATAATTTTATGTAGCGTATTTTTTTAGTAATACAGGCATTACCATATTTCTCATATTCATTTTATATCATGTATTTCATTAGAAAAATATTTAGGGCACATATATCACTGCTGAAACTTTCTTCAATATTCCGTAGCATTTATGTTAACTAACAAATATGTACAATTGTATAGGGTAGTTCCCTATATTTTGACATCTACCTACAGCCTTTATGGTTAGAGTTGTCAAGTATCTTTTGCCGAAAAAATATAAAACCAAATAGCATCGGAAAGTATATTTTTGCAGATTTTGAAAGATCATTTTCTGCTGGTTTAAAAAACATATAATATGTTGGCATTTGTTCGGGTTGTTTTTAAAACAGTATGCATTTTTGTGTAGAATAGTTCGCGTAGAATATAGGTTACCATGATAAAACTGACAAAATATTTCTAATAAAGGCATATGTTATAATGGTGCAGTCAAATGGTAGTTTGGCGGGGAAAAAATTTATAGTAGTTTTTTGGAGTGCTGAATCCAAATTTCAACTTTGCCACCTTGTAAAACTGATGCGTTCTGAGAAAATTGCGAATAACTGAAGAAACTCATTTTTTTCAGTACTTCGTTTATAACTTGAAAACTACGCACATATTAAAGTGTTTAAACAAGGCACATTAAATTTCTCACAAATTATGTTCCTTAGGTGTCTTTCGTTAGATGAACTGTTTAGGCGCAAGAGTGCGTTGAAGTTAGCGCATATCGGACGTAGCGGCTAAGCCCAGAGCAACTTTCCATTTCTCGTGGTGAGCTCTACAATATCCTTATTTAAAACAATTCATTGATTTGTTAACATGATTTAATTAATTTTCTAATACACCCAATATCCAAAGCGTTTATGGGTAAGTCGTATTAAAGTATAACAAGTTTGGTAACAGTATATTGTATACCTAGCAGGAAAAGTCTAACATTCCCAGACGACCGTCTTGCTTTGAATTATACCTGCAATTCCAAATTGGTAGTTAAGTTTATTATTTGTCTTTTCTTCACCAGACAGACCGGTTTCGAACTTATGTTCTCGTCAGTGTGCCATAGGTAATTGAAAAGGCAAATAATAAAGGCAAACCAAACTAGTCCATGCTGACATGGACTAGTTTGCACTACTATTTTTGCTGGATCTGAATCCAGCAAAAATAGTAGTGCTGAGGGATACAATTATTTCTCTGGTGGTCAGTTGGTACTACCTGTCAAGACATCGACGATGTATCTGTGACAGATACCTAGCGACTTGCCAAGCAAATACCAAAGGGCAAGCGACCTCTAGCCCTGATGGACTAAACTACATGCTATAATAAATAGGAATGCAAGAAACAACTACTCAACGGGCAAAGGCCCCGACTTGCATTGAATTATACCTGCAATTCCAAATTGGTAGCCAAGGTGCTGGGTCTGATATGGACTAGTTTGGTTTGCCTTTATTATTTGTCTTTTCTATTACCTATGGCATACTGACGAGAACATAATAAGTTCGAAACCGGTATGTGTCTGGTGAAGAAAAGACAAATAATAAACTTGGCTACCAATTTGGAATTGTAGGTATAATTCAATGCAAGTCGGGGCCTTTGCCCGTTGAGTAGTTGTTTCTTGCATTCCTATTTATTATACCCTATATTTTTTCCTGGATTTGCATCTTCATTTCACCTAGTGATTGGACTATAAAAACAACCCATGCAAATGCCAACATATATTTTTGGAATCAGCTAAAAATGATCTTTAGAAATATGCAAAAATATACAGGGTGTTCCGTTTAAAAAAGCACAGTAGTTTCTCTTTCTCTACTTTCGGATGCTATTTTGTTTTATATTTTTTCGGCAAAAGATATTTGACACCAAAATCTACAACTTTCGTCTCTACACTTTTTCATATCTCTAAACGTAAAGGCTGTAGGTAGGGGTCAAAATATAGGGAACCACTCTGTACACTAAAATAAAGTGCAATCGTCGTTTGTTACTTGTTATAGTATTATGGAAATAACATAAAATATGAGTATAGATGCAATAACCAAATATAAACATAAAAAGCTATGAAAACTGTAAAGCTTATCACTATTGTCAAAATGTTCACATTTTACACACACATTAAAATTCCTAATATAGAAGAAACTCAATAAACACCAATTTCTGAGTTAATACATGTACATTTGATATTGTTTTACCGCCATAATACGTCAACATATTATGCCTTATTTACTAATATATTAAGTTAAAATTAACTTATATTTAACGGTTTGCGGGCAAACTCAAGGATTTGCAAATGAAGAATTTAATAATCAATTTCTTTTTGATGATGTAATAAATAATTCTTTACTTTAATTTAAGTTCCTTTCCCGGTTTCTTTATTAAAACAGTACCTACATCATGTTATATCTTCTACTAAGGTAGGACATTAGAAAGCTTGCTAGTAAAAATATTTAACATAAGCAGCGGATAGGTAAAAGTGTGCTTTAGTTGTTTGTTTTATATTTGACATACATAGCCGATATAATATTATATTCTTTCCTTTTAGTTATACAGGGTGATTCTAAAATGTATGGCCAAATTGATACAGCGTCATCAGGAGACCAAAATAGGTTGATTCAACCCAATTTACCTATATACAAAAATGCACCCCTAAGAAGTTACAGCCCTTTAAATTTCAAATAAAAAAAAACTTAATTATTATTATTATTATTATTTAATTATTATTAAGCATTTAATTATTATTATTAAATTATTAATTAATTATTAATTTAATTAATTGTTAACCAGCCTACTTATACATTAAATAATAATATTACATATTTGCTACTGAGGTTAAAAATTCGATGCATCTTCTTCATTTTTCTTGTTTAATTTGCAAACTATTGATATTATCAAAAAAATGGAAGATAGAAAAAAGTTTCCAAATTAAATTATCTATCAAATGATATTGGAAAATCAACTATAAGTTAACGCACAGAAAAATAAGGGTGTGAAATAAAGGGTGACTGCCCCTAAATTACCCCATCCCTTTAATGTATTTTATTGCTGTTAATCTCAAAACATTGGCGTTTATTGGTAATGAATGTACACTGAATTAGAAAAAGATATCTATAGCCATTTGGGAATAATCAATAATTAAAGTTTTTTTTATTTGAAATTTAAAGAGCTGTAACTTCTTAGGGGTGCATTTTTGTATATAGGTAAATTGGGTTGAATCAACCTATTTTGGTCTCCTGATGACGCTGTATCAATTTGGCCATACATTTTAGAATCACCCTGTATAGTTAGTTGTTCAAACGAGACTGCATCCAGAATTCAGACTTCAAAGTATTCTCGTATGAAGAAAATTAATTAAATGTTTCATTTTAGATTTGCAGAATCCATAAATAAAATTGTTTGTTTTACCATTTAAAAATAAAATTATTTTTAATTAGTAAATTGTCATTAGCATCACATTATATCAGAGAATAAAAACGTGGACATCTCGCAGTTCAGCGAAATAGAAAAATATGTAATCGATATACGTTTTGGATTCAGCCTCGTTTTTGGAATGAAATTAAACATAGTAATCATTTTATTATCATTTTGCGCACAGGAACTTCGGCATAACTTCTTCAATGGAAACGAGATATGGTCAACGATTCTTAAGGTTAATAAAATGAATTTGTTAATGCACTTATATCAGCTTTTTAACTACCACAATTTGCCAGATATGTTTGGATTGTTCTACTTTTTTTTTCCCAGCAGTCAGTTTGGACAGATTTGTTTCTAGTGATTTTGTTATTTTAATATGCATGATAAATTATTAAGTATAGTCGTAGTAAGACAAATCAGGTTGTTAAATTTAAGAACTTAAACCTAAAGAATGATTACGCACTAAAAAAGTTCTAGGTCTTCGTTCTCAATTTTTAGTGTCGCGACTCCGGAGAAGGCGAAAAATAAAGTAAGCCATCTCACGACCCCCTTACTATGTAACATTTGATTTAAAAATCATTATTAATAAACGTTTTTTTCATAGACACATAATATATTTAATTTTGTTTGACCAACTGCGACCCCTGTAAATGGGACCCTCAGGTTGAAAAACGATATTGTAGATTGACTCCTGCAGTAATTAACCAATTTAATTTGAAATGAACATCTCAATTAAGCTCTAAAGTAGGTTACACTGGACACCGAACTTAATATAATAATATTTATAGTACTACGATCGTGCAAAAAGTTAGGACCTACTTTTAACATTGTTTGCAGTGCCAAAAGTGACGGCTTATTCAATTTTATTGCACTTTGCTTTGATAACGCACTTTTGCGCGTTGACTTGGTAACAATGCAATAAAAGCCTAAAAAAATTCTTCCAAATAATGTCATTAATTTTGACACAAATTGTCACGGAACTAAATTTTTTATAATTTTAATTTTTTTTTAAAATAAACAACGATCATAGAAAAAATATTGTATGTAACACGTGTTAAAAGGGTGTTTATGGTACTTAGCTGTTATACAGATAATTTTCATGCTGCGTGTCATAAACACTAACTTTTTGCACTAGATACATAAATAATAAATAGCTATTATTATACTATATTGTATTATAATTATATTTTACAATTCCTTCGAAAAAATTTAGTTGCATATTATTTTTTACGTCTTTAATTCACTTCAAACCATAAATATTTATTCTACGGTTATTTTCAAAAGCTTCTTACGGAGCACTAGACTTCCAAATTCTTCCATCTCTGTGATGAACCATAATATCTTTCTTAAACCTAGTTAAAATTGTCGATTGTCTAATGAATTTTAAAACACAAAAATTTTAACTAATTTCGTAAATCCCTTACTCTTATATTGTTATTTATGCTATTTATTAGATATGGTGAAAATAAGTTTCCCCAATAGTCCTATAGACTGCCTCCTAGACTACTTTGATTTACGTTATGTACTACCTAACGAATTCTTCGATAACGAACATGTTAGCGAAATCACTGTTTGAATAAAATGCAATATACTCATAGCTAGTACAAATTATTTAATCACATTGGCATTAGAAATTTTAGAATAATGTACAATTGTACACACACAACAGTATATTTCATCTAACTGCCCTGTATTGTCATACTCTTCAAAATCAGTGAATAAATAATTAACTAGTAAATGGTTCAAATGTAATCAATGAATGAATAGTGCTTGAAATCCATTACTACATTGATCATAATATCAAACAAATATAAAATTAGTCATTAAACTAGTAAATGTTTATTATTAATAATGATCGTTTTATTTATCAAAAAATATTTATGCCTAGATTGTTTTCAACTCTGCATCTATTTGTTGTGTATACTTTCATCCGTAGAATCAAGGCTGTGTCATGCTCTAATACTATCCTTAAGAATATGGGAAAGAATTTTCGACTTGTGACATTAAGCGTATCTTTTTTCCAAACTACAATATTATTAGGTAGGTACTGCACACGCGATTGTATTGATTTGATTTGTTTTTATTGTGTATTCAGCATCTGCTTTATTCCCTTCTTCATATTCCCAACATTTTATTAGTACGTCTGTGATATAAGCAACTCTTTACAAATAATTTGATTAATTTTTTTTGGTATAGTAATGTACAGGGTTATCCAACGAGAAGGCCCACCCCTATATTTTGTTTATTTTTCGAGTTAGGAAAAAATGTTTCAAATAAAAGTTGTAGTGAATCAAATGAACTCATTTAGAACCCCTGCAAAGAATATACAGGGTGTTCCATAAAAGCGGGACAAACCTAACTTACATTTTTTTAAATAGAACACCCTATATTTTTTTACATTTTTCAAATCTGTGTTTTTTTGTGATTTCAAATTGTATATATATGTTATATCTTATCTTTTACTGTTTTTTATTTATTGTAAATTTCGTGAACAATATTATTTATACCACCAGCACTGCATGCGTATCAATCAGGTTAGCCATGGATGAAAAGTTTGCTTTTTGAATTTATTCAATTATTCTGTAAGACATAAGTGTCAAATTAATTGTTTTCCATCCATGGCTAACTGATTGATACGCATGCAGATGCTGGTGTTATAAATAATATTGTTCACGAAATTTGCAATAAATAAAAAACAGTAAAAGATAAGATACAACATATATATATATTTGAAATCACAAAAAAACACAGATTTGAAAAATGTAAAAAAATATAGGGTGTTCCATTTAAAAAAATGTAAGTTAGGTTTGTTCCGCTTTTATGGAACACCCTGTTTATTCTTTGCAGGGGTTTTAAATGAGTTCATTTGATTCACTACAACTTTTATTTGAAACATTTTTTCCTAACTCGAAAAATAAACAAAATATAGGGGTGGGCCTTTTCGTTGGATAACCCTGTACCTATGGTTCACCTTCAACCATCACAAATGACTATCGATGAAATTTAAGTTAATCACATCATAATTTCACGTATGAGACGTAAGCTATATTTTAAAGTACACTTACCAGGAATAAATGAAAACGTTTTGTGGAAATTCAGATATTATAAATTTGCTAAAAGGATGCCAAGAAAGCGTTTTTTTTTAAATATTTTTAAAATGTTTGCTCACTATTATTATTTTTTTGTTAAATAAGAGACAAAATTAACTTAAAATATTATTGAGAAATTTTAATTTATTGTTTAAAAAGTTACATTTTTTTATAGGAAAATTTGTTGTGATTCTGAAATCACATATTAAAAGTTTTAAAGAGCGTCAATACTATTTCGGCTAGGGCATTCGAAAAGTTCATATATTTATCCATATAAAAGAATTCCCTATGATCAAGAAGCTTTTCGATTTCCTTGTTATATTGGAACTTACGCAAACTTTCCTAGATTCTATGATGAGATATAAAAGCTGTGCGAGTGGGTGTGTGGGTGTGTGTGTGGGTGTGTGTGTGGGTGTGCGAGTGTGTGTAGGAAGTACGTGAATTGCTTCAATGCGTGTGCATGTGTATGCGAGTGTGTGTAGGAAGTACGCGAATTGCTTTAACGCGTGTGTGTGTGCGAGTGCGAGTGTGTGTAGGAAGTACGTGAATTGCTTCAACGCGTGTGCATGTGTGTGCGAGTGTGTGTAGGAAGTACGTGAATTGCTTTAACGCGTGTGTGTGTGCGAGTGCGAGTGTGTGTAGGAAATAAGTGAATTGCTTTAACGCGTGTGCATGTGTGCGTACGTACGTGTGTGTGTACACTGTACACGTAAATTAGTCTGTGGATTTTTTATTTAAAATCAGTATGAATATTCACCGTGTAACAGTGGTGACATGTAATATTTAAGTCAGGTATATGTTGGTACATAAAATTGGAATATGAGACCTAAGTTTAAAGTGTGACTACTAAAGCTAAATCAAAAGTTTTGTGCAAAAAAATACTATTAAAATTTGCGAAAAATAAGTTTTATATGTTAGGAAAAGTTTTAGGCAAATTTAAATGGGTGGTGTAGAATGATCCACCAATAAAGAAAGTCTTATAAAATTTTTTTCTTATTGCGATAGTTTTGTCAGAAAGCAATAGTTTGTGTTAACTCTATGTTTTCAGAATGACCAGAATGCGCTTTACATTGATCTGGGAATGATGCGTAACCCATAGATTAGCGAAGTTATTTTGTAAATGCGGAAAATCTGTTCATAAACTAAATAATAATTTAATGATTCTTATTTGTATGTGTACTTTTATGAAATGTTTTTCTCACATAAGTAAATAAAATGTATTCGTCAGTTTTGCCTGTGATTCTGTACTATGATCAAAAGAAACTTGCTTTCTACCCACCTATGGTGCAAGATCATTGAACTTTGAATGTGATGTAAACACAGCTGATTGCTCACCGCTCGCCACTGGCCAGCCTATCGACCTTGTACTATCCTAATTGAAAACGCTTGCGTTATTCATAAGGAAAAAACTTCATATTAGAGAAAAATGTTATAAGACTTTTTTGATTGTTGGACCAGTCTACATCATCCATTTAAATTTACCTAAAACTTTTACTAACACACGTATATTCACATGCAAGGTCGTCCACACACAAATAAAAATTGCTGTATCATTCTCTTCAAGAGCATGCATAATCAATAAAACAACTTATATCTACTTTGTTAATTGACATATGTGCATTTGTGCATTTATATCATAAAACTCCTATAACCTATCCCATTAGAGCACAATATTGGCAATGGCGTATTAAACGCCAATTGAATACGAAATGTAAATCATTTACAATGATACATTCCATTGCTGTATAGTCTGATAGCATTCAACATCTTTTTTTTTTTTTTTAATCACTTATTTAACGTCGGCCTATTTCCGCTACCGAGGCCAATCACCGACGCCAGGAGACGAGCAACCCCCAACCTGGAAATTTTGCCGAACCTCTTATCTTACTAGAGTAGGGATTTTTTACTTGCCTAACATTTAATAGACAAGGGACCGACTGCTTTCCCCTTCGAAGGATTGTATATCCTCAATACACCTCTCGCCTATAGTTGTATTGCTTCTGCGATATAGCTGATATACAAGCGGCTAGAAGTAGGGAAACGAGACCGCGTCTTTCCGTGGATAGTCACCCATCCAAGTACTAAACGCGGTAAATGTCGCTTAACTTTTCGTATCCATACGAAGTGTGTCAAGTCAGTCCTCCGCTCGGTGCTTCATTCAACATCTTTATTAAACTGAATAATCTGACCAGCGCTATTTTTGTGAAAAAATAATTGTCCTTAAAATTGCTAATGAACTAATCAAGTCGTAGTTTTCCTACTTGTGTAAATTGCAGCTAGGTATATGAGTTAAGTACATGAATGCATTTTTATTGAGTTTATTTTCCTCGATGGCTTTTTTAAGTCGGATTTATCTTTCCAGCGTTTGAATAGCCAGAACTAAATGGATTTTCCAACAGTGCGACAAAACTTCTTCAGTTTCTACTACACTCTGTCAGCTTAAAACAACGTAAATGAACGCCGTAGGAGGAAAAATTTCTTGTTAAAAGCCTTTTTAATCAGAAATAAAAGAGGATGTTTAAGATCGCTGCAGAAGTAATTCACATAGTTTACTATAGGAAATATTTTATATGTTTGACTAATTAAAGATAAAGCAAAAAATTGCAGATTATGAATATACATTAATAATAATAATACAGTAATTACGACCCCCTTTATCCCAGAAGGCTTTAGAAGAGCCTTGTGCAAGAGGAGGCTACACATTTAAAGACAAGGGACACACATCCAATATCCGTGTATAATGGAAAAATCCCTCTCACAGTATTTTCCATTGCCACGACCGGGATTCGAACCCGGGACTTTTGGGTGAGAGCCGTGAGAGGCAGGTACGTTACCATCTCGACCATCAGTCATATATTGAAACTATAAACGTATGTTCTATATACTCTAGAAACAAAACTATGTATAATTTCCTTTTTTTGATAGAAAATTTTAAATTGAATAAACCATTAGAGTTCAGTAGAAATTGAACATCAGTATCTTACCCTAAGTCCCTTGGAATCTCACATTTCCGCTGAAAGAGAAATGGTGCACATGTCTAAGTGTAATTTTGCGGCTTTGTGCTCTGTAATACATATAGGAAATCTTTAAAGATTTTTCTTCTGTTCGAAATCACATTACTACCTTTAAATAAGAAAGAACTTGAAATGAAATGTTAACGAGTAACTAACAACCACGGCACCCTAATTAAAAAATAAAAGGCACTACATAACGTTAGTCTACTATCACAAAGGCCTTGGAATGCATATTATTTAAATTAAAAAGAGCAAAATTGTTAACCACAAGAACACATATTCTGAATTACGACTAAATGTTTCATCCAACTTCGAACTGATGGAATAACCACCTAACATTGTTTAAAAGTTATTTTAAAGAGGCTACTATTGCTACTTTAATTAAATAAAATAACGTATTATTAACAGTGAAATTATGGCTAATGTAGTATGAGAAAGGACACTTTCAAATGATATTAGTAACATATTATAGTGCTTTTCTTTTCTTGACCTTTGATATAAATAAATAATAAATAAAATGGTCTTTATTTTATTTTCCCAATACATGTAAAAATAAAAATTTGAAATTAGGGGCGAAGTTCAGCATAACTGTTCTTCCACTTAACTGTAAAACACTAACCTAACCTAAGAGAGAAGAAAGTATGGTGCTAGGAGAAAAAAAAAATTATTCAAAAAATAATCAAAATAAACTAAATGGTTTAGTATATTATACAGTGCATTGTGACAGCAATTTTATGAGGTAATTACATATATATCTATATACATATATAGTTATTAATACATTAAAATAAGTTACTGGTGATCTAAAATGGCCTTACGTAAGTATATTTTAAATTTTATTACATCATATTTTTTTAAAATTTTTAATATCAAATAATTTGATGTGTAGTTTCCTAGGTTTTCGGTCATGTGATAAAATAAAAAAACTATTTTCTTACATTTCGGTTTTATTAAACCATCTTTAGAGAACTAGATAGTGAACTTACTTTAAAAAATATTTATAATGAATTCACAGTATATGCTTAAAATTACATAATAGTTGATATTAGATACATTTTTACATCTGTTTTTTAGAGATCCTTACAGGAACTAAATGCTAAAATATTTTGTGCCTCGTATTTTGAGATGTTTATGTTACCCTTGATAAGGTGTAACTTATGAGAATTGGTACTAGAGTAAGTGGCATAAATTTAATGTACGGACTATTTACAATTAATTTGTTTTGCTGATGGAAAGATGTAAAAAAATTTTTATTCTTTTTTTATTCTTTTTTTATTATTATTTTTATTAGTCAATAATTACATACCCCTTTTAGTTTACTTTAATGAATTAAAATAAGTTTAGCTTAAATTTTCTATATCTGTGCGGTTGTTTATTGCGTTGTTATGTCTTTTAATTTGTAACATTTCATGTATAGTTCGTCGATGGTAGTATAGTTCTTTATTTAAGATTTGTGTATTGTTTAAAGTTTTGGTTTTGTTCTAGAGCATGTTTTGTTAGTGCTGTCGAATATTGGTTGAGTGTTTTCATATTATATTTGTGGGTGTATAGTGTATATTCTTTTGTGGGGGTATTGTTTTGATTGGCCAATATAAGTGCTGTTGAAGTCGTTGCAGTTTATTTTATATACTGTATTGGTTTCGTCTTTTGGTTGTAGTTCAGGTTAAAGTTTTGTGAAAAATTTGTATTGTAGTATTGTATGATTTATGTGCTAATATTGTGTTTTAGGTTAGGTTAGGTGCTTTCGCGAGTTATTCCCACATACCTACTTAAAAGTATTCTGTGCTTAAAGGAACGTACGTGGTTATTTCAGGCAAAGAAGTTTAGTTTGTGATTTACAGTAACAATTTCACATAGGTTACTCCACTGGATAAACTCTAATTACCCCCAATGCAAGCTACTCAAAAATGGTCATATCTGCTAAAAGAGACGTTTACTTTTCGGTTTCCACCACTGTACATGTTTATTTATTAATATCTATCGTAAGATTACTTTCGGTTCTTTTTACGAATAGTCGTGGAATGTTCAAGCAATAAAAACTATACAAAGTCAAGTACCTACATCTTGCTTTATTTTTATTGAGAAAAATCTTTAAAAACCCTATCATTTGCTTGAAGGCGAGAACTTAACTATAAGTTTTAACATGTCCAAATAAATAAAACGTGTTGTTTACCTACCTATTTTTTCTTTATTTTCACAGGGTTCTACTACAGCTCGTATAAGAAAATTACGAGAGATATAAATATAATATAAAATAGAATGCTTTATTTATTTCAATACATTTGGTAAGTCAGTAGAAAAAATAGACTTTCAAGGCCTACGTGTTACATATAACAAATTTGTAAATAACAATAAAACAACGATAAGTTAATTCTCAACGAAACCGTCCTCGGATCCTATGTGGAGGACTATAAGGTGGTTTCCCTTGTCCGATGGATTTTTTAACCCCATCGTTAAACTTTGGATGAAAGCCTGCCTTGGAGTCAGGATTGTTGTGTCCATCCATACATGACTTACAGTATGGCCAGCGTTCACCCAAGTCTCATCTAAAAAGTACAACTTCTTATGTTCTTCCCGGTATTTTCTGATGTCTAAACAAACGATGGTGATCGAGAGCCGGACGTTGCCATATATGAGCTAGTTTTTGTTATTTGGGTTCTCCTGAATACAAAAGCCGCGCAACAGTTCATGATCGAAGTTTTAAGGTGGGTTTATAGCTACCGAACGAAGACGAACGAACGACAGTGAACAAACATTCGCCACTGTTTGGCGAGAATTCGCTTGGACGTTTACATCTGCAGAACATTCGCATTTGTTGAGTAAACACAGTGGTCTAATTTTTCTAGTTCTTACTTTGCGCATAATAAATTTTCAAAATTCATGGCATTTTGTTTTCCAGGTATAGAATGCCATGAGTTTTGAAAATGAAAATGAAAATGATTTGAATTTTAGCACCGTATTTACAATTACATTTTCTAGATGCATGTGCATGGCTTTGGAAAATTTCACATTTTTTCGATTTTTTTTTTTTAATTTTTTCGGCCTATTCAAATATGCATGCACACAGCCCTAGATTATACAGGGTGACCCATTAAGAATGGAAACACTCGCGTACCAAACTTGTTTGTGGACCGAATTGAACGGGATTTTTTTTAAAAGATAGATCTTGTAAAGCTCTATCTTGGTGCAAAATTTGAAGATGAAATTTTGATGTTCAAGGCCTACTATGAATTTTTTTTTAAGTGAAAAATAGCAAAATTTTGTTAGCGATTTTTTTATATAAAATCTGACTACACCACTGGATTTAGGAGCCCCTCAAATGCATCTGTCCCAATTTTTGCAAAAAAATTGTCATCCCTAAAAAAGTTATAACAATATCAGCATTATCAGCGTTTGCCGTTGTCGGTAAACTTATTTTACTTATTCCTTCATAAAAACCGGATAGAACCCAAACAGAAACAAAATTAATTAACTTAAACACTGGTGTAATTATTAACAAGAACCATTGTGTAAACCAGTATACACAAAACAACCAACAATAATTACTCTAATGTACACAACAACTGGTAAAAAATAACGATTAAAACATTACAATTTAAAAAAAGAAAAAGGAGTCAAATTAATTCATATTAACCATTAAATTTAAATTTTTGTAGCTTCCACTAATCCTCCGTTTAATGCTATACATTTTTCATAACGTTTTTTTACATTTTTTTTGTTTCTGTTTGGGTTCTATCCGGTTTTTATGAAGGAATAAGTTTACCGACAACGGCAAACGCTGATAATGCTGATATTGTTATAACTTTTTGGGATGACAATTTTTTTGCAAAAATTGGGACAGATGCATTTGAGGGGCTCCTAAATCCAGTGGTGTAGTCAGATTTTTTATAAAAAAATCGCTAACAAAATTTTGCTATTTTTCACTTAAAAAAAAATTCATAGTAGGCCTTGAACATCAAAATTTCGTCTTCAAATTTTGCACCAAGATAGAGCTTTACAAGATCTATCTTTTAAAAAAAATCCCGTTCAATTCGGTCCACAAACAAGTTTGGTACGCGAGTGTTTCCATTCTTAATGGGTCACCCTGTATAATTCTATATCATTCATCATTCATTTGAAACGATTCCGATGAATAGTAACGAAAATATGAATTTTCAAAAATATGTTGGGTGCTATTATCCCCTTAACTGTGAATTTTAATTACCCGTTCAGAGCGAGCACGAACTCTCTTTGATGTACCGCTTCGCTCCCGAATCCTAGCGAACGCTAGCATTCGCCTTTGCTCGCCTTCGGTGCTTTATTTACAGCATGTGAATTCGGCCATTCGCCAATGTTCATTCGTCTTCGTTCGGTAGCTATAAACGCACCTTTAATGGACAGCCAGAGGCCGGGATTTGCGATAGATACATATAATTGTGATTGTGTATAAGTACAGCGGATTAGCTAACCTATTGTGCACTTTTTGATAAAAGCACAGAGGTAGACCGATGTAATATGAACAATTTTGGATGTGGAGCCATCGGCCAACGGCCCCCTGGCGGCCGTGGCGGCCATTTTCCAAAATGGCTGCCAGTGGACACCCGAAAGATAACAGAAGTTAGATAAAATTTGCTGCTGAAGGTTTTAGTGAATGTTTATTGAATGTTTTGAATGAGAGATAGTTTGTAAGTTATATACAGGGTGAGCCAATAGTGCGTATTTCTTCTGTATCTCCTGTCTCGTTAGAGATAGAGGCATGGCTCAAAATTTTAATTAAATTATGAGAAAAAGTACATTTTTTAAAATTATTATCAATTATACAGGTAGATGAAAGAATATATATTTTTTAAATGGAATGACCCAATTTTTTTTATTATGTTTGAATACCACTATGATGGCCTATTCAGCGGTAAAATATTTTCAAAATTTGTTGGATGGTTAATGAAATAAAAAATATTTTTATGGAAAACTGACGTTTGCAGGTATCATTTTGAAAATTGATTTTGGACTTATTTTTGGAGAGTAATTTTTTTTCTTTGACATGGTAGTAGTGTATGCCATACTTTAACTATTAGCTGATTTAGAAAATATTTCTTTCATACAAGGTGTTCATAAGCGCACTGCTAACTTATTACCCGACTAGGAACACGGGACGGGAAATGAACGAGCAGCCGCACTAGATCAAGTGTCCTCGTTACGGGTGAGAATGGGATTGAACGCACAACGGTACAAAGGACGAGGCTCGATCGAGGTGCGTTTGCCCATAAATCCCATGTTCCTAGTCGGCTGGCGCGTACTGTATTTAGACCTTTTGACCATTATTTACCTTTATTATTTAATAAAGGTAAATAATGGTCAAATGGGTATTTATCCAGTTTGCCAACATTGCCTCAACGATTTTATTTATTATTTACCCACTTGGCATGGTAACCAGGTGGGTAAATATATTGACACGTTCTTACTTTAAATCCATCTTGAGCAAATTAAAGATTTATTAGTAATGGATATAGATGGGAACTGGAACTACTACTTTCCTAGATGTGACTCGAATTCCACAACAAATTGGTTAATTCGATGACTTCAAAGACGTTTAAGAAAACAAAACATTATGTAAATAATATCGCAATGTGAACGAATTTCAAGTATCTAGCTTTACAATATGCATTTATAGTGCTCTGCGAGAATATATCTTTAACAAGTTTCTTTACTTACTAAATGTCTTGAATGTCAAGGTAAATAAAATTATAAATTTCAAGAGACAATCTCAGTAAAACAATACAAATTTTAATTCTGCATTGTCTTCGTCAAACTATATACCAATGAACTCAATCGAAACCCAGCTATTAAATTCTTTGTGAATTATTGGTTTTACCAAATCCTTTTTGTTTCTCGAACTGTTGCAACCGACAAATAAATTAACATTATTTCCTGTGTAATATTAGAATACTGTCTTAAAACTTTATTTTTCATTTGATCTCGTCCCTCACTCTTATGTAAGTCTAAACTTTAAACATTATAAAGGGTGTTCAGCTAGTGTTCCCTGGGAATATTGTGCAAAAACGGCTAACTTTATAAAAAAAACTTTCTTAACAAAGCTTTCAACGTTTCATCTGTACTACTACGGAAATTTATTTTCAATTATACATAGTGTCACTAAAACGAGTTACACAAGAAAATATAATTTTTTTAAATGGCACGCTCTCTGTATTTTTTGACGCCAGTTAAGCCTTCAAGGGTCCTGTATTACGCTTTAAAATATTTTGCCAATCTATGATTTTTGTCCTGGCTTCGACGCTTAACTGGCGCCAAAAACTACAGGGTGTTTCATTTAAAAAAATTATAGTTTCTTGTGTAACTCGTTTTTATGATACCTTGTATAATTGTATTAATGAAAATTTTACGTTGTAGAAGAGATGAAACATTGAAAGTTTTGTTAAGAAAGATTTTTTATAAAGTTAGCCGTTTTTGCTTCCGAGGGAACACTAACTGGACATCCTGTATAAAGTTTGTAACGAATTCATCATCTCAGTTTTGTTTTTTGTATTTCCAAGTGCATCATTTAAAATCATTTTATTCATAATCGTATACGTAATGTTTCAATTGCCAGCTTATAAAAAGTTGGAAAGTATATGCAATTCTTAACTTTCATTTCTAGCTAGCCGGAAAAGTAGCTTTACCGGCTAGTTAAAAATGTCACTCTCCCAGCAAGTTAGACGTCACTTTGCGGTAGCAAATATTCGGGTTGTCTCTTCTGCAACAGTTTTCAAATCTGGCAGAGTACACTCTCTAAGCCACAATTAATTGTCAGAATCAAACATTTTTTTTTTAGAATTTTGAGCGTATTTAACACATGTTATTGAAAATAAATACTTGTAACCTAATTTATTTGACAGAAGAACATTAATGTCTAGTTATCTAGCAACACTCAACTTTTATCGCTGCAGCCTACCTACTTATTTTGAATAATTTCCTAATTCTCATTCACTATTTATTCAATTAAATAAAAAAATTGTATGCTAAGATTATGTTATTATACACTAATTGTGAATAATAGTACATTATATACTGAGCTAGCGTTTATATCTGACCTCGGCGCTACGCGCCTCTTTTTTTGTTGTAAAAGAAAAATCAAAGAATCTGTAATAATTTTACTTAATGAAGATAAATGCGTATCAAAGTGTTCGGTAGAATTTTGTTCAACTTGGTTACCAATGTTGAGAGAAGAAATCAATAAAATTAATATTATTTAGTATATTTTTCAACATTTCTATGGTAAGTATCTATGGAAATGATATAAACAATTCTTATTTTATGCCGTGTTATTCTACACGTTACATACAAATCTAAAGCCTAAACTTTGAAAAAGGAAACGGATATAGTTTCCGAAACGTCAGCGCAGTATTTTTGTATTAATTTAATTCCTATTAGTTGTCAAAAAAACACCCTCTAACTGATCCTCTGACATTACGTCAAAGGCGTAGAGGTTATTACGCTGTTTTAAACTGGTTAATTTGAATATTTTTTAGATAAATCGAATTTTTTGGATAGGAATCTCGAGGAATGTGGTAATAAATCCCAAAAAAGAAAAGGAAAGAAATAATATTTCAATTTTATTTAAAATATTGACATCTTCATCGTCCTCTTCGTCTGTATCCATTAGACGATCTTCTATGTTGGGCCTAAAAGGCATCGCTAAAAATTCTGGGTGATATCTTGTTGGTATAACGTTGCTACTTCATAGATTTCTAAGGCCAATAAATTTTTTCGAAGCAATCGGCAGTTTCATTTTATACAACTTCTTAGGTACATTATTATTATTAATATTTTTGGAGGTCCGCTTTGTTTTATTTTGAGATAAGCAAACTCTAATTGTGATGGAATCATCAGAAAATGAGGTTTTGCAGATGAAAGAATCTGGAGCATCTTTGTCAAATATAGCTTTTCGAATCATTCTCATTCTGACTATTGTTCCACTCTCGGTTTTCATCCGTTTGGGAAAGTTATTTTCGGTGAATGACTTAAAGTCGAGAAAGTCTCGGTGGGTTAATGTAGTGACATTGTATGGACCAGGCTTGTGGCGGGCATTCCTGATAATAGTAGGCCACTCAGATGGTGCATAAATGACTTTGTTCTTATGGGCAACTTCTATTGCCGCATGGACAGAATCAACAGGCATATAGGAATGACCTGCCAGCAAGAAATTAATCGTTACTTTATTTATGTTTATAGACGTTTTAAGAAACCACTGAATTTAAACATAACATCTGCTGATTTTTATTTTGCCCAGCGCAGCTGTCACAATACAGTAGAAGTTCTTTCACTGTTGCCATTCTGTCTACTTGTTGTAAATATGTGTACATAATAGTACAAATTTCATTGGCCCCACGTTTTCCATCACACTCTCCCCACAAATAACACTCCACATTTCTTGTAATGCTTTCATAACATGTCAAATTATAATAAACAGCATATTTGCTGGAAAAACCCAATAAGAAATTATCGCCATTGGGTGTACTTAAAACATTTTGTAGATCAAAACTAGTACACAGAATATGAGGATCGGCATTGCGTTTTTTCTGGTCAATTATAAACGAATTATTCGTGACTGTTTTCTCATTGATATGCTCTTGATATTTATTTTTTTCCTCCTGACTCATTGTTTCATTTGTATTTTTGAATTTCTCACAGGCAAGACATTTATCTTTTTTAGGAACATGGAAACCTATGTTAAATTCGTCTCTAAATATCCTTTTAAAGGTTTGTAAACTCACATTGGCTCTGTCATTTTTATACTGTACAGGGTTATCCAACGAAAAGGCCCACCCTTATATTTTCTTTATTTTTCGAGTTAGGAAAAAATGTTTCAAATAAAAGTTGTAGTGAATCAAATGAACTCATTTAAAAACCCCTGCAAAGAATATACAGGGTGTTCCATAAAAGCGGGACAAACCTAACTTACATTTTTTTAAATGGAACACCCTATATTTTTTTACATTTTTAAAATCTGTGTTTTTTTGTGATTTCAAAAATATATATATGTTGCATCTTATCTTTTACTGTTTTTTATTTATTGCAAATTTCGTGAACAATATTATTTATAGCACAGCATCTGCATGCGTATCAATCAGGTTAGTAATGGATGAAAAACAATTAATTTGACACTTATGCCTTACAGAATAATTGAATAAATTCAAAAAGCAAACTTTTCACCATGGCTAACCTGATTGATACGCATGCAGATGCTGGTGGTATAAATAATATTGTTCACGAAATTTGCAATAAATAAAAAACAGTACAAGATAAGATGCAACATATATATATTTTTGAAATCACAAAAAAACACAGATTTTAAAAATGTAAAAAAATATAGGGTGTTCCATTTAAAAAAATGTAAGTTAGGTTTGTCCCGCTTTTATGGAACACCCTGTATATTCTATGCAGGGGTTTTAAATGAGTTCATTTGATTCACTACAACTTTTATTTGAAACATTTTTTCCTAACTCGAAAAATAAAGAAAATATAAGGGTGGGCCTTTTCGTTGGATAACCCTGTACATACATTCTGTATAAATTTGAAACATTTTTCAGCTCCTGTGGAAAGTACTTACGTGTACTGTCTTTTTTAGTATAATGCGAGGGAACTGCTGGCAATTTATTTATGAACTCTATTACAGCAGCTGTATCAGCAAGAGCAGTTTTATTTTTGGGGCAATGCTTTCCACGGTTGTCCACCTTAGAAGTATTAATATCACTTCGGTTTATTTCTGTGTAGCGAAGAAGTTTGTCAGAAATGTCCAGAGTGCGCATTAAAAATCTTCTACATATCTTCATTTTGTCACCATCTTTTGGCAAAAAGTAATATCTACTTAGAGATTTTCTGCTTTCAGTTCGGACACGTCTTCTCTTGATATCATGAATATCAATATGATTCATTAAGAAATCTCTCTGCCTCTGATGATTTAGAGCCCAATAGTTTTTGAATAATAATGATCTTTCTTCTTCACTGAACTCATTGCAATTATTTTTGCATCCGTTGCTACAAGGGTTATCCTTCAGTTCTTTTTTTCTTTTTAGTACACCTTTGTGACCAATATAACATTCGCTCCTGACCTTTTTTTCTCGGGAAATTTTTCTTTTGTTCCCTTTTCTTATTTGTTTTTTCCATAACTATTTGCCTCCTCTTCTGAAGAATTCTCTTGATCCAAAACTCCTTCATCATTAACATAATCATTTTCCTTGTTGTCACCACCCTCAAATCGTTCATCATCTTGTATATCTACTTCATAATGAGAAGGAGACTTGGCAGAACTTGTAGTTGGAGCATAAGTCAATGACATTGTATTTGCATTACTTAATGAGGATGTCGGTGCTGTCTGCTCAAATACCTAAAAAACCAAAACTTATATTCAACTCAATAAACATAGAACTTAAATATAATTACAATAATTTCTGATTCCCTAACGGACTGTCCTTCGGGAGACAATGCTGTTTCAAAATCTATGTCCAATTCATCTTGTATCTCTTCTATGTTGTCAGAGAGAGGTCTGTTTAAACTAGAATCTGGAGCATTACTCATTGCCACTGTACATACATTTTCTAGCACTAACAAAGAAGACGATGACGCATGCTTAAAGGTAAAAAAATCCATTATCTGTGTATAATACTAGAAAGAGTTATACTTACAACATCCTCAGATTTTTCAACTTGCAGTGATTTAAGGGGCGGCCGTCCTGTATCTAAAATGATGCCCATTTCTTCAATGTTGTGAGTTAAATTTTGATGTGGTATTTCTGTAGCACTTAAGGCCAGATTAAGGATATGTCTGGATCTCTCAGACATATTTTCACACGTTAAAATAACACAATTAGCAGTTCCTAAATACACAGCACAATACAGTAGTTCAAGTAAGGTTAAGATTGTTAAAATGCGCGCATGCCTACAACATGCACGTTCGCCCTTTTAATTTTTGATATTAAACACATTCGTCTTTTTATCTGTTTGAAAGAAGCACGTTCGCCCCACGAAATAATCGTTTTTTAATAATGAAACTGTTATATTATATGTAAAACGTTCGTCTTTTTGCAGGAACGTGTTGTCCAATGTACTTTATCGAATGGTGCATAAATCTCAATATCGCAAATTTGGCGTATTCGCCCTTTTGCCAAAATACCGTCGATATATGATTGTGAATAAAATAGTATACATACCTCAATGGTCGTCTTTATTATAGCCACGCGTATATATATGACTTCAGCGCTACGCGCCTCTGGCAGATACTAAACCCTCGGCTGTAATGAAGTACTTCCCAGTTCGGTATGTAATGTACTATTATGGCCCTCACGTAAAGTAGCATATCAAATCGCAATTATAAAGCAGTTAATATTTTGTCCTCCAACCCAATGAAACTTCGAAATTTTTTACATTGATTTGTGTTCTGAAGATATGTTTTTAATTTCTGTTGAATTACCATTTCTTAAGAGTTTCAATATTATTTTTGTTTTTTACCAGAGACTTCCAGTTTCAACGAATGTTTCTGTGATTTTATATTTTCCATTAACAGCCAATTTTTTACTTCTCGTTTATATTTTTTAGAGATATTGATATTTCTTATTGCATTTGGTAGTAACTTATACATATAGTAGGGGGGCTAAGTACTTAATGTTTCATGCCGATTTTTTGTACTACAGTTGCTTTCAAATTTTGTTGCATTTTAGTTCTTGTTGCGTTTGTATGATTTATTTTTTGTACTTATTTAAAATGCTTGTAATCATGGAATAAAATTGCTTTACTATCAGGATGTCGTATGTCAAGAAATTCAGACAGAGTATAACAACTTAGTGGAATATAGGCGACTTCTCTCATACATTATTTTAAGAAGGCGTTTTTGTAACTGTGCCAATAGTCTAATATTTTTCTTATTTGCAGCTGCAGCACAACAGCTAATTCCATATTTTAATATTGATTCGATCATACCATAATATACTATTACTTTTTTAGATGTTTTAATTAAAAAAGTCAATAATAATTTTCAAACTAGCGTTTACCGAAAACAGACACACACTAACAGATATTTAAAAAAGTTAACTCAAATCAGTCTTGGGGTGTTAAAAGAGGTGTTATAAAATGTTTGTATGATAGGGCAAAAATAATTTCTTCTAATGATTAAATATTGAAACACGAAAGGCAATTTGTCGGGGACATTTTAATTAATTAATACCCCGAAGAATTATTTGTTGATAAGACTTTCATGAATATTGAAAATAGGATTAATAATCCATTACAATACCAGAATATCATTATTCGACATTAATTCCATATACATATAAAAGATTTATCTGAAAGATTACGTCGTGTCGGTAAATAATTTGCTTTAGGACAATTTTTCAAACAAATAATACTTTAATATACATATTGACAAAAACGCAACCGTTAAATCCTGGACAAAATTCAAAAAACTTTATTTACACTATCCCGTGTGAGTGTAATAAGCATTATGTGGGTGAATCATTCAGACCACTATACGATTGGGTGAGTTATATTAGAAAAGGTGAAATAGAAAAATCTAAAATTTGTGAATATATGAATATAAAGTACAATTTACTTTACGCGCTAGTGCGTAAAGTAACTGATTTTTTGCACTAGTGCGTAAAGTGAAATAATAAGATAACAAGGCAGTTGTTGATTAATCCTGCATTCCGCTTAAACACACTTGTACTAGATTTTAACATCGAGAATATTGACCATTCAATTAATCGTTGAAATAGGCTAGCAAAACATTTTCTGAATATTTAGTAATTTTATCCTTCTAGCACCAATTCTTCATAAATATATCGTATTTATGCTTGTAAATGCTTGCAGACTTTTTAGGTAACACATCCAAAGCAGCTTTTTGTGCCAAATTGGCTATATTCGTCGGAGTGCATTCAAAATCTGATAAATCGACATCCATATTGTACTGATCTAATAATAATATGAAACGCACGTCAAAATGTCAAACTTGCTTATACGTCAAAATTTAACAATGACAATATTGCTATGGCCTACTTAGTTTTAAATGAGTGACACCATAGCCCCCTACAGTTACAAGCCATGAAGTAACAATGACAACATCGCATTTGCTGTCAATGGTAGTCCTGTAATTCAGCCATCCCTTACTTTCATGTACTGATTTAAGAATTTTTTTTAGGAAATAAAGTATAAAGATCCCAAAACTTGTGCTATAAATTTATTTTGCCAAGAATGAATAATTTACAAATATATAATCCTAGAATATACACTATTAATAGGGTAAAATCCACTCTAAATTGCTTGATGGCAATTCATGACTATTTACAAAAACACTAACATTAAAACTTCGATTTACTCTAATACTTGAAACTACTTTTACTTCGCTACTATCAGTATCAGATTCTTCACTGTCGTAGTCAATATTTAAAATGTAAAAATACAAGACATTGTTCACACACTTGTAATTCCACTTATTGAGGCATCATTTTTTTGGCACAGCCTGCACAAAATATTCAAAGCTTGATAAGATGTTTGATAAGATGTCATCGATAAGAAACTGCTCAATATCATTATTTTGCCTTTGTAAAGCATCTTGTCTTCTTTCTTCAGGATTACGTCGAGACACTGGCTTAGTTGTAGAAAGATACTTCGGTTGATTGGAAAATATGTGAAGAACTGCAACCTCATTTAAACGAGGATATGTTAGTTTAGCCTCGTGCGTATTACCTATCTTTATAAAGCTCCATGGTTGTAACTTCTCTGTCTTCAAAGTGCAAACTGCAAATAGCTGAATGTTTACTAATGCAGTAGTCTTCCGTGTATATAGCTACTAAGCCACTTTTTTGCAGCACTGGATCCTTTGGGAAAGAAAAAGTACGATTTGAAGATTCAGTTTTTAAAGTACTTGCATAGTACACAGCAATGTCGAGGCATCTACAATATAAAAAATAAACAAATAAACGCACATTTAGTGCGCGTCATCAGTCGTGTAAGAATTGGATGCAAACAATTTATGAATTTATAACATCCACTGATAGAAACATGTGTAATTTTGTAACATTTATCAAATAAACTGTATTTATTTCTAAATAACCATTTTCAAGGTATGTACAATACTATTTAATTTTTGTTTTAAAAGTTTATATCATTATTATATTATGTCATATTATAACAGGTTATAAAATACTGGTAAGTCAATCATATACATACCTTTTTAGTGCTTAAATATTTTTATTTAATTAAATTATTATCATTTTTCCTAACTTCAAACATTGTTTGCATCCTTTATCTGTCTGTAATGGCTTCCGCTCTTTTCCAGATACTTACGTAATCTTTTATACGGAAATCTCGGGCGCCAGCCCTTTAACTTTTGAGTGCAAAGGACAGCACTTTTGGCTTCCTATTTGGGAAAACAATCCGGGGTAGCTAACAGATGGAGATACAGATAGCCAGAGGTCGCAAGTTGGGGGTCTGTCTAAAGGACTTCAACCCCTACTCAAACGGATTAATCAGAAATTAAAATGACAGAAATAATAACTCGTGAATTTTACCTTTTTAAAATAACGGATTTATTCAAGGATAATGACTGATGGTCGAGATGGTAGAGTATCTGCCTCTCACCCAAAAGTCCCGGGTTCGAATCCCGGTCGTGGCAATGGAAAATACTGTGAGAGGGATTTTTCCATTATACACGGATATTGGATGTGTGTCCCTTGTCTTTAAATGTGTAGCCCCCTCCCGCACAAGGCTCAGCCTTCTGGGATAAAGGGGGTCGTAATTACATGTGGTGTATTTATTATTATTTATTATTATTATTATAATAATGAACAAATTAATTTACTCTAAACCTCCACGACTGTACAAACAGTCGAGTGTGTATAAAATTATTTCAAAAATGATAAAAATAAGTCGTGCTGGCAATCAAGAATGTTTACGTGATTTTACGTCTGAATTTTCGGATACGTGAGATTAATGAATTCTGATGTACGACAAGCAAACGGACCTTTCCACTCGGATGTATTATGCACGGCGGGCAATCGATTAGCTATAGATATTCTAGGCTAGACGGAATTTTTACATACACGGCAAACTACTGCCACAAACGTAGAGCGATTTGCTAATGCTTATATCATTATTATATTATTACGTAAGTTTCGCGAGCCAGTTCTATGCAGATCACCCGTTTGGAAGGCCCTAGCGAACAATTCCTCTCAGTTGATGCATATAATGGCTATTAGATTTATCGTAGGTTTTCCGGTAACCTATTAGGCAGTGGAACTTTTGAGGTGACCCTAGCGAATAGACCTCAGCGGCTGCTGCATATATTAACAAACAAAAGACCAACGGAGGTATTACTAATTAGCTCTGGTTTGATTGAGTAGTATAATACAACAATACGTGCGGACACAAGAACCTTTGAATATCTATACTTAACTGAAAGCAGTACCTGCAAAATACAGTGCACGACGATGTATTCTTACCAAAATAATTTTCGGAGTCACGTTCTGATAGGATTTGCTATTTAATTCGGAGCGGCGGCGCGAAACTGTAGACGGCTGGTTCGATCTGGCACTTCTGAAGGTGGATCGGATCTGATGTCCACTCCAGGGCGATTCTTCCTTTTTATGCCCTTTCTGACGTGCCCATATGGCATGTTAAGAGGGGCGTACTGATTTGACACGATGGGATCGTGTGCTCAACACGACGCTCGTTGCAGAGTGCAAGCGGATTATGCAATTTGGAGTATTCGTTCAGAGCGTCGATAACCGGAAATGCGCTACTTGCAATTTCTATACTATGTTGCAAAAAGAAACGGATTAAAACAGGCAAGGATTAACATTTTTAATAACGAATGATTTTTATTTCCGACTCGGCCATTATTTATAATATTTCTCGGATTTTACTTATACGAGGTATTGTCGAAAATTAATCAATTAATTACTTGATTGCTTGTTTACCAGCGGACTTTTTAACAACTCATTAATAACTTAATTAAAACAGGACTTACTTACTAAAACAGCGGCAGGGTGTACCCAAGTGACGGTAATATTTAAAGCAAAATTGAACATTCCTTGATCGGAAAAAATCACTTCGTTACACCCCCCTCTTACTTCTGTAAAAAAATTATAATTCATTATACATTTTTTTTTTCTTCTCCCTGGGAGGCTCCAGGTAAACAAAGGCAAAATTAATTGAAAACGGAAAGCTCCCTAATCTAGTATTTACAGAACAAAATTCTAAATTAGCAAAAAAACAAAATTAACTTTAAACAGCCTCCCGGGACCGGTGTCATTACCTTTGGGGGTCTTCATTCGGTGCGTCTTACCAGTTGGCCTTAACGTGTTCCAGGGTGGTCAGTATTCCCTGGGGGGTCCTTCAACTGGGCCGACCATGGTCAGGGGCTGGTCCTTCTGAAAATACAAAAAGCAGTTAGCTATGGTGAAGCTAATTGACGGCGGTAAATGTAGAACGTCGGCGGAATTTTTGGACGTCGAGCTCAGGCCTTGTAGTGGCAGTGGCAGTCACATACGGGACAAGCTCGCTTATTTCGCAAATACAGCGGGTCGGTTTGGATCCCTTGTGTCCGGGTCTTGCGGGGAAGGTTCGGTCGACGGGTGGCCCTCGGGGTGGGGTTAGGAGGTATAACCGCGGTACTACACTGGCAATCGCGGGATAGCATGCCCACGAGCCCACATCTGGAGCAGAATATAATCCTCCTCCGCGTACAACGGTCTCTGCTGTGGTCCGGATAACCACATCTCCAACAGAGATCCTGCTCGACAGGTAGGTAGGTCTGCGGCGGATACGGCTCACGTCTCCATAACCCAGACTGGGGCGTCTTCGATGGGCTCTCGTGGCGAGTCATCCGCAGGGGTTCGGAGTCGGTGGCAGGTGGTGTCGGCGTCGGGCTACGGACCAAAGGGGGCGGTGTATGGCTTCTTACTTCCAGTAGTTCCGGACGGCTCGGACGGGCTACTTCCTCCTCCTTCCTGTTGTCCTCGGGGGATTCAGTACAGGCCTCCATCAGCTCCCACTCGAAGTCTGAGGCTGGGTCGCCGAGGAGTTCCAGTATGGGACTGTCCATGTGGAAGAAGTACTGTAACATAAAGTCAAATTACACATTAATGGGCGGCGGGGCCGCGTGCGAGGCTGGTTTTAAATCCTTTATGTGGATATGTCGCACTTGCTTGCCGGTATCACTTTTCAAATCGTAAACGATGGGTGAAATGACTCGGGTGACAGTGTACGGTCCGGAAAATTTCGGAGCTAGTTTAGCGGCAAATCCGCGAACGGCGGAGGACAACGGGTGTTCTCGCTTCATAACGCGGTCGCCACGGTGGCAGCGCCATTCCCGCCTACGCAAGTTGTAATAGTGACTTTGTGTAGAAAACGCGCGGGCTAAGTTTATTCGAACCAGCTGAAAAACTTCACGCAGTTTTTCTAACCGGTTACTCAGGTCAGCGGGTTTGAGAGAGTCGGTGGTTATTTCTTCCCCTTGCTGTCGGGTTTCTGTGCGATACAGAGACTTGGGTAAGTCCAATTCTCTCCCAAAATTGAGGAACGCAGGCGAAAATCCGGTTGACTCGTGTTTTGAGCTGTTTATCGCCAATTGGAAATCGGTGATGTTTTGATCCCATTTACGATGGTCTTGTTCGCAATATTGGGCGATCATGGTTTTGATTGTCCGATTGGTTCGTTCCACGGGATTGGCTTGCGGCGTATACGGAGGCGTGAAACGGTGCTGTATTCCCAATTCTTCCAGGGTGCGACGGAACAGTCGGCTATCATACTGAGAGCCGTTATCACTTATAACGGTGCGGGGGCAACCAAAACGGGTGATAACTTCGTCATACAGTGCTTGGCTTACAGTACGGGCTGTAGCACTTCGGAGCGGCTTGCACTGGACCCATTTAGTAAAGCGATCTTGAAAAACCACAAGGTAATTATTCCCTTTACTGGATCGTGGCAGGGGACCGACCAAATCTGTACTGACGGTTTCCCACGGGTTTCGGTTTGCGGAAGGTTGCATTTTCCCTGCAACCTGTTGTTGTGACGGTTTGTACCTTTGACACTGTAGACATCCTCTGACATATTTGGCGATATCGCGAAACATACCAGGCCAATAGTACCGGTGAGCCATGCGCGCCACAGTTTTGGCTATTCCCATATGTCCAGCGGACGGAGCATCATGGTTTTCGGCCAATACAGTAGGACGGAGAGACGTGGGTACGCATAGCTTCCAGGGGTCAGACAGCTCCGGCTCAGTCAGATCATGTGCATCCCAGAAGTGGCGAAACAGACGGTTGTCTCGGATGCAATAATCTGGAAAGGCTTCGGGATTTTTTTCCACTTCGGCCTTTTCCGGTTGTACCAGGAGCAGTCAGCTGTTTCAGTTAGAGATCCCAATTCCTCGGAATCTGGGGCGGACGACGGTCCCGGTAAGGGTTGTCTTGATAAGGCATCTGCTACTCGGTTCAAGGTGCCTTTTCGGTACTTAATCTCAAAATCGTATTGTTGCAAAAAGATACTCCATCGAGCGAGGCGTCCTGCCGGACTCTTGATCGAGTGCAACCAACGGAGAGATTGGTGATCGGTTAGCACGGTAAAACGGTAGCCTTCCAGGTAGGGTCTCATCTTTTCTACTCCCCAGACAATCGCTAAACATTCTCGTTCTGTGACAGAATAGTTTTTCTCGGCGGGTGAGAGAGTACGACTAGCGTATGCTATCACCCGGTCATGACCCTCTATTTCCTGGGTTAACGCTACCCCAAGGCCTTGGTCGGACGCGTCTGTTTGCAGAGTGAATGGTTGAGAGAAATCCGGACACGTCAAGACGGGGGCCTCGGTCAGAAAGCCTTTTAAACGGTTGAAGGCCTCCTCTTGCTCGGCAGTCCATTTAAATCGATGATTCTTCTTTAGCAGTCGCGTCAGGGGGGTTACGATTTGCGAAAATGCAGGCACAAATCGACGTTATCAGGACGCAACGCCTAAAAATCGGCGTACGTCGCGGACGTTACGTGGCGTCGGAATTTGACGAATAGACTCCACCTTGTCGGGATCGGTATTTATTCCTTCGGACGTAACGACATGTCCCAGATACTTCAGTGACTTCCTACAGAATTCACACTTTGCAGGGTTCAGTTGTAAGTTCGCGGCTCGGAAACGGCGAAAAACTTCTCTCAGGTTGGTCAGGTGTTCCTCGAACGTTTCTCCTAGGACGATTATATCATCCAGATAGGCGAACGCGTGGGGTTCCAAGTCGGGTCCAATAATGCTGTCGAGTAGTCTTTGGAAAGTGGCGGGGGCGGAGTGCAGTCCAAACGGCATTACTCTAAACTGGAACAGTCCACGGCCCGGAACGGTGAACGCGGTGATGGGTTTACTGGAACGGGAGAGAGGTATCTGCCAGTATCCCTGTTTCAGGTCGATACTAGAGATATATCGGGCTCTGCGTAACTTGTCGAGAATATGGTTGATGTATGGTAGCGGGTATGCATCTTTTTCGGTAACTTCGTTTATTTTTCGAAAGTCTATACAGAACCGGGGTTTTCCATCTTTCTTTTTGACTATGACTACCGGTGAACTCCACGGACTGTGAGACGGTTCGATGATCCCATTTTTTAGCATCTCATCAACTTCTTGATTAATGATCTCCTGCATTTTCGGGCTTTGTGGACGGTACCTCTGCTTGATTGGTTCGGAATGCGACAGACGGATGTGGTGTTGTACCTGGTCGGTAGTACCACGGATTTCTTGAAAACTTGGTAACTCGTTATCAAGAAAGTTCTGCAGGCGATGCTCCTCACTTGTAGTGAGAGTCAAGGAAACTGTGCCTAACGGGCTAGCGGGCGTGACTCGTGGTCGAGAGACCACATGACCATTCAGTGAAACGGAAGCGGTTCTTGGAGTGATGAGAAAGTCGTGCTTGCTCATTACGTCCATTCCCAGGACAATGTCGGACGAGAGATTTTCCAGATACAATAGATCTTCAGCGAATTGTGTTCGGCCGATGGTAAATTTTAGCGAATATGCTTGGGTGACGGTAGCCAAGTTGCCATTAGCCAATCGCAGAGCAGAGGGTGCGGTAACAGTTTGCGGTTTAATCCCCAATCGCGTACAAAATTCATGTATTTGGTTACCGACGTACGAACGGACGGCGCCGGTATCCACAAGGGCGAAGAAAGTCTTATTACGAATGCGTACGGGGATATGTGGGCGGTTGTCATGATCAGGCGTCAGTTCCTGGTGCGAGGCGGTAATATTTCGGAACCAAACTGGCCTCGGTACGGTGCGGTTCCGGTTTAGTTTTCCGCTGTATTACATTGGCAGTCGCGGGTCATTGTGCCCTGACGGCCGCAGCGTGAACAAAATAGGCGGGGTGGCGAGCGACATTCACTGCGGAAGTGACCGGTCTTGCCACAACGCCAACAGATCGTACTTCGGTCAGTAGGGATGTCTGCGGATGCGGAACTGTTATTTCCGTTACGTTTCGGGTTTGGACGGGTTCGAGTTTCCTGGATTTCACGCGTCCTCTCGGAGGGCGTCGCGGTCCGTGTCTGGTCGCTGCTTGACCGCGGAGGTGGTGACGACGGTTGGTTGGAAGTACGTTCTCCCGGGCCTAAGCGTTGAGACGTCCCGGAAGTATCGTCGGACTGGCGTGTACTGGTGGAACGGCGAGCGGGAGGTGGTTTGCTATACACCCGGTCAACCTCCTGCTTCAGCGTTTCATATTCACGACATTTCGCGATTAATATTGCTACGTCTGTAAAGTCTTGTCGACGAATGTACTGGCGAAAATCGGGTAACAAATTTCGGTAGAGCCATCGTAACTCTTGTTCCCCGGAAAGTCCTCTATGACGACGGATGAGGGTCTGCAAGTCGGTGATGTACGTCATCACTGACTCCTCGGGGCGTTGCAGTCGACGGCTAATTTCTGCTTCTATATCTTCCTGATAGTGAACCGGTACGTAAAAAATACGAAAATCTGCTAGGAATTGTTCCCAGGAGGTCCAGCGGACTTTATTATTGCGGTACCAGAGCAAGGCGGAGCCTTGCAGTAGCTCAGGTAGGACCGGAAGTAACTGCGCGGGACGGAGGGTGGTATACCCACAAACTTCTTCCAAGCGCTCCAGGAACGCGGCTGGATCGCCAGTGCCATTGAAATGGATGTTCCATTTGTGTATCTGTACGGGGTCTAATGGCGTCTGTCCTGGTGCAATATTGTGGGGCGGTTGAGGTATTACCAGCGGTGGTAACGGTGGCGGTATCGGCGGCGGAAAAACAGGTGGCGCGGTATTTGGTCTAGGCGAAGAGCACCCCTCTTTGATAAACTTGACCAAACGGCGCTTCTTCTCGTCCACGGTACCGGTTACGGGTAGACCAAACTTCCCTAACTGATCGTCTATTTGTTCCTTCTTTAATTTATAGATCCAGCCTAGCCGAATATCTCCCAGATCAAGGTTCGCGGCCTCGTCGACGGGTAATACGGGTGTGTCGGTTTTATCTCCTTCGGTAGGCATTGTGTTACCTCCCAAAGATGTCAGCAAAACGAGTTCAGGTCAAATCAAACGGACGATACGAGTCGGAAAATCCTAAGTCTGGAAGGGCTGGTTATATCGCGTCGAAACTATCGGCAATCGCTTTAGCGTACTCGGTTTACTATTAAATGAGGGGTCACACCCTCGGAAAATTCTGACTAAGGAGTCACGAAATACTCCGGTGAAACTCCGGTGAAATAGTAAGAGGCGTCACGACTGCTGTATAGCGGTCACGGATACGGAAATCTGCAGGTTGTGATGATATTCAACCTCAGGCGTCGCGACGGTAGGCGTCTTTCAGCAACGGTGCTTCAGATCGGGTTGCAAGTATCACCAATCGGTTCCTAGGGTGCGATTACCCTAAAAAGGATACCCCACAAGGCTAGCTTGTACCTGGGTATTTCTGGATGACCTTGGCTACAACCGACGGTAATTCGATTTGGAACGTGCAATCGTAGTTCCTCGTCACGTAAATTAATAACGTATAACTCGGTCTGGCTTCAATAACGTTGTGTCGCGTCAAAGTTATATGTAACTTCTTCAATAGGGTTCGAATCGGTATGTAAGTAGTCGCAATCGGTTCTTCAGGTTCGATTTAATCAGAATCGACACGTCGCAGGCTTATTTACCGCGGCTAGTAAAAATTTGGTTGCGTTCGTTGCGTGCCGAATTCACAAAAAAACCTAACAGATCGCTGCACTACCCAGCGGATGGGCAGTTGGATGCTAACAGAAAACGGTAAATCTGCGTTGCAGATTTTTGGAAATTGCCTACTTACTTGCTATAAAGCAACACTGGTGAAAACACACCCTGGTCACGTCAAAATAATTTGTTGTCAGCTAGAGTACCTAACAACACGTTATCTGAGAATAATTTTCAGGTTTTGAGTTGCTTAACAACTCGGCATAGGACAACAGCGGTATCTGCCCCCTATGACAGCGTCAAAAATAACAAAATAATGCTAAAATTATTTAAATCCCTAATATACTGTAACAGTACGGTATGCTGTATCAGTAAAGTAGGCACACCCTGTATAATATCGGTTCAATTATGTTGACGTTGCCTTTCCACTCAACATGGCAGAGAGTAGCGGGAGTTAACCCCAAGGGCAAAGTCAAAATAATTTGAAAAAACCTCTAACGATTCGGTATACAGCGGCTATAGCAGCTTGAGTATTTCGCGGAAGTAAGTACTTATGCAAGCAGCTGTTTGTAAAATTAAAATAAACCACCTTCGGTTGTAATTGCAATCGGGACGTATTAACAAGTTAAGTTGCAATCACTTGGCTAGGTTACAGACAGACAGACAGACAGACAGACAGACAGACGGATGTAAAACCTAGAAGTAATTTATTTCAAGTTTATTTCGATGTTTAAATCCTCCGAGTTAAATAGGAAATGTTTTTATTATCTAGCAGACGGACAGACGATATTTAATTTAAATCGCCTGATAACGGAATATTATTTCTTTACCAGAAATAAAACTGTTTGGTTTTATAAATTTTAAATTGATAAAACCCTCGTGTACGGCGAACAACAAGTTTTTATTTCTTATCAATAAAAAAAAACTGTAATTTATAAAAAATTCTAGCGTTTTCGACGGACTGAAAAAAACAGGCTTCACGTATTTTATTTTATTTTAAATCGGCGTCTAATTGCAAATTTCTAGTGTTTCGGTATTTATTTAATTCTACGCGTATTTCACACAAGACTTGTAATTTTTTTTCGGCGGCTCCGTTTTCTGGACAAATTTTACACTTTCGGATTTCTGATTAACGTAATAAAGTTCCTGCTCTAGGGCGCCATTTTGTAATGGCTTCCGCTCTTTTCCAGATACTTACGTAATCTTTTATACGGAAATCTCGGGCGCCAGCCCTTTAACTTTTGAGTGCAAAGGACAGCACTTTTGGCTTTCCTATTTGGGAAAACAATCCGGGGTAGCTAACAGATGGAGATACAGATAGCCAGAGGTCGCAAGTTGGGGGTCTGTCTAAAGGACTTCAACCCCTACTCAAACGGATTAATCAGAAATTAAAATGACAGAAATAATAACTAGTGAATTTTACCTTTTTAAAATAACGGATTTATTCAAGGATAATAATGAACAAATTAATTTACTCTAAACCTCCACGACTGTACAAACAGTCGAGTGTGTATAAAATTATTTCAAAAATGATAAAAATAAGTCGTGCTGGCAATCAAGAATGTTTACGTGATTTTACGTCTGAATTTTCGGATACGTGAGATTAATGAATTCTGATGTACGACAAGCAAACGGACCTTTCCACTCGGATATATTATGCACGGCGGGCAATCGATTAGCTATAGATATTCTAGGCTAGACGGAATTTTTACATACACGGCAAACTACTGCTACAAACGTAGAGCGATTTGCTAATGCTTATATCATTATTATATTATTACGTAAGTTTCGCGAGCCAGTTCTATGCAGATCACCCGTTTGGAAGGCCCTAGCGAACAATTCCTCTCAGTTGATGCATATAATGGCTATTAGATTTATCGTAGGTTTTCCGGTAACCTATTAGGCAGTGGAACTTTTGAGGTGACCCTAGCGAATAGACCTCAGCGGCTGCTGCATATATTAACAAACAAAAGACCAACGGAGGTATTACTAATTAGCTCTGGTTTGATTGAGTAGTATAATACAACAATACGTGCGGACACAAGAACCTTTGAATATCTATACTTAACTGAAAGCAGTACCTGCAAAATACAGTGCACGACGATGTATTCTTACCAAAATAATTTTCGGAATCACGTTCTGATAGGATTTGCTATTTAATTCGGAGCGGCGGCGCGAAACTGTAGACGGCTGGTTCGATCTGGCACTTCTGAAGGTGGATCGGATCTGATGTCCACTCCAGGGCGATTCTTCCTTTTTATGCCCTTTCTGACGTGCCCATATGGCATGTTAAGAGGGGCGTACTGATTTGACACGATGGGATCGTGTGCTCAACACGACGCTCGTTGCAGAGTGCAAGCGGATTATGCAATTTGGAGTATTCGTTCAGAGCGTCGATAACCGGAAATGCGCTACTTGCAATTTCTATACTATGTTGCAAAAAGAAACGGATTAAAACAGGCAAGGATTAACATTTTTAATAACGAATGATTTTTATTTCCGACTCGGCCATTATTTATAATATTTCTCGGATTTTACTTATACGAGGTATTGTCGAAAATTAATCAATTAATTACTTGATTGCTTGTTTACCAGCGGACTTTTTAACAACTCATTAATAACTTAATTAAAACAGGACTTACTTACTAAAACAGCGGCAGGGTGTACCCAAGTGACGGTAATATTTAAAGCAAAATTGAACATTCCTTGATCGGAAAAAATCACTTCGTTACACCCCCCTCTTACTTCGGTAAAAAAATTATAATTCATTATACATTTTTTTTTTCTTCTCCCTGGGAGGCTCCAGGTAAACAAAGGCAAAATTAATTGAAAACGGAAAGCTCCCTAATCTAGTATTTACAGAACAAAATTCTAAATTAGCAAAAAAACAAAATTAACTTTAAACAGCCTCCCGGGACCGGTGTCATTACCTTTGGGGGTCTTCATTCGGTGCGTCTTACCAGTTGGCCTTAACGTGTTCCAGGGTGGTCAGTATTCCCTGGGGGGTCCTTCAACTGGGCCGACCATGGTCAGGGGCTGGTCCTTCTGAAAATACAAAAAGCAGTTAGCTATGGTGAAGCTAATTGACGGCGGTAAATGTAGAACGTCGGCGGAATTTTTGGACGTCGAGCTCAGGCCTTGTAGTGGCAGTGGCAGTCACATACGGGACAAGCTCGCTTATTTCGCAAATACAGCGGGTCGGTTTGGATCCCTTGTGTCCGGGTCTTGCGGGGAAGGTTCGGTCGACGGGTGGCCCTCGGGGTGGGGTTAGGAGGTATAACCGCGGTACTACACTGGCAATCGCGGGATAGCATGCCCACGAGCCCACATCTGGAGCAGAATATAATCCTCCTCCGCGTACAACGGTCTCTGCTGTGGTCCGGATAACCACATCTCCAACAGAGATCCTGCTCGACAGGTAGGTAGGTCTGCGGCGGATACGGCTCACGTCTCCATAACCCAGACTGGGGCGTCTTCGATGGGCTCTCGTGGCGAGTCATCCGCAGGGGTTCGGAGTCGGTGGCAGGTGGTGTCGGCGTCGGGCTACGGACCAAAGGGGGCGGTGTATGGCTTCTTACTTCCAGTAGTTCCGGACGGCTCGGACGGGCTACTTCCTCCTCCTTCCTGTTGTCCTCGGGGGATTCAGTACAGGCCTCCATCAGCTCCCACTCGAAGTCTGAGGCTGGGTCGCCGAGGAGTTCCAGTATGGGACTGTCCATGTGGAAGAAGTACTGTAACATAAAGTCAAATTACACATTAATGGGCGGCGGGGCCGCGTGCGAGGCTGGTTTTAAATCCTTTATGTGGATATGTCGCACTTGCTTGCCGGTATCACTTTTCAAATCGTAAACGATGGGTGAAATGACTCGGGTGACAGTGTACGGTCCGGAAAATTTCGGAGCTAGTTTAGCGGCAAATCCGCGAACGGCGGAGGACAACGGGTGTTCTCGCTTCATAACGCGGTCGCCACGGTGGCAGCGCCATTCCCGCCTACGCAAGTTGTAATAGTGACTTTGTGTAGAAAACGCGCGGGCTAAGTTTATTCGAACCAGCTGAAAAACTTCACGCAGTTTTTCTAACCGGTTACTCAGGTCAGCGGGTTTGAGAGAGTCGGTGGTTATTTCTTCCCCTTGCTGTCGGGTTTCTGTGCGATACAGAGACTTGGGTAAGTCCAATTCTCTCCCAAAATTGAGGAACGCAGGCGAAAATCCGGTTGACTCGTGTTTTGAGCTGTTTATCGCCAATTGGAAATCGGTGATGTTTTGATCCCATTTACGATGGTCTTGTTCGCAATATTGGGCGATCATGGTTTTGATTGTCCGATTGGTTCGTTCCACGGGATTGGCTTGCGGCGTATACGGAGGCGTGAAACGGTGCTGTATTCCCAATTCTTCCAGGGTGCGACGGAACAGTCGGCTATCATACTGAGAGCCGTTATCACTTATAACGGTGCGGGGGCAACCAAAACGGGTGATAACTTCGTCATACAGTGCTTGGCTTACAGTACGGGCTGTAGCACTTCGGAGCGGCTTGCACTGGACCCATTTAGTAAAGCGATCTTGAAAAACCACAAGGTAATTATTCCCTTTACTGGATCGTGGCAGGGGACCGACCAAATCTGTACTGACGGTTTCCCACGGGTTTCGGTTTGCGGAAGGTTGCATTTTCCCTGCAACCTGTTGTTGTGACGGTTTGTACCTTTGACACTGTAGACATCCTCTGACATATTTGGCGATATCGCGAAACATACCAGGCCAATAGTACCGGTGAGCCATGCGCGCCACAGTTTTGGCTATTCCCATATGTCCAGCGGACGGAGCATCATGGTTTTCGGCCAATACAGTAGGACGGAGAGACGTGGGTACGCATAGCTTCCAGGGGTCAGACAGCTCCGGCTCAGTCAGATCATGTGCATCCCAGAAGTGGCGAAACAGACGGTTGTCTCGGATGCAATAATCTGGAAAGGCTTCGGGATTTTTTTCCACTTCGGCCTTTTCCGGTTGTACCAGGAGCAGTCAGCTGTTTCAGTTAGAGATCCCAATTCCTCGGAATCTGGGGCGGACGACGGTCCCGGTAAGGGTTGTCTTGATAAGGCATCTGCTACTCGGTTCAAGGTGCCTTTTCGGTACTTAATCTCAAAATCGTATTGTTGCAAAAAGATACTCCATCGAGCGAGGCGTCCTGCCGGACTCTTGATCGAGTGCAACCAACGGAGAGATTGGTGATCGGTTAGCACGGTAAAACGGTAGCCTTCCAGGTAGGGTCTCATCTTTTCTACTCCCCAGACAATCGCTAAACATTCTCGTTCTGTGACAGAATAGTTTTTCTCGGCGGGTGAGAGAGTACGACTAGCGTATGCTATCACCCGGTCATGACCCTCTATTTCCTGGGTTAACGCTACCCCAAGGCCTTGGTCGGACGCGTCTGTTTGCAGAGTGAATGGTTGAGAGAAATCCGGACACGTCAAGACGGGGGCCTCGGTCAGAAAGCCTTTTAAACGGTTGAAGGCCTCCTCTTGCTCGGCAGTCCATTTAAATCGATGATTCTTCTTTAGCAGTCGCGTCAGGGGGGTTACGATTTGCGAAAATGCAGGCACAAATCGACGTTATCAGGACGCAACGCCTAAAAATCGGCGTACGTCGCGGACGTTACGTGGCGTCGGAATTTGACGAATAGACTCCACCTTGTCGGGATCGGTATTTATTCCTTCGGACGTAACGACATGTCCCAGATACTTCAGTGACTTCCTACAGAATTCACACTTTGCAGGGTTCAGTTGTAAGTTCGCGGCTCGGAAACGGCGAAAAACTTCTCTCAGGTTGGTCAGGTGTTCCTCGAACGTTTCTCCTAGGACGATTATATCATCCAGATAGGCGAACGCGTGGGGTTCCAAGTCGGGTCCAATAATGCTGTCGAGTAGTCTTTGGAAAGTGGCGGGGGCGGAGTGCAGTCCAAACGGCATTACTCTAAACTGGAACAGTCCACGGCCCGGAACGGTGAACGCGGTGATGGGTTTACTGGAACGGGAGAGAGGTATCTGCCAGTATCCCTGTTTCAGGTCGATACTAGAGATATATCGGGCTCTGCGTAACTTGTCGAGAATATGGTTGATGTATGGTAGCGGGTATGCATCTTTTTCGGTAACTTCGTTTATTTTTCGAAAGTCTATACAGAACCGGGGTTTTCCATCTTTCTTTTTGACTATGACTACCGGTGAACTCCACGGACTGTGAGACGGTTCGATGATCCCATTTTTTAGCATCTCATCAACTTCTTGATTAATGATCTCCTGCATTTTCGGGCTTTGTGGACGGTACCTCTGCTTGATTGGTTCGGAATGCGACAGACGGATGTGGTGTTGTACCTGGTCGGTAGTACCACGGATTTCTTGAAAACTTGGTAACTCGTTATCAAGAAAGTTCTGCAGGCGATGCTCCTCAGTTGTAGTGAGAGTCAAGGAAACTGTGCCTAACGGGCTAGTGGGCGTGACTCGTGGTCGAGAGACCACATGACCATTCAGTGAAACGGAAGCGGTTCTTGGAGTGATGAGAAAGTCGTGCTTGCTCATTACGTCCATTCCCAGGACAATGTCGGACGAGAGATTTTCCAGATACAATAGATCTTCAGCGAATTGTGTTCGGCCGATGGTAAATTTTAGCGAATATGCTTGGGTGACGGTAGCCAAGTTGCCATTAGCCAATCGCAGAGCAGAGGGTGCGGTAACAGTTTGCGGTTTAATCCCCAATCGCGTACAAAATTCATGTATTTGGTTACCGACGTACGAACGGACGGCGCCGGTATCCACAAGGGCGAAGAAAGTCTTATTACGAATGCGTACGGGGATATGTGGGCGGTTGTCATGATCAGGCGTCAGTTCCTGGTGCGAGGCGGTAATATTTCGGAACCAAACTGGCCTCGGTACGGTGCGGTTCCGGTTTAGTTTTCCGCTGTATTACATTGGCAGTCGCGGGTCATTGTGCCCTGACGGCCGCAGCGTGAACAAAATAGGCGGGGTGGCGAGCGACATTCACTGCGGAAGTGACCGGTCTTGCCACAACGCCAACAGATCGTACTTCGGTCAGTAGGGATGTCTGCGGATGCGGAACTGTTATTTCCGTTACGTTTCGGGTTTGGACGGGTTCGAGTTTCCTGGATTTCACGCGTCCTCTCGGAGGGCGTCGCGGTCCGTGTCTGGTCGCTGCTTGACCGCGGAGGTGGTGACGACGGTTGGTTGGAAGTACGTTCTCCCGGGCCTAAGCGTTGAGACGTCCCGGAAGTATCGTCGGACTGGCGTGTACTGGTGGAACGGCGAGCGGGAGGTGGTTTGCTATACACCTGGTCAACCTCCTGCTTCAGCGTTTCATATTCACGACATTTCGCGATTAATATTGCTACGTCTGTAAAGTCTTGTCGACGAATGTACTGGCGAAAATCGGGTAACAAATTTCGGTAGAGCCATCGTAACTCTTGTTCCCCGGAAAGTCCTCTATGACGACGGATGAGGGTCTGCAAGTCGGTGATGTACGTCATCACTGACTCCTCGGGGCGTTGCAGTCGACGGCTAATTTCTGCTTCTATATCTTCCTGATAGTGAACCGGTACGTAAAAAATACGAAAATCTGCTAGGAATTGTTCCCAGGAGGTCCAGCGGACTTTATTATTGCGGTACCAGAGCAAGGCGGAGCCTTGCAGTAGCTCAGGTAGGACCGGAAGTAACTGCGCGGGACGGAGGGTGGTATACCCACAAACTTCTTCCAAGCGCTCCAGGAACGCGGCTGGATCGCCAGTGCCATTGAAATGGATGTTCCATTTGTGTATCTGTACGGGGTCTAATGGCGTCTGTCCTGGTGCAATATTGTGGGGCGGTTGAGGTATTACCAGCGGTGGTAACGGTGGCGGTATCGGCGGCGGAAAAACAGGTGGCGCGGTATTTGGTCTAGGCGAAGAGCACCCCTCTTTGATAAACTTGACCAAACGGCGCTTCTTCTCGTCCACGGTACCGGTTACGGGTAGACCAAACTTCCCTAACTGATCGTCTATTTGTTCCTTCTTTAATTTATAGATCCAGCCTAGCCGAATATCTCCCAGATCAAGGTTCGCGGCCTCGTCGACGGGTAATACGGGTGTGTCGGTTTTATCTCCTTCGGTAGGCATTGTGTTACCTCCCAAAGATGTCAGCAAAACGAGTTCAGGTCAAATCAAACGGACGATACGAGTCGGAAAATCCTAAGTCTGGAAGGGCTGGTTATATCGCGTCGAAACTATCGGCAATCGCTTTAGCGTACTCGGTTTACTATTAAATGAGGGGTCACAACCTCGGAAAATTCTGACTAAGGAGTCACGAAATACTCCGGTGAAACTCCGGTGAAATAGTAAGAGGCGTCACGACTGCTGTATAGCGGTCACGGATACGGAAATCTGCAGGTTGTGATGATATTCAACCTCAGGCGTCGCGACGGTAGGCGTCTTTCAGCAACGGTGCTTCAGATCGGGTTGCAAGTATCACCAATCGGTTCCTAGGGTGCGATTACCCTAAAAAGGATACCCCACAAGGCTAGCTTGTACCTGGGTATTTCTGGATGACCTTGGCTACAACCGACGGTAATTCGATTTGGAACGTGCAATCGTAGTTCCTCGTCACGTAAATTAATAACGTATAACTCGGTCTGGCTTCAATAACGTTGTGTCGCGTCAAAGTTATATGTAACTTCTTCAATAGGGTTCGAATCGGTATGTAAGTAGTCGCAATCGGTTCTTCAGGTTCGATTTAATCAGAATCGACACGTCGCAGGCTTATTTACCGCGGCTAGTAAAAATTTGGTTGCGTTCGTTGCGTGCCGAATTCACAAAAAAACCTAACAGATCGCTGCACTACCCAGCGGATGGGCAGTTGGATGCTAACAGAAAACGGTAAATCTGCGTTGCAGATTTTTGGAAATTGCCTACTTACTTGCTATAAAGCAACACTGGTGAAAACACACCCTGGTCACGTCAAAATAATTTGTTGTCAGCTAGAGTACCTAACAACACGTTATCTGAGAATAATTTTCAGGTTTTGAGTTGCTTAACAACTCGGCATAGGACAACAGCGGTATCTGCCCCCTATGACAGCGTCAAAAATAACAAAATAATGCTAAAATTATTTAAATCCCTAATATACTGTAACAGTACGGCACACCCTGTATAATATCGGTTCAATTATGTTGACGTTGCCTTTCCACTCAACATGGCAGAGAGTAGCGGGAGTTAACCCCAAGGGCAAAGTCAAAATAATTTGAAAAAACCTCTAACGATTCGGTATACAGCGGCTATAGCAGCTTGAGTATTTCGCGGAAGTAAGTACTTATGCAAGCAGCTGTTTGTAAAATTAAAATAAACCACCTTCGGTTGTAATTGCAATCGGGACGTATTAACAAGTTAAGTTGCAATCACTTGGCTAGGTTACAGACAGACAGACAGACAGACAGACAGGCAGACGGATGTAAAACCTAGAAGTAATTTATTTCAAGTTTATTTCGATGTTTAAATCCTCCGAGTTAAATAGGAAATGTTTTTATTATCTAGCAGACGGACAGACGATATTTAATTTAAATCGCCTGATAACGGAATATTATTTCTTTACCAGAAATAAAACTGTTTGGTTTTATAAATTTTAAATTGATAAAACCCTCGTGTACGGCGAACAACAAGTTTTTATTTCTTATCAATAAAAAAAAACTGTAATTTATAAAAAATTCTAGCGTTTTCGACGGACTGAAAAAAACAGGCTTCACGTATTTTATTTTATTTTAAATCGGCGTCTAATTGCAAATTTCTAGTGTTTCGGTATTTATTTAATTCTACGCGTATTTCACACAAGACTTGTAATTTTTTTTCGGCGGCTCCGTTTTCTGGACAAATTTTACACTTTCGGATTTCTGATTAACGTAATAAAGTTCCTGCTCTAGGGCGCCATTTTGTAATGGCTTCCGCTCTTTTCCAGATACTTACGTAATCTTTTATACGGAAATCTCGGGCGCCAGCCCTTTAACTTTTGAGTGCAAAGGACAGCACTTTTGGCTTTCCTATTTGGTAAAACAATCCGGGGTAGCTAACAGATGGAGATACAGATAGCCAGAGGTCGCAAGTTGGGGGTCTGTCTAAAGGACTTCAACCCCTACTCAAACGGATTAATCAGAAATTAAAATGACAGAAATAATAACTCGTGAATTTTACCTTTTTAAAATAACGGATTTATTCAAGGATAATAATGAACAAATTAATTTACTCTAAACGTCCACGACTGTACAAACAGTCGAGTGTGTATAAAATTATTTCAAAAATGATAAAAATAAGTCGTGCTGGCAATCAAGAATGTTTACGTGATTTTACGTCTGAATTTTCGGATACGTGAGATTAATGAATTCTGATGTACGACAAGCAAACGGACCTTTCCACTCGGATGTATTATGCACGGCGGGCAATCGATTAGCTATAGATATTCTAGGCTAGACGGAATTTTTACATACACGGCAAACTACTGCCACAAACGTAGAGCGATTTGCTAATGCTTATATCATTATTATATTATTACGTAAGTTTCGCGAGCCAGTTCTATGCAGATCACCCGTTTGGAAGGCCCTAGCGAACAATTCCTCTCAGTTGATGCATATAATGGCTATTAGATTTATCGTAGGTTTTCCGGTAACCTATTAGGCAGTGGAACTTTTGAGGTGACCCTAGCGAATAGACCTCAGCGGCTGCTGCATATATTAACAAACAAAAGACCAACGGAGGTATTACTAATTAGCTCTGGTTTGATTGAGTAGTATAATACAACAATACGTGCGGACACAAGAACCTTTGAATATCTATACTTAACTGAAAGCAGTACCTGCAAAATACAGTGCACGACGATGTATTCTTACCAAAATAATTTTCGGAATCACGTTCTGATAGGATTTGCTATTTAATTCGGAGCGGCGGCGCGAAACTGTAGACGGCTGGTTCGATCTGGCACTTCTGAAGGTGGATCGGATCTGATGTCCACTCCAGGGCGATTCTTCCTTTTTATGCCCTTTCTGACGTGCCCATATGGCATGTTAAGAGGGGCGTACTGATTTGACACGATGGGATCGTGTGCTCAACACGACGCTCGTTGCAGAGTGCAAGCGGATTATGCAATTTGGAGTATTCGTTCAGAGCGTCGATAACCGGAAATGCGCTACTTGCAATTTCTATACTATGTTGCAAAAAGAAACGGATTAAAACAGGCAAGGATTAACATTTTTAATAACGAATGATTTTTATTTCCGACTCGGCCATTATTTATAATATTTCTCGGATTTTACTTATACGAGGTATTGTCGAAAATTAATCAATTAATTACTTGATTGCTTGTTTACCAGCGGACTTTTTAACAACTCATTAATAACTTAATTAAAACAGGACTTACTTACTAAAACAGCGGCAGGGTGTACCCAAGTGACGGTAATATTTAAAGCAAAATTGAACATTCCTTGATCGGAAAAAAATCACTTCGTTACATGTCACATGACGTTTTCACTAAATGAACGTAAAAACGTAAAAACACTTTACGCACTATAAAGCGTGCGAAAAGTTAGTACTTTAAGATCGGTAGTAGAAAAAATATTATTTAGTATATTTTTCAACATTTCTATATATAAGATATAAACAATTTTTATTTTATGCCGTGTTATTCTACACGTTACATAGAAATCTAAAGCCTAAACTTTAAAAAGGGAAACAGATATAGTTTCCGAAACGTCAGCGCAGTATTTTTGTATTAATTTAATTCATATTAGTTGTCAAAAAACACCCCCTATTTTCCAATTTTAAACTGGTTAATTTGAATATTTTTTAGATAAATCAACTTTTTTTGGTTAGGAATCTCAAGAAATGTGGTAATAAATCCCAAAAAAGAAAAGGATGAGAAATGATTAGTGCAGTGTTTTTTTTTAATATATTAATTACTATTAATTGTCAAAAAATCATCCTCTAACTGTTCCTTTGACATCACATCAAAGGCGTAGAGGTAGTTTCCCAGTTATAATCTGGTTAATTTGAATATTTTTTAGATAAATAAATTTTTTTGGATAGGAATTTACAGAAATAAATCCCAAAAAAGAAAAAATTATATTTTGTGTTTCTTTAATTATCTCGGATTTGATGCCGTCAATGCTTTTTTGTTTTTTAGTTCTTCAATATAACCCATAATTTAATTACTGTCTACTGGTGTCAAAAGTTTGTTAGTTGGTAGTGTTCCTTGTGGTTTTTTATTAGTATTAGTCAATATTAGTCATTTTCATTCCAATTTCTGTATAGTGCATAACAAATTCATTTGCTATTTCCTTTTCATCTTTTATAATTTTATTATTATTTTTTTGCTTTATTTCATTAATTATGTATATTGCTTTCAGTTGAGTTTGTTAATTGTTTCGTAACCTTCCAAAGTGTTTTACTAGTCCTTTCTATTTTCAATTTGTTTAAAAAAATTTTTTTTGGTTTTTTGATGAGAGAATTTAATTTATTTCTATATTTTTTACAATTTTCTTTTAGTTAGATATTTGTTGGGTCTTCAAATAAATTTTGATACAATTTGTCTGCTGTTTGTTGTTTGTGTAGATTTTGTTAGTCCTGCCGATATCCAGGATTTTCGTGTTCTATTTCTTATTTTTTTTATGGTGGTGCTTTTTTAATTGCATTTTTTAAATTATTTATCAATATGTTAGTTGCTAATTCACTATCATTTGTTTCTAAAAGTGACTCCAGTTAATTTGTGATAGGTTCTCTCTGAGTAAATCGTAATTTATTTTTTCAATAATATAAAAATATTTTTTTTGTTCAGAAGGATCTGTAAAACCAATATATGAGATTGTTGAGAAATGATCAGTTATAGTAGATGTCAAAATTACAGGGGTTATATTGTCGATTTCTAACGTTCTTGATTTTGGAAAAATATGGTCTAGACAACTTTTGCTATTATTTTGGACTCTCGTATAATCATTTATTATTATTTTCATTTATTATTTATTTATGGTTTTTAACTTATGAGAAAAATTGTGATATTACAAGAATTGAAAATTGATGAGAACTGCGTAAAGTTTTGATAGAATATCCCTGGAAATTAAAGCTTGAGTGCTGTTTAGGATTTTTTAATATTTTATTTAAAAAATAGAGCTGAAAATCGGCTTGTTTATTGATTACTGTAGTAGCACTGATGCAGTTTCCACAAACGCAAAACCGAGCGCAAAACATTAACACTAGACCAGACGCGCGTTTCATCAGTTGGCAACATCCAGAAACGATTGAACTTACTGTGGTATTGTTGTTCATCATAAACTATTCTAATAAAATATATAGAAAAATTATCATATTATATATACCTTTATATAAAATAAAACTGGAAACCATCAGATTATATCCGATAATTTTGTGCTATGTTATAAAAATGTTTATACCTCGAGACCCGTGTAAGCACGGAGCGCGTGATCTATTTCCCTTGTCAACAAACACACGTATAAGATGACGAGAAACATTTTATAGAAGTATTCCAGTTCCGTCTTATATTTGACAAGAAAATAAGCAACTGAAAAAAAAATTATGTTAATCGGTGGGTACTAGTATATTATATACCATAGGGAAATTGTCAAATATTTCCCGTCTCCAAGGTAAATCCTTAGAAACGAAAAATATCCGTAAAATAATCCATGGCTTTATGGACTTCCAATAAGACATTATAATGCATCATTGTCATAGGCAAATAATGAAAAAAGAATATTTAATTTTTCAATGTGAATAAATGAAGGCTTTCAATGCAATAGCCAATAAATAACAAAGTAACCTTTATAAACTCTCGCATCCAATGTTCATAGTCTGTACAATTAGGAGGGAAATAAGTGAACTTTAAATTACCATTTTTTCAATGAAATATTTTCTAGTACCCTCAAAAGTTGCTAATCAGTGAGATAACTTTTAATTACCAATATTACGTGGATTCCTTTTTTATTTCGTATTTCTCAATACTTTTTCTTCGTGTTAACGAATTTTTACATTGATATATACATACAGGCTACGGTAATAATTATTAGTTTTGTTTTTTAAATATACACGAAAAGTAATTAAAGTTTTTTATTTGTTTTCAATTTCTTCTTTTATTTGAAAATGTTTAATCGTAGATAAATTGTTAAATTATAATTATTGTCCAAATTCTTTATTTTTTTTTACAAACTTTGCACCATGTTTGTGCCATGTTTTCATAGTATATTAGTAATGGGAGTTGTAAGAAGCATATTACGCACGAATGGAAAAATTGCGGTCATTCAGCGTAATTACTTTACAACTAGAATTATGTACTACATACAGTGTGTCGCACTTAAGAGTGAAACACCCTTATAACTTTTTTCATTTTTATCCGATTTGAACCAAATTTTACTTAATGATAGATCCCATTAGGGTCAACTCATAAAAAAACCATTCGCCCCCTACTAATGCAAAGCCACTTGCGATACCAGAATAAACGCAAAAAATCAAGAAATCATATTAGGCATTTTTTTATCGTAAAATTTTACTAATGAAAGTTGTTCAGAATTGTCTAAAAACCTTAAATCCAAAATCTCATAAAAATAAAAAAATATTGATATTTTGATTTAAAAAATTTTAAGTCCGAAAATATAATTTTACAATATCAATAATTATCATTCGTATTTAGTTGCAGAGTGTTTCTTTAGTTTTTTTTTATAAAAAATAACATATTACAATACAATAATCTATTAAAATTATATTTTCAGACTTGAAAATTTTTTCAAACAAAATATTAATATTTTTTGATTTTGATTAAATTTTGGACTTAAGGTTTTTGAACAATTCTGAACAACTTACATTAATAAAATTTTTAATAAAAAAATGCCTAATATGTTTTTTGATTTTCTCCGTTTATTTTGATATCGTAGGTGGCTTTGCATTAGTAAGGGGCAAATGACTTTTGGGCCATAAGTTGATCCTAATGGATTCTATCTTTGAGTAAAATTTGGTTTAAATCGGATAAAAATTCAAAAAGTTATAAGGGTGTTTCACTCTTTAGTGCGACACACTGTATACTATACCTAAAAAAAAACATAGAAAAAAACCCGCCTCTCAAGTCACCGAAGGAACCCTCGGAAAATCCTAGGATTTTGTGTTAGGTAAAGAGAAGAGAGATCACCTGCGGTCGTATTTATTAAAATTTAAGACAATTTTGTATTTCATTTTCATTTATGTCAATTTTAACAGCGTTAGAAAATTTATTGGACGTAGCAGCGATAGGAACTACAATGGTGTTGTAATATGATCACGTGTGATCTACAAATATACTGTATGGTCAGAGAAATCACGTGACTACATTACACCACAGTTCTGCGCAAGGCTTTTTACGAGCCTTGAGTTCTGCGTGCGTTTGTTTACAAGGTGTAATGTTCAATTTACTTAGGTGGCAGATAGTGCGTTTTTTTTTTCTATTTACATTTACAGATCGTAGTTATAGTTACTTATGTAATAAGGCATTAAAGTTCAACTTTTTATCACGAATGTGGAGTTTAGTAAATAAACCACATGAGGCATATTATGTTTTTTCTTAATCCAGAAACTGTGAAATTAAGATTAATCAACTTCATTTTTGAAATAATTTTAAATGACATTAAAAAATGTCATAATCTTCTGAAAGTTTAAGTAACATTTAGAAATGTCATATACAGGGTGATTCATTAGTAAGTGTACATACTTTACCTGCATATGTAGGTTACTTGGGCGATTCCATATCACCTATGGTTAGTGGGTCAATAATCCTTAATTACCAAGATACAGGGTGTTTTATTGATTTTGCGTATTTTTGTCTTGGACCATAACTTTAGAACCACTAGGCATAATAAAGTAAAATTTGGTATGTATGTTTTACTCAATCAGCCATATCGATTTCTCAATTTAGCAAAATCAAAATACAGGACCGGACAGAAAAAAATAGCCGAATTGTTAAATCTCAAAAACAACACCCTGTATCGAAAGTTTTAAAAATATGTTTTAAGATTCGGAAAGAGCGTAGAAAAATAAGGCAAATAAAGTACATTTTCAAATTGCCCGCCTCTTTTTTCTATTTATTTTCTTTGATAAAAGGAAATTTTACAAAACTAAAAACCGACTATCTCATACGAAATAGCGTTTTTTCTCTATAATAGACTACGAATTAATAAAAACTTTCATATTCAATAAGAAACCATTCATACAATGTAAGTTCTGAAAAGTATTCAACCACTCAATTAAAACCAACAAATTTACACATTATTTTAAAAATTTTAAATTCTGATAAGTAGGCTTTGAATACAACAATTAAAATTTCAAACAATCAACTGCGGTTCTGACAGATAGTTTCTAAAAGGTTTGTTTTAATGTTCCTCTGCCTCACCTAAATAATAATAAACTTTAAAGTAAAATGCCTCAAAATTTTATTAAGTAAAGTTTATTATTTAGGTGAGGAACATTTGAACAAACCTTTTAGAAACTATCTGTCAGAAACGCACTTGATTGTTTGAAATTTTAATTGTTGTATTCAAAGCCTACTTATCAGAATTTAAAATTTTTAAAATAATGTGTAAATTTGTTGGTTTTAATTGAATGGTTGAATACTTTTCAGAACTTACATTGTATGAATGGCTTCTTATTGAATATGAAAGTTTTTATTAATTTGTAGTCTATTATAGAGAAAAAACGCTGTTTCGTATGAGGTAGTCGGTTTTTAGTTTTGTAAAATTTCCTTTCATCAAAGAAAATAAATAGAAAAATGAGGCGGGCAATTTGAAAATGTACTTTATTTGCCTTATTTTTCTACGCTCTTTCCGAATCTTAAAACATATTTTTAAAACTTTCGATACAGGGTGTTGTTTTTGAGATTTAACAATTCGGCTATTTTTTTCTGTCCGGTCCTGTATTTTGATTTTGCTAAATTGAGAAATCGATATGGCTGATTGAGTAAAACATACATACCAAATTTTACTTTATTATACCTAGTGGTTCTAAAGTTATGGTCCAAGACAAAAATATGCAAAATCAATAAAACACCTTGTATCTTGGTAATTAAGGATTATTGACCCACTAACCATAGGTGATATGGAATCGCCCAAGTAACCTACATATGCAGGTAAAGTATGTACACTTACCAATGAATCACCCTGTATAATAATAATAATAAATTGATTTATTGTGCAAAAATGGAAATTACACAGAAGGTAAGAGAATATTATATTATAATTATTAAATTTAATTATTTAAATGTCAAATCTGAATAATTTTTTGTAAGAAAACCATTATTTTGGCAATTATAATAGTGAGTTCAATTCTGAATTTAAAAAAATAATAATTGTTTTTTAAACCATTTATTTAGCAATATTAATAGTTATATTACAATTTGTTAAAATTTTATGTTGATGTTTATCTCTCATCTCCGCCAACTACAAAAATTCGTATAATAGTACAACAATGGATTACTTTAATGAATATTTCTAGCACTTTCTTTTCAGATTGTACATGGTTGTCTATCATCAGAATTTTATTGATTTATTGTAGATATCTGTAATTTTTTTAACTATAAGAAAGCTTAACTTAAATTTCCTTGACTTTAATATTCATAAGTAAACGGCCATACGCGATGTGTTGTACAGTATGCAGTACTGCAGATCGGACAGACGGTTGGAACGATTTGCAGTATAAAAATTTCGTCACCTTTGCTCAAACGAAGTTGTAGAGCAACTCACACAAAATTTGTATTGTTAATTCATAAACACTGCAATTTTACTATTGGATGATTATGATAAGAAAAAACAAAAAATTAACGAATAGCAAAATGGTGTAAACGGTGGCTGTTAAATAAAGACGTTTATTCAAATGTTGCGAAATTCTCAAAATTCTATATAAGATGAATCTTAGAGTGGGGGTCATATGTTTATAGATTAATAGTTCTAGTCGTCAGGAATTCTTTGTAAGTTATGAATTTTTTAAAAAAATTTCGCGGTTCAAATGTAATTCCTGTAATTCTGGCGCCGCTGGGCAAGCCTTTACTGCACTGACGTATGGCAGATCGAAAGTGTTGCCATTTAGTTTTTTTTTTTTTTTCCCGTTTTCTGGCCTTGCATCGCTGTGCTTTGGCCATGCCATTTAGTTAAAGTTTAGATGATATAAAACCAATCAATTACATTTATATTTTCACTTTTCGTTATTAATCCAGAGATACCCAATCAAAAAAGAAAAATTAATTTAATTGTTTAAACAGGTTTTTTAAAATACTTACGCAACTTCCATAATGAAAATTGTAATACAACACAAAATGAAAAAGCCGGCTGCATAATCTGCATAATTGTAACACAAAATAAAAAAGGTTTTAAAAACAGAATTCGGTAATATTTTACCTTAGCGTATCTTCGATTTTTCACTTTTCTATATCTATACATACGTATTTTTGTTTGGAAGACACGAATCTAAAGTCAATTTTATCCGCTCTCCTACACTTTTCGAGATATAGGGGCCGATGTGCCCCAAAGATGGCATCTCGCCATTGCCGTAAATTACATTTTATTCAGCGATTTTAATCGTTTTTATTGTCATTAATGCTTTTTTGAATACCGTAGAACGTTTTTGTGAACTCACTTTAGTCACTTTATTTGTATTTAATAGGCATAAATTGTTAATTAATTGATAACGCATATTTCCGTTTTTCTCAGCAAAAACTAGGGATTTTTACTTTGTTATGTTGGCTATTCTTTCGCGCGGACTCGAGATGTTCCTTCTTTGAAGAACAGGCGGGCTGAACAGTGAACATATGTTGCTTCGAGGTCAGGTGTGCACAACGCACAACTATTATAGCAATTCATATTCCTTCTTTAAAGTGATAGCCGTTTTCACTTTAAAGAACGACAGTGGCGTGCCCATGGGGGTGTAACCCCCAAGACACCTGAAAAATAGGGTTTTAAAGACAAAAAAACTAAAGAAAAAAATAAAAAAATTACGGTTTATTAAGAAAAATATAATCTGTTGTAAAAAATGCAACACTCAGTAGTCAACCCCCCTTCAAACAAAATTTCTGGGCACGCCACTGAAGAAGGAATATGAATTGCTAGTTGTGCACACCTGACCTCGGAAACATTTTATTATGTTCCTTTTTTGAAGTAACAGGTAACATGAGTAAGCCCGCCTGTTACTTCAAAGAAGGAACATGTTGCTTCTTTGAAGCAACAGGATATAAGTATTAATAAGGACTTCCATTTTCTACCAATATCTGCAAAAAATGGACTGGCAAGTGGCAAATCAAAACAATTTCAAGTGTGCTTTGAAATCAAAAGGACATAACTTAAAAATCCCTAGTTCTTGCTGAGAAAAACGGCGATGTGCGTTATTAATTACAATTAGCAATTTTTATCTATTAAATACAAATAAAGTGACCAAAGTGAGTTCACAGAAACGTTCTACGGTTTTTAAATAAGCATTTGTGATAATAAAAACGATCAAAATCGCTAAATAAAATCTCATTTACAACAATGGCGAGATGCCATTTTTGGAGTATATCGGCCCCTATATCTCGAAAAGTTTAGGAGAGCGGATAAAATTGACTTCAGATTCGTGTTTTCCGGACAAAAGTATGTATGTATAGATAAAAAAAGTGAAAAATCGTAGATACGCTAATGTAAAATCTTACCCTAAGTGACACTGACCTAGTTACAAGCAGGTGCAAGAGAGCCGGACGTTCATAGCCATACACGTTGTATACGATACACGAATTTAGTGAATGGACAAAGACAGAAGCTACTAGCTTCAAGCTAGTGTGGAACTTAGAAGTATTATTGCAATTTGAATGTGTATTTTAATATTAAATAGTTTCAGTTTTTAGTGAAATTTAAAGTGTAAGTTTTGTGTTTGTGTTTAGTGATAATAATTGAGTGAGGTGTACCTTCTATGTGTGTGTAGTTTTATTTTAGTGATGTTTTAGAGGCATTCAATGTAAAGTAGGTATAGTGTATTAGAAAAAAAAAACGATGTACATCAATCAAGATAATGTTGATATGCTTAGAGCCTACTACTTGTCGGGGGAAATTTGCTTCACTATTAAATTATTATTATTATTCACCGTATTTTATTTAAATCGTGAAGTTTGGCAACAACACACACTGTTCAAGACATGCGTGGCTACCTGAGATATTAAGACAGGTTTCCACCAAAGCAACATTTTTCGGCGACCGTGTCGACGACTAGTGTTGGCAACAAAGTTACCGAAAATTCAGAAAAGTTGTCGACTTTTTATGTCGCAAATTAAAATCGCCGACTATGTTTTCGTTTTCATTCGAGGAGCGGTACATCAAAGAAAAATCGTCCCCGTGACAATGTTTACAGATGTGTCGAGGCACGTCTCCACTGGATCAGCTCTGATTAGGTATTTTCTTGTCGTACTTTGTCAGTAGTGCAGTTTACAAGTAAGTGTTTGTTGTTTAGTTGCAAATTTAGTATGGAGTGGAGTATCGAAAATGCATGAATGCTTATTGAAAAATATAAGTCCCCTGAACTTTGGGATACTAAGCATGCATGGCTAGTAAATGAATCTCCAGAACCCAAAAATCTAAGCGTAACTGCAAGTCGCTCTTGAACAGGAATTGCATCTCGGTAATTTGTGTCCATTTTACAAATACTAGGACCAATCATTTTGAGCAATGTTGCAAAGTCAGCTGAACTCGTTCTCATAAAATTTTTGAAACTACCGTCACTTCTTAATGGGCTCATTTAGTGGTATTTGCTTTTTAATTTATCTAGCATTTTCCGTAAGTATTTCATCCTCTAAGTATATATAGTGAAAAAATTAGATCGCTAGCGTTAATATTAACCCTAATATTTTATTTCAAATTCGTAAATTTGAAACGGCTATCACGTCACACCACCCGACTCCACTGGTAACTCGCCGGTATGAAACTATAGGAAACAAGCGAGCGGCCGACCGCTACGAGTGGTGTGACGTCACAGCGCTCTATTTTCATTATTTATTTTGAGGGAGAAGCAGTTGAAAAAAAAATTTAATATTTTGGACATTTACTAATTACTTTCGAAATATGAATTAAAAAAATTTTCCTAAATGAGCCCATTCATTGCAGAGGGGATTTAAGTCGTCTGAACTAAGATCAGTAAGCAAGTCACGACCACGATATACTTTCCTCTTTTGGAGGCTAGGACGTATCCAAAAACGACGGCGACGGCCCCGACGATGCTTATTTCGCGAAATGATATGGAATGCGGCTGACACTATAACGAGATCCTCGCCGTTCCACATGTTGCTAAACACTATATGAAGTTTCATTTTTTAGTCGATAAATTAAGTCGGTTGACAATATTTCTTTAGTGGGGACGAAGTGATATTTCTCGACAATGTTTATGAAAATAGCAATAAAAGTTGGTGACAATGTCGTCAACATGTGTTGCTTTGGTGGAGACAAAGCTTTAGTTGCTACTGTCACTAGTGCATTTCACTGGCGGGGTACCCAAATTCAAATAAAAAGGGTTTAAACAATATTAATTTTTTGTGCACGTTTAAAAAAAAATTGTAGTTTCGTGTTCCTATAGTTGAAAGGTGTCACTCCCTATGAATATGACCCCACTCTAGGATTCACCCTGTATTTTGGGTCTCCATCTTTCTACAAGTACTGATATAAAGAGTTATAACAGGCGTCGATCGTACTACAGATAGCTCTGTCCTCCACTTACGATTCAACCTGTCGATTGCCAATCTAGTTGTACAACAGATTTTATGGACATTCCATACTGCCGTCAAATATGACCCCGCTGCGCTGTACGCGTACAGCATGCAGTAAGACAAGCCCACTCACGGTGTAATCGTAGTTCACACTCCGTTGTACTCCCGCTGTATAACACATTGCATCATGTATGCCGTTTAAGTTTAATCCCATCTATGATTATCCTTGTATTAGCTTTGACTATGGTTGTGCCAGACTGTGCTCGCTTTAGAATATATTTGCGCAAACGTTTCGATAACTGAATATAAGAAAGGGAGCAACTATCAATCCCCATTCCCAAGAACAACCCTTGTTAATTTTTTACTAAAGGGTTTGCCAGCCATCAAATTGTCCAAGCTGTGCTATGTGTAAAATTTGATATTAATCGATAATCTATTTATTATTTATTGACTGGCAATAGTAACGATTGTATGCTGATAAAAAAAAAATCATGATGCTTATGATATGGCATTGGTTATCACCAACCTCCTACTGAGGCTAAATATTGCGTATTTAGACTTTTGACGTTCTGTAAGAAATTACAGGAAGGTTTATTTAAGATTAGTTACTAATAGACTATTGGTATTATCCCAGATTAGCAAATAATAGTTGTTAGTATCACATCATAGGTTTTTTCAGAAGTATTTTTTTCATTCAGCTTATTTATTGTGGGGGTGAGTAATAGCTCTGTATTGGGCGTACTCGTATTCGATTTGGAAAGTGAGGCTTATTATAGTCGTGGCTAGTATCTGGATGGATGACCACAAGAAAAACAGAGACTTCGTATCATCTCTAGCGACTTGTATATCGGTATACGTAGAAGCTATGTAGTTGATATACCACCCTTTGGAAGGGATGTAAGCAATTGGGTCCTTGTCTATTAAGGCAAGTAAAAAATCCCCTGCTGTTCGACAAATACTCCTGGTGTCGGCGATAGGATTAGGTAATTTTACGGGTTAAATTTTCAATCAACCTTGTAACCAAGATTTTAACATTGATCACTTTTTATAAAGTAAGGATACGTTTCAAATAGTTTATTGAGCTTAAATAAAAATTACATAAATAATATCAATGATATAAAAGTTTGCGTGTAAAATATTGGACAAAAAAATTCAATATATTATAATTGACCGGTTTCGATCAGTATATTAATCTTCATCAGAATCTACAAACATCTTACTTAGCTTAAAATTAATAATGACATTAAAATCACTTACCCATTATATATATGCAGCCAAAAGGCAAATTCAACACACGTATGTAAATAATTTAATGTACATCACAATACGAAAGGTAAAAATTTGTTTGAAAACAATATTGACATAAATATAAACAAGTATACACTTCTCGTCAACAAACTAGGAATCTAATTGAAAAGAACTATTTTTATTTGATGTTATTTTTATTGTGTTGAAAAAGATTTAAGTTAGGTTGATTAAATAAGTAATATGTTTGTAGATTCTGAAGAAGATCAATATACTGATCGAAACCGGTCAATTATAATATAATGAATTTTTTTGTCCAATATGTTAGCCATATAAACTTTTATATATGTGGACACTAAAAACTGAATAAATAAATAATATCATTTGTCTGTTTGAAGTTCAGATACATAGACTTTATTTCTTTGCTCCCAGGGTATATATCCTGTTATTTTTGAGTCACGCACTCCTTCTATATAAAACTTGTTTTTAGGAAGATTCCTTGTTATTTAGGGTATGTATACTAATGTATATTATAGTTCATTTAGGTAGTCGTATGCAGCAATGGATATAATCGATAACTCTTCGACAAGCCTAAAATGGCACGTAGCTAGTTTAGATTTGTAATGTTATTAAATTAGGTATCGTCTTACCTGTAGGTTAATTATTTATCGAGCTCCGAACTAGTGTCCAGACTCCAGATACGTTAATGTTAGCCAAGTACAAAGACCTTCTAACGTTATATTGTTTATCGTATCATTAAAAATTAAGTTTCCTTTAAGTTAAATCTTTATTGATAATTATAAATATCATAACATTACAACATCTTCACAATAACTTAGTAGCACATAATACGTTAGCACAGACTAAAACAATCAGATATTTCACTCAATGCTATTCCCTATGTTAGCGGTTTCCGTTTTTATGAGTTGACGTAAACATACCACGATTTTGCGCACAAGTCTAAACGCTAAATGCGGGATGATCGTTACAGGACTGGCATCAGCCAGAGATACTTTTTAGACAGGGGCGGCTTGAAATGATTTAACATAATGTGAATAAATATGATAAAATTCTCTTGAATGGTAAAACATATTCGTAATTATTTCGATACATTAATATAATTATTAGTATATATTGTGAAAATGTACTAGGTGCTTTATTGGGTGATATTGTAATATTTATCGAGATATCTACTAACAGCTTCGTTTTATGTTACATTTGGTGAATTACCATATTGTATTAAGTAGAAACAACATAATGAATAGAAGTTATATAGATGATTACCTATTATTCTTATACTTACGCTTTATTTGAAAATATAATATACGGTAGGTAACAGTAATGAGGAATTATTGGAACATCCTTTCACACAACAATAAATTCCCATTGTTTCCAAATAAAAATTGTCCAAACTACTGAATTAAATTGTCAATTGTCAATATAAAAACACTTATTTCAAGTCACTTAACTAGAAAGTTACACAAAAACAGTTCTACACGATATAAATGCTATTAATTTGTAATTCACAAAATATAACCTAGCGTCACATTATGTCTATGCTTGTAGCACGTTCTGACGGCAGGCTGACGGCGACTAATTTCTCAGATGCGCAGAATGGTTCGCAAATCGGTGACAACCAGGAGTCGGAGGCGGATACAAGCCAAAATACGTCATAAGTGAAATATCTGATTGTTTTAGTCTGTGACGTTAGTTACAATGTATAATACTTTGGTTACCATATCATAATACCCTAGATACGAATTTTATGTTAATTATAAACATTGACGTGAATATTTTGACAGTTCTCAAATTTCAATGATACGATAAAGCTTTGAATGTAACTCGATTATTAGCGATTTAAACCATCTCGGACAATGCCAGGCGACTCGGCTAGCGCCTCGTCACCTGGCAACGTCCTCGATTATTATAAATCGCATAATAATCTCGTTACATTAATAGCTATAGGGCCATCATTCGGCTATATAATATATCAGTTATTGGAAATGATTTGCTTGCCTGATAACTTCGCTCCACATCTAGAAATGAAAATATGAAGATGTTAATGTTTACGAATGAAAAGTACGAGCCTGGTCGCACGATACAGTAGATGTTCCTAGCATGACTAGATAGATGATTTCAGTAAATGTTCACTTACCTTGAGTTTATTGCTAATAGATTTAAAGAATTTCTTTAGTCAGGTAAATAACTTTCTGCTATTTACTTCGGTTTCGATTCTGATTTCTGACAGAAAAATCGGTTTGCCAACTTAAACATTTTAAAGTTACTAACTAGCAGCATGGTTCATGGTAAATAATTTCACTAAGAAAATAGATCATTAATGTTAATGAGCAGCCTCAGCTTGGGACATTCCTTTCGATGTTCTGTCATATTTTCGTAGGATTAATCAAGGGTCGATTGTATAATTGGTGGCCTACTAGGCAAATTCAGGTCAATATCGATCAATAGATGTCATTATAAATATCTCTGGCCTTTTTGCATTTCCGATTTGTCGATAGAAAATGGAAGACAGCCAGTCAGCTGAAGCATGAGGTTGTAACAATTTATTGAATATCTCGTGCATCTGTTAGAAAATTTATCATTTATCGATGAGATAATTAAAGCTGGAGTGTTGTAAGTGATGTGGTGAAGTATGTTTTTGATTTTCCAAGCTGAAGTGGATTCTTGTTTTGGTATCGGTATTTGTAAGTTTAAGAAGACAATTCAATGCTAAATCTAGCATCCAATGTGTTATGTTACGTAGAAAGAATGGCATATTTTTTCGACTTCGTAGAACTTTTTTTTGGATATTCGCAAAACCCTCTAGCTAATAGGTAGGCATTGGTCTTAGGTTGTTAAAGTTATGTCATAGTTAAATTCATTTTAAGGGTCTCTACGACGAGGTCTTATTTTGGTGAGAAAGAACCGTTTTTTGGAAAGAGATTTAGCAACTCCTGGATTCATTTTGGTAGTGACAGGGTGATGATTATAAGAGGCTCCTAAGTAGGAAAGGCAGTCAGTTGGAGAGCTTCCTTGCGACGCGGGCTTCCTGGTCACCTCAGTCTTGGTGGGAACAATTGAAGGTTTCAGTTAGTAGAACTGGTGTTCAATAAGGTGCTGACTGGGTAGTTCCTTACAGGACCATTTTCTGGAAACTCAACACACATAAGCTTTCATCAAAAATTCTTTTACTAAGTTCCGGGCGAGGTTCCGGGTTTAGATATATCGTTATAATCCATAGGGTCAACTTCAATTTCACATGTAATTAGGAAATCTCACGTAGTTGAAGAGTAACTTTATAAGGATATGTGTTCGGAACACATATGCGTTAGATGTTGAAGTTAGAGGGCACATAAGACCCTTTTCTTTTAGCCGCTATAAAAAAGTATAAGTCACCCACATGTAATGTAATACACCACATGTAATTACGACCCCCTTTATCCCAGAAGGCTGAGCCTTGTGCGGGAGGGGGCTACACATTTAAAGACCAGGGACACACATCCAATATCCGTGTATAATGGAAAAATCCCTCTCACAGTATTTTCCATTGCCACGACCGGGATTCGAACCCGGGACTTTTGGGTGAGAGGCAAGTACTCTACCATCTCGACCATCAGTCATACATACCCAGATATAGTATATAGTTAATAAAATATAGTTGAAGTATAAAGTATAAAATATAGTTAAAGTATAATATATAGAAGAATAAAATTTAAAGTAATAGATCGTTAAAGTATCTACCTTTAGAGAAAGTCCCAAGTATAAATTGTACCACATAATAATTTTATCCGTTTTCTTAATCTGGTTATTTGTTACCCGATGGGGTTGTGTTTGGGGTACCCATATATTTAACTACAGAGAGATCCAGATTGATTGAAGGTGACGTCACACAGAAAAGACACTAAAATTATCAAAATCGATTCTATGTACATTATTAAAACTACTTTCCTATATCACAAGAAGTTACCAGTTCAGTGTTACCAATTTGATGTCGTCCTCGTAAAATACGGTTATATTGAAGTTCAAGCCAGTTCAGTAAAAAAAAGTGCCACTAATATCACTATTATGGATTGTGTTTAAATACATTTCCTTAACCTTTATTATTTCAATTTATCTGGCGCGGCGACCTGGCACTGTCAATTTCAGCTTATGTCACTCTCTGAGTCACTGTTGCCAACTGCACGACTTAAAAATGTTGAAATTACGTGAGCAGCACCCAAAAAATCTTTAGGGAGCGGCAAGTTCAATCATTCTAGATCTCACGTGAGCGGCACACACAAAATCTTTGGGGAGCGGCACGTTCAATCATTTTGGATCTCTCTGTACTAATTATTGTTCGCCTCTCGTGACGTCACTTGCGGTATTGTTGTTGTGGGTTATTGCCCGAAAGAGAATTGTACCTACCTGTTTTACAAATTTCATTTTATACATTTTTTTTTCTTATACACATATTTACAATTCATGTTATATTATTAACTCACCTTTATACAGTGTGAATTTGAAATAGGTACACTGAATAATTTTAATCTGTTAAGCTCTATATATGGTCCGTAAAAATTCTTAAAAATAGTCATTTGCAAAAATAAATGAAATACAGTCAAGAAAACAATTTTTGAATATTTATTAAGTATTCACGACGCTCCTGAGTAGAACAGCTGATGTGTGTAGCGACATAAATGCCTGTACCCCCACTCTTCTTAGCTAGCGTGTTGTTGTGTTGGCGTAGTTCAGCCTGTGCATCCATGATGTCGAGTGTGAATTTTTCCTAGGATTTTAGATTTCAGTTTTGTGTTCGTAGCTACCACGTTGCCCGCGTAGTTCAGCCTGTGCATCCATGATGTCAAGTGTGAATTTTTCCTAGTGTTTTAGATTTCAGTTTTGGTTTTACTTGGTAAACACTGCGAATACTGCGTAACCAAGTCAATGTCAAGTTCACCGGTCAGTGTATCCCCAGTGGGACGAGTTTAGGGTTTTTTTGTTCAAACATTAACTATGGAATTTGGAAATTAAAACACTGTGAATTCATTAATTATGCTATACGAAATTACGGATTCAAAATATTCAGTGTATTTTAAATTCACCCTGTATAATAAATTTATTGCAAGTGAACCAATAGTGCTGGTACAATTTTATTCTTTACTATAAATAATAATAAATACACCACATGTAATTACGACCCCCTTTATCCCAGAAGGCTCTAGGAGCCTTGTGCGGGAGGGGGCTACACATTTAAAGACAAGGGACACACATCCAATATCCGTGTATAATGGAAAAATCCCTCTCACAGTATTTGCCATTGCCACGACCGGGATTTGATCCCGGGAGTTTTGGGTGAGAGGCAGGTACTCTACCATCTCGACCATCAGTCTACTGCCGCCGTTAAGAGGTTTATGCACTAGTGGGTTCCTATAAAGAGTTGGGCGGTTTCTAGTCTCTACCGGCTTTAGAGACTACTGGCGCCCTTTTATAAATTTTAATAGTTTCGAACCCTACCCATCCAGCAGAGCTCCGGCTAAGTGGTTGCGCACCTAATTGATACACTTATCAATTAGGTGAACCCCTGGTAGGGAACTGCGTAACAGTAAAGGTCAAATAAATTGAGAAATAAATCTATTTAAGTACTGATTTTTTACAGAACAATATATTCTAGCTAATACTTACTTATAGGTAATTCAAAGTTGTTATGATGACTTTCAGTTTTTGCCTTATCATAGTTACCAAACTTTGTTGGACAGAGGGACAGCCTGACAGACGAATATTTTAAAGTCAGATTATTTGCTGAAATTGCAGTATAAAAACCTTGTAGATAATTTTTTTACAATAAAAGTCTAAATTTCTCATAATTTTCCCCCTTTTTTTTAATATAACTGGTAAAAAAGGAAGTATGAGAAACTTTTTTATTTATTTTTTATTTCCAAAAAACTGATCTTTTCACTCCAATCGGTATCTTACATGATTATACTTATAAAAACTTCTCTACGACCAATTTTAGAAATGTACTGGTATATTATACAATATCCCTACTGCAAAGAGTTTTGTAATATGAAAATGAATATCTCCAATGATATCAAAATGCATATGACAGCCTGCAATTAATTACTTTTGTGATCCTGCAAGCGATTCAATTCAAACTCACCTGAATGTTAATAAGACCATGTTGGTGACGTATCATAAATTAAACCAGAGTACAATTTCCGGAGTCGGAAAGTTTAAGTCGTATTAGATTGAGACGTAGCTCATACCGTGCCCTGGTATGTGCTTGGTTTCACATTTGCAGAAATCACGTAGGTTTAAGTTGATGGGATCAACTAAATACGATTTCTTTCAGTGTTCCCTGTTGTCCTATAGTTCTAGGATTTATGTAAATTGTTTTTGCTGGGACACAAAGTTAGTACTGGTATCTTACTAATTCTATGGCATTATCCACAGGAGGATTATTATAGGGGTCTCTTAATTAAAATTGGATTTTCGTTATATACTCTATGACATAGAAAATTGTTACAGGTAATTAGTTAACCACTTTAGTGCCATTTTGACTTTTCACTTAGACGAGGTATGAACAGGAATTTTATTATGATTAGAAAACTGCTTCAAAGAGTTAACAGAGTTACTTCGAATTAGGTGCCAGATGTACTCTTGAAGTTTTATGGTTCTACAATAATAATATTAAATTCTAATGCCAATTTTGCAATATCTGCTGTATGTTTATACGATTTAGGTGTTTTTCTGACATTGTAGACCTTTGCCTCATAGGTCTTTGTATAGTCTTTATATTATTCTTGCCAGCGCTTTTTGATATAAAATTGTTTATGTTATAAGTGCTATAAAATACAGATATGGCACGTATAATATACAAGGTTTTATCTACGCTCGAATTATTAATTTGTTTATGCATAAAAAAACTACTAATCAATTAATATTATTTATTGTCACTACCACGCATTATCTAAAAGTAAATAATAACTAAGTTAATAACAATAGCTGTTTGTCGATATCTCCTTAGATATGGTGGTTTGCGTGCTTTTTTTTATAAAATGCGTGCGATAAATATATATCGCACTAGTGCTATAAACAACGTCATTATGACATTGAAATGTGTGTCATATTACTGTCATTATATAACGAGCGTAGCTAAAATGTATTAAAATTATTGTTAATATACTTAGTTTGTGTCATTTTATTTCACCATCGTTAAACGTGAATAGATTAAACGATTAATATTAACCGTCTTCCATTAATATGTAGGTAATATTAGCGAATATTTTTGTTAACTTCTTTTATATTATTCGTGTCGTCATTCCAATTATTAGATATTATTTTGGTAATAGAAAATAATAAAAGTAATATTTTATCTCCTCTGTGTGTTACGTCACTAAACAAAATCTGATTTACTGCAATGGTAATGAAATTCAGAATAAATTTCCATGACAACCAAAATTCGTTCACATTTGGGTGACATGGCGTCGACTAACTATATACCTACTTAAAACTAAACTTATATTATTTAAGGTTGCGATTTACTCCTCTCATATTAACCGCGATTTCTTTAGGAGTAAATTTTGCAGAAACTAATACACGGATTTTGAAAATTAATGTATCTAATTTTGCAGAAAAATGTGTAAATGGCCGTGAGGTACTGAAATTACCATTCTTATCTATAATTGAGAAGAAAAAAATAAGACTGTACATATTGGCAATACGTAGGCAACTCATTCAATCGCTTGCATTTACAATTTTGTATTTTTTTTGTAAAAATAAATTAGCTTACGGCCGAGTACAAAGTGTTACTTAAAAGCTCACCAAATATTGTCGCTCAAATTAACGTATCTTTCGTGAAATTTACCCTCAAAGGAGAATTTTCACATTTTTAGGTCAAGTCTTCGCTTTGACAGCACATCACTTCATTATAATAAAAATTTATATTTAGAAATTGGTATTATTAAAATCTTTAGGACAATACTAAAAACCTAAAACTATTATAAATATCACACCATATTTGTTTGTTTCATGAATCATAATAAACCAAAATAAATACGTATATTTCTCTCTCACTCTACTAAATCCCAACCTTAATCTGTTTATTACACATATCTTTTTGTTGTTCTTTTTGGCCTATTGTTTTCCAATATTGACAACAATAAGAAATTTCCGTTAACTGAAGAAAATATTTATTCCTCTTTATGGTAAAACGAAGTGTTTCTGTGGTCGTAGCTTAAAAACTAATTTTTTTTTACATCGCTTTGTGACATTGAGTAATTATACAGTGCGTGTTCGGTAATGACATAAATGTCATCAAAGTTGTCCCGATGCATAGCCCCCCACAGTTACAAGCCATGAAGTATGAAATCTGGCAACGCGGAATGTAGTCCTGGTCGTGTTGTTTACCAGCCCTGGTGTTTGTTTAGTAATTACTTTTTAGACTTTGTACTGTTTGTACTTTTGTACTGTGTTAATAAGAATTACTATTAATAATTCATTAACTTTGTTTATTTCAAGTTTTTAAACTGGACAAAGGTAAGAAAACATTATACGTTCATTTAGTGAAAACGTCATCTGTCAGATAACGGATGCAAACAATGTTTGAAGTTAGGAAAAATGATAATAATTTAATTAAATAAAAATATTTAAGCACCAAAAAGGTATGTATATGATTTACTTACCAGTATTTTATAACCTGTTATAATATGACAATATAATAATGACATAAACTTATAAAACAAAAATAAAATAGTATTGTACATACCTTGCAAATGGTTATTTAGAAATAAATACAGTTTATTTGATAAATGTTACAAAATTACACATGTTTCTATCATGGATATTATAAATTCATAAATTGTTTGCATCCAATTCTTTGACATTACATGACGCGCACCAAATGTGCGTTTATTTATTTATTTTTTATATTGTAGATGCCTCGACTTTGCTGTGTACTATACTTGCATAGTACATTCAGCTATTTGCAGTTTGCACTTTGAAGACAGAGAAGTTACAAGCATGGAGCTTTATAGAGATAGGTAATACGCACGAGGCTAAACTAACATATCCTCGTTTAAATGAGAATGCAGTTCTTCATATATTTTCCAATCAACCGAAGTATCTTTCTACAACTAAGCCAGTGTCTCGACGTAATCCTGAAGAAAGGAGACAAGATGCTTTACAAAGGCAAAATAATGATATTGAGCAGTTTCTTACCGATGACATCATATCAAGCTTTGAATATTTTGTGCAGGCTGTGCCATTAAAATGATGCCTCAATAAGTGGAATTACAAGTGTGTGAACAATGTCTTGTATTTTTACATTTTAAATATTGACTACGACAGTGAAGAATCTGATACTGATAGTAGCGAAGTAAAATTGTTTCAAGTATTAGCGTAAATCAAAATTTTAATGTCAGTGTTTTTGTAAATAGTCATGAATTGCCATCAAGCAATTTATAGTGGATTTTACCCTATTAAGGCTAGGATTTAATAGTCTAATATGCTTTGTATGGTTGCCTAACGCGGGTAGACGTCACTGGCTGGTCCGGGCTGGAAGACAATGCAGATAACAAATTTTTGTTTTGTTTTGAGGGTTCACGCTATTCGCCGTCAGATGCCGGCACGTAACGTCTATATAATATTGTGTATTATACGACTATGTTTGTTGTATGACTTGTCTTATAGCATTGAATAAAGGAATATATTCCTTTATTCAATGCTTATAGCCTGTATTTGTACTCTTTTGGACTAATAAAGTACTACTACTACATGCTGACATCTCCAGAGTGATAGACCAAGTTGTAATGCAATAATATTGTTCTGTAAATTGCCTAGTTTCGGGCGCTATTTCAGCAATGCAAATGACTACTTGACCTAAAAATGTGAAAATTCTCCTTTTAGGGTCAATTTCACGAAAGATACGTTAATTTGAGCGACAATATTTGGTGAGCTTTTAAGTAACACTTTGTACTCGGCCGTAAGCTAATTTCTTTTTACAAAAAAAATACAAAATTTTAAATACAAGCGATTGAATGAGTTGCCTACGTATTGCCAATATGTACAGGGTTATCCAACGAAAAGGCCCACCCTTATATTTTCTTTATTTTTCGAGTTAGGGAAAAATGTTTCAAATAAAAGTTGTAGTGAATCAAATGAACTCATTTAAAACCCCTGCAAAGAATATACAGGGTGTTCCATAAAAGCGGGACAAACCTAACTTACATTTTTTTAAATGGAACACCCTATATTTTTTTACATTTTTCAAATCTGTGTTTTTTTGTGATTTCAAATATATATATATGTTGTATCTTATCTTTTACTGTTTTTTATTTATTGCAAATTTCGTGAACAATATATTTATACCACCAGCATCTGCATGCGTATCAATCAGGTTAGCCATGGATGAAAAACAATTAATTTGAGACTTATGCCTTACAGAATAATTGAATAAATTTAAAAAGCAAATTTTCATCCATGGCTAACCTGATTGATACGCATGCAGATGCTGGTGGTATAAATAATATTGTTCACGAAATTTGCAATAAATAAAAAACAGTAAAAGATAAGATATAACATATATATATATATTTGAAATCACAAAAAAACACAGATTTAAAAAATGTAAAAAAATATAGGGTGTTCCATTTAAAAAAATGTAAGTTAGGTTTGTCCCGCTTTTATGGAACACCCTGTATATTCTTTGCAGGGGTTTTAAATGAGTTCATTTGATTCACTACAACTTTTATTTGAAACATTTTTTCCTAACTCGAAAAATAAAGGAAATATAAGGGTGGGCCTTTTCGTTGGATAACCCTGTACAGTCTTATTTTTTCCTTCTCAATTATAGATAAGAATGGTAATTTCAATACCTCACGGCCATTTACACTTCTTTCTGCAAAATTAGATACATTAATTTTCAAAATCCGTGTATTAGTTTCTGCAAAATTTACTCCTAAAGAAATAGCGGTTGATATCAGAGGAGTAAATCGTCTTAATAGTGTATATTCTAGGATTATATATTTGTAAATTATTCATTCTTGGCGAAATAAATTTATGCACAAGTTTTAGGATCTTTATACTTTATTTCCTAAAAAGAATTCTTAAATCAGTGCATGAAAGTAAGGGATGGCTGAATTACAGGACTACCATTGACAGGAAATGCGATGTTGTCATTGTTACTTCATGGCTTGTAACTGTAGGGGGCTGTGCCCGATGCGATCGGTTATTGGAGATTTGGACGAAAAAAGTAAATCTGTCCCGTTCGAATATTCTGGAGGAGACCTGATAGAAGTCCAAATATTGCAGATTCTTTGATTTTTCTTTTTTTGTTGTCTGCTTCTTTTTTAATTTTACTTAATGAAGATAAATGCATATCAAATTGTTCGGTAGAATTTTGTTCAACTTGGTTACCAATGTTGAGAGAAGAACTCAATAAAATTAATATTATTTAGTATATTTTTCAACATTTCTATGGTAAGTATCTATGGAAATGATATAAATAATTTTAATTTATGCCGTGTTATTCTACACGTTACATAAAAATCTAAAGCTTAAACTTTGAAAAAGGAAACGGATATAGTTTCCGAAACGTCAGCGCAGTATTTTTGTATTAATTTAATTCCTATTAGTTGTCAAAAAACACCCTCTAACTGATCCTCTGACATTACGTCAAAGGCGTAGAGGTTATTTCCCAGTTTTAAACTGGTTAATTTGAATATTTTTTAGATAAATCGAATTTTTTGGATAGGAATCTCGAGGAGTATGGTAATAAATCCCAAAAAAGAAAAGGAAAGAAATAATTTATGAAATGCCACAAATAACATTTAAACAATATCCTGTATAAATTGTTCAAAATAGTATAAATGTATCCAAAATGTGATCCTTATTTCAAAAACATAAAAACATACAGGGTGGTCCATTCGGAAAATACTATTGGGGTCATTTCCCGTGAAACGGGAAGGAACAAATATGGCGGATAAGTCTCAAAAAGTTGGAAATCTTACCTAATTTCACCATTACAAAATTTTATCCCGATATCTTTAAAAATAAGGAAGTTACATGGGTGGCCCACTATTCGTTTACACCCGGTATATATAAAAATACAAAAAAAATCGTACAAACACGAGGCCGGTTTACTTAATAATTACTAGTAAAAAGGTTTTTTTCATGAAAAAATACATTTTCCACCCCTTCGGAGGAGGTGGAAATCAGGGGGTGGGGGTGGTTTGGCTCATCTGCCTGGAAGACCGAACCTTTGTACTCGAGGAAGTCTTAACCAGACCAAAAAAGGGATTCGAAAATCATTTTTAAGCGGGACGGCGATTTGGGTGGGTGGTTTTTGGCCAATTTAAAGGGGTTGCCGAGGAAAAAAAATGTTGGTACCCCCACCATCGTGTTCAGCGACCAGAGGTTATTCTCTGGCAAAGAAAAGCAAAAACCCGAAAAAATCCCGACTTCTGACCTCGACTATATTGTGTCCAGGTTCGAGGCCCGGCATCGGCAGATGGCAATGTCGGTGGGTGGGGATGTGTACTTTGTCTGCATTTTCTCTATTGTGTAGCTATCAACGTTTAATAACTAAATTATTAAGGCTGTGTCAACGATTTAGCTAACCATTCGTTATAACCAGTGATAGTTGGAGGGAACGACCGATATTCGATTAAGTCAACCAACCGCTGTCACAACATCTGATTTAACTCTTGGCCGTTGAATTCAACGCAGGTCGTGACGAGCTTTTAATATATCGATATCTCGATATCGATAGATTAACGGTAACCGTCGACAATGAATGCTTCCTCGTATACAGGTTTCGCAACTTCCTGAACTAAAGATACAACACTAGATAGACACTATGCACAATACACAATTCACTTCTGACTCCTGCCCAGACAGGTTTAGTTCGTTCACTTTTCTTTGGCTTCAGCCGAAGGGTCAAACCGACGCAATTGCGAGGGTCGTAAGTTATGGGGTCAACTCAAATACTAGACTAATACTAAAATGCAATAAAAGAAGACATAGGTAATAAATAAAGATATATATTAAATAATCATCATAATACATATAAAGCCTCACCTAGCAAGATCTACCACCATAGCCACGATACCCCCACAAGGGGGCAGCGACCGCTACGGCCGCGCCTAAAGGAAAGTGATCGATTGCCGAAAGAGAATTATATTACATGGACGTGATTTGGCAATTTAGTGAGTGGGATTTATAAAATGCTTGAAATAGCTACTAGAATTTATTGTAATATTCTCCAAAATGATATACACCGTTTAAGGGGCCCACAAACTGCGTTTTTGTTCGACGGTTTTGTTCGACGAACACGTGTCTTCGAACAAAAACGACTCAAAACCGAAGTGTATGGTATTATTCGCTGGCGTACAAAACCGATGAAGAGAATCAAGTTCAACCTGATTTTATTCGTCGGTGTTGTTCGATAAACACGCAGTGTGTGGCGTATACATTTTTAAAAAACGACGGTTTTTGCAGTAGCGTAGCTATTCAACTGCAACAGTGTATTCTTTGTAGTTTGTAGTGCCCATTTACGGAGGTATTGTTAAGTTGTGCAATATGACTAATATGTGCCAGATTAGCAGAAAGTTTTTATTAGAATTTATAGACGTATATCGCAGTCTTCCGTGTTTGTGGAAAATTAGTCTGGCGAATATAGTGATCGCATAAAGAAAGACAAAGCATATGAACAGCTATTAGCAAAATTAAAAGAAGTGGATGCAGATGCAACAAAAGACAATGTAAAAAAAAAGATTGATTCATTTCATTAAGGGCTGGTTACAGAAGTGAACTGAAAAAAGTTAATCAATCAAAAAGAAGCGGGAGTGGAAGTGCCGATGTTTATACACCTAATTTGTGGTATTTTGATGATCTGTCATTTTTGAGTGACCAAGAAGTTGCGCGGCCAAGTGTATCCAATGTAGAGGATGACGAGGAATCTATCAGTAGCAAGTAGCAAGGAATCGTAAAGTCGCTGTAAGTCGCTCGTGAGGTGAAATGGCTTCTCTTAACTGAGTGTTTTGTTTGCTGATCAATGGACTAACTAGCTTTAAAAGAGTACAAAAAGTATCGTAATCCATTCTCAAATAATTAAACCAATCTCCGGGTTCTAATTTCAGTTCTGTTAATAAATTAACATGAGAAAACTGGCTTCTCTTCAAAAGCCAGTCTTTCACCCACTTCCTCCATTTTTTTTTATTTTTTGATTATATGGCTAATGCCGCCGCCACTGCACACACATATAAGGTCTTCATATTTAAAAACTCAGTATTGTCTACGTTGAGGCTGCTAGAACAAAACTGAGATGTGTGTGCAACTCTACGTTGCCGGTTATGTTCGAAGAGATTTGTTCGTAGAAACAAAACCGTAGATCAAAAAACCCAGTTTGTGGGCCCCTTTTAGACGTCCGTGGATCTTTCAGAAAGATTTTCACTCGAATGCGATCTCACGAGGCGGTCACTTGGTAATAATGGGGGAATGCCCCGGTACCCGTACGCACCGCACTGAGGCTTATCCTAGCCTAATTTTACCAAAAATACCCTATTTCTTATATGCGAGATCATTGGGAGGTCTCCCTCTATATATACGGAAATGATCCGAGACCACTTCACGTCGCCACGTGGCATCGCAAAATTCCGCAATTTCACTTTGTAAGTCAGTTCCTAAAATTTCAAAATGGTGCTAGCAGACACGATCCCGGTGGAGACGATGACCAATGGTAAGGCGAGGCCTGCTCAACCTTCCAATGAAGCCTTTTGTCACGGACTCGCGAGGAATTCCAGAACGCGAGGGTAGAGTGAACCTATTCTTCCGTAGATCAGCGCGACCACGAAGGTGGATCAGTCTATGGTAGATCTGATCAAGAGCTACCGATCTACGGTAGATTCACTCTCGCGCCTTTGTGGATTCTTCACTCGCGATCCGTTAGACCGGCTTGTGAAGATGATTACCTGTGCTGTAATCATCATAATTAAAACCCCAGTCCGTCCATTGAGGATTCGGCACTGGCAGAGGATAATGCATATCCTTGGTCGTCTCTATATGCTGCATCGTGCCTGGATGCGTTCGTTCAAATATGGGATAATGGCCGAAAAAGATAATTTTGGAAACTGTACTGAAAATCGTCTTGTGATTTATAAAAAAATCCTGATATGCACGGAATCATGCATATCAGGTAAGAAGATGGAATTTTGGTGTTTAGGAACTGAAGTGAAAATTGAGATAATTTTGATAAAAAAATGGTGTATATGGAACAGATGTTCCATACACACCATTCAAGCCTTAGCTTGTGTGCTTATAACTAAAAAGGGATCTTTGGACTTATAGCTACTTATACTGCTTCAGCTGCGTTCGTTAACATAGCCCCCTTCCGGACAGCCTTTGGCTTTGGATTTGAAGGGTTGTCTAATTTCTGTGGTGTGTTTATGTTTATGTTGTATACACGTCTGGCCACTTAGTTATTTCGGATATAGTATAGTAAGTTGCACACATCACCCCTATCAATTTCGAATTAGAACCTGTCAAAGGTAGACGCTCCGCCTAGGACTGCCGTGATTGGTTGAATGATGCTTTGGGGCACACTACTCGAGACTGGGCACACGTGTCTCGTCGTGTTTTTTGTCAACCGACCGAATACCTAATAAAGCGCATTGCTGTTTTATTATTTATTCCATTTCCACAACTAGCATAAAACTAGGGCGGATACGAAAATGTTAGGGGAGAATGGTGCAATATTTGTGAAATTTTTCAGAATCCTATCAGAAATTTGTTAGTGGCCAGACGTGTAGGTATATATTTTTTGCACTTCCGATTGATTTGAATAAAATCCTAATCAAAATTTTAAAATATGTAATATATTGTCAACGTGACAATTCAGTTTTTTAATATAAACTGTAAACAATTAGGTATTTAATTAAATTACTGCGAATATTTTACAATACACCATTCGAGTGTCTACTTTATAGGTATTCCATTTATTACTTTTCGAATTCCAAACTAATACCAGCCCCCCTCACACGAATATCAATCCCTAGATTACTATTCTAAAGTAATCGAAGATCAATGTAGATTATTATAGATCTCTCTAGATCAATCATGAGCTTGAGCATACAGTTGTTGCCATCTACCGACCAGTGTGGAACTACTCGGCATACTGTGAAACTATATTATGCAGTTCGCTGTAATTTTTATTTTATTTAAAATATTGGCACATTGGAAACAATGAATAGTAAAATTATTATGCTCTCTTAAGGGTGTGTTTACGCCAAGCTGTGTAACGTAAACCTATAAATAGCTGTATAATTTTTTCTATTGAAATGATCAAAATCTAAAACACATGCTTTGTTTCAAAATAAATAAGATGCAAATTTAGTACTTAGTTAAATTCACAGATATGATTAATGTTTACTTTACAAGATTAATACAAAATACGAAATTAGTGATTTTATATTAGTGACATTTTATGAGAGTTACATTTTATATTATTCTTATAAAGTAGACATTAATCATGTATATCAATGTATTTATTTTCGATATTGATATTCAACAGGAAAAAAATAACAACGATTTATAGTTTTAAGTTGGACAACCTGGCGAAAACATCACCTTAACATGTACTTTTTGTCTATAAGTATCTGGAAGTTTGAGTGTCAGATGTAATTTTCAGTATTACAGATATTTGAATTTATCAATTTGTACTTGTTACAGTAATCTTCTCTAAAGGAAATGAGAATTTGAACATAAATGTTTCATAATGAATTGAATAATTTAATATTGGAAAAATCGCCAATGAAAAATGTATTTTCTTAGATAGAAATCCACATTATAGACGGATACTTCCTTCTGGCAGTCACGTAATAAAAACATTGAACAAGTTTTCGGCACAATAACTTACTCGTCGACCGAATAAAAGGAATCTGATAAAGAGCAGAGAAAGCCACAGGCTTTTACCTGAAGTTAAAAGCAAAAGATTACTTTAGTTAATACGGCGTCTGTGTTTTGAACGAAAACCGCTAATTAAAAACCAGCAGATAAGTAAAACCAGGTGTATAACAAAACCGCAGTATCCCGTCATCCATCTTAAACGATAGTTGTCGTATTCTTCGAGTAAAGCACTATCATATTATATTATTAAAATATTATTTATTAATCCATTTGAATAAGTGAGAACTAACCAACTCATCTGTTGTGGTATTAGCACCAAATTTGAAAATAACCAATAAGATTGATTCGCAACAGTTGCACAATAGTTAAGTGAATCCACCTGTCTAACAGACCCGGGAACTGGTTTCCTATTCTGTCTGATTTTCTGATTTTCTTAAGCTGTAAAATGTAAGTATTCTGTATCAGATCACCGTATCGTATCAACTTATCGTTCAAACCTCGTATCAAGTTATGGACATAATTTGTTTTATTACTAGTTCTGAATCAGTCCTCGACTGTGTCGTCTGTTGAAGTATATGAGAATGTAGCGCTGTTGTGCGCTTGCTTTATCGATTTACAAACTATAAAAAAGCAAACTTCCAGACGAAGGTGTTGGTGGCAAACAGAATTATTTAGAAATAGAAACAAATTTGGCAGAAGAGCTTTAAATGAGAGATCTCGAATTTCAACATGTCAGTGGAAACTACAAAAATTTCACTCGAATGTCGCCTTGTGACTTCAAATGGTTAAGGAATACAGTAGGCCCCAATATTCAAAGAGCCGAGTATGCGTGCTGTGGAAACTGGTGCGTATCAGATGATTGCGTCGCCCGTCCACGCAGCGATCATGACACGCATCGATGATATGGATACTGTGATTTGATGTGAAATACTAATCCGTGTGGATCTAGCTTTATTTGTTTTTAATTCACTTAATGGCAATATCGACGAATTTGCGCCAAGTGATTAATTAAACAGAACAGAAAAAATATCCACGGCAGCAGTAAATTCTTATATATACTTTTAAATTTACGGTATGGCATATAATTTGGTAAAATTAGCATATAGGAGTTAGGATGGCCGATTGGGCAGTCATGTCATGTCACATGCTGCTGTTCTTCAACTCCTGCTATCAGACGGATCACAGGTTTTTTGTGGCCTTTGTGTATGGTAGTAGTCTGGTAATTGAACAAGAAGGCCCATGTAAATGTCTAATTTCTAAAAAGCTGTGTACCTTTGATCTTTTACTAGCTTACGTAACATAACATTATATAAAGGAAACATTATGATTATGAAACGAAATGTCACATTAACCATCCACTGTGGGAAAATGTAGAAAACTTTTTTATATGAAAGAACAGACATTTTTTAATATATCTTGTTAATAAAAATGTTAAAATATTATTTTTTAGGTACCTCTTACGTTTAATTATTTTTTAAATTGTAATTTTTTAATAAAAATTTAACAATACTGGTAATCCATTATTGTTAAATAAGACTAGGCGATTTAAAAACAACAAACATAAATTGTAAAGAACTATCCAGAAAACAATTTGATGTGCCGAATGGGTTCTAAATATTGGAACATCCCGTTTCTATAAGCAGTTATAATGTTCTGCCTTTTACTACATTAGTTTTTGCACAATTATAGTCTGTAATATTGAGTAGGTAATTAATTAGGTAACTCAATAGAACATGCATCTGTTATGTCTAAAACGTATGTGAGGACCGTGGACATGTTAGAAAAAGTTGCCTACAGGGTAGAATAACAATAAACAGTATTACACAGTTTTGTTTACAATTAATCAGGGTTTAGGTTACATATCGATTGATGAAAAGTAAAAGTGTCGGAATAACCTGGACTACAAACTACAAACGATCTTGGATAATGTACAGGAAGCGAGTAGTTGTAAAGGTGGAATTGCGAAAGTGTGGGTTGGAATTCAAATTGCTGATAAAGTCATTTTCCATCGGTTTTAACCTGAAATAGGTAGTTAACTAAAATATCTTTTTGAATATATGTAGTATTTATTCATGAACAACTATGAATAGCTGATGTTTTCAGAGATAGGGTATCGGCTATGTCTTAAACATCTCTAAAAACCAAAAATAATTTATGTACCCAATGACGTTTCTAGTTAATATCTCAGTAAGTAATAAAAATGCGTTTTGAAAAAAAGTCATTCTTCATTTTCAATTTAAACTCATTTAATCTATCTCCCCATGCCTTCAAAAATTTCAATTGCTGCAAGCAAAAATTTTTCATCGGACGATAAAAAAATATTTTAACTGGTTCTGTATTATTTGGGCATTAAGTGATAAAAAATGATCTTATGTGATACTAAATCAATTTTATAGCAAAAGAAAAAAGGTTGCTCTGATATTAAATTAAACTATTTTTCAAAAAATAAACCGTTATCAAGTTAATTACAACTGCGGCATTTCAAACTTTTGAGCACATGATGTGATAGAGTAAATTAGTTTAAATGACGAATAACTTTTTTTCGAAACACAAACCGTTTTCAAGTTATCAGTTATTTACGACTGAAAAAATGTATTTTCACTGGGCCCGTTATTCGGAAACCCTTAATCAAAATGTAGTAAAATTTTGAACATGGGGGTTCCAAAGTATGCTGATTAATAATGTTGCATTAGTTTTTCTGTAAAAACTGTCTAATATGACTTCTCGAAAAAGTGACCCCGTTTCTCTTAATAAAAATGCACGCCACTGGCAAAAATAAGTTTTGTTTAATTCAAAAAGATCACACCAAAGGCCGTTGATAGTAACCCAAATTTGGTTGAAAACGTATAACTAATAACTGAGTTGTGAAGTGGGGGGGGGGGGCATTAAAAGTGGGACACGCTGTAGATTAGAATATAACACAAAATTTTAAAATATCCAGTTCTTAGATTTCGAAAAGAACGTGCGTGCATATTTCATGCAGACAATTTTTACATTTCCGATAAATTCAAAAGCAACAAAGTTACAATAAAATCTAACACTGTTTATAATGACTTTATTTAGGTTTTACACAAGCATAATAATAACAAACATATAAATAAATAAATACACCACATATAATGTAATTATACATTTTATATTTCGAAGTTGCAGAAACACTTTTTAAAAACAACTTTATTTTACACTAAGATTTATTACATTTAGCAACTTGTAATAATATTAATTATTAACACTTCAAGTAACAAACAAATAATATGTCGGTAAGTATCGTCGACTATCTGTTTGACACGGAGAAGAGTAACTTGCTTGAAGCTTAATTAACGAATGTCTGTATAAGAATGATCTAATGATCGAATGATTGACAGTGAGTATCTAACTTTGTCGAATGATCGAAATGATACTTCTACAATATAATTTGGTCCTATATATAAGATTCTAATATAAAAGCCTATTCATAGTCGAGGTCTTCTTGTCATCGAAAAGTGGATAAGAAAGCCTGACGATGCATTGATTACATTCATATAACTTAAAAGCTAAGGGAAGATAAGAATTGCACAATATCCTGTTTAACTGCGCAATTAGTATCAAGGTTATAATTAATTATAATATGTAGGATTTGAGATATAACAACTCCTCCCTGCGAAGATTAAAAATTAGGGTTCGAGTGATCTTGAAGTTAATTTTTGGAAATTTGGATTGAGTTCTATTTCTTCTACTGTAGGATCTCCGAAATTTCTTCTGATAGGCTGTCTTCTTAATGGGGTTATGCCTCTTCTGATTCTAGTTAGTAAAGTTCGTTGGCTATCATCAGGGTAATCTGGACCTGGGGTGTTGCCAAGGGCTATTCCAATTTTTGGATATCTTCTTTTACATTTACAACATATATAAAGAATAACAAGAGCTATAACTAAAGTTATAATAAAATAAGTAAACCATGAGATATGTTTTTGAACAAAAGGTTCATTAATTAATTTATCCAAATCTTTATCATATTGATTTAATTTGTTTTCAGCTACATTTAATTCATCAAGGTTTAAATTTTATATTTTTAAAGGTTCTAACTTTGGTAATTCGTTAGGTAAATGAGAACAACAGTCATATTTGATTTCTGGAATTTGTACAGTTTCTTCGATTTTTGATTCTTTTTCAAAAATTGCATATACTCTAATCGATCCTATATATGCTATACAACTAGGGTATAAGCTTAAAATTGAATTTTGTTTAATGATTTCAGTTTTTGATTGTCCTAAGCAATTTATTACAATAGGTATTGGATTTGTGATTGCAATTAGCCAAGTATTTTCTGAAATTAATTGTACTTTAAAATCTTCTGAATATAGTAATGTATTTACACAATTTTCAGGTAATTGTAAAGGATGTAATAATAATTGTGCTTCGCAATTAGCGTTTAAATCTACAGGGCTTGGTAATAAATGTTGGCATAATTCGAATTCAATTCGTTTACAATTTTTGAAATTATCTAATTGAACATACAGAGTGTTATCATCTGAAAGAGCTATGTACTTAGAAGTTGGTAATATTAAATGAAAAATTCTTGTTCGATTGTCTTTTATTGGAATTGAGTATAAATGATATATTTTAAAATTATAAGGTTCTACAATTGGAATTTTTAATACAAATACGATTTCTCCATACGTTTGAAATGCTTTGAGTTCTATAATATCAAAATAAGATGCAATGTTTGAATAATCTGGTAAACGCGGTAAATGACTTCTTTGTAATTTCTGAGATATTTTTCGTAATTGATTTACTAATTCACTTGGTTGAATAATTGATGGATGTAAAGTTTTTAATCTGGCAAAAGTTATACTTTCAATTATGTCATGTAATTCACTTTTAATAATTATATTTGATTCAGTGATTTGTTCACACACTTCAATAAATGCAAATCTAGCTTCAAAATAGTTTTGTTTATCTGTAATATCTAATAATGATGTTTCAATTTTTACAATATCTTTATTAAACGTTTCCTCGTCTATTTGTAATTTTCTTATTGTATAATTAAAATTTTTGATTGTCGAAGTAGTGACTGATATTTGATTTTTTAAAAGATTTTCAATTTGATGTTCATCATTGTTTAATTTATTAATACAATCTGAGTAATATTCGCCATCTGAAGAGTCTAAATTTCCTGTTAAAGATTTCCATATAGTACCTATACCGTTTATTAATCCTCGTTTATATCGATTACCTTGTATATCGTATTTAATTTCTTCGAACTTTCTTTCGATAGATTTTAATTGTTTATTAATTAAATTTACGTGCGGTTGTACTTCTTTATAAAAGTAATTTAATCTCGGTCCATTTTCTTGGAGTAGTTTTGTATTCAAGCCATTTATTAGATTAACATTTTGTTCGTATGCTTGTTTCAGTAATGTTATATTTTTATAAGATAAGATTGTCCATTTATCGTTCGAAATTTTCATTTCAGCTTCTGGGTGATAATAAATTCCGATTGTGCTGTTTAATTGTTTCAATTCATAATTTATGCTATGCGTACTTACTCTTGTTATCGTGAGTGATAACCTGAAGATAAAGAAAGGTTTATTCTACTTGTGAACTTATCATATCTGAATTAATAGTAAATTCTCTGTTAGTTACAGGGTCTTTAAGTTTAAATGCATTGTTTTCAAATATTTCAATTATTTCAAAAGGTCCATTCGATTTATTAGCTAATTTTGATTTTCTTTGAGATTCTTTGATAAAAACTTTGTCTTGAATATTAAATTGTTTTTCTTTCGGATTTTTAATTTGATCGTATCTCGTTTTTGATTTTTGTTTATTCTGAATAGTTCTTTCTCTTGCTACTTCATAAAAATAAGATATTCTATTATTTAAATCTCGTATGTACTTAGAAATTAATTCTTCTTGATTATATGTCTTTTCAGGGGGTCTAGAGTTTGTATGCCCGAATTAATTTCATACGGGGTAAATCCATGTGTTTGATTTTTTGAATTATTATAACATATTATAGCATAAGGTAAACATGTTAAAGGGTGATCATTGGGGTTTTCTGTGATAGTTGCTCTTATCATTTCTAGTAGTGTTGCATGAAATCTTTCGAGTGATCCATTTGATTGAGGGTGATTTATTGATGAAAAAGTTAATTTTATTCCGTAAAGCGTGCAAAGGTCTTTTAATAGTTGATTATCAAATTCTTTTCCTCTGTCACAGTGTATTCGTAAAGGAGTTCCGTAATGTTGGAAATATAATAGTAAATTATTGACTACTTGTTTCGCTGATTTACTTTGTAAAGGATAAGCTTGAGTGAATTTTGTTAATTCGTCGCGAATTGTTAATACAAGATTATTTTCTGGAATTTCTAAAATGTCTAAGTTAATTCTTTCAAATGGGGTTTTTGGAGTTTCTGTTATAACAAGGGGATTACTTAAATTTTTTCTACATACTTTTGTTTTATTGCATGTTTCACAATTTTTTATAAAATGTTCAACTTCTTTATTTAAATTTGGCCAATTATACTTTTGTTTAATACGATTTATTGTTTCGTTTATACCTCTATGTAAATTTGCTTTTCCTGAATGAAATTGATCAATAATAATTTGTCTTTCGTCTTCTACTGGTGTTATTATTTCTTTGTTACACGTAATAAATTGAATTTCGTCGTCTGAAAATATAAATGATAAAATTTCAAGTATTGGTATTTCATTTGATTCTTCTAAATAGTAAATAGGATTTTCTAATAAGATATTTTTGTTGTCGTAAATTACATGAAATAAGAGTTGTTCCGTATTTTCATATGGTGCTGGAATAATGTAATACTTTCGATTTTTTACAGTTTTACTAGACTGAGTGTTTATTTTGTCATCGCGATATTGCATATTTTCTTCTAGAAAGTCTTCGATTATTTTAAATTGATTTTCGGTTATATTACCTTGCATAATTGGTGTTAATATATTTTTGTGAGATTTGTCAAGAAAATTTTCGTTTGAGTTTTTACATTTTGAGTAGTCTATTAGCGATTTTTGTTCTTTAAGTCTTCTGTATCTTGAATATTCTTCTTCGATTGTTTCAGGTGAAGTTTCTGCAGTTTCACTTTCATTTTCACTTTCTTCTTGTAAACTATTATGGAATATTTTAACTGTTTGTAGTTGATTAAGGTAATTCACATTTATTCTTGAAAGAGCATCTGCATTGGTGTTTTGTTTTCCGGGTTTGTATAATATTTCATAGTCATACTCTTCTAGTTTTAGTCTCCATCTTGCTAGTTTTGAGCCTAGATCCTTAATTGAAAAAAGCCTTGTAAGGGGTCGATGATCTGTTAATAACTTAAATTTTCTTTCATATAAATAAGGTCTAAAAGTCTTTGTTGCTACGACTATACTTAGTAATTCTTTTTCAATTGTTGAGTACTTTGATTCCGTTTGATTTAAAGTTCTAGATGTATAAGCGATTGGTAAGTCTTTTCCATTTGTTATTTGTGATAAAACGGCTCCGATTGCAAAGTTAGAAGCATCGGTGGTTAAAATAAATTCTTTTTCAAAATCAGGGTATTGAAGTATTGGAAAATTTGTTAATGCATGTTTTAATTTATTAAAAGATTCGTGACATTGTCCGTTAAAATTAAATTCTGCGTCTTTATGTAATAAGGAAGTTAAAGGTTTTACGATTTTTGCAAAGTTTGGTATAAATCTTCTATAATATCCGGCTAGTCCTAAAAATGATTTAATGTCCTTTGGATTTTTTGGAATTGGAAAGTTTTGTACTGCAGATATTTTTTCTGGATTCGGATTTACACCGTCCTTTGTTATAATGTGACCTAGATATGCTACTTCTTTTCTTAAAAATTCACATTTATCAGGTTGAATTTTCATATTTGCATTGGAAAGTCTGGAAAATATTTCTCTTAATCTGTGGATATGATCTTGGAAATGTTGTACACTTCAGTTTACATACCTTTTCTGTTCTTGGTTCAATCTTGATAATATTTTCTGTTGGTACTTGCGTGTTTTGATGAAATTCTTCTTCGTTTTCTTCTTCTTTTTTATATAGATCAAAGGTTTTATATTTTGTAATTAACTTACGATTTTTAATATCAATAACGCATTAATAATGATCGAGGAAATCCGCTCCTAATAGTCCGTCAAATTCTATATTAATATTTGATACGTAACATTTTAATGTGTCATAAGCATGATCGGAAAAAAATACATCATTTATACAAGTTGATATTGGAATAATTTCATTTGTTATACCTTGTACATTTATTTTCTCAGTTGGCTCCATTAAATTTGGAGGAATAATATTTGGTTTCATAATAGATATACCTGCGCCTGTGTCAATTAAAAATTTACAAATTTTATCTCGTGACATAATGTAAAATAAATTTTCAGAACGTGTTGAACTTATAAATTTAGTTTCTGGATTAAAATTAGTTTCATTTGTTGTTGGTTGGAAATTTGAAAATGTTGACTGGTCTAAATTAGAGGATGAGCGAAAGTTCCAGTCGTTTCTTCGCTCACTTGCTCGTTTAAATGATGAGCTTGTCTTTGGAAATTCTGATTTTGATTTGAGTTATTATTATTATTTCTAAAATTTGGGTTTCTTTGAATAACTGAGGGTCTTGTATTTTGATTTTGTTGTGAGTACGAACTTTGATATGATGTACTTGGTTGATTTGAATACCTTTGATAAGTATTCTGTTGATTATTAAATCTTGGATAAGAATTATAATTATTATTATTTTGCGATTGAGAATTATTTTGAGATTGATAGTTAAAGTTTCGTTTTCTACATTCGCTTATCAAATGACCTGGTTTCTTACAATAATTACATATTTTTTGCATTCGATTTTGAGAATAAGATTGTTGTTGATACTGAGGTTTATTAAAATTAGGTTTTAAGTTTTGTCGTTGATTTTCTAAATATCCTAACTGATTTTCTCGTCGTATACGCTGTGATGCGTCTAATATAGTTTCAGGATTTGAAGCTCGTATTTTCGCTCCTAATTTTGGTTCTAAGCCAGTTAATATAGTATCGAGACACATATTATCGATTAATGAAGCTTGTGATAATTTTTGATTTTCATCTAAATCTAATTGACGATTAATAGCAGAGTGTAGTTTTGCATTATGTGTTTGAATTTTGTGAACAAACATGATAGCAGAGTCTTTGCCTTGTTTCATATATTGTAAATCATGAATTAGACTAGGTAAACTTCTTGTTTCACCAAAATTTTGTATTAATAAGTTTTTTATTTCATTCCAATCATTAGTAAATTTCGAATTTACGAGTTGTGATGCTTTACCACGTAATTTATTTTTTATATGAATAATAACTAGTACTTTTTGTTCGTCATTTGAAATATGTAATGCGGCTTGACATGAGCTTAAAAATGATTCAAGGAGAATTTGGTCGCCATCGTATTCTGGTATTAAAGAAAACAATTCTGTTAATTTAAATGAAGGTAAATCTTCGATATCGTCTTGAGGCATTTTTATTAGATAATATTAATTAAATTTTTATTTTATAAAAGACAATTACTTTCAAAAATAATATGCGAATAAAATACACAGCAGCTTTTAGAGATAATACTTTGTACTTACAAGAGTAGAGCTGTCTTGAGATAAAGTTGATTCTGCATGTAGCTTGTTTTCAGGATGCACTTGATTTTCTTGATTTCTTGGTTTTCTTGATTTCTTGATTGCTTGATTTCTTGGTTTCTTGATTTTCTTGATTTTCTTGATTTCTTGATTTCTTGATTTCTTGATTTCTTGATTTCTTGATTTCTTGATTTCTTGATTTCTTGATTTCTTGATTTCTTGATTTCTTGATTTCTTGATTTCTTGATTTCTTGATTTCTTGATTTCTTGATTTCTTGATTTCTTGATTTCTTGATTTCTTGATTTCTTGATTGTTGCTTGCTTGGAGTTTGTTTGAGTTTCTTGGAGTTTCGTTGAGTTTCTTAGAGTTTCTTGGAGTTTGTTTGAGTTTCTTGGATTTCGTAGAGTTTCTTGGATTTTCTTAGAGTTTCTTAGAGTTTCTTGGAGTTTGAGTTGCTTGGATTTCGTAGAGTTTGAGTTGCCTTTTCTTGAATTTTCTGCACTTCCTAGGTTCTTTTTAACTTGAAGGATGAAATCCACCAAAGTAACACTTATTTTCTTTGTTGAGTTATCCGTTCCGACTGCGCCAATTTTTATATTTCGAAGTTGCAGAAACACTTTTTAAAAACAACTTTATTTTACACTAAGATTTATTACATTTAGCAACTTGTAATAATATTAATTATTAACACTTCAAGTAACAAACAAATAATATGTCGGTAAGTATCGTCGACTATCTGTTTGACACGGAGAAGAGTAACTTGCTTGAAGCTTAATTAACGAATGTCTGTATAAGAATGATCTAATGATCGAATGATTGACAGTGAGTATCTAACTTTGTCGAATGATCGAAATGATACTTCTACAATATAATTTGGTCCTATATATAAGATTCTAATATAAAAGCCTATTCATAGTCGAGGTCTTCTTGTCATCGAAAAGTGGATAAGAAAGCCTGACGATGCATTGATTACATTCATATAACTCAAAAGCTAAGGGAAGATAAGAATTGCACAATATCCTGTTTAACTGCGCAATTAGTATCAAGGTTATAATTAATTATAATATGCAGGATTTGAGATATAACATACATACTTATATTGATGTTTCATCTCTAAATATCAATATAAGTGTGTCAAATTGGTTATGTTTGTTATTATTATGCTTGTATAAAACCTAAATAAAGTCATTTATTATACCGGGTGTAAACTTTGCTTTTATAGCCATTTAAACATCTCGGAAATGGTTTTTTCGATTTAAGAATTTTTTTTTAAATAGAACCATTATACCTCATTATGCTATTTTAATAGAGATTTTCTTTACCTACATTTCGATAACAAACACTTCACCATTAGTTCATAAATAACTTACAAAAGAAAGTTTACCTTGGTCCAAATTTATTTTAGTTTAATAAATTTGTTTTCTTTTCAAGGCATTCCCGTAAATGATTAACTTGGTCAGAGCTTACTAAAATAAATTTGAACTAAGGTCATAAAGTATCTTTTGTAAGTTATTTATGAACTAATGGTGAAGTGTTTGGTATCGAAATGTAGGTAAAGAAAATCTCTATTAAAATAGCATAATGAGGTATAATGATGCCATTTAAAAAAAATACTTATATCGAAAAAACCATTTCCGAGATGTTTAAATGGCTATAAAGGTAAAGTTAGCTCACTTAATATCCTGATTTTATTTTTCCAATACTCAATGACTCGGAAAGAAAAGTTTTTCAGCAGTCATGGCTCCCTAGATGCCAACTTAAATTATCCTATAAAAATGTTTGAGGTTATGTTTCTTCCTCAAAGTTAATACCATCGTATGCAGAATGTATCCCTGAATCCAAAAATGTAAAAATATACAGGGTGCTCCATTTAAAAAATAGATGTTACGTTACGGTCATTTCCGGTGACACCGGAAGTGCTAGAATCATTTTATTAACATCGATTAATTCAAATTTACTTGTTATTGCAACTGCCAAAATTTCAAAATGATATCTGAAAAAACAAATAAGTTATAGGGGTGAGCTTAATTTCATTTACACCCGGTATAAACAATGCGTACCTATCAAGCAAAAAAAGAGAATTATAAAAAATAATCTAACATTTGCACGTGATGACCTTGTAGAATCAACCCTATCTGTTTGATAAGTAATAAATTCATACCACTAATATATAATAATGTGGGCTATAATAATTATAAGGTTGCAAATTGTTATTACATACCTCGTGTTAGTTATTAATAGAATTTCAATATTTAGTAGTTATTTATATTTGGTTACCATTTTATATAAACATTTTATTTATTTGCACATATTTTATAAATACAATATATATATATGATGGTATAAAGGTAGAGAATGTAGTTTTGTTGGTTTTGTGTTGCTAGTTTTCACCATTTGATTTTATATTTTTTGACATTGATAAATAACTAGAATAACATAACGTTATATATTTTGTTTCAGGTAAGTTACATTTACATCTAGAGCTAACGACACCTGATAAATTGTAAGTAATAATAGTAATTTAAGTTAAAGAAGTAATAAATACCTTTATTATCTGCAATAGTAGGCTATAAATTATAGTTGATGTTCATTCGAACAAATGTAATGTTTGTACAAGCAGTCGTACGTAACTCAACATTATCTCCTTTGAATGAATTGGTCTTCATTATCTGGATTTTTCTCAGAATTTTAGTCCCTCTAAGGACATTGAGCGGCTAGGTTAGGCGTCTTTGCTTTCTAGGCGTGCATATTTTCTAAAAATACTTATGTACATTGTACAAGCCTTACAGTGGATTTACGGCGCTCGAAGAAATAAAAAATGCTTTCCTTAACCCTCCTATTTCGCTACAAATGATCATTACTATAAAATTAGAAGTTCTAAATTTAAGTCCGCCCTAGGAACTTCATCTCCTATTGGGACTGGTGTTAGACTCTGGAAAGTCTTGCCTGAACGTGTTATTAAGAACGTGTCCAACATTAGTACACTTAAGAAAGCTGTAAAAGTTTAAAGCAAGCAACAATAGTTATGCTTTGTACTGTGATTTTGTATTTGCTTGTTTTAAACTGTTTATTTGTCTTTGTTGTTTAACTAGAATATTTTATGTACAGGGTAAGTATTATAAATGATAACCCCCTTTTATTTTCGTTATTTCTGGGCGAATTGGTTCGTTCAAAAACTTATTTCGAATAATTTTTAACGAAGTTTCCGAATCTGCTAACGTTTTTCAAAAATTTTTAAAAATGTATGAGGTGGAACAAAAAATATGATTTTTTTAAATGGAACACCCTGTATTTTTTACATATTATAATTTGTAGATTTTTTCTGATTACAAACATATATAGTTATAGCATATTTGGATAAGTAGTTTTTAAGTTATGATGAAACATGTAAAACGACAAATCTGTTTACGTATTACTCAATAATATACGAAGTAGCCTTTGGAAACAAAATTTTAATTTTGTATACAAATGTCAAACAATTAGTTTATCCTAAAAATATGATTTGTCAATAATCAGTTAATTTTTTACGGCGATGTTTCAAATGCTTATACAAAACAACGGAAGTTATGTAGAAGATACAATGTAAATCTTTATATTATTTTCTAATTTTTGTAAGTTTGATACTTTTATTTTATTTGTTTCCTTGTGTATGGTTTCGTTAGGTATATAGGTATTTTTTTGTGACAATCATTGAATAGATATCTTAGCTAATTTTGTATAATAATTAACTGATTATTGACAAATCATATTTTTAGGATAAACTAATTGTTTGACATTTGTATACAAAATTAAAATTTTGTTTCCAAAGGCTACTTCGTATATTATTGAGTAATACGTAAACAGATTTGCCGTTTTACATATTTCATCATAACTTAAAAACTACTTATCCAAATATGCTATAACTATATATGTTTGTAATCAGAAAAAATCTACAAATTATAATATGTAAAAAAATACAGGGTGTTCCATTTAAAAAAATCATATTTTTTGTTCCACCTTGTACATTTTTAAAAATTTTTGAAAAACGATAGCAGATTCGGAAACTTCGTTAAAAATTATTTGAAATAAGTTTTTGAACGAACCAATTCGCCCAGAAATAACGAAAATAAAAGGGGGTTATCATTTATAATACTTACCCTGTACTTACAACCCCTGGCACTTGCCGATGAAATTGTAAATTTTATAAATAAAAAAATAAATAAAATAGGGTATGCGCATATGCGAGATTTTTAAGCAAAATTGGTTATAAAAGATAGTTAATGCTATAAAAAAATTAATAACAATAAAATTTTATCAACAATGTACCCTATATTTATGTATTTGTTAATTAAAATTCATATTATTTTTAAGTTTACGACCACTGGCCGAGAACAAACGATGGAATTCGAATCTCACCGTGACGTCAATAACTCGTTTTTTTGACAGTACTTTAGAGAATCTTTTATGTCCGCCGTTGTGCAATATGTCATACTGTTTACGTGTAGATTCAATGTGCGATTTCGGTGTTAAATATTAACATTTTTCACGGAAAAGTGAGTGGAACAGATTTTGTAAAAGCCCAGAGAGATAATTTGGCCAATGTTGCTCTCTTTGTTGCTGTACTACTTTTAAGTGGAAGGCGCCTTTTTCTACCAGTTTGACAATCAAAATACATGATCTTTTAAGTGTATGTAACTACCCATTAATTTAAACATCATATAGTTTTCTAAATCTTCCTCTAATTGAAAAAAAAAGTAAAATACAATGACATAACCTAAAATTGTATGATTTTAAAAAGGTACAAAATGGCACTTGAAATCGCACGTTGAAATGATCCTCAAATACAACCCCTTTAGTGTTTTCTGATATATCAGATTCACTCCTTCTCATGGTACGTAACCATAATTTTCGTTTTTTCTTTAATTTAGCGCTTCTTATATTGGTAATGAGACAAATTTTGTTTCTGGTGTTTTTTTTATTTACGACTGGCACTGCGGTATTTAACAGTACCTTGGATGCTTAATATCAATAATAACCTTTGTTTTCCATTGTAAAATGCTGCATTAAACGCTATTTTAACAAACATTAAATGGAAATGCGAGTTTCTGACGTCACAACACCACAGCAGCCATTTGCATGACGTCACAGTCATTTTTGGAATAACCAATTTTTGTTAATTTTTTTTGGATAATGGGTTACATTTTAGCCGTTTTTTATTATTGCGATAGTCATTTAGTAAGTTAATTTACAAAATTACATTAAATTCAAAAATCATGCGCATACCTTATTAATTAGGTTGGCTGCCCTGATTAATCACCTTTGAATAATCAACATATTGTTGATGGAATTTTTAAACTTCCACCACCAGTTACTTAATTATGTAACTCTTTCTTCTTATACAGAATGCGTTGTAGGTCTGGGAACATTTACATAGAACGGGGAAAAAATAAGGAATCAGTGACAAAAATATGAGATAAGAATTAAAGCTGACAATAATAAGTGACAAGGCCTGCAAAATAATCAATATTTACAAAATTTGAGGTTAACTAACGTTAATCAGAAAAACAAATAATTTACCACTAGATAGATGAATGAACACATTTTCAAGTCGAATAACTAATTTTTTTCTAAGAGGATAAAATAAAGACAAAATGAATACACAAAACAAAATTTTGTTAAAACTTAAAGACAATATAAATTGGGCAAAAAATAGTTAAGAGTGGTTATGCCGCTGATAAAATGTTTCTAAAACGTCGTGTCGTACGCCGCTGTTTATAATTATGTGATTGCAATTTAGAGATTCAAACAAAAATTAATCGACAGAAAACATTGTCAATAGATGTATCTATCGTGTTGGTTTTAAAATAATAATTAGCAATTAATAATACGCAGGGTAATTAACGGCAATTAGCGTACTTTTGTAATTTTTTTTTACTTACTATTTTGGAAATATTATTGGAAAAGAAGATGATAAAAACATGCATATATTCTTTGTCTTCGTGATATTATTTTTGTTTTTCCATAAAACATAATAGTTATCTACTTCAAAAACAGGGTAGCACGGTACCTCTGCAAGTGTAAATTTTGCGACAAATATGTAGTGATACGAGCGCCCTCTGGTTATATTTAAACTTTGGCTTCGGGCCAGTCATAAATTAATTCATAAATGAAACTGTAATGGAACGAAATAAGAAGCTTAAATCTGAGCATTCTCATAATAGTACGGTACGAGAGACAAAATAAAATGTTATCTATTTACTTTCTCATAATTAAAAATTGTGATAGTACGGTGCGGTAGTACTGTCTCATAATAGCAAGGTAAGAGACACAATAAAATGTTATCTATTTATTTTTCTTATAATTGAAAATTAGGATTTAAAATAGTTTTTATTAATTATTTTTAACAGGAGTAGTACGCATTAGTTTTTATTAGTTTGTCTTTTTACATTCTAAACAACCGAAAATGGAATTTCCAAATGCAATGCGAACTAACGGGACATAGACTCGAGCTGCAATGCATCTATAGTAGTGTGCAGTGCGTAGGAAGCAATTTCGTTACACGGAGGCTTCGAAGAAGTACTCGGACGCTAAAGCGTCCTAGTATTCTTCAACACTCCTCGTCTTGCAAAAGACCACTTTCATGACTTGTAATACTATTTTTCGAAACCGTCAAGAAAGCGTCTACTTTCGTGATTTATTTGAGGCACGATAGTAGTGTTTTCCAATATTCTAATGTCACTTTTCAATACCCTAATGTCAATTGTACTTTCAAAATAAATAAATCTATAGTATATTACATTACAAGTTATGAAAGTGGTCTTTTGCAAGACAAGGAGGGTTGCTGAAGAATATGAGGACGCCTTAGCGTCCAAGTACTTCTTCGAAGCCTCCGAGTCAAGCAGAGACACTTTAATGACGCGTAATGTATACTATTTTTTCCGAAACCGCTTCTTAAAAATCTAAAAATTAAATGCACAAGACAAACGTCCTACTGACAGTTTGCCTTCACTTGTATCTACAAAAATAAATATTATGTTTATCATTAGTTTTCCATGTAACTACATGGTGTTTATCAGTAGTTTTCCATGTAATCACATGGTTTTTAGTTTCTAAATAAAAGTATCTAATAATATAAAATGGTGTAGATTTTATAGTTTCTAATTTCTTAATGAAAGATTCTGGTAATATAAAATAATTTAGATTTATTTATTTTGAAACTACAAATGACATAAGAGTATTGAAAAGTGACATTAGCGTATTAAAAAACACTATTTTCGTTCCGCAAATAAATCGCCAAAGTAGACGCTTTCTTGACTGTTTCGAAAAAAATTATTTTGTATTTTCAGAATCTTTTATTAAGAAACTAGAAGCTATTAAATCTAAATTATTTTATATTATCAGAAACTTTCATTTATAAATTAAAAACCATGTACAGGGTGTTTCAAACTCGACGCCTGAGGCCTGTTACGTGAAAACGTGAAGAGAAAAGACAATTTTGAAAAAGGTATCTCAAATGGATGTAAGCTATATTTAGCAGAAAAAAAAATATTTTTAAGAATCACGTAAATACGAACTGTGACGTCATCAAAATTATTTTTTCCACGAACATACCTAATTCTTTTCATATTCAAAATGCTCTCATTTTTCTCTATACCACCGTAAAAATGTTTCCTTCTATCTCTTTTCGTTAAAAAGTTATAAGCAACAATCATTTCAAAAGTTATAAGCAAAAATCATTTTATATAAAATGACTTACACAAGTTATCCATGGAAATAACAACGAATCCTGTTGTTTCTATAGATGTCACCTTATTAGAATTGCCAGATTAGAATTGTGAAAAAGTATGTTGTGAATTTTCAAGTTTCTTACAATACATATAACATAATTGAATAATCAGGTTACACACGAAGAAAGGGTACCTATATATGTTATTAATTTACGGTGAGTCGAGAAAGAATGCAAATATCGTAAAAGGTATCCTGAGCGTCAAGTGCCAGATTACAAAATTTTTGCAAGATTAGAATATAACTTAAGACAAAACACTAATGCCTTCTCTATAAGAAAAAAAAAATCCATTAGAAAAAGAGTTTGTGATGAAAATACTTAAGTGTTTTGCCTTAAGTTATATTCTAATCTTGCAACAATTTTGTAATCTGGCACTTGATCACAGACTAACTTGATGCTCAGGTTACCTCTCACGATATATGCGAAGAGCTACCTTTGCATTCTTTCTCCACTCACCGTAAATTAATAATATTATAAATAATATCTATTTTTTCTTCGTGTGTAAACATGATTATTCAATTATGTTATACAGGGTGTTTGGGTAAAGGTATTCAGAAATCCAAAGGCAGTACTCATCAAAATAAGCCAAAAAGTTCATATAAACTTTGTTCCAAAAACGGTTAAATTTGAAAATTCTTCAGGAGCGTCCCTACATGGGGGTGTGTCAGGAATGTCGCCCCCTTATTTTCTTTGCATGTAATTTTTTTACTATTCTGATAGAAATTTTCAAAATTTCAAGCAATTTTGCTTTACAAAGATCCTCTTTCTAAAACTTCATAAATAGAATTGTTTTTGAGATAAATGAATTTGAACTTTAATATGCACACCTACAAAACACTAATGATTTTTAAATAATTTTATTTAGTTTTATTTCTAATACAAACTGATGTATACTATAGAAAAGTATTCTACCATAGTAAATTTTATTAGTTTATATTGATCGGTTCTCGAAATATGTGAGAAAAACATCTTTTTTAGAAACCTCTTAAAGGGGCAGGTTCCAATAGGAACCGTTTTAGGAACAAAGTTTATATGAACATTTTGGCTTATTTTGATGAGTACTACATGCCTTTGGATTTCTGAATACCTTTACCCAAACACCCTGTATTGTAAGAAACTTGAAAATTCACAACATACTTTTCACAATTCTAATCTGACAATTCTAATAGGGTGACATCTATAGAAACAACATGATTCGTTGTTATTTCCATGAATAACTTGTGTAAGTCATTTTATATAAATTGATTTTTGCGTATAACTTTTTAAATGATTGTTGCTTATAACTTTTTAACGAAAAGAGATAGAAGGAAACATTTTTACGGTGATATAGAGAAAAATGAGAGCATTTCGAATATGAAAAAAATTAGGTATGTTCGTGGGAAAAATAATTTTGATGACGTCACAGTTCGTATTTACGTGATTCTTAAAAATATTTTTTTTCTGCTAAATATAGCTTACATCATCCCATTTGAGATACCTTTTTCAAAATTGTCTGTTCTACTCACGTTTTTACGTAACAGGTCTCAGGCGTCGATTTTGAAACACCCTGTACATGGAAAACCGAGTGGAAAACTAATGATAAACATTATATTTATTTTTGTAGACACAAGTGAAGGCAAACTGTCGGTGTGACGTTTTTTTTGTGCATTTAATTTTTACATTTTTAAATAGCAATTTCGAAAAAAATGGTATACATCACGCTTCATTAAATAATGGCGGCACAATCTGTTAGAAAGAGGCCTAACCTATACCATTTTAAAGATTAAAATTTCAAAAAGCACAAAGTCTTAATTCTTTACATTTTTACTCCACTTTGAGTCATGGACTACTTCATTGATCTATACCATTTTGACTACCGAGCGGAATTTTTCATAGTTTGTATTTTTTGATATGTATAAAATTTCCGAAGAATCCGCATCATTGCCTTATTGATTAACTGATTTTAATTTTTTTTAAAAGTAATTGTACGCAAAGAACGTACCTAATATATATTTTAAGCATTTTACTAAACTCAGTCTAAGTGATAAAAAATTTACTTCGAAAGGAAAAGTTTATTTTGAAAATTTATATTTATGTAATTAGAAAGAAAATTGTGGGTTTTATAACAATATTTGTTAAGTAAAAGTTGTGGGCCATAAAAAAACAAACAGAATTATTTTTTTAATTATTTTATAGCTCTAAAAATAACGGAGATAGAACAATTTTATTATATAAAACCCGAGATAAAACCATATATTAGAATCAGAATTAAAAAGGTAGGATGTGCGTTTCAATCACAATGCAATTAACCAAACAAATGCTATTTCCCAGATCAATTTTCAGAGGGTGTGGGTTAATAATTATAATATCTAATTAAAAAAAAGACAACAAAAAATTATAAAAATAACAGTACGCTCCTCTCCGCATAAAAAACTAGTCCGGCCTGCCGAAAGGTCGGCGGAGTCTCCGTCTACTTAGGACATACGACTCTGGTACAGTTATTAAGCCTGCAGTATATGGAAGTGACTTTGTTAGTCCAGTGAAAGGGGGTTTTTTCTTACAAAGGGTCCGCTAGTTCTGGATTTTTTATATGTTTTGTAGGTCGGTAAGGTAGCAAAAAGTTTTGGTCACAACAAAAAATTATAAAAATAACAGTATTAGCCTACGCTCCTCTCCGCATAAAAAACTAGTCCGGCCTACCGAAAGGTCGGCGGAGTCTCCGTCTACTTAGGACATACGACTCTGGTACAGTTATTAAGCCTGCAGTATATGGGGAGTGACTTTGTTAGTCCAGTGCAAGGGTTTTTTTTTTCTTACAAAGGGTCCGCTAGTTCTGGATTTTTTATATGTTTTGTAGGTCGGTAAGGTAGTAAAAAGTTTTGGCCACCCCACCCACTGTGCTCCCTCCGCTATCTTAAAAAAACTACCAGAAATTAGCCCTTTTTCGCCTATAACTCCGTTTCAGTGCATTTAAGCGCAAAACGAGTTGTTCGCAATTTTGTAGAAGACAAAATTTGATGCAATAAGTTTTTTTCTACCATCAAAAGTGACGGAGTTATGAACGCCCAAAAACGGCTAAAATCGCGTACTTAGTGAAATTTCTTTCAACTTTACGTAGCAATTGCTTCGTAACACTTCATTACATACCACAAGTAATACGATCCCCTTTATCCCTGAAGACTCTGAGAGTCTTGTGCTGGAGGAGGCTACAAATTTAGAGACAAGGGACATACACCCAATATCCGAGTATACTAGCATTAATTTCTTGGTCCGAGAAAATCGAACCCGGGACCCCTGGCTGAGAGTCAAGGGTCCTTGCCTCACAACCAACCAGCCATATTATAGCGTAAAAGTTCCTAGAATGCTAACATCGAGGCTAACATCAACACTGAGTAGACGAAGATGCCGATGTATTAATAGTCACCACAGCCAAATCTATGGCCTGAAAGTATCAGCCAGTGGTGCTCGTTATACTCACCGGTATTGCAGCTACGGTCAAGACCGTGTAATTCCAATAACCAGGAAGAGATATTCACCGGAAGCTATGTACTGCTCCAACATCCTTGGTTTTGGGAAAAAAACAGTTTTGCCGCTTATTCCAAAGAAACACACTATTGCTTGACCAAACAGAGAAGTTCCGCGATCCTGATACTACAGCTACAAAAGTTTTTGAGGAAGGAGAGATGATTTTGGTAGCCTTGTATGGTGGAGAATTGGTCCAATGCCTCACCTCTGTAAGGTACAATTAAGGTACAATAAATTTATTTCCAGCACTACCAACCTTAATCTGCCAAAGCTTCCACCAACGCCGGATGTCGCCAAATTTTATGCCTTTCAAACATATCACCAGGTTATGACGTGCTAGGAGAAAAAAATAAGACCCTTGAATGAGGTTGAAAAAGTGGAAGCCGAGATTTACAACCTATACAACAGAAAGAGAAGATGTTCCTCTGAAATTTTTAAAAAAGGTGTCTTGTAAATACGCCACAGGAAGCCACATGGAAGCCTGCGGCTGCTGCAAGCGCACCTAAAGTGTTCTACTTTGCGCAAGATGTGCAGCGGCCAAACCTACAAAAACCTTCCAGAATTTATTTTTAAGCGAGGATAAAGAAGATGCCATCGATCCACCCTCTGCTTTTGAAGAAGAATTGTTAAGAAATTGCTAAGAGAGGAAACCATACATAGAAAGCGAATACCTAGAAAGTTGTAGGTATTATAAATTCATCCAAATATTCCGGAATTTTAAGAATAAAGTAGGGATTCTGAAAAAATTAAAAAACTACCATTGTCTGCTAAAACAGTAAAAGATAGAACATACAAATTGTCTACTAATATAACTAACCAGTACGTCGAAAATCTTAAATTGATTCAGCTTTATCAATTTGACGAGTCTTGTGAAATAAATGACAGCGTAAAGTTTCACTTTTTGTACGATTTATCTCATCAACGGGTTCTAAAGAAGAACTTTTAGGATTATTTCTACTTTTTTTTTTTTTTTTTAATCACTAAACTTATTTTTCGTCGGCCTATTTCCGCTACGGACAATCACCGACGCCAGGAGACGAGCAACCTGGAAATTTTGCCGAACCTCTTATCTTACTAAGAGTAGGGATTTTTTACTTGCCTAACATTTAATAGACAAGGGACCGACTGCTTTACATCATCTCCGAAGGATGGTATATCCTCAATACACCTCTCGCCTACAGTTTTTGTTTTTGCGATATAGCTGATATACAAGCCGCTAGAAGTAGGGAAACGAGACCGCGTCTTTCCGTGGAGCCCATCCAAGTACTAAACGCGGTAAATGTTGTTTTACTCCTCATATCGCTATGAAGTGAGTGAAGTCAGTCCTCCGCTCGCTGCCCATTTATTTCTACTTAAAAGTCAACAAATTTAATTTTTATTAATACGTAAAATTATTATAAAGCATGATATCTAGTTTTATTCAGTGTACCTAGTTTTAACCGACTTTTAAAAGTAGGGTTCTTGTGAAGAAATTCGGCTTCTCAAAGAAATCTAAATTGTTATACTGCTGATAATTGGCTCTTTTGACTAATGAGTTTGCTGACCACTGTTTAGTGACTGTAGATCCCAGAGTCGTGTGCCCTAAGTAGACAGAGACTCCGCCGACTTTCGGCAGGCCGGATTGGTCTTTTATGCCGAGAGCATCGTAGGCTCAGGTCTATTGTATTTTATTGTTATCCTTTTTTTTTCATTATTATTAATTAATAACCCACGCACCCTCTGAAACCTTATCTGAGAAATAGCATTTGTTTGTGGTTATTGCGTCGTGAATGAAATGCACATCCTACTTTTTTAAGTCTGATTTTAACGATTCTAATAATATGTATAATAAAATTGTTCTCCGTTATTTTTAGAGCTACAAAATAATTTAAAAAATAATTCTGTTTGTTTTTTTATGGCCCACAACCCACAACTTTTACTAAACAAATATTTTCATAAAACTCAGAATTTTCTTTTTAATGGCATAAATAAAAATTTTCAAAATAAACTTCATTTAAGGTATATTTTGTATTACTTGGACTGAGTTTAGTAAATGCATAAAATATAAGTTATAGCCACATTCTTTAGTTACAATTACTTTTTTAGAAAATTAAAATCGGATAATAAATAAGCCAAGGAAAAAATATTTTCTGCGAATGCGCGCGCATGCCATTTTTTTGACATGGCGGCTAACACTCAATTTGGATTATTCAGGAAATTTAGTATGTTATTATACAATTACATATCAAAAACTACATTTTCTGAAAAATTCAGCTCGGTAGTCAAAATGAAGTACTCGGACGCTAACGCGTTCTAGTATTCTTCAACAGCCCTCGTCGTCTTGCAAAAGACCACTTTCATGACTTGTAATGTAATATACAATATACTATTTTTTACTTTACCATCATGCATGGTTGAGATATAAGATGGTTTGTCACGGCGCACATTATGACTACCGCTAGGATTATGTCATCAAGTAGAAATTTTGACGCGAATTTTAAATATAAAGTAGATTAATTGGATAGATTTTGCTGTTTCTAAATAACATCTAATCTTGAAATCAAGTTCCACAAATTGAAAATCTACCGATTTATATATAGCCCGTGCTTATTATCGTGGTGTTTACCTGCATTTTTAATTAGAACGTGTTTGACATAATATGAAATAAACTTGAAAATTAATCATGATTACTAATAAATAAAAGTTATCACAATTTTACATTTGTGGACTTTAATTGAAAATAATAATTTATTCTTTCTTTGAATATTATGAACGTTAGAAAATATTTACATAATTGTTCATAATATTCAACGAAAGAATAACATAGTTTAAAGTAATGAAGGGATATTCAACAAAGTTGAAATCTACTTATTAAAAAGGACATGAAACAACATAATATAATAACTACCTACATAATAAAGTATGATGTAACTATTTTTTTAATCCTGTAAATTTTGTGATCTTGTTTATTTTTCTAGAGTTATCTTGTATTTTTCTGTTGATTTCTCGTAGACGAATGTAAATTCTTGTTCGAACGAGACAATGAATAGCATAGCTGGCAAGCATCTTTTACTACCCTGTCAAGTGGCACTCAACAAGTTTTTCTACTTTCACTACGAAAATCGAGCCGAGATAAAACTAACCATATTTTATCTCAACCATGACCATCACTCCGTATTTCACCGTACGTAGACTACAGAATATTATGGGAACAATTTGAAAAACAATGTTATCATAATTGGATAAAACATTGTAAAGCCTGTGTACATGTTAATGCTGGCATTTTGAATAATCATCTATTAAACTTTGTTAATAGTAAGAATATATATATTTATTAAGGTAAGAGAAGCGTCATACTGCATTATCTTGGAAGAGCAAGGTTAGAAGTTATATTCGCACGGTTGCCATATACTTTTTCTTTTTTGATTATTTTTATACAAGTATTATTTTTCTTGGGTATATCGGTCATATATATAAACAAATTTTTTTTTTTTCTAACGTTTCGGTTTATTTTTAACCATCATCAGAGACTACAATAATAATAAAAAGAAAAAAAAAATTTTTTTTAATCAGTTATGGGCACATACTAAAATTAACCTATATGAAGTACTTACATTATTATTTTGTGTTTGCTTGATCTTAAATTAAACTACATTTTTTAATGTGATGTATTGAGTGTCTTAAAGGCAACTAAAATATTTTAATTTCTGAATATATGTGCAAGTGAGAGTTCGTTTGTTTATGTTACAGACAAGATAAGGACTAGCAGGTATACATTACAAGTGGGTGTATTTTATAAAATGAATGACAATTATAGTTTATATTATTTTAACATTATATTTGTAAAATTAATTGGAAAGATGTAAAAATTAGTCAATAACTATATTTTACCCCATTTGTTTTATTTTAATAAGCCGAAATAAGTGTTACTTAAATTCTCTATGTCAGTTCGGCTATTTATTGAATTAGAATGTCTTTTTATTTGCAGCATTTCATGTACTATTCTACGGTGATAATTGGGTTCTTTTTCAGGATGTGAATGTTATTAAAATTAAAGCTATGGTTATTATCCAAGGCATGTTGCGCTAGCGCTGTTGACGTATTTCGATTTTTAATATTATATTTATGTGTGTACATTCTTTTATGCAGATATTGTTTTGATTGACCTATATACGTACTATTGCCAGTGGCGTATTTACGGGGGGGGTAATGGGGGTAATTACCCCCCCCCAGAGCTTAGAATAACAATTGTAACAATAATCAAAGGTAACAATAATAATTGTAACAATTAACAAAAATCAAAATTCTCCTGTAAAACATAAATTCCTTCGAAATTTACAATTTAATTAATTTACTGTGATAGTGAGTATGTCTACGTGGAGTGCGAGGCAACAGTGCGATGCGACAATGTCACAATATTATAACTTACGGCGCATGTCGCCGCGTGTGCCTCTCAATCACGCTTCTCTCTCAGCCGGTCACCGGCCACTGTTACCATAGATAAGAGGACAACTGTTACTATAATATTAGAGGTGGTCCGAAACACCATTCAGTCGTTGGAAGCACCAGATCTAAGTAAAACTTTAATTAATCAAGGTAAACAAACTCGTGGTTTCATTGATGCATGTATGATAAATGCAATTGGTTAACTGGTTGTTTAACTTTAAAAAAATTATTTTGTTGGCCTTGTGTATTATTTTCAAATCGAGATGTTTGGTCAAAATCGAGATCAAAATCTGGATATGACGATCTTAAAAATTTATCTCGCGCAATGAACAGGCATTAAAAAAGCCACGTTTATTAATGTCAATGTAGAGTTTAATACAAATTTTGGGGTACTTGTAAAACACAATGACCTTGAAATTCCTGAAAAATTTTCCCGCGCCCCCTGCAACTCTTGCCCCGTGTACACAGCTTTTTAGCTCTGAGCTCTTCACGCATTTCTGAACCCACGAGCCGCCACTGGTTATTACCCCATCCAGAGCAAAGCTCTGGATACGCCACTGACTATTGCAATTGTTGCAGTCTATTTTATATACGGTGTTAGTTTCATCTTCAATTGGTAGTTTGGGTTTAAGGTTTGTGAAAAATGTTTTTGTCGTATTGTAAGGTTTATGTGCAATTGTTACATTGTGGTTTTTAAATACTTTTGCAATATTTTCGGACACATTTGGTATGTAAGGCATGGAGATATATTTATTTTGATTATTACTAGGTTCAACTGGTGTTTTATTATAAATTTTATGTATTCTTTTTTTGATAATTGGTTCATAAAAGTTTTTAGGGTATGCGTTTGTTTCTAAAGCTGTTTTAATTTTTTTCAAGTTCTGAGGTCTGTGTTTTGGGTGGGAAAGTTTAATTGCTCGGTCTGTCAGACTGTTGACGACACTTTTTTTGTAATTTGGCTGACCTGTTTTTGAAAATTCATAATACTTGTTGTTCCGTCTTCGCGTTTCAGTTTAAATTTACCTCCCTTTTGTTATTACGTTGCTCGTTGGCGGCGTATGAAATAGCCACCTTATGAAGAGTGGGGGAAAAGACTTTTCCCCGGAGAAGAGCGCGAAAAATAGAGACTTGTTGATTGACCTGCGTATGACACGTACGCATGGTGCGTAGTATGTTATTTTATGTTATTGTGCTTTGGTCTTTGATATTATGTAAAACAAAGCGAGACGTTTATTACGAGTGCTCAAGATTAGTGCCCCGAGCTGCAGTTCCACTCCTCCTGGACCACGGTGAAGCTCTAGATCTAGCCAGCGAGAACCGCGGACTAAACTAGGTAAGGTTGGTCTATTTTCCCATATTTGTTGCCTGTGTTAGCGGAAATAACAAAAGGTTCTATTACGTTCATTTGTATAATTGCAAAATAACAAACTTGTTTATTTAGTAAATTTCTAATCTGTTGCCGATCGTTGTGTAGCAGATACATGTTTTTGGCCCTTCTCGCGGATCAGAACGGTCTTATTGAGTTATAAAAAAAAATACAGTCCATTTATAGAAGATAACGTTTGCATGAACTAATAATTTGTGTAATATTTTAGTGTGTAACATATTTTATATTATAAAAGAAATTTTGTACTTATAGTTGCATTTAGTTGTCAAGGTCGTTGCTGCCTTATCTTGTGTTGACCCTTTTTTGTCGCATTTCGTTGAGTTGAGCGCCCAGTTATTAGTCGGTGTTTTTGTAAGCACAAAAAATTGTTGTTTGTTTTAGTTGACGTTCACAGGGACGTACTCATTATTATCGCGTAAAATTGTGTTTTATTTGATTTACTTTGTGCAAATTAGTATATGTGCATTAATTGATTTTACTGGGATATTTATTGATTATAAACTTTAAAAAATTAATTATGGCACCAAAAAAAGAGCAGAGTGAAGATAGCAATCTTTTTAGCAATCCTTTATAATTTTCTGCTTTTTACTTTTGTGTTCTTTATATTTGATCGGAGAAGAGTTAGCTGATAGATTTTCACAATAATACAAAAATATTCGCGAGAGACAGACTTAGAGGGTGCAGCAATCCGAAAATAACAAACAAATATTTTGTAACTTTTTTAATATCGTTTCTGCACAAACCAGATTTGGCACAAAAATACTACATTGAACATGTGTCAATATGACAGAGAGAAATCCGAGGTAGATAGGGGATGAGGGTGCAGCAATCCGAAAATAACAAACAAATATTTTGTAACTTTTTTAATATCGTTTCTGCACAAACCAAATTTGGCACAAAAATACTACATTGAACATATGTCAATATGACAGAGAGAAATCCGAGGTAGATAGGGGATGAGAGTGCAGCAATCCGAAAATAACAAACAAATATTTTGTATCTTTTTTAATATCGTTTCTGCACAAACCAAATTTGGCACAAAAATACTACATTGAACATATGTCAATATGACAGAGAGAAATCCGAGGTAGATAGGGGATGAGGGTGCAGCAATCCGAAAATAACAAACAAATATTTTGTAACTTTTTTAATATCGTTTCTGCACAAACCAAATTTGGCACAAAAATACTACATTGAACATATGTCAATATGACAGAGAGAAATCCGAGGTAGATAGGGGATGAGGGTGCAGCAATCCGAAAATAACAAACAAATATTTTGTAACTTTTTTAATATCGTTTCTGCACAACCAAATTTGGCACAAAAATACTACATTGAACATATGTCAATATGACAGAGAGAAATCCGAGGTAGATAGGGGATGAGGGTGCGGCAATCCGAAAATAACAAACAAATATTTTGTAACTTTTTTAATATCGTTTCTGCACAAACCAAATTTGGCACAAAAATACTACATTGAACATATGTCAATATGACAGAGAGGAATCCGAGGTAGATAGGGGATGAGAGTGCAGCAATCCGAAAATAACAAACAAATATTTTGTATCTTTTTTAATATCGTTTCTGCACAAACCAAATTTGGCACAAAAATACTACATTGAACATATGTCAATATGACAGAGAGAAATCCGAGGTAGATAGGGGATGAGGGTGCAGCAATCCGAAAATAACAAACAAATATTTTGTAACTTTTTTAATATCGTTTCTGCACAAACCAAATTTGGCACAAAAATACTACATTGAACATATGTCAATATGACAGAGAGAAATCCGAGGTAGATAGGGGATGAGGGTGCAGCAATCCGAAAATAACAAACAAATATTTTGTAACTTTTTTAATATCGTTTCTGCACAACCAAGTTTGGCACAAAAATACTACATTGAACATATGTCAATATGACAGAGAGAAATCCGAGGTAGATAGGGGATGAGGGTGCAGCAATCCGAAAATAACAAACAAATATTTTGTAACTTTTTTAATATCGTTTCTGCACAAACCAAATTTGGCACAAAAATACTACATTGAACATATGTCAATATGACAGAGAGAAATCCGAGGTAGATAGGGGATGAGGGTGCAGCAATCCGAAAATAACAAACAAATATTTTGTAACTTTTTTAATATCGTTTCTGCACAAACCAAATTTGACACAAAAATACTACATTGAACATATGTCAATATGACAGAGAGAAATCCGAGGTAGATAGGGGATGAGGGTGCAGCAATCCGAAAATAACAAACAAATATTTTGTAACTTTTTTAATATCGTTTCTGCACAACCAAATTTGGCACAAAAATACTACATTGAACATATGTCAATATGACAGAGAGAAATCCGAGGTAGATAGGGGATGAGGGTGCGGCAATCCGAAAATAACAAACAAAATATTTTGTAACTTTTTTAATATCGTTTCTGCACAAACCAAATTTGGCACAAAAATACTACATTGAACATATGTCAATATGACAGAGAGAAATCCGAGGTAGATAGGGGATGAGGGTGCAGCAATCCGAAAATAACAAACAAATATTTTGTAACTTTTTTAATATCGTTTCTGCACAAACCAAATTTGGCACAAAAATACTACATTGAACATATGTCAATATGACAGAGAGAAATCCGAGGTAGATAGGGGATGAGGGTGCAGCAATCCAAAATAACAAACAAATATTTTGTAACTTTTTTAATATCGTTTCTGCACAAACCAAATTTGGCACAAAAATACTACATTGAACATATGTCAATATGACAGAGAGAAATCCGAGGTAGATAGGGGATGAGGGTGCGGCAATCCGAAAATAACAAACAAAATATTTTGTAACTTTTTTAATATCGTTTCTGCACAAACCAAATTTGGCACAAAAATACTACATTGAACATATGTCAATATGACAGAGAGAAATCCGAGGTAGATAGGGGATGAGGGTGCAGCAATCCGAAAATAACAAACAAATATTTTGTAACTTTTTTAATATCGTTTCTGCACAAACCAGATTTGGCACAAAAATACTACATTGAACATATGTCAATATGACAGAGAAATCCGAGGTAGATAGGGGATGAGGGTGCAGCAATTCGAAAATAACAAACAAATATTTTGTAACTTTTTTAATATCGTTTCTGCACAAACCAAATTTGGCACAAAAATACTACATTGAACATATGTCAATATGACAGAGAGAAATCCGAGGTAGATAGGGGATGAGGGTGCAGCAATCCGAAAATAACAAACAAATATTTTGTAACTTTTTTAATATCGTTTCTGCACAAACCAAATTTGGCACAAAAATACTACATTGAACATATGTCAATATGACAGAGATAAATCCGAGGTAGAGGGGGATTTTTTTCATGTGAGTAATAATATCTACCATGTTCAGATGGAACATCAGATAAGCATTTACACTAGCATTTTATTAAATATGGATGTGTGGCTTTAGTAAATAGATACAACACGATCAATATGTCGCGGTCCAGCTATACCTATATCTTTTAAATGGAAAGAGTTTAAAAAAATAGTGTTTGATATAATGAGATTTCCTGGCTCCAGAACGCCTTTATTGGCATTTTTTATTATGACGAGTCTAAGCGTTGCGACGCCATGTGACCTTATTTTAACTTGCATATGCCGATTCATGAACATCGTTCGAAAGCTCATTAAAATCTGAATATTGAGACGATGTTAGAATTAATTGTGACACTGACAGTGTTTTATTTTACAATTCTCTTTCTTTGCTTGATATGCATTGTTTATAAATGACTTTGTTTAGGCTTTATACAAGCATAATAATAACAAACATATCTAAATTGATATACCTATATTGATGTTTCATCTCTAAACATGCTATTATTAAATTCATTGGACTTTCTTTAATACATGATGAATATTGGATTAAGAATTATAAAATTCCGAACGTCTAAAAACAAATTATAAAAAAAAATTTTTTTTAACTCGCCACAAAATTCATTCATTATGGTCACCAATTAAAAAACGAAGTCCACAAGAAGATGTACGTATTCTTTTGCTATCACAAGCTCATCAGGTGGACGAGTAATATAATATTTAATACTTAATAGCATGTTTAGAGATGAAACATTAATATAAGTATATCAATTTAGATATGTTTGTTATTATTATGCTCGTATAAAGCCTAAACAAAGTCATTTATTGACAGTGTTTTAATTTGAAAATTCGCCAAGAGATAAAATGCCTAAATTTTGAATGCCCCACTGTTTAATGTTTACCGATCTATGAGATTAAGGGATCTGAATGCATTCAGTTTTACCAGCTTTTAAATAAACACATATTGCAGTAATAATCACCATAAGGAGCTGTGAATGTTTTGCTGGTTACCGTCGAAATGCATGTTTGATGATACCATCTGTGACATTTTTCACAGAACACCCAGTGTGCTGTGTCATTTAGCCTGTATTGTCCACACAAAAGGCGTATTGAAGAGACATCGTCAGAATTTTGCACGAGTAATTTTAGAATTTCTGACCTAAATTTATCTGGATTAAACTCATAAATAGATTCTTTATTAAGTGTGCATTGAACATATTGTATTATGTACACGCCACAATTATAAGTATCTTTTTGTACAGGAATTTCTTCTGATTTTATTTTCCAATCAGTGTGTGGTAATTTGCTATTTTTAGTTATAACTTTAGAATTATAAATTTTGACAAAATCAAGAAACTTTTTTAAATAAGTATTACTCTTTCTTCGCGTGTTTCCGATCGGATCATAATATTCGAATGTTTTTTCTTGGAAATTGGCCTGCGCAATGCACCAATGATTTCCAGTGTTAACCGGCATTATCAAGGATTTTTCACTCGATACATTTACAAAATCTAATGTGAAATCCTTTTCGCCCTTGCAAATCAGATCTGTAGCCACGTTACAATACATTATTTGATGCGTTTCATTATTTTTATTAAGAAAGTGTAATGCAGCATCTATTAAGGAGTCACTTAAGTACATTCCGCTTTGTGAATTTAAATTATTATTGAGTCTTCTGCAGTCTTCAAACAGAATTTTTCTTGTTGGTAAATTTGTGTTTCTGAAAACACATAATGTGAAATTTTTAGTTTTCTCATCAACAGAATGTTTTAAGTAATACGTAACATCATTTAAAAGACCATTCGGAAATCTCTGCCATTGTAGCATTTTGTCAATTTTATTCAAATGCATCTGCTTAAAATATGAATGACTTTGTTTTTGTCGCTTTTGCCATGTTTCCACGTCAATGTTTTGTAAAATCTTGTCTCTATTTCGTTTTCTTGATTTATTGCTGCAACTTGATTTCGGTATGTCTAACAAAAATTCTTTGCACAAGTTTAAAATGTATTCCCTCTGCATTCTTAAGAACCTGCTACATTTAAAGTTGGGAACATTATTCATTCTGTTATTTTTTAAGTTACCAAAATAATTTTCAACGATGGCATTACTGATTCTCTCCTTTTCGTTGCTCGATGACTGAACACCACACCATAGAGGATAATATAATAAATATTTATTTAAAAATATTTCGACAGGAAATTTTAAATTGTAATATGAATTCTCTTTGGAAGTACTTGAGGTGACTGCTAAGTGACACGCGCAGTTTGGAATTTGCAAAATCTGATTGAAATGTTTAAAATACGGAGTACTATGTTGAAATGTGTCATGTGTTCCAAAAACTCTAACATCTACATCGACAATATTCTTTATACCATCAATTTCGGTTGTATCGCAAGTTTTATAAATTACAATTTCCCGCATTGTGGCTAAAGATTTTTCTACGTGGGAGCAGAAAAATTTGGTGGTCATTAGGATGGCCATATGTCTAAACCATACGCTTGTTAACCAGATGTCTGATATTTCAAATAAACTGACGATGTTTTCTTTTAAAAAAGTTTTATTTTCCGAAGGTACTTCAATACTATTCACATCTCTTGTGATATTCTTCACCAAATGAGCACAACACAGTTTTAAAATAATAAAATTTAAATTATTTAAATTGGCATAGTCTAGCAATGCCTCGTATGTTGCGTTTAAATATTGCTTTAAAGTTACTCCATTCCATGCTTCTACAACAGCATTTATAAAGGCTAAACTAAAGTCGGTAACGGCTCTTCTGAAAATTGGCCATCGCCCCCTTCTTTCGCAAAATGTTTTAAAATCTCCTAACCATTTTTTAATTGTGTTAGTATCATGTTGACAACTAACCATTTCGAATAATGGAAATGCTCGATTATTGGACAAATGTATAACTCCAACATAATACAAAATTCGTTTTGAAACGAATTCTGGTTGCCTTACAACCGTTCCGGTAGCATCCAAATGTATATCGAGCAAGAATCCTCCATTTCTTTCAATAAGACATAATGCTATCTGGTACTGCTCTTTGCTCATAGTTTTTACACAGAAGGGTTCACTTACTTCAGTAATATATACATTGTTTTTATTGTCATGAGACCTTTTCATCAACATAACGTCAAATATGTCATCCTCGTCCCGATCTTTTCTTGCAAGGCTGTCTGATCTGATTTTTTTATATACGTCCTCAGATTCTATTAGATCTAAATTCCCTTTCATAATATTAACTGTAGCAGTTTTGTTTACATCCTCTGCTCTAATCGCGGATGGTTTCTTGAACTTCAATCTGGTTTCCAATAATTTCCTCTCTACACCTCGAACGTGTCTACTTAAAGCATTGCCATGACAGTAACTAATTGAGGTAGAATAAACGGAAACGTTAATTTCGTCATTTTTATCTAAGTTGGGGTCTACTAAAAATTTGAAAGATTTGCATGAAGGGTGCTTACAGTAGGCATAAACAGTTTTGTAAGGCGACGTTTTCATATTTTGAGCTTTAATATTTAATACACAAACGTTATTTACATGTCTAACAAACTTTCTGTTAAAAACATAATTATAAGAATTGGCAATAAAACATTTTCCATTCCAAATGTATTTCCATTCAATAGACGTTAATTTAAAAGTCCCTTCCAAATTGGTACAGTTATTAAATTTGTACTGACGTTTGTGTTCATTACTCTCATTTTTGGTAAATACATTCACTGCTTTATTTTCTATTTTCACTGAATGTTCCATATTCTGAGTTTTTTCAAGCCAAAAAATACCTGGTCCTATATCGTCCTCACTCGTGCTGGATTGGAGTTCCCGGATTTCAGGTGTTACATTACTGTCTACATTAGAAATAGCAGATATATTTTTGCAATCTAAATGTGCAGGAGTACCGGGTTCAACCGGAGTACTACATTTTTGGTTGCGGTTTTCTTGCATTTTTGCAAGTTGCGTCCAGATTTGTTTGATATATTTTCGATTTTTAATAGAATTTCTAACTTGTAATGTACGACATATGGTACCGTAAATAGAATTTGAAGCACAATAAGTGCCTTGAAGATCTTTATTTGACAAATTTAGATCTTGTAAAATATTCCTCAGGTCCTCGTAGTTAATACGCGTAGATCTAGGCATGATGAAAAACGCTTAAACAACGACAACTAAGATTTTAATAAACAAAATAAAAACCCTCTCGTAAATAAATAAAAAATATAAAAAGAACTCCTAAATATTCTTAAAAGTAATAGAAATACAAATTGCAAAAATATTCCCTAATAATATCAATAAAAACTAAACATAAGGAAATGTCCGCAATGAAATATGCAAAAAATAAAAATAAAACTTCTTAATAACCAACTAAGTTGTAACCAACTACCGATGATAATGTGTTAATTGTCCAAAATGTAGGTGTAAAAGAACATAAATAAGACAGAGAAAATTTCAAAATGACGAAAAAATATTGTACCTTAATTACGAAAACGTATATGTATATACCTACATACTATTTGCAAATATGCAACTATGGTCAATAAAATACATATAATAAAGATAAATAAGACATAGGCATACGCGAACGGCTATCCAAACTACTGCAACGATACCGGCCAGCCAGTAAATAGAGTAAATACACAAAATTGTTGGAGTCTCTGGTACTTATACTCTGAGCGCATAGAGTACTATATATTTAGGAAAGAGATGGAAATCTAGTTGGATACCTTTACGCGCATGTGTCGCCGCAGCCAGTTGATAATTAATTATGTATCCATAGTCCAAGTAGACTGAACAAAGAAAGGCATGTCCTTCCTCTGAACGAATTTTAGTTAAGTTCTCACATCTCTCTCACAATATTTTTTCATTTTGAAATTTTCTCTGTCTTATTTATGTTCTTTTACACCTACATTTTGGACAATTAACACATTATCATCGGTAGTTGGTTACAATTTAGTTGGTTATTAAGAAGTTTTATTTTTATTTTTTGCATATTTCATTGCGGACATTTCCTTATGTTTAGTTTTTATTGATATTATTAGGGAATATTTTTGCAATTTGTATTTCTATTACTTTTAAGAATATTTAGGAGTTCTTTTTATATTTTTTATTTATTTACGAGAGGGTTTTTATTTTGTTTATTAAAATCTTAGTTGTCGTTGTTTAAGCGTTTTTCATCATGCCTAGATCTACGCGTATTAACTACGAGGACCTGAGGAATATTTTACAAGATCTAAATTTGTCAAATAAAGATCTTCAAGGCACTTATTGTGCTTCAAATTCTATTTACGGTACCATATGTCGTACATTACAAGTTAGAAATTCTATTAAAAATCGAAAATATATCAAACAAATCTGGACGAAACTTGCAAAAATGCAAGAAAACCGCAACCAAAAATGTAGTACTCCGGTTGAACCCGGTACTCCTGCACATTTAGATTGCAAAAATATATCTGCTGTTTCTAATGTAGACAGTAATGTAACACCTGAAATCCGGGAACTCCAATCCAGCACGAGTGAGGACGATATAGGACCAGGTATTTTTTGACTTGAAAAAACTCAGAATATGGAACATTCAGTGAAAATAGAAAATAAGGCAGTGAATGTATTTACCAAAAATGAGAGTAATGAACACAAACGTCAGTACAAATTTAATAACTGTACCAATTTGGAAGGGACTTTTAAATTAACGTCTATTGAATGGAAAGATATTTAGAATGAAAAATGTTTTATTGCCAATTCTTATAATTATGTTTTTAACAGAAAGTTTATTAGACATGTAAATAACGAGATATGTTTGTTACTCGGTTTGTTATTATTATGCTTGTATAAAGCCTAAACAAAGTCATTTATAAACAATGCATATCAAGCAAAGAAAGAGAATTGTAAAATAAAACACTGTCAGTGTCACAATTAATTCTAACATCGTCTCAATATTCAGATTTTAATGAGCTTTCGAACGATGTTCATGAATCGGCATATGCAAGTTAAAATAAGGTCGCATGGCGTCGCAACGCTTAGACTCGTCATAATAAAAAATGCCAATAAGGCGTTCTGGAGCCAGGAAATCTCATTATATCGAACACTATTTTTTTAAACTCTTTCCATTTAAAAGATATAGGTATAGCTGGACCGCGACATATTGATCGTGTTGTATCTATTTACTAAAGCCACACATCCATATTTAATAAAATGCTAGTGTAAATGCTTATCTGATGTTCCATCTGAACATGGTAGATATTATTACTCACATGAAAAAAATCCCCCTCTACCTCGGATTTCTCTCTGTCATATTGACATATGTTCAATGTAGTATTTTTGTGCCAAATTTGGTTTGTGCAGAAACGATATTAAAAAAGTTACAAAATATTTTGTTTGTTATTTTCGGATTGCCGCACCCTCATCCCCTATCTACCTCGGATTTCTCTCTGTCATATTGACACATGTTCAATGTAGTATTTTTGTGCCAAATCTGGTTTGTACAGAAACGATATTAAAAAAGTTACAAAATATTTGTTTGTTATTTTCGGATTGCTGCACCCTCTAAGTCTGTCTCTCGCGAATATTTTTGTATTATTGTGAAATTCTATCAGCTAACTCTTCTCCGATCAAATATAAAGAACACAAAAGTAAAAAGCAGAAAATTATAAAGGATTGCTAAAAAGATTGCTATCTTCACTCTGCTCTGTCAATGATGAATGTGTGCGTGTTTTATTTAAAATTAGGTTTAGAACGTTGGAAGCGTTATATAAAGAGGTCAAAGACTTACATTTAAGAATTATAGTCCAGACCGATGACTCTGATTTGCCAGCGCAAGAAACCATTCGTAAAACAATTGAAAAACAATATTTTGATTCGTGTGTACATTTTGAATCGATTTTCCCTCCAGTGTTGGAGGCACCTTTACTTGATCGAAAGTCAGATATGTTAATTTACCCAAATTAGAACTTAGAAAATTTTCGGGTGATATTATTTCGTGGCAATCGTTCATAAGTCTCTATGATAGTTTGGTGCACAACCAAAAACAACTTGTGGATATTGAAAAGTTCCAATATTTATTACTTTCATTAGAAGGTGAACCTCTTGCGTTAGTGAAGTCGATTCCTTTAACTTCAGAAAATTATAAATTGGCGTATAAAACCTTGTTAGAAAGATATTCAAATAAACGTATGTTAGCTAATAGTCATTGGCATGCGTTAAAAAATTATCGGCCTTTGACCTCTGAAAACTTGAAAGATTTACGATGTCTTGTGGATACATTTTCGGAAAACTTAGCTATCTTGGCGAGTTTAGGTTTTGACATTGTAGCGTGGGATTTTATTGTTGTTGATTTGTTGGAGGATAAATTACCTCCTGCTATTCGTAGACGTTTCGAGTTACGTGGGGATGCTTCGGAAATTCCTACTTATGCGGATTTAAAAGACTTCTTGTTGAAACAATGTGTTGCGTTGGAAACTATTGCCACCTCAAAGGTGTCAACTAGTACTGTGTTAAGTGTTAAGCCTACATGAACGGTGGATTCGACTGGGAAACATCGTTACGTACAGCCATCAAATTCTTTATTAGTACAAACTACTTCTCGTGGTAAATGTTCTATTTGTCAAAAGGATCATTTGATTTATCGTTGCGATCAGTTTTTGTCCATGACACCTAGGGATCGTCATGCTTCTGTAAAACGTGTTCGTTTGTGTTTTAATTGTTTAAAAGATTCTCATGGAGTATCTCATTGTCCATCAAAAGTGTCTTGTTCCACTTGTTCAAAACGACATCATTCGTTATTACATTTCGTAAATGATATTGGTGAAGGTCAGGTAGAAAATCAGGCTACTTCTTCGAGTACCTCAGACAGCCGTGCTGTGCATGTGGGTACTAGTGTGTTGCATGGTCAAGTTGGTAAAACTGTGTTATTGTCTACTGTGATGATAGTAATGTTAGATGTGAATGGTCAACCTCACCAGGTGAGAGGCTTGTGTGATCCTGGTTCGATGGCAAGCTTTATGACTGATAATTGTGCTCGTAGACTTCAGCTACCTCGTACTCGTTCCTCAATTCCTATTGCAGGGTTAGGACAGATGTCTACTAAATCGTCTTTAGGTGTTTCTCGTTGTTTGATTAGACCTCCTAGTTCTTCACAGCTGCTACAGTTGGAAGTTATTATTCTGCCCACAATTTGTTCGGAAATGCCCTCGGCTACTCTATCGCCCTCAAATATAGTTCACTTAAAACCATTTAAGTTGGCAGACCCTACATGGAATCAACCAAGTCCGATTGATGTGTTGTTAGGAGCGGATATTTATTCGTCGATTGTACTTCCGGGTATTGAACAAAATAGTAAGAGTCCTCTCATTGGAATTCATACTATTTTCGGAGTTATGTTAGTTGGCCCTGCTTCCACTTCAGTATTGGCACAGCCAGTGCAAACCTTTTTTGCCGCAGTTGATACTCTGTGTTCTGATGATACTTTGCAAAGATTTTGGAAACTAGAAGAGGTTCCAGAAAAGATTAGTCTCTCTCTTGAGGAACAACAAGCGGAAACGCATTTTCAGAAAACTCACTTTAGGACTTCGGAAGGTAGGTTTGGAGTGGTGCTTCCATTTAAATCGAATGAGCCCATTTTTCAGAATTCTTTGGATTTAGCTCGTAGTAGGCTTTTTACTCTTGAGCGTAAATTTGAATCGGATCCTGTACTTCGAAAAGAATATGTAGAATTCATGAAAGATTATTTGACTTCGGGTCACATGACTCTAGTTGATGCTCCTCTAAAAGGTGTAAACTCTTACGTCATTCCCCATCATTGTGTGTTTAAGTTCGAGAATAATATTCCAAAGATCCGTGTAGTTTTTGATGCTTCGGCTAAAGACGGTAATGGTATCTCACTTAATAATTCTTTGTTGACAGGTCCTAAACTTCAAAATGATATTGCTACCATTCTTCTTAGATTTCGAATGTATTCGTTTGTTTTTACCTGTGATATTCGACAGATGTATCGTCAGATTTTAGTTGCAAATGATCATAGGCGGTATCAGTTAATTTGTTGGAGATTTTCTCGTGCACAACCTGTGCAGATTTATCAATTGAACACTGTGACATATGGTGTTTCTTCGTCTCCATTTTTAGCCATACGCACTATGCTGCAATTGGCTGAAGAAGGAAGAGAACGTTTTCCTCTAGCTTCTAAAGCCATTGAAGACAATCTATATGTAGATGATCTGGTTTGTGGTGCTAATTCCTTAGAAGGCGCATTAGAGCTTCAAAAGCAAACTTTAGATTTGTTTGGTTCAGGATGTTTTGAACTACGAAAATGGTCCAGTAATCATCCTTCTCTCTTAGAAACAATTCCAGATGACTATTGTTCGAAATGCAGTTTATCCTGTGACCTTGAAAAGGATACTTTTACTAAGGTCCTTGGTCTCCAGTGGCAGTCCTCGATAGATTCATTTTCTTTTGTTGTGAAATCTCGTGATGTGTGTTGTACAAAACGCTCTATTTTGTCAGAGATAGCGTGTATCTATGACCCACTTGGGTTCTTGTGTCCTGTTACATTTTTTGTCAAGCGTCTTATACAGACATTATGGATTTTAGGTGTAGGTTGGGATGATGTTCTTCCCCAAGAAATTGAAGAAAAGTGGCAGCAATACAAAGCGCAGCTTTCCTGTATTACTTCGCTGCAAATTCCTCGTGCTGTAGTGGCAGATCATACTTCAGTAAACTGTCAGCTTCATTCATTTTGTGATGCCTCGGAGCAAGGCTATGCAAGTGGAGTGTATCTTCGTTGTACTTACCCAAGCGGTAAGGTAACTGTTTCTTTGCTTTGTGCCAAATCAAAGGTCGCACCTTTGAAAACTTTGTCGATTCCTCGATTGGAATTATGTGCTGCGGTATTATCGTCCTCTTTGGTGTCCTGGGTGCGAACTACGTTTCAGCACTTAGTGGAAATAGAAAGCATTTTTGCGTGGTCTGACTCCACAGTCGTTTTAAATTGGATTCGATCTTCGTCACATCGTTGGAAAACCTTTGTTTCAAATAGAGTGAGCCTTATTCAAGAACGGCTCCCGCCGGAATGCTGGCATCATATACGTACATATGAGAACCCAGCCGACTGTGCTTCTCGTGGTCTTCTTCCAGAAGCATTTGTGTCGTTCCGTTCATGGTGGGCGGGCCCTCCTTGGCTCAGTTTACCCCCTTCTGAGTGGCCTTTAAATTCTAACCAACTCGTTCTTGACGAGGAGGACTTGGAAGAAAGGAAAATTGTTTTAGTAGCTCAAATTGTTCCTAGCTTTATCGATCTGTTGTTCAACAGGTTTTCATCTCTTCGAAAAATACAAGGTATTGTTGCCTACTGTTTACGCTTTATTCGAAATTTGAAAGGCCCAGACAAAACATTTAGCTGCTTGTCTCAACAAGAGCTACATCAATCTCTTTTGTGTATAGTTAAATTAGTTCAAGAGCAATCTTTTGTGCAAGAGATTTCCGCGCTTCGACGTGGAGAGAAGCTTTCTAAGACGTTCTTAAAACTATCTCCATTTTTTGATGACTCAGGTATTCTACGTGTGGGAGGTAGGCTCTCTCGTTCAGATTTAGCATTTGAATCTAAACATCCAGCGCTCCTACCGTCTTCTCATGTCTTGTCCGAATTATTGATTTTTCATATTCACTATCAAAACTTACATTCTGGGTTAAACACTACTCTCTATTTATTGCAACAAATCTTTTGGATTCTTGGTGCACGTCGACTCATCCGTAAATGTTTATCTAAATGCTATCGTTGTTTTAAATTTAAACCTAAAAATCTTGAATGTCCCATGGGTGATCTACCCAAACCTCGTGTCTCTCAGACAAAACCTTTCTCTCATGTTGGTGTAGACTTTGGAGGTCCGTTTTTGATTGTCACAAGACATACTCGCGGTGCGAAACCTGTCAAAGCTTATCTTTGTCTTTTTGTATGTCTAGCCGTCAAGGCAGTTCACTTGGAAGTGGTTTCAGATTTGACTACTGACGCCTTTCTGGCAGCATTGCGTCGTTTCATTGCTCGGCGTGGCAGGTGTTCTCACATCTATAGCGATTGTGGCACCAATTTTGTTGGAGCGAATCGCCAGTTACAAGATCATTTGAAAATGGCTGCTGATAGCGAAGCCTTGGTATTTCAACCCCCCTTCGGCTCCTCACTTTGGAGGGATATGGGAAAGTGGGATAAAAGCGGCTCGCAAATTTTAACTTTTGAAGAGTTGGTAACGTTAGTCACACAAATTGAAGCGCTACTTAATTCACGTCCTTTGTGCAGTTTAAGCTCAGATCCTAATGATCTTCGATCCTTGACCCCAGGTCATTTTTTGACCCTTGAGCCATTGACGGCGCCCCCCGACCCGGACATTTCTAATTTCCCCGTAAATAGATTATCACGTTGGCAACTCGTGCAACAAATGCATCAGAGTTTTTGGTCTAGACGGAATAACGAATATTTACATCAATTATATCAAAAATCAAAATGGTTCAAAACTCACACATTTGAAAACTTAGACATAGGAACACTTGTTCTTATAAAGAATGAACTTACGCCTCCTCTTACTTGGAAATTAGGCAGAATTATAGATTTACATCCGGGAAAAGATGTAAATCTATAATTAGGGTTGCAACTGTCCGAACTATTCAAGGCATAATGCAGCGTCCTTGTACAAAATTATGTCCACTACCGTCGCAATAACTACATATTGTCCAATTTTATTTGATTTTATTGTTTTTGAAACTTTTCTTTTATTTTGTAGTTGTAGTTTGTTTAAAAAAAAAGGTTCTTGCTAACCTTATTTTTGGTGGGCGGTATGTTCCGTCTTCGCGTTTCAGTTTAAATTTACCTCCCTTTTGTTATTACGTTGCTCGTTGGCGGCGTATGAAATAGCCACCTTATGAAGAGTGGGGGAAAAGACTTTTCCCCGGAGAAGAGCGCGAAAAATAGAGACTTGTTGATTGACCTGCGTATGACACGTACGCATGGTGCGTAGTATGTTATTTTATGTTATTGTGCTTTGGTCTTTGACATTATGTAAAACAAAGCGAGACGTTTATTACGAGTGCTCAAGATTAGTGCCCCGAGCTGCAGTTCCACTCCTCCTGGACCACGGTGAAGCTAGATCTAGCCAGCGAGAACCGCGGACTAAACTAGGTAAGGTTGGTCTATTTTCCCATATGTGTTGCCTGTGTAGCGGAAATAACAAAAGGTTCTATTACGTTCATTTGTATAATTGCAAAATAACAAACTTGTTTATTTAGTAAATTTCTAATCTGTTACCGATCTTTGTGTAGCAGATACACTTGTATTGATATCAACGGTCAAGAAAAAACCTAGAATATATATCTATATATTATTTTTATAGGTATTTTTTTTTTATTCACTTATTTAACGTCGGCCTATTTCCGCTACCAGGGCCTATCACCGACGCCAGGAGACGAGCAACCCCCAATTTTGCCGAACCTCTTATCTAAGAGAGACTAAGAGTAGGGATTTTTTACTTGCCTAACATTTAATAGACAAGGGACCGACTGCTTTACATCCTCTCCGAAGGATGGTATATCCTCAATACACCTCACGCCTGCAGTTGTATTGCTTCTGCGATATAGCTGATATACAAGCCGCTAGAAGTAGGGAAACGAGACCGCGTCTTTCCGTGGATAATCACCATCCAAGTACTGAACGCGATAGCTGTTGCTTAACTTCATATCGCTATGAAGTGAGTCAAGTCAGTCCTTAGCTCGCTGCCCCTATTTTTATAGGTAAAAATAAAAAAATTGAGAATTTTATGTTGCATGTTAACATATTGTTTATCCTAATTAATAAGTAAGCAAATTTTCAAAAACAGGTCAGCCAAACTCACGAAGGCCTAAAAATTGTCTTAATTGTTTAATATTTTGCAATTTGCGAAAGTGATTCAATTCTCGCTGAATCATTAAAAATTTCGTAAGTTTCCGTAAGTTAATGTCATGTTCGCGCTACTTAATTTTAAGAAAATTAATATCCAGATGGAGAATGTACATATCAGAAAAGGAAATTAATAAGATATCGTCTACAATTAAAATATAGTTTCTCCACGATAAGGTGTTACGAATTTAATATGACTGATGGTCGAGATGGTAGAGTACATGCCTCTCACCCAAAAGTCCCGGGTTCGAATCCCGGTCGTGGCAATGGAAAATACTGTGAGAGGGATTTTTCCATTATACACGGATACTGGATGTGTGTCCTTTGTCTTTAAATGTGTAGCCCCTTCCCGCACAAGGCTCAGCCTTCTGGGATAAAGGGGGTAGTAATTACATGTGGTGTATTTATTTATTTATTTATTTATTTATTATTATTTTCGTATTTAAGTAACGTGCATTAAACTTTTACCATTTTTCGTAACTCCCACTTGGATCTGCATATGTATATTTTTATGAATATATGGAATTTTAAGAAAAATAAGGCATCATCGTAGGTCAAGAAAATTACAAGAGAGTAGTAATTTTTGAATGGTAGTTGGTTACAAAAAATATATTGATCTGATCTGAACTGATCTGATAATAACATCAATAATTTTTGGTCGTTAAAATAAGATGTCGTTCGTAGAATTCCACGAATAGTAACTATGTTTTTGTTTGATATTTAGTACTATTGATTCGTCGAGGGGTGGCTCACTCCATAGAAATGTGTACACCAGATTTAAAATCTTGGGATTTAACTGGGATTGAATGAGATTGAACGGATTGAATAAGATTGAACGGATTGAATTTTTAATTAATGGAATTTAATTCATATTGAAAGATTTAACTCGTACTGAACAGAGATTTAATAGAATGAACTAAGATTGAAGAGATTTGAAAGAGATTGAATAGATTGAAATGGGATTTTGAACAGACTGAACTAAGATTGAACGGTTTAAATAGAGATTAATCATTTAATATTAGTAATCTCTTTCTAGTGTATTTGATCAATCCCATATATTAGTTGCTTAATACATTGAAATAGTGTTTCTTAAAGCCTTTTGACTGTAAAATTTGATACAAAATACAAAACGACAACTTAAGTGATAACATTTTATTTATTTCCTTTTGAAATATGTTGGTAAGCTGTTATCGTGTTTATTTTTTTTGGCAAAATATTTTATCAAATTTTACATCGCATCCTATGACTTTTATACTTCATTACTAATAAGTATACCAAATTATTTTGTTCTCGATTTTGTTGGTATTTAAAATATCTTACCTCGTGTAGAGAGCACTGAGAGCAGAAATTGCTAGATTATTGCTGTATTTTTGTATATTATATTTGCCTCGATTTTTGCTGACAATATGGTTGAAAATTATTAAAACAAATACTTAAGTGCTCGCTTAAGTGTTAAAAAAAATGTATTTATGGAAGAATGATCCAACTAAAATATGCAAATTGTACAGGGTCCGGCACGCAATATTCCCACCCCATTTATCTTCTTCATTTTGAAGATATTTCAATATTTCAAAAAGCATTCCCATGCGGTTTTTTCCGTAGATTATAAATATGGTCACCATGGTCATTTGGTGTTAACAGTAAGGTACACGGTGTAACGTAACACAAAGTTATATTTTTTCTTATGGAACACCCTGTATATTTTTTCAAATTTGAATTAAGCTCAATGAAAAATATACACCCTGTAAATATCAGTTTTTTTTATTTGGTGTATTTGGAGTTATTGCGATAAATATTTTTTTAAATATAGATGTTTTATGTTTAAAAATTTTCATAGAAAAAATAGTTGCCTATGTATTTGACTGACAGGATAAATTGTTTTTATTCTTATTTAAAACAGAATAAGCAACTGTCAGTGCAATTTTATGTAGTATATAACTAGGTATACCGGGTGTAAAAAAAATATTTATCGCAATAACTCCAAATATACCAAATAAAAAATTGATATTTACAGGGTGTATATTTCTCAGTGAGCTTAATTCAAATATGAAAAAATATACAGGGTGTTCCATAAGAAAAAATATAACTTTGCGTTACACCCTGTATACTGTTAACACCAAATGATCATGGTGACCATATTTATAATCTACGGAAAAAACCGCATAGGAATGCTTTCTGAAATATCTTCAAAATAAAGAAGATAAATGTGGTGGGAATATTGCGTGCTGGATCCTGTACAGTGTACACTTCAAGTTTTCAGAGTACAGGGTATTTTAACTTGATAACATTTTGATTCGATTTAACTTATTTATTTTTAAAATTATTACTATAAACCAAAAATCAAACTGCAGGGTCGCTTACCAAGTTTTTTTTTTTTCGTCATCAGAAGAAACAAAAGACTGTCAATTTTCAAAGATATACATATAATTTATGTTTTTTTAAATGGAACACCTAATAAATTTTTAACCAGATGGATAGCATATTTCCAGTTGGATACCATATTTTATTCTGATTTCAATGGTATAGCACACTTTATAGTTTGATCCAGCAGTTTCCAATGTATTCGCTAAAATCTAAAGTATTATTGGGTGATAGTGTGCCAGGGAAATAAAAAATGCTAATGTTTTAACAAACTATAATTTGGCGCGTGAATGTGGCATAAAGCTTATTGTGCTTTTGCTAGTTACATTTAATTTGATTATTATTTTTACAATGGCATTCCGTCGGTTTAGCGTTCAAGAAAGGAGTCATAAATACTTTACATTTCTGAGGCTGCGAGTAAATCGAGGAGTAAATTGGAAAGTATTGGATCAAAATATAAAGTATGCTATACCATTGAAATCAGAACAAAATATACTATTTATATGCTATTCACATTTTATTTACATGAGGGGAGGCCTTGGAAAATCTGAATTCTGTTGGTATGAATGACTGTTTTAATTACTGAGGTTATGTTGAAAAGTCAAAAACATAACCACAAATTCAAATTAGTTCTACATAGTTGCCAGAGTGAGACTCTAAAGAAAGCACAGCAATGTCACAGAACAAGTAACCTTGTTCTGTGGCAATGTTATCAATAAAAAATTTGGCAATTCGGCCAAAAATAAATGACAGTGACGATCAATTAAATCTGACACTTCAATATTTTGTCAATAGTAGACAACCTAAGAAAAACATATCATAGCCTCCCCTCATGTAAATAAAATGTGAATGGCATATTCGCTATGTGCAGAGTATAGGGTGGGGGTAATGAAATCGATGGCAGTGCTCGCAGTGGACAAAAATTGCAATAAAGTAGGCTGTCAGTAGTAGTGGTCACAATGTCTTTACAAAACTCATTTTGTAAACAAATTTGAAAATGGACCACTGCCGTGTTGTAAATTGCAAAAATATTGGAAGGAATTGTAAATGCAAATTTTATCGATTCCTTACGGCGGGGCTCGGAAATTAAAACAACGCAACAAATGATAACTGCAGTGAAAAGAAAAAAGCAAGCATCAGGCAACAAATCCGACGAAAAAACCAGTTCCAGTTACAAAACGACGACTTTTTCCTCCATCTACCATTCCAAAATATACAATTAATCTGCTGTTATATCTTGGTACAGACGTTTTATGAAACAGAGAGGAAAGAAAGTTAGGGAAAAACCATTCAACACCATAACAACCAACCAACCAAACATCCATCCATCTACAACACCAAATGAAGAAACAAGTCAAATAATAAGGGGCAAGTTGCTTTATTCACCGGTTGCTCCATCAGATGTGTTTTATCTCATTCTATGTCCGAGGTTAGAATGTGATAGAACACATCTGATGGATCAACCGGTGAATAAAGCAACTCGCCCTAGTACCTACTTTAAAACTGATCAGGAATGTCAAGTTTGTAATTTTCAAAAATAGAAAATCCTTTCAATCGAGTTTTAGGTTGAAAAGTGATATTGTGAGTTACACTCTCGAATCCGGTTTTTATAACTATGCTCATTTTGGTCTAAAAAGTGATATAAGAAAATGTTATTTATTATTAGTGGTACAGCAACAACATATGTTTGTCAGACTTTATTAAAAGCATTTATATAGTTTTATTTTTCTTGTTTTATATCAAAATTATAAGTAAATATAATCTAATACGTCTTAACCAAAATATACATTTTAAGCGAATTTTACATGCCTTTTTTCATTTTACTGAAAGAAAACGCTTGTTTCGGATCTTTGGCCGCACAAATTGATGCAGCGCAATGGAATTAAATGCAATTTACATGCAATTTTAATTTTCCAATTTTATCTCACTGTTTTGACAGACATACATCACAGCCCACAAAGTTGTGAACGCTACGCGGCGCTGATATCGCGCACATAGCGAATAACTGATTAAAAATATATAGGGTGTTCCATTAAAAAAAAACACAATTTATGTATATATCTTTGACAATTATTGACAGTCTTTTGTTTTTTTAAGGACAAAAAAATATTGATAAACGACCTTGCAGTTTGTTTTTTGGTTCAAAGTTATAACTTTAAAAATAAAAAATATAATTTATTATTTATTATATTTATAATAATAATAATAATAATAATAATACTTTATTTGTCCAAGAGATCATTATAAATGATATAGGATAAGTCAAGATGTAGGGAACTAACAAGGATATGTATAACAATTAAAAATTCACAATGTTAATAAAAAAAGAAAATAACATCATGTGAATAACAACAGAACAAATTAAATAAATAAAAAACATATAGAGGTATATAACATACAGTCGTACAGAGTCGTACAGTCGTATAAATCATCTTTAAGCTGTTTATATTTCTTAAGTATTAAAACTTTATCAGTCCTTTTCAAATTAAAAGGATCATTAGTATGACTGATGGTCGAGATGGTAGCGTACCTGCCGCTCACCCAAAAGTCCGAATCCCGGTCGTGGCAATGGAAAATACTGTGAGAGGGATTTTTCCATTATACACGGATATTGGATGTGCGTCCCTGGTCTTTAAATGTGTAGCCCCCTCCCGCACAAGGCTCTTCTAGAACCTTCTGGGATAAAGGGGGTCGTAATTACATGTGGTGTATTTATTATTTATTTATTATTTATTATCTATTAAGGTAATAGGTCCATAAAATATGAATTTTACTATATCTTCGCCGGATCGGCTGGAATCGTCAATTTCAGAGCTTGATAAGCTTTTTCCCATCTTTTTTTTTTGAGGATTTGGCTCCGGTATTGATTTTGGCGGCTTTTTTATACTTATGAGATCTCGTATGAGATTTCGCCTGTGATTCTCTAACTCCCATCACTCGTCGAAGTCTATACTAATACTGAAAGATTTCAAGATTTAACACAGACTGAACCGCGATTGAACAGAATGAACAGAGATTGAAAAGACTGAACTGGGATTGAAAAGACTGAACTATGATTGAAAAGAATGAATAAATATTGAAGGAAGATTTCACAGACTGAACCAAGATTTAACAGATTTGAACTAAGATTTAACGGATTGAACAAAATGTGTACACCAGATTTACCGAGTGAGCCACCCCTCGTGATTCGTCCATCTTGTTTAAGGTAATAAAAATAAATAAAATTTGCGTATGATATCATATCTGTCCATTTATTTTCAATACGCATTCTGATTTTCAGTTTATCAAAATCTGAAACAGCTTTATAATCAATTAACCAGTCACAACCAAGAATTGGCTGTGTATGTGTTAATACCACAGTGAATGAAATTTACATGTTAAACCCATGAATTTCAACCTCAATGATTACTTGCGGCCTTATCTTCTTTGGTTTAAATACAATGGCTCTCTTTACCACTAATCCAGTTACTAAAAATAGCGTTAGTAGGGGATTCATCGTCTTTAACACTTCAAGCAAATCGTCAGGTATAGAATAATTATATTTACTTCTTGTATCAATTAAGGGCATGACCTTCAACTCAGCAATATTAATTTCCATTATAACATATACCTTTCAATTTAATAATGTCCTTTACCGAAAGCAGATCAGACAGACTCCACATTTTTGATAAACAGTGTTATAACTTCGATGACATTGATCTTTGATACCAATTTTCAAATCAGCATGAGACATTGTGCCATTATGAGGATGAAATTAAATTAATATTTTGATTAACATTGATATGGTCGGCAGGTTCTCTAAGTTGATTCTCACGACTTTTTCTATTTCCATAGCGATAATTTCACTTGAGCTATGTCTTATTATTATTAAAATATCCATTTTTTAAGCTTAATCTCATGAGCGTTTAGAGTTTAGATAATAGAACAAAAATTGGTTGATAATTTTATCAACCAATTCTCGTTCTATTGAAGGTGACTGATACGTATTTTTTTTAAATAGACCTTAAAATAATCACCACGTAAACCGTATTTTCGAGTTTTATTTTTCTATAAGTTTTCTGTTCCTTCTCTATATATAAATTTATATGTTATAGTTTTAAAGCACAGGTATGAGCAACAGTACATAAATTATTTATTGCCATATCAATCCATTTACTACGAGGAACTTCAGTGTCTTCGAATAATATGTACCTATGTATGTACGTACATCCCCTTTTGCTACCGCGCTGTAGTCGACTTATTAATCGAATGGTGTCATTTAAAATATTTTCACGCAGGTTGCCAAACCGTGTAATTTTTGGATTTTATCCGCACGTAGGATCTGCACAGTGATTTCTAAGTGCCACATTTGTTGGCATCAACATCCTGAATCATATCAACCTGTCATGGGAGATTACTTCGGTTTCGAGTCTCTTCATTAAACACATTCTCACATATCGGTGTCGATTTTGGTGGCCGGTTCCACATTACCATAGGTAAGATGAGAGGTGCCAAAACTTACAAAGCATTTATGTCTTTTTGTCTGCATGAGTACTAAACCTTTACATTCAAAGTTAGTGTCAGAACTAGCTGCAGATGCTCTTTTAGCAGCTCTACGTCGTTTAGTCGGTAGACGTGGCCGTCCAAGTCATATTAATTGCGACTGCGGAACCAATATTGTAGGCGCTCATAAGCAACTTGTAGCATTAATTAAGTCTGCTGCTACAACAGAATCGCTGAAGTGGAATTTCAGTCCTCCACACGCTCCTCATTTCGGTGGGAAGCCGGAATTAAATCTGTAAAATATCATTTATCACGCATCATAGGACAACAAATTTTGACCTATGAAGAATTCTCTACCGTTTTGGCACAAACCGAGGCCATTCTTAACTCTCGTCCTCTTACGCCTTTAAACGCAGATCCGCATGATTTGCTAGCTTTGACACCTTCACATTTTTTAAATACGCAACCTTTGTCTTGCCTTCCAGAAGAAAATATATCTAAAGTGCCCATAAGCGATTTATCTCGTTGGCAGTTGCTTGAGAGTCTGCATCTGGATCGTTGGTCGCGTTGGCATAAAGAGTACCGGCACACACTTACCCAGAAGTCTAAATGGACTTCAAGTTTAGATACAGCACGACCAGGTGACGGTAGTGTTAAGAAATGACCAGCCACACCCCAATTCGTATTTTGTATTTTGTATTTTCAAAAAGCTTCTAAACGTACAAAGTTGTACAATGCTAGTACAACGTAGTAGAACTTAAATTTTTCATTTGACATTGAAGGGGACTAACTAACACAAATAGGAAATATACTATTTGTATTTAATATTATAGTATTCTTAGGTAAATAAAAAGTTATGCAAACGTACAAATTAATTCTTAAAATGTATACACTTTGCTGCATATTTAAAATATACCAACCTGAAGGAAATATGCATGACCTATGTATATTATCGTGTTGAAATTGAAACAAAATATCTCGGACCTGGTAAATAAACATTGGGCACTAGCGTAAAATATCCAGACGTCCCTTTGTGAAATTTGCATTTAAACATTTGCTTGTGATGGTATTTGCCTTTCGCTCTGCGACCTATGTAAATTATATATACATGTCACGAATTTACAAACTTTTCTGCTATATCTTAGGTCTTAGATTACTAACTATTCTAAATAGTATCCAATTTACATGCCATATTTTACAGGATAGGTAAGATACCCGTATTATCTAGTTCAAGGTCGATTGATTTAACACGTTTTGTCATATAATGACCTTTACACACGCAAGTAACTATTCGAGCTATTTGGCTGTAATACAAACGAATCAAAATTGCGGAAATTTTAAAGATAGATAAATTGTTATAAAAGCATAATAATAACAAACATATCCAAATTGATATACTTATATTGATGTTTCATCTCTAAACATGCTATTATTAAATTCATTGGACTTTCTTTACTACATGATGAATATTGGATTAACAATTATAAAATTCAAAACGTCTAAAAACAGATTATTAAAAAAATTTTTTTAACTCACCACAAAATTTATTCATTATGGTCACCAATTAAAAAACGAAGTCCACAAGAAGATGTATATATTCTTTCGCTATAACTAGCTCATCAAGTGGACGATTAATCTCGCAAAACAAATTTATTTACTTGAACTTACATTTTACAATTAATAAACTGTCATGTATCCATAAAGCCCCCCCTAAACGTACCTATAAGTTTGTAATACATGAACGTGCATACAAGTATCAGATACATGAATAAGAGCTACACAGTAGTTCTTTACAGCAAACTTGTCTTACACATACAATTTGTGCAAGCATGCTGATAAATAATTTGTGTGTTTAGGTATCAGATTTATTGATAACTACATTTACATGTTTCAAATACAAGTTCGTCGCCTACAAGTTAAAACAATCCCGTATAGATCAGTTGCTTTCAAATATTTGTGCAATCTTGTTTGAAGGTCTGGCTCAGCAACATAAAAAAATACGAAAACAAATTTTGTCAGAGTAGTCGCTCAACTACACCTTTCAAACAGTGACAGTCGCTTCAACATGTCTGAATAGCAGAATAGCACGATTCATACTAAATAAATATATGTACAAAGAAATGGGCATGTTGTCAACACAGGCCGCTAGTCGGTTGCAGCCCTACATGCTTCAATTTGAGTAGAGTAGTAATGGCGGAGCTGGGTCTCCCCCCACCCTTTTTTTTTTGTGGTGGGGGGTAACTAGGGTAATTCGAGTAATGTAGGTAATTAGACTGATGTAATTGCAATAGAGGTAATTAGAGTATTGCAGGTAATTAGCCTGATGTAGTTGCAATAGAGGTAAGTAGAGTAATGTGCAGTAATTAGACTGATGTAATTGCAATAGAGGTAATTGGAGTGGTGCAATGCAATTGTAGTTGTAATTAGTGTATGTACTGATATGTGTATGAGTATTTCAAGTAGAGGTGGTGGGGCAGCTTCACTCCGTGTATATAAATGAGGATGAGGAGCACACAGCCATTTGTGGTGCTAGTCTCCCAGAGTAAAGACATAAAATGTATATTTGTACTTCTTGTGGTGTAAGTTTTACACGTGGTGACAATTTGCGAAGACATCAGAGGCAATCTTGTAAGAAGATACATGATAGTGGTCCGCAAGCAAAATATCCTAAACTGGAATGTAATCCTTCAACATCTACAAATATGGAAACTTGTAATTGCTGTAATGTGACTCTAAGCACAACCCAAATGAATTCCCATAGAAGGACATTGCAGCATAGGACAAATTCATGTGTTCCGTTTATAGAAGGTGTAGAAATTGTGCAGAGCGCTTTCAAATACAGGATTGTAACCTATCGAGTATATAGCGAAAATAATCACCAAGACTATGTAATGTTCTTCAATGAAATTAGATCAAAAATATTAAATCTCTTCGAGGAAGTGTTACGTATTCATAATACAGTAAAAGTAAATATGGAAACGTTTGCTACGTACGTATTACAGACACAGGAACTATCTGAAATGAAATCATTTAACACTTCCAACAAAATCTTGGATCAAGCTATGGATTTGAACAATACTTTGGACACCTTTGTGGATGCTATGATTACACAAACTACGGAGTTCCTGGAACGTGATTCAGGTATTTAAACATACATTAAGGTGGAAAGAAAATGACTAATTATAATTTAATTTTAGGATGGGCCCTCGAACGAATTGCTTTTGTTGAAATCAATGTGAATAAATATAGTCCTCTGGGTGGTTCATCATATGTCAAGTTGCCAAAATCCATAGAAAACAAGAAGGCAGTGGTAAATGTAAAAAACCAGGATCAGTATTGTTTTGCTTGGGCTGTAACTTCAGCGTTGTATCCTGCAAATGGCTGCACATCTGAGACCTCATCATATCCACATTTTTCAAGAGTTTTAAATTTATCAGGTATGAATTTTCCAGTAAAATTGCGGGATATTTCAAAATTTGAGGAGATGAATAATATTTCAATTAACGTGTACGGGTTAGAAGAAAAATTTGAGAATAATAGAATAAAGTATGAAGTTGTTGGGCCTTTACGTTATTCTGAAAAAAAACTATTTATGCATGTAAATTTGTTACTACTTTCCGGTGAATGTGGTGTAAATCATCACTGTAAGAAAGATTGCGCTAATAATCACTATTGTTGGATAAAAAACTTGTCTAAGCTAGTTTCCGCTCAAATTTCAGCTCATGATCATAAAAAGTACTTTTGTGATGGTTGCTTACTATATTTTAATAATGAGCGTCAGTTATTCCAGCATCAGAGAAATGACTGTAATCATGTTTATACAACAACACCATCGACACAATTTCGGATTGATAAATATGGTAAACAAGTACCTGAAAATATATTAAAATTTGAAAACTTTGAAAGACAAATGCAAGTACCATTTGTAGTGTATGCAGACTTTGAATCAATTCTGAAACCTATTCATACTTGTGAACCGAACCCCGAACGTTCTTATACAAATAAAACTTTTATACACGAACCTTACTCCTTCGCATATTTCATAAAATGTTCTTTTGACAATTCTTTATCAAAATTTGAACTCTATCGAGGATCTGATGTAGCCAAAGTTTTTGTATCCCGTATTGAAGCCGATGTAAGGGAAATCTATAACAGATATATGAAAGATATAGTCCCAATGGCTAAACTCACAGCACAAGAAAGACAAGACTTCCTGAATGCGACCGTATGCGGTATATGTGAGAAACCATTTAAAGTAGAGGATGTAAAAGTTAGAGATCATTGTCATATAACTGGTAAAGTAAGATTTGGTGCCGCACACTCTGTATGTAACTTAAATTACAAATTACCAAATTTTGTACCTATCATATTTCACAATATGAGTGGCTACGACAGTCACCTATTTATAAAACAGCTCTGTGCACATAAGGACAGAGTTGATGTTATAGCACAAAATAAAGAAAAATATATATCTTTCACGAAACACCTTTATATGCATGATTACGTCAATAAGAAAGGGGAGAAAAAACGGAAATTTATACAACTACGATTCATCGATAGTTTTAAGTTCTTATCAACATCGTTGCAAAATTTAGGGGGCAACTTAACTGATAACCAATTGTTTGTTACGGGAAGTTTCTATACAGATAAGGAAAAATTTAATTTAATGAGGCAAAAGGGTGTATTTCCATATAGTTTTATGGATAGTTTAGAGAAACTAAATAATGTAGAGTTACCCTCGAAAGATGAATTTTACGATAACCTAAATGAAGAACATATAACAGATAAAGATTATCAGAGGGCTAACGATGTGTGGAACTTGTTTGATTGTCAGAATTTGGGCGATTACTCAGATCTTTATTTAAAATCAGACGTACTCCTTTTGTGTGACGTATTTGAAAATTTTCGTAAAATTTGTTTGGAAAAATATAAACTTGATCCTGCTCAGTATTACACTTGTCCGGGTCTCTCGTGGGACGCTATGTTAAAACTAACCAAAGTGGAGTTGGAATTATTAACGGACATTGATATGATCCATTTTTTTAAAAAGGGAATACGTGGTGGAGTAAGCCAGTGTACGGAAAGGAAACATATTGCGAATAACAAATTTCTCCCTAACTACGACCCCAAAGAACCTTCTTCATTCATCACATATCTAGATGCCACGAACCTATATGGGCATAGTATGTCGCAACAATTGCCGACAGGTGGATTCGTGTGGCTGTCCGAAGAAGAAATCATGAATTTAGATATTACGAGCATTTCAGATGAAAGCACCCATGGGTATGTTCTCGAAGTAGACATACATTATCCACAAGATTTACACGACTTACACTCAGACCTACCCTTTTTAGTAGAAAATATTATTCCACCAAAATCAAAATCGAAATTGACAAAACTGATACCAAATTTAAACGATAAGAGGAGATATATTGTGCATTATATAAATTTGAAACAAGCGCTAGATAACGGGTTAATGGTTATAAAAACACATAGAATACTTAAATTCAAACAATCACCTTGGCTTAAAAAATATATTGACCTAAACACCGATATGAGAAATAAGGCTAAGAATAAATTTGAAAAAGATCAGTATAAATTATTAAATAACGCAGTATTCGGTAAGACAATGGAAAATGTTGATAATAGAATGGATATAAAATTAGTTACCCACTGGGAGAGCGTTAGGCGGAGTATGGGTGCAAATGCATTAATAACACGCCCTAACTTTAAATCATGCTCAATATTTACTGATGATTTTGTAGCCATCCATATGGGTAAACTAAAGGTAGTCTACAACAAACCAATTTACGTTGGTTTTTGTATCTTGGAGTTGTCTAAGACAGTATTATACAACTTTTTCTACGACGTTATCAAAAAACATTTCGGCGATAATGCTTCTTTGCTGTATACAGATACGGATTCGTTGATTATAAAAACATTTACAGATAACTTTTATAATTTCATAATACAGAATCCAGACAAATTCGATACATCTAACTACGAAGAAATAAATAAATTTAATATTCATAAGGGCTTGTCGGTGTTAGGTAAAATGAAAGACGAGTTCCCCTCTGATCCCATTATTAGTTTTTATGGTACGGGTGCGAAAGCTTATTATATACAATCGGTGGATAATGAACTCAAAAAAGCTAAAGGTGTGAAGAAATCTGTTATTAGAAAGCAGCTGTCAATAGATGACTATAAGAAAATCGTTGAGCGGGGAGGTTTAATATTTAGAAAAATGAATACGTTTCGGAGTTGCTTGCATGACATTTACACAGAAATAAAGAACAAAGTGGCCTTGTCCCAACACGATGACAAACGTTTTGTTATTCCTAATACTACTAAAACATTACCGTGGGGGCACCGTGACATATCATTTTTTCAGAGCGAACAAGAACAAAATATAGAACGACTGATAGTTGCCATAAATAATATGGAGAAAAAAAATGAAAACTTGGACGCTTTACTTGCAGCAATAGCTGATTTAAGCCAATAATTAATTTAAAATTTTTATTTCATCTTCTAACGTAAAGGTCGAAAATTCGAATACATGAACTACTAAACTGGAAAATTCAAACTACAAAATTTCACCAATATTTAATTGTAACATTATAATACAAAATTATTGTGATAATTTTAAGTACTTTCAAATAATAGAATAAAAATATCTAAATAAAAATCACAGTGTTGTTATTAGTAAACCTTTCTCCCAAAATAAGTTAAATATCGATTAGGTTAAATCGTAAATTATAAATAATGTAGGTAGTGACTTGAAGAGGTGTGTGTAATGATACAGTTTTACAATGTAAGAGTAGGTGACGTTGCTAAAACTAAAATGTCGTTTTATGCTGCAGTCAGGAATGTGATGTCATTTCAAATAGAAAGTTGTTGCGTCAGTTATTCGATGTGCGCATGACATTTAGAAAAGTTTGACGTCACTTTGTAGCGGGATTCTGTTGAGACAAAGAAAATCAACAGTGGGGTGAAAGCTTGGCTTGCATAAATCACGTGATGTCGTCCAACCAATGAGAGACGAGAGTGGTCACCCACTCCCTACCGTTGGAGGGGGAAGTTAGCTTGGCTTGGGTTTGAGGACGCTTACAAGATTCTTTCCGTCTTCGCCTGTGCTAGTGTGTGCAAGTGTGCTCTCGTGAATTTCATTGCTCAGTTTTTGTGAACAAAATGGTAAGAACCGTTAAAAATGTATCATCTGCTGGTGGGCGTAAAAGGCGCTCGTCGACACCGCCACCAACTTTACCGCCCTTGACTTTAATGACGTATTTGGCTACGTTTAAACCATCACCTGACGCATCTACGGCGTCAGGTTCCGCCATTAATGGCGGTGCTGTGAAGTCAGCAATAAAAAATCCATCCTCTGGCAGGGTTAATGTTTTAAACAACATTATTGTTAAAGATGGTATTGCTGCTGACGTTGGGGGCGCTTCGTGTTCTAACGAAGGCGGTAGTCAGCTAGCGTATCATGGGCACCATCAGCAGATGCATGGCAATATACATCCTGGCGCAGATTTACCTGTTTTGCACCTTGAAGATGGTGACCTCGGCAATACCGTCAATGTCACCGTATCCAGGAGTAATGCAGGTAAAGCCGTTCATACCCCGAAATTACATGGTTTGGCTTTAAACAAAAAATTTAAAGTCACACCATCTACTTCAGGGTGTCAGGATGTACGCGCATCTCATCCGCGCAAATCATCTATGTCTCTGGTGGCACATGACTCCGATGACGACTTTTTGCCTAGTAATGTAAACAACAATAAAAACACAAAGTCGTCGTCGGCGCCATCAAAAGGTAAAGGTAGACGTACAGAAACACAATCCATAGACTGTGACGCGACTTTATGGGACGAGATAATGGATTTCGCGCAGACAGTTGTACCTGCCCCTCTAAGTCCGCTACCTGCTTCACCAAAAAAAAATAAGGTTTCGGCAGGTAAAGGGCAGGTAAAACCGTCTGCGTCGTTTGTGGCTGTACCTCTACCTGGCAATAGCGCATTACAACAGCCAAGCTGTTCTAATGCGGTGTTGCCACCACCACGCAATGACGCATTAGAACAACCGGGTTGCTCTAATGCGGTGTTGCCACCGCCGCCAGAGGTAGCTCCGATTGTTAATGAGAATCCGCTCCCAGCACAAGCGGACTCTGATTCTGAATCGGAGGTGTTCTCGCAAGTTGACACCAAAACATCTGTTAAACAATTTTTTAAAATATACGGTCAACTTAAGAGAACACATGATTTAAATTTGAGGCTTTGTCGGGATCATCCGAAAATCTTGCGTCGTGCTGCTGATATGCGGGAAAGAGCCGCAAAATTAGAGGCCGACGTAAAGAGACAAAGGGAGGCTCTCGACAAAACTGCAAAGCAGATGAGGTTTATTTCGGATCAAATGGGTGGCTGAGCACTTGCGCACACGCGGCGGAAAGTTATTTTAAGTTAGATTTTAAGTTAGTTAAGAATATTGTTAGTTAGATAAGATTATTGTTAATTAGGTTTAAAATATAGTATTAATAAAAAAACATTAAAAAAATAAATGCAAAAAAAAAAATTTAAAATGTTTGTCAAAAAAAATAAATGACAAAAATAATTAAAAAAATAAATGCCCCAAAAAAAATAAAAATTTGTCAAAAAAAATAAATGACAAAAATAATTAAAAGAGCATACAAATAAAGGCAAATTAATTAAGTTAGATTTTTAAGTTATTTAAGAATATTGTTAGTCAGATAAGATTGTTAATTAGGTTTAAAATATATTATTAATAAAAAAATATTAAAAAAAATTAAAAAGTTTGTCAAAAAAATAAATGACAAATAATTACAAAAAAATGATACAAATAAATGACAAAAAATGATAAAAAATAAATTACTGTGTATTATTATGTAAGAATATATTGTTAAAAATAAATATAAAAAAGTTTAAAACAAATTTTAAAAAGTGAATAAAAAATGATAAAAAAATTAATTAGTTAATAAAATAAATACACCACATGTAATTAATTAATTGTGCATATTATGAGTACATGTTTGACATGGAATAAACACATAATGTAAAGGTTAATTAATTTAAATAAATAAAGAGTTTAATAGGTTAATAACAACATAAAAAAAAAAAAAAAAAAAAAAAAAAAAAAAAAAAAAAATTAAAAAAATCGAATTTTAAACACATGAAAATCAAAATTAATGGTTAATTAGGAAAGGTCAAAGGTCAAATTTAAAAAAAAAAACCGGAGATCCACCTCCTCCATTCTCCGGGGGGTGTCCGAGGATTCGATCCTGTGATCTTCTGAGCGACCACAAGATCGACGCGTATTTGCCCGCTCGGCTACTCGAACGCCCCACAAGAGTTTGGTCTATTTCCTAATTTCAACAAAAAACTACCTGCTCATCGATCCGTATTTACCAGGCAGGGCCGCATGGCCTTAGGCTATAAAATCAACCCAAGCTATCGGCTTTATACATTTACAACTGTATTATTTTGAATCAGTTTATATCTTGAGATATTTTAATTTAATTTAAATAATAATAAATAAAAGATAACCATTTTTTTTCAAAATACTTTTTAATAAAATCATTCATATGTTCATTTGTTTTAATATTTATATGATTTACTAATTTTCACAACTTGTAATATACAGGGTGGCACAAATATTTTTATTAATTAAAAAATATATACAATTAAACTTAAAAATAAAATGAAATATAAATTTACATTAATAAATACTACTTATAACGAATCAAATTTAGTAAAACACGTTGTATCGTTCACGCAATTGTTTTATTTACATTATTACATGTATGACATACTTCAATTCGATGCAATTGCACCAAGTTTGTGCTGCAACATTTACATTTCGTTATCATTGCACCATCCAACGTCGTCGTTTTGTGAATATTTACATGCTGGTGACGTCCGGACACTATCCGTGTATAGGATATATAACATAGCCCACACAGGAAGTGTTTGGTTGCATCCGGCCTGGTTCTGATTATGACAAAAGACGCTGACGTGCAATATAGTCTCCGCCGATCATCATAATTGTTTAATATTTTTCCGGAGAAGGCTAACTCTTCCGCTTCGTCTTCCACATCATCCCCAAGACCTTCATCTACACTGACGGGAACCAGGTTGCCATCTTGATTCAAGTCCTGAAGCTCTTGATTTACACCATCTCGGTGTAACACCATTGCACCCATATCATTTTCTGCCAGTTCAGTGAGGAATCGTCTATAAGCCATCTTTAAATGTTGGAACTCAACTGATTTGATGTTAAACCTCCTCCGTTTTATATTCTATAATTCGTGACGGTGACGCCCTTCCTATTGCGTCAAGTTTACTATTAGCTATTTAAACCAAGAGTGACCACAAGAGGAACGCATTCAAACTTCTTACGTAACACAATCGTGTCTTAAAACAGAAGTGCATACAATGGTCCTACCAAGAGAGTGGAAATTAAAACCAATAATAGCAGTACAACCGTATAGTTACAATAATTCAAGAATTTGCCATAATTGCTATACTGCATGGAGGAAGCAAATTATCAACCCATGCACTGGACTGTGCAAAAAGTGTGTAATTCAGAACCCAGTGCAGAAAAAAGAATTTCGAGACAATTGTCCAAATGAAACACTACTTGATTATTTTTAATTTTTTTACAATTTAAAATGAAGGAAATAAATTAAATAAATATTTAAGAGTTTATTAAGTAAATAAATGTATTAAATGACTTACAATTAATTTATTTACTAAAACTATTTATTAAATTATTTACAATGTTTAATTTATATGGATGCCTAATCTGTTCCCTCGCAGACATTATCGCACTCTATCAAGAGCTGATAATCTGACCAGTGGCTCTGGTCAGGTGATGGCTGGCCGTCTGGATCGTAGAACACCGTTTCCATAGACCATGCTGATGGTGATGTTGCCCTATCAGTGCTGCTGTCCGGGGGGTTATCTTGGTCCTCGCCTAGATTCTCACCTATCCAATAAGATGAAGGTGATATTGGTCTGTCGTCAATGCTATCTGGGGTAGCTTGGTCATCCTGGTCCTCTTCGTCTTCCTGGTCCTCTTCGTCTATCGAATACGATGGAGGTGACCGTTCCCACCAATCACTGCTGTCTGGGTCGTATTCACTAGGCATTGACCAGGTCGATGACGTTGATTTTGAGTCGGTGCTGGAGGAGACGCAATTTACTTGAGAAGTGTCCATGATGTTAATAATTTTAAATCTGACAAACAAGAGCGTTGCTGTGTGTTATATAAAGCAAACTAATCTCCACCCCCAGCAGTGGCGCCTCCTACAAACATTACTTTACAGGCACCTCTATTATTGATGATGGAGAGGGGGTAAACATTTAATGTATAGTGTTTTACTGAATCAATGAATAAGTTAGGTTGGCCGAGTGGTTAAGGTGTCAAACTTCACTAATTAAAATTCATAATAACACGTATCCTATGATTGGATATGAATACCCCCTCTATTATTTTAGAGTGACTCCCTCCCCACACTACTATATATATGGGAGTAATATTAAACCAAACTTAGTTGCATTTACTATTTCTATCTATATACCACGTATCGAAATGGCAAATCCATCTATTATATCTATTCTAAGACGGTTGGCGCAAGAAGATTCCAATAATTGGATGCTGTTTAATCATGAGGCTGCGGAGATGGGGGTACCTGCTGAGGCTGTGGAGATTGGAGCACCTGCTGATGTTGATGCCAATGGTGCCAACATCGATATCCAGGAAGTCATCGAAGGCGGCGAAAATGGTATAGTGGACGATGGAGTCGACGAAATGGTGGACGATGGTATAGAAGTCGATGTTGCGGACCTCATCGAGGAAGACCAGCACGAGATGGCTTTCCAGATAAAAGATATGGTGGCTGGTACAATGGACAAGGTGTGTGCTACAGCGGCCTTCGTTGTGGTATGCAGCATTGACCAGGGAAAATACTTTATGTGCACTAGGTGCTACGTATCGTATTCTCGCATGGTCGTAGAGGGGGCTGTTCACCAACACGCAAGTCTGCACAACACGGTTGAGTGGTGGGACGTACCTACCATAAAGTGCAAAGCTTGTGGCGATGACACAGTGACAGTCGGTGCCATCGAAGGTTGTTTTGTGTGCAATAATACTGGAAAAAGAACAGTACCCATATAATAATATTAGATTTTCTAGTTTGTACTTTTTATATTATTTTTTATGTTTGTTTAATGTTTAATTATAATTTTTAATTATATTTAATTAATTTTATGTTTTATGTTATATGTATATTTGTATCATTCTTATAATATAGATTGTAGGAAAATAAAAAGGAATTAAAACATTTATGTGTATGTTTATTATCTTTCAAGTGTTAAAAAAAAAAAAAAAAAAAAAAAAATGATTATTTTTAATTTTTTTACAATTTAAAATGAAGGAAATAAATTAAATAAATATTAATAAAGTATATTCATTTTATTATTCATTTGTGACACATATTAAAATATTTCAATCGACATAACTATATAATGATACATTAATATATTTTTCTAGTTAATGACAATTTTAAACAATAGAAGCTATATCAACCCACGAATTGTGTTCTACAGATAGCCCCAACCACTTTACCAGCACTTTATTTCCTTTCTTCTTTAATACATTTTCAACTAGATACACATCGGGGTATTTTGCTTTTAGTAGCTCCATTTCATAAAAACATCCCTTGATTGGGTGTCCAAACAAGTCTTCTATCAGGTAAGTTGTGGGATTTGTTATGTTTATTTTGGTAATTTTAAAAAGTTCTGTTGAAAAGTTCGGTGTAAACCCTTTATCAAATACACCTTTATACTTGCTAATACGAACTATATCACCGAGATGAAATTTCGGTTTCAGAGCAATCTTAATATAATTATATACGTTTAAATGTGTAGTTGGTTTGACATCAATGGGCTTTCTGCCAGTTGTACGATGGACTTTGTCATTGTAACTTTTTGTAACGTTTGGTAGGATATCGAGCCATTTATATTTACCCATAGCTGAGAATTCTTTATACAACCAATTTTTTAATGTGCGGATTACTCGCTCAACAATTGCTGCTTTTTTTGTGCTATACGTAGAATAATGATTAATTTCGTGCCGCTTCATTAATGCGGAGAACTTTCTGTTATAGAATTCAGTACCATTATCGGTCTGTAAATTTCTCGGTGAATAATTTGCTTCTTGAATAATAGTCTGCATAGCCTTGGTAACTTCTACAGCTGCTTTATTTTTAATAGGTTTGGTCCATACGTACTTGGAATAGCAGTCAATCACTACAAGAATATAACGATACCCTCTATTTTTATCAGCGTATGGCTGCATTTCAGCTAGGTCTGCTTGCCACAAATCACCAAACCCCTTAATTATGGTTCGCCTTCTACGAAAATTTCGTCGAGCATTTCTATGTAACTCGTTAACAACTTGTAATTTTTCGCTGCTAACCTCCATTATAAAATTGTCTTCAGCTATATATCAACTTCAGGCATTAGTTCTGGTGGAAATGCTAGGCCTCCGGATTGCACCTTCTTTGGTTGGAGTTCGGTGGCAATATGCTCTAATTTAGAGATTCTAGTGATTAAAGTATTGCGATTGTTTATGGCCGAACGTTTAACTTCAGAAATTGCTTTATCAACATATTTCCTCATTTCTATTTTCATTTTCTGCATCATCTCATTATTTTGTTTATTGAAAATAGCGCGATTTTCTTCTCCACTTCTTATAAGTCCCACATCAACATATTTTTTCATTTCCCCAATAATTACATCGGTTGTATCAAAAATAGCTTTGGCAGCATTTTCATCATTTGTTTGTAGACGCTTGTTAACGTAATTACATGTTGCACCATCTTGATCATCGACAGGTTCCCCTAAATTTTTTAAACGCTTATTTTCAATATCATAGTGATTATCTCTGGTAAGTTTAAAACCCACGCCAGGTAATCCACGATGGGCTATTAACTTACTCGCACTAATTCTTTTGCTGCGTCCAAATTTGTCGATAGTGTTTACAGTAGACATTTCTGACTGCATCTGATCCAGTTTATAAAATTTCAGACTATATAATACTTATTAAGTATAATGATACTATGTTTTATTTCATCTTTAATACACTATTTTTTCTTCCCTAAGTTCTGATATTATTTCTATTATTTCATTGTCGTGGTTGTTATTTCCCGCTATTTTCGAACTCCATAGTAGACGTAGACGATCCACGAGTTCGCTGGGTTTATTCCAAAAAATATATTCTTTATCTTTATTTCTGTACAATTTGTGGGTAGGTACACGTTTTAAGCCGTGACCACTTGTTGACGATCGTGTCGCAATTGTAGAAGATGTTAATGGTTTGATAATTTTGTGAAATTTTCCACGCTTAGTAGTGTTATAGCCATTCGCTACATCGAATTTTTTGTAAGGTGCCTTTATTTTTCTTAGTATTTCTCCATATATCTTACTCCATTCATCATCGAGAACACCCTCTCTATTATCATCTAAAATTGTTGGGCGTTTTAGAAATATTAGATCGTACAATTTAGGACTACCTAGATACACGCCAAGTTTCTTATTGCCATACCATAGCGTAATATTTCCATGGGAAAAACGTATTTCGGCATTGCCCATCAGCAGTTTGCCTGTCTTGGGATCTACACGCACTCCATATAAACTATCATACTTGGAATCACCAGATTTTAAATTTTGTATATGTCTTTTTACAACCTCATGTCTTTTTTCTAGTTTACTAGCTGGAGAAGTTTCGGATACAGGGGTTGTTCTTATTGACGATGGTGGTGTTTCCATAATGGGGATATAATGTGGAACATCATCACCACCTACATACTTATCGGATCCTTCTTCAGAAGCACTCTCCCATGATACAGCCCTCTGGGTGGACACCCTTGATGATGATGGTTTTGAATGTAATTGTTGGATATGAGATTTGTTCTCTGCTGCTGAAGATATAACATTTAAAGGTTCAGTTATTGGTTGATAGATCTTTTCAAGTGTTACGTGCATCTCCATATCTTTGTTCTTAATAGAGTTAAACTTCTTACGTACCGCATCTGTTGCCTCAATCAGCTGTCGCTTGAGTGTTATTTCGCTACTGGGATGTGCAAGATTGTTATATTTTTTATTATCTTTGGTAACCTTCATCTTAGCGCATACGTAAACGAAGTAATCCTAACGACGTATGTAATTCAAGTGAAGTTTTCATTAAAATGCATTATGGATATATGAAGCTATCAAACCCTTTTCTATATCGCCCACCTTGTACTTCTCTATCCTTATCAATCACTAGAAATCCATATTTGTCATTCCAGCACTTTGCACACATATTTTGAAATACTGTAAACGTTACATCAGGTGACACATGATCGGAAAAGATGTGATGCAGATTCATGTCGTCCTGTTTAAAGACAACAATTAAATTACTATTGTCTCTTATTAGCTGCTTCGGGATTCGAGAGTATGTCTGGCCAAGATAAAAACAATCCACATTTCTATGTCGGCCCATACTGAAATATCCCCTTATAACATCTTGTTTCTCACATATTACATCGTCAAATATAAACACAGACTCCGGCTTTGCCTCGGATGGTTCCACTATTTGCGTACCGTTACTAAATGTATAAAATCCTAACCCCTCAATCGGCGCTAATACATTACGTAGATACTCATACTTGGGTTGATTTATAGACTTTGAGTATAGGTAAATATTTAAAAAACGTAAACCTAAACGATGCGTGATCAAAGATATTAAGACATTTGTTTTCCCACAATTCGAGGGTCCTATTATGAGGGCACGTACAGTTGAAGGTAGTAGTGGTCCATGACGATTATGTGCACTTAACCCACGCCCAACTTTTTCATCCAAATTATCTATGGAAAGAGTTTGTTTCTGCTTCACAATGTGCATTGTATAGCGGCTAATTGGTATATAAATAGATGTGTGACTTGCAACTCTTATTTAAATGGTTTCCACCATACGATACACACGTGAAAAACGTACGAAGCGCGGTGGAGGATTAGTTAATTCCCTGATTAATAAGCTCCCCGTCGAGTTGCATTTGCCAGGTTATCAATTTTGTGGTCCAGGCACAGATTTAAATAAAAGGTTAGCACGAGGTGATTCTGGCATAAATCAGCTCGATAAAGCGTGTAAGCAACACGATATTGCATACGACAAAAATAGCAGTAATCAAGCAGCCCGCCATAAAGCAGACTATCAGCTTGAACAGGCTGCGTGGAAACGGGTGAAATCCAAAGACGCAGGACGTGGAGAAAAGGCAGCTGCTTGGTTAGTCACAACTATAATGAAGGGAAAACAACGTCTTGGTATGGGATGTAATTCAACAATATCTCGCAATCCAATAAGGAAACGAATCATCAAGAAAACAAAGAAAGGTAAGAAGAATGTTAAAAAGACAGCGTTTGGATCTGGGATAGTACGAAAAGTGCGTGACACACTGCGAAATGCTGGAGGCAAAAAAGTAAAAGACCAAAAGAAGGTGGTTGAAATTGCTCTAAAAGCTGCACGTCGATATATAAAACAGGCCGGTGGAAAACGCAATATTCAAACACCTCGAATTATACCAATTCCAAAAGTTGGTGGTATTTTACCTCTAATACCCATTTTTGCTGGATTATCTGCATTGGGTAGTTTGGCTGGTACGGCTGCTGGTATTGCTAAAGCTGTAAATGATGTGAAAAAGGGTAGAGAAGAATTAGCTGAAGCAAATCGGCACAACAGAAGTATGGAAGCAATAGCTATGAAAAGTGGTAAGGGGATGTATATGAAGCCATACCGAAAGGGGATGGGTCTTTATCTAAAACAGAATTCAAAAAACTAATAGACTCCCTACCTCGGAGACCTCTTACCGACATTGATCTTAAATATTATGCTAATAAAATGAAGGTAGCATACTTTCGAGGTGTATTTATGCGTGACTCACTACCAAGACATGGGCCACATTACAATGAATCCGCAATAATCAATTTGGATAGTATATATGGTCCTGGGACACATTGGGTGGCATATAAAAAACGAGGTAGTTTAGTAAATTATTTTGATAGTTTTGGCGACTTACCCCCACCTATAGAATTAGTTACATATTTCAATAACGATTCAAGGAGGGCCAACCAAATATTCTATAACTACAAACGTGTACAGAATTTTAACACAGTGTTGTGTGGACATTTGTGTTTAAAGTTTCTCTCTACGAAACAAATATAAAACGCCATGGAACTGAAATCTATGACCCCAGCAATAGATCGAGAAGGTATCAAGCGAATGGGTCACTCACTAATTGCATTCTCCCGTTTGCGTAGTCTGTTGAAGATGAGCAAACAACAACTAGCAGATATGCCCAAAGAGGTGATGATTGGGTTGGCTTCACATGAAATTGCATTAGTATGGGATAAGCTACCTACACATCTTCAGAACGATGTCGATATATTAAAATATCAATATTGTACAGAACATTACCTTAATGATTATGAAAGCAATGTTGACGTAAATGATGGTCCAACACCTAGAAAAATGTTTTGCTGCTATTGTAAGGTAAACGATGTAAATGTGGCATCCAATAACAATGTAAATATATTACCATCCACTTCTAAGAAGAGGAAATTATACCATTATTGCTGTAATCCACAATAAATTGGGTAACACAATTTAATTATATCAGTCATGTCGTACACGTTCACACTAACGAGCCGCTTAAGTGAGCTAAGTGTCAACACGAGCCGCTTAAGTGAGCTAAGTGTCAACTTTGATCCACCCATTGAACTGGATAGGAGCAGTCGTCATGGGTTAGGTTTAATTGGATTCTACTCTTACAACTCCATATACAATGTGGATGAAACAAATAACATCTTCCAATATAGGGTTAGTGCTAAAGATACATTCACTACTGTTCACATACCTCTGGGGGCTTATGAAATTGATGAAATCTATGCTGCAATGTTGAAAGCTATGAATATTGATGGAAAGGATTACACGCAAATATTCACTTTAAGGGCAAACAACAATACCTTAAAGTGCGAGATTTTGTCAAAGTATGAAATAGATTTTAGACAACCAAATTCAATAGGAAGTCTGTTGGGATTTGGACCAATATATTTACAACCAAATAAAAATTACGAATCAACACAGCCTGTTGATATTATGAAAGTAAGGATGATACGCGTAGATTGCAATATTATTTCTGGAGCTTATCTGAATGCAGAAGAGTCACACACTCTCTTTGAATTTGACATAGACGTTGAGCCTGGCTACAAACTTACTAGAGAACCCAAAAATATCATATATTTACCTGTTAGACCTAAAGGGCGTCATTTAATAGACAACATCACACTACGCATACTGGACGACAACGGTGATTTGATCGATTTTCGAGGTGAGAAAATTATTGTAAGGCTAGAATTGAAGAAAGTCGGATATCACCAACCAAATGGGTTTTCGATATAAACAGCGACAGCAAGTACATCACCATCAGTATGATACTGTAGCGAACAACAGTATGGATAAAAAGAAAGGGAGATGTGGAAAGCAATTCATTCAAAGTCTATATCTTAAACAGTTAAGACATAGATTGTCAGCTGAGGATCAAGCCTTTTTAAAATCTATTGGATTAAAACTGCGAAAAAATTGGTCATAATAATGGTGGCTACTGCGACTAGTGACAAACTTGAGGTGTTTGATGAACCTGTGTTAGATCATTCCCTAGTTAGCCTACATGAGCATACATATAAACCATATGGATCCCCATATTACAGAAACTCTGATGAAATACGTATTCCCATCAATTTTCAAGATGTTATACTCGACATTTCAGAAAGTTATATATACATAGAGGGAAAATTTACTCCTAGCGACACCACAAAGCGTTGTTATTTATCCAATAATGCACTAACATTTCTCTTTGAAGAGATACGACTGGAAATGGGTGGTGAACAAGTAGCAGTAGTTAGAAGACCTGGTATTACTACCACAATGAAAACTATGGTGTCGTATGGGCAAACGCATGCACGCTCATTAATAACAACAGGTTGGGGTCTCACTCAAACGAGACAAGATATTTTAGATACCGCCAGTCACGTGTTCAGTGGCAAACTACCCCTTAAGTTCCTTATGGGTTTTGCAGAAGATTATACCAAAGGCATTCTGAATGTGAAGCAAGAATTAATTATGATAATTGCACGCTCATTTAAAGACTCCTATATCGGTGAGGTTGATGCAGAGTTGGAAATCAGCAAAATTGAGTGGAAGATAAGGCACATTGTACCTGAAGATCGACAAAAGTTAAAATTATTGAATCGAATTAATAAAAGTGGTAATAATACCAAAGTTAAGATGGTCTACCGTGCGTGGGATTTTTATGAGCTTCCCTGTCTACGCGATACTACCTATGACATATGGGCTCTTAAACTCTCCACCCGTCTTGAAAGTCCACTTTTCATCCTTCTTGGCTTTCAAGGCACTGATCAGGCCAATGATAGAACAAAGGATGTTACACAGTTCAAACACGCAGACATAAATAATATTCGACTATTTCTAAACTCTGAAGTATATCCATATGAACGTTGGAATTTAGATTTCGATAAGAAGCTCGATTCTGCAGCATATTATGCTTATGAGAACTTCCAACGTAGTTACTATGATAAAGATATGAGCGAACCCATGATGGATCTTGGGGAATTCAGGAAGAATCCTTTGTTTGTCATTGATTGTTCACACCAACCTGTTGCAGTGAAATCATCTACTGTCGACATAAAAATAGAATTTGAAACACGAAAAGCGAAATTTCCGGAACAAACTCGAGTGTATGCACTTATACTTCATGATACATATTTAAGTTATAACGCATTAGATGGCTCGGTTCAGAATGGTTTTCTCGATGTCAAGTAAAAAAAGAAAATATTTATTATTGTGGAATTAAGTAGTGCAACCTATTTCTATCAAGATATCTGGATAATTTTATCAACAATAATCATGATGTACTTGCAACTGTTTATTTTCTCAGAATGTAATTGTAGAATTAAATATAAAATTAAAATAAAAACTGTTCTAATTATACTATGATTGTATTTTTTGTTGTGTAATAAGAAATATGAAATAAAATGAATGTAATCTTTTAATGTGTATTTTATTTATTCAGTTTTATAATATAATATAAAATACAGAATATTGTTTACTACAGATACATACAATATTTGGTGTAATAAATATGACAATAGAAGATGAATATTATTTATGTATCTACATTGTTATCTTCTACATCAGACTGGTCGAGTTGATATTTTTCAATAATATTCTTAGGTAGGTACTCCATTATCTCGTATAGAAAATGTTTTAGTTCCACTCTGTCCATATGCTCACAAAACTCATCCAAATTTAAGAAGCCACGGGAATATCTACCACATAGATTTACACCAATGCTATACGCTTTAGAAGCTTCTTTAACCCGTCGAACTTCTTCAGCGTCGAAGCAGATATTCATATCATAATTTAATGAAACCAATGCATCCCTTATTAAGTCATCTAGTTTACAAGACAATCTCTCAATGGCAGATTTAATGTCTTCTGCAGGGGTCCATGTTTGGGTTGAATATTGCATCCACATCTTTGCTGCGTACCTACAAATAAAAAATGAAATGTAAAAAAATACATAAAAAACAGCACTAAATGGACTTACGTTTGAGCTATTGGTGTACACGAAGTAAAAATATGTTGTACAAATGTCAATTTAGATATATCAGAATCTTTATAGGCTAACAAGTGATACTATTCTATAATACTCCTAGCATTCTTCCACAATATTCCATTTCTACTTAATACTTAAACTTAGCTAACTTAAATACTTTACGATTATTTTTGTTTGAGAATTAAACACCGAAACTTATTAATGGACTAGATTTTGCTCCAGGATAAGCTGGAGAACTTTGTCCTAAATATGTCAATGTAACTTTACCATTTGACGAATTTATTTTATCGATAGTGTTCTCACATATAATTTCCACAAACCGTTTCGGTAAAAATGATTTAAAAGTCGTAATTGAACTTTCCTCAAACAAAGTTACTATGATTGATTTTCCAAATCTTGTATTAACCAAAGATATTTTTTTTATGATATAAGGTTTATTTAAAATTAACGCTGAAATGGATCTTTGCTCTAAAACCTGCATATCTTGATTTATTAGCTCATTAAGTGCTAATAAGTCAACTTCGGAAATTGCCATATTTAAAATGAATATAATGAAAGAATTATAAAGAGTAATATAAGATATTGCTCACTTGAAATAACTGAAGTCACTGACTGCACTAGGCTGATTTGTTAGCTGTAGATGGTTCACGATAGAACACGATAGAAATGATTTTGTGTTGCGACTACATCTTCTTTATAGCAGTCTAGCTGAGCTACCCCACCACCACTACTTGGAGTACTCATACACATATTGGTACATACACTAATTACAACTACAATTGCATTGCACCACTCCAATTACCTCTATTGCAATTACATCAGTCTAATTACTGCACATTACTCTACTTACCTCTATTGCAACTACATCAGGCTAATTACCGACAATACTCTAATTACCTCTATTGCAATTACATCAGTCTAATTACCTACATTACTCTAATTACCCTAGTTACCCCCCACCACAAAAAAAAAAAAAGGGTGGGGGGAGACCCAGCTCCGCCATTACTACTCTACTAATTTGTTTTACGCAAACCAAAGATTATATTCGCAAACATAAAATCAAACTCTGCAGATTCTTGCAATTATGTTTGAATAATTAGATTGTACAATCAAATATCGGAACTACACTTGATTTGTCACTTGTACAAATTTTCTAATTCATACATGAATGTTGAAATATCGTTACGTGTAGTTTTGTATCATGTTGGTTCATACAAATCAATTCAAGCTTGTTGCAGTGAAAATGTTTTTAATAAAACTTGATGGTGCAAACATATCACATATACACATTACTGTATTAATGTAGGGGTAATTCTTGTTTGTACAGATAAGTATAATAAACTATGTTTGTAATACTTGTACGTATGTCTAGTTTGATAATAGTTTTGTATGTGCATTTTGTATCTGCAGACAAATCAAACAAACTTGAATTTATGTTTAGGGGGGGCTTAAGAAACAAATTTCTATAATTACTGCCGCCTACATTTTCATGCTATCTTATAAAATACTCTACCTCTCTTTATTCGAGACTTGTTGTCTATAAACAACCTTATTCAAACCTTATATTGGCCCAATAATAACAAAATTATCTAATATATTTATTGATGTTCCACTTCTGAACATGCAAATATAAATTATGTTGAATCTAAAAAAAAAAAAAAATCGTTGAAAACACTTTAGAACATTATTATTGTCGAATATAGTCCTGCAGAGTATTTTGTTTTTGCATTATTCGACAATAATAATGTTCTAAAGTGTTTTCAACGATTTTTTTTTTAATAATCTGTTTTTAGACGTTTTGAATTTTATAATTTATCATGTAGTAAAGAAAGTCCAATGAATTTAATAATAGCATGTTTAGAGATGAAACATTAATATAAGTATATCAATTTGGATATGTTTGTTATTATTATGCTTGTATAAAGCCTAAACAAAGTCATTTATAAACAATGCATATCAAGCAAAGAAAGAGAATTGTAAAATAAGATAAATTGTTAGATTTTCGTTATATAAAAACTTAATAAGAAGGCATAATATAACAATAATTATCACTAATACAACAGCTAGATGCTCTATTTTTACCAATTAAAGATCTTGGTTTTGCCTGGCTCCTTTAAAATTTGTAAATTAAATTATCTCTTTCTTATAATTATAATTATGGTATTTTTATCCAATTGTTTTTAACTTTAATAAGTTCAAAATATTGTCGGTATAATTTGATAATCTTTCGAATAGTTCAGAAATGTTGTAGGTATGTTACTTACATCAAGCTAAACTCGTAATTGGGTAATATGTGGTTGCTTGTTGCCGTAAATTCTTAAAATAATAATTCATATAACGAGTACACCAAATGTTTTACGATTTTATTATTTATGAAAACTTATATTCCAGATTATGTTAATGAAACACATTCATTTTAAAACGTTGACTTTGTTCACTTATTTCAATGGATATCATCATTAAACCCACAAGATATTTAAACAATATGACGCTGCCAGTACTTCTTTTGTTTACCCCCTAGTCTGATTATGATCTCACCCTATAAGTTATTTTAAACTTAAACGCACATTACATAATACCAAATGGATACTGTCTGAACGGAGAAAGAAAGTTCGAGTAAAAAATAAGCATATTATACTATAATATAATTATCATTATTACAGAACAAAATTATAGGTACTACAAGTCTAATGTATATCCCAATGAGTAGGTGCACTAATCACTAATTCGTTTAGTTCATTTGCGTTTGATATGAATGGAATGTAGAAGACATATTCTTTTCGAAGGTATTTTTCCGCTCAGACGTTATGTACAATTCAGCAAAATAAACAAACGTGCCTTTATTACTAAAATAAGGTAAGTATGAACTGATGGTCGAGATGGTAGAGTACCTGCCTCTCACCCAAAAGTCCCGGGTTCGAATCCCGGTCGTGGCAATGGAAAATACTGTGAGAGGGATTTTTCCATTATACACGGATATTGGATGTGTGTCCCTTGTCTTTAAATGTGTAGCTCCCTCCCGCACAAGGCTCAGCCTTCTGGGATAAAGGGGGTCGTAATTACATGTGGTGTATTTATTATTTATTATTATTATTATGAAAATTACAATTACATGTTCAAGAAATTTGTTCGCTTCATTACTCAAATTTTCTAATAAATTTATTTGTTTTACTGCTAGGTAAAAGAAATATTGTGAAGTCCGTAGAGGTAAATTTGTAATATAAAAATAAAATAGCAAAACGAATTTTAATCCATCTGGTGGCGCTTATTGCAATATTAAATTATTTGCTTTCTACATTCTTAGTACTGAATCTTTATCAGTGAAATGTAGATTTTGCGAATAAGTCCTGTAAAGAGTTCTCATGCCTGTTTAAGACATTAGAGGATAAAGATTGGCATTTTTGACATAAATAGTAAAGTTCATTTTGCTATTTTATTTTTATACTAAAAATTTACCTCGATGGACTCCTTTAGAATTCTGTTTAAATATTTCATAATTTTGAATGAATACGTTCTCACTTGCGACGCGCTAAAGTTTTCGACATGTCGTTTCGTTGCGCGGCAACGTTGAAATTGTTGCGTGACCGTTTCTTATGTTTTTGTTAGGTCGCGCGGCGTCGCTCAGTACAATCCTGATTATGTACAGTGTACAGTGCTGTTTTATTAAAAATGTCTGCTATGGACGACGAAAAGGCAGAGCACTTGATCAAACTTGTGGATGAATATTTAGAATTTTACGATTTTACGAACTAAAAATAAATAAAATCGTAAACTAACCTCCATTGTTGAAATGGAAATATAAGTATAGTTGCAGGAAGAAAAAAAACTACACTGAGCTAATGGAATACCGCAGTCCCTGCCACACCCTTCTTTCAATAATAATTTAACGATCAAAAACTACAGTAATTAGCGAAGAAAAGAGAATATTTTAAGATAAATTTCTGTGAAATTAAATGAAACTCGTAAGTATTGTTTATTACCTAATTTAATAATAAGTTTTGTTCAAACTATATTTTAGATAAAATGTAGAAATTATGAGGAACATATAAATATTCTTTTAGTGTCGTATCGTTGTCTGTCATTGGATGATGAGATTACCCACCGGCGTCACAACATTTTGCAGTGTAGCGTTGCGCTGCGTCGCCGAGCTGAGTGCAGCTCAAGTGAGAATCGACCTTTATGACTAATTAAAATTTCCTGTTGCTAACTTTACTTACTTTTACCAAAATTTTTTAACGAATTCTCCCATTTCTCTTAAATATCAAAGTACGTGTTCTGATAAACATAGAGTTACCAGTTATGCGAAAGGAAATTGAAGTGGAACTAAGTTTTAAAATAGCAGGATTTTAAGAAATGCATGTTTTTTTTTTCAAAGTAAATTTCCATGAATTTTTCGAAATTTGTAGTTGTCCCTAGATTGTATTTCCCTTTCATTCTCTACTCTATACAAGTGTCAACTTATTCTGAAAATAATAATAATAATAATGTGGGGTTGCTATTTATTTACTCGAACTTTTAGATAATATAATATTTTAACATGTTTTAAATTTTTATTTTTTTATATATTATATATTATTTATAACACTTAGGTTATTTGTTGATAAAAATTAGTTAGTAAGTTCTATTTTGTACCTATACATATACCAACCCACTTTCAAGATTTTTCTTTTGTGGGTTGGCTAAAATTGTTTAAAATCTTCTGCATTTTGTAAACTTGCCTGAGTAAATAAATTATTATTATTATAATAATAATAATAATAATAATAATAACATCCTGGATGTGAACCAAATAAAGGATTCTCTCCGTGGCAAGTACAGACACGGTCTCCGAAAGATTTGGTCCTCAGAACTTTCGGGTGTTGATTTAGAATCAGTAACTGAGCTTCCGCCGAATCGTCTGACAGCGCACATTAAAGCTGCCGAACAGGGGAATCGGTTCAGGCAGCACGTCGATAAACCTATGCACGGTGTTTTCTATAACAACATAGAAACACTGGGTTTATCGACATGCATTTATTATCTGCATGTCCGATATATGCGACTTCGGCCTACATCCACCGACATAACGCGGTTTTCCGAGTGCTATACTACCATCTACGGCACTCGTACGAGATAGACCAAACACGAGTGCTGCCTTACATTCCTGGAGATATCGAGTCCGTTGTCGAGAACGAGAAATGCCGGATTTATTGGAACTAATCGTTCCCAACCGTCAGGCTAATTCGAGCCAATAAGCCTGACATAGTCCTCCTCGACCATCAGACCAAGGTGATGTATGTCATCGAGGTCTCAGCACCTGCTGAGACAAACATCGCCTTGAAGGAGGAGGAGAAACGGACCAAATACAGAGATCTCCGGTTCGAGCTCCAAGTGCTATACCGAGGCTACTTTATCAAGATGGTCATCCTGATAGCCGGTGTACTCGGAGGTATGAAGCCCACGCTGCTCTCCGCATTGAAGACCATGCCTGCCGGCCAAAAATCGGCAGAGTGGTTGGCTTGTCAAATGCAGAAAGCGGTCATAGTTCCCTCCGTCTACTTAGGGCACACGAGTCTGGAATCTACAGTCACTAACCCTGCGGGATGTGGGGAGTGGCTGTAGATTATTCGCTGGCGCTCTCTCTGTGTGGTGTCCGAGGCTACGGAGACTGTCCAGCATCGGGAAACCGAAAAAAAATAAATAAATAAAAAATAATGTATGTATGTAATTCCTGATGTGGATGATATAGATGAAAATGAACTACCATTAGTAGAACTAAGCGAGGATAATATATCGGGTGGTCCAAAAAAAACGGAATTTCCATTTTACCTTATAACTTTTTTATTTTTTCAGCGATTTTCAACTTTTTGGATTCGTTCGACAGCTAAAGCTTTCAGCTAAACGATTCTCTGTCAGAAGCTAATATTATGATCATAAATGTCAAGGCAAGGCAAGAGCAATTTTTAATAACTGCTGGAATTTTGTTGAAATGCCGAATTTACAAACGGTTTGTTTTATCATCATGATGATGATTAAAATCATGTCTGCTTTTTCATTGTTTGTAAACATTTCGGCGCTATTTAAATTAATTCACACTCGCAAACTATTTGACACAAACAATTCAACTTTTTGGATTCGTTCGACAGCTAAAGCTTTCAGCTAAACGATTCTCTGTCAGAAGCTAATATTATGATCATAAATGTCAAGGCAAGGCAAGAGCAATTTTTAATAACTGCTGGAATTTTGTTGAAATGCCGAATTTACGGTTTGTTTTATCATCATGATGATGATTAAAATCATGTCTGCTTTTTCATTGTTTGTAAACATTTCGGCGCTATTTAAATTAATTCACACTCGCAAACTATTTGACACAAACAATATATTCACTAAACAAACTTATGTCAACAGCTCTAGTTCATTGTTTTCCATAGGCCACTCGATTACATCATGGCTAACTCGTATGCAATTGAGGGTATTTTCCTAACTATTTCACCCTGTATATTTTTAAATATAAAAGATACGAAAAAACTTTTTTAATAGAAAATGTTCAGAAAAAATAGCACTTTCCAGGTAGCACAAAAAAAGTGTATGTTCCTGGAAAAAAAGTTCTGATGACGTCAGTTTCGCCATTTTCCAGATTTTGAAAAAAAAAATTCCTAGCGTAAAATGTACCTTAGTGCACCCCAAATTAAACCACGTAAACGGTTTTGTGATAACTTTTTTCATTCTCTAGATATAGTCCCGAGACCTCAACTTTGGGACACCCTGTACATACATGTACTATTATATTATTTTGTATACTGTATGAAATATTCTGTATATTCCCTACTCTGTAACTGGAATTTTTATTCTGTTGAGTAGTGTACTTCTAAATAAATAAATAAATAAATTAACTTTATTCAGAAAAATTGTATAATTACAATTACTTCTAAGGCACAGTCTAGCCAAAGCTACTCAACTGAACCTTATGCTTATGCTAGACAAATTAATCAATATGTATAGTGCCCAACCATAATACTGCTAATGATGCAATATAAAAGTGTATATCAAAAACATACAAATGATTATATTTTCTCCTACACATAGATTAATGATATATCAGTAGATTTATACAAAAACCAGTAATAAAATAATGAACTGTGTGAGCAAATAGAAATATATAAATATAAATGTTTAATTATAAAAAACCTAATATATATAATAAAGAAAGAAAAAATACTTTTGTTTTGTTTCAAAATCTATTTACAGAGAAATTTTTTAAGTTATTAAAGCAAACGTTAACTATCAACCATACATAACATATAATTTAAAAATGATGATTAAACTGAAGAATAAGTCTCACAATAAATATTTAAAAACAAAAACTGTAGCTGATAGGCAATTTTATATTAATATAAGAAATTACGTGAAAGAGGCTGTAAAAAGAGAAAAGGAAGCATATAGGAGACACATTCTTGAACGTAACAAATAAAATTCTAAAGTGCTTTGGAAAAATTTAAAGAACTGAGGGTTTACACTAAATCGAAAGGGGACAGCTTACCGATTTACCTGACTACACCTGACGCTATAAATAATTATTTCTTAAATGTGGCAGGACCTTCCAATATTGATATAGATACAGTGATACATTTCTCTGAAAGTAAACTAAACGATAAAATTTACATTTCATGCTATAACGAACGAGGATATATTTAAAAGTTTCAATAGTATTAAAAGTGCGGAATATGGTATAGACGGAATTAGCATCAAGATGATTGGCCTTACTGTATTGATATTGTGTTTTTATTGAGGCAATTAACACAGGTATTTTTCCAGATGTATGGAAAACAGCAGATATTATACCATTACCAAAAGTTACGAACCCTGCCACATTTATGATTTAAGGCCGATATCGATATTACCAACATTTTCAAAGATTTCTCTTCTTTTTCTTTTTTGGGATTTATTACCACATTCCTTGAGATTCCTATCCAAAAATGAAATGTTGAAAAATATACTAAATAATATTAATTTTATTGAGTTCTTCTCTCAACATTGGTAACCAAGTTGAACAAAATTCTACCGAACAATTTGATACGCATTTATCTTCATTAAGTAAAATTATTGCAGATTCTTTGATTTTTTTTTTTGTTGTCTGCTTCTTTGGTCAAAATTTTTGCTGAATCCCATTTTATCCTGTGATCGTTTTCCCAAGCATGTTCACAAATTTTAGATTTTTCAATATCACCTTTTCTAATATAACTTTTGTGCTTGCCCAATCGTACATAGTGGTCTAGATGATTCACCCACATAATGTTTATTACACTCGCACGGGATACTGTATATACAATTTAAATAACATTTAAACAATATTTTCAAAGCTATTTGAGAAAATTATAGGTTGGCAAGTTACCGATTATCTAGAGTAAAATCAAATACTGCCTACGGTACAGTCAGGTTTTCGTCAAAAATATAGCACTGGGTCCCCATTATTAAAAGTTGTCGATGACGTAGCTACTGCTTTTGATAACTCATTTTCAACAGTTCTATTTTTATTAGATCAATGTAAGGCTTTCGATTTGATGTTCTTAGTTAGGATTTTACAAATTGAAATAGCTGTATCATTTAAAATATAATCCCAATGAGAATATAAAATTAAAACTAATTAAATCTCTAATTTACCCACATATTGATTACTGCAGTATGGTATATTATTATTTTTTGCCAAACTATAACCAACAAAAAATTCAGAGATTACAAAATCGTGCATACGGTTTGTGTGCTATAGAAGGCATGTAACTCCGTATATAAATAGATTGTCGGAACCTAAAATTTGTAACAGAATAATGTATATTTTGTTAATTTTTCTTTATAAAGTGACCATCTCTAAAATGCACAGTTTGTTGATAAGATGTCAATGTAAGGATAAATTATTTCACTATTCCGCAACATACATCTAGTGAACACGAAGGATCATTTTCATAATGTAGAGTTTTAATGGAAATTAATCTGCCGTAGCCACAATTTGTTAGACACGTTAGGGCGCTAACCAATCATGTAAATATTTAATAATTTTTGTAATATTTCTCTCATAGTGTGTAAGATTCATTTTTCAAAATATTTGTGAATTTTTACCTTTTGTGTGATTCTCTTGTGGCACAATAAACATTTATTTATTTATTTATTTAAGTGATCATCAATATTGTTGTATATTGTCATAGAGTTATACATGTAAATGAGCGCTGAAACATACAAGAATGATATTGAGGTAATGTTCATTTATTTATGTCTAGAAATAAATTTTTAACGGAGGTAAGGAGGTGAAGATGTTTTAAGTATTTTATTGGTGAAAACTGATATACACTTCGCACAAAATTATGGAATATCTAAAAAATAGGTCAACTTTATTTATATTTTTGTCAATATTTAAGCACTTTCGGTAAATTTTTACATGCGGATTATTCATTTTCTTCTGCAAGTTAGTATCACATATTCGGTTAAGCCGCAAGCGTTGTTATACAGGGAAACTCAAAAAGTGTTAGGACATGTAAAATCACTAAAATTTTAATTTCATTTGTGGCAATTAGGGGGCTATGAAAATATCTTTTATGAGTGTTACAATGACGTTCTTTTCTACTGTACTCACTGCGTAGAAAAAAGTTAAATAATTCGTATCTTAAAAATTGTATTCAACAACAAAAAACAATCAGTAACAAAGACAAATTAAACTAATACAAGATTAATGACAGGTATTATCGTTTGACATCGGTTTGATATATTTAAAATTAAATTGGAAATTATATAACATTTGATCAATATCTTATCTTGCCAGACTTCCGATAAAACTAATCTTAGCCGAGCCAATGTTAGCGGTGTGGATTAAGTGTCTAGCGAATCTCTTTATCCATATGGTCCTATAAATGTCCTATGGGGTTCTGGTCTGGGCTTCTGACTGGTCAAATTCATTACGGTAATCTCAGGTTCTGACAAATACTCCTTAACTACTGGGACAGTATGAGGACGTGCATTGTCCTACATTAAAATAAAATCGTCACCAATAGCTGGAGCGAAAGCTACAACGTGGGGCTTCCGAATTTCTGTGAGGTACCGGCCAGTTGTTAAATGTTCTATATAGACTAAGTCCGTTTATTTGCCTTAAAAATATCCCACCCCAAATCGTTATTATTTTTTGTCCGAGTTGTTTGGGAGTATTTGGCAGAAACTGGGATTACTGTAATGAACTGACCAGCCAGGGGCCCAGACCTTAACCCAATCGAGCATTTATGGGTTCATATGGGAAGAGAGATTCGCGAGGCACTTAATCCAGTACAAAATTTTGTCTCGACTAAGATTAGTTTTATCGGAGGTCTGGCAAAATATTGATCAAATGTTAATTTGCAATTTAATTTTAAGGATGTCAAACCGGTGTCAGACTGTGATAAATACTCGTTATTAACAATTGTATTAGTTTAATTTATTTAAACATACAAAACATAAAACACACCACAGAAATTAGACAACCCCCAATTCCAAAGCCAAAGGCTGTCCGGAAGGGGGCTACAAAATACGCAGACAAACATCCATACCCACCGACATTGCCGATCGAAGCCGGTCGAAGCCGATCTGCCGATGCCGGGCTTCGAACCCGGACGCGATAGGCAGTGTAGCCAGAGCCATGACTGTCACGCTCTAGCCCACTGCGCCACCAAGTCGGTTAATGTAATTATTCCAGTTTTTGTTACTGATTGTTTTAACATTGGAAATGTTTTTGTTTTCGTATAGGGGGTTGAAAATCAGTTTTGTTGACGCTGCATACAATTGTGATGTATGCGCACTGTGCGTAGGGCCGGCGCGGCGGGACAAGAGGGGACGCACACGCGGCTGAGGCACAGTTACAGTCCACTGCTCTTAAGCTGCTGTCGCTTCTAGCGTTATTATTTTACATTGTACACGTCAACAACCACTCTGCTCCCGAGTCTGCTTCTGTTATTATACTAAGACAAGGCAATGAGTTTATGTTTATGTATTGTCTAATAAACATGGTTTAATTGGATTGGAGCAGTTGTGTTTTATTTTACCAAATTAGATGCCAAGACCTTCACAAAATAACATGGTCGACTTCGAGCAGGATAAATTTGGTATCTAATAACAAGGAAGTTTATTACGTGAGGAATTCTACACAAATACAAAATTGCTCAAATCATTGGCGTTTTGTATAAAAGGAATTTGGTAACAGAGTGACTCAAAGTATTGGTGCTTTGTTTAAAAGGGACTTTCTACAACATATAAGGTCAGAGTTGGAAGAAATTACAAAGTTTCTACTCTACAAGGAAATTTCACAAGCAAATTATAAGGACTTACAAGACGAAGGTACTGGAACAGGATTTTACAAGGTCAGATCTTTCTGTATTTTACTTTAAAGCCAGATAAAGTGTTCTAAGATTTCTACACGTACTATGTGCTTTGTGGCGGCGTGCTGGGTTATTTTACAGCAGGGGTGGGCAACCTTTTAAGGTGATGGGCCAGTCAGAGTTCGTACTAGCTGACGCGGGCCAGAAATTTTTTTTTCGCTCGCGTAAAAAAATTCTAGGCTTTTTTTAGGACGAGGAACGAATTTTGCGGAACAATAGTGAAGGATCAGGTTTCAGAATGGAAATATTTTTATGGAAAAATATTTACTTTTATTTATTTTTTTTTTTATTATGTTAATAAACTTCAAAAAACACAATTAACGTCAAAAAATAGAAAAATAAACAGGCAACAGTAAGAAACTGACGCAGAAGCAGATAAACACAAGCACAAATAACTATCAAAACTGCACGCACCTACGATGCAAGCGTGCGCATTCACGTGTTTGAGCGCATTAGTGTTTGCGTCAAGCCTCGACCCTTTACGAAAGTCAGCAATTTTACAAATCCTCAAAAGTCGTTGAAATACCGCAAATGCTGAAAATCAAACATTTTAACCTTTTCGAATATTTTTAAGAATTTATCAATTTGTCTCAAGAATCGATACCAAAATTAAAAGTTATATTGAGTTCTGCGATCTGCGGGCCAATTCTAAACAGATTTTCGCGGGCCGCATTAAGCACTTTCTCGGGCCGCAGTTGGCCCGCGGGCCGTAGGTTGCCCATCCCTGTTTTACAGTGATAAAAACTAACTGTTGGAGTTTGTCCGTGCACTTGTACCGGCAGTGCTAATTTAAATTTAATACAAACCTTCACTGTTTGCATACCTATGTACAATAAGGTTTAAATTCACCGTTGTAGTAAATTTTAGCAGTTTGCAATTTAAAACTTAAGAATTGTTTGAATTAATTTTAGTTTACATTAGGTTGTGAATTATTACAGATTAAGGTAGTTTTACTTAATGACAGATAAAGACAAAAATTCTCTGATTCAAAAAAGAGGTAGGATTAAGGCAAAGATAACTAGAATTGAAACTTATGTTAACTCAAGCGAGGCTGATGTAAATATTGATATAAATGAATTTGTTATTAGGGAAACAATGTTAGTTAAGTCTTATGAGGATTATGATAAAATACAGGATCAGTTAGAGGAGCTTGACGCTGATCAGGAACAGGACAGGGTGGCTGTTGAGGTACAATATACGTCGTTACATAGTAAACTTAAAACTATAATTAAAAAAAGGTTAGATGCTAATAATGTTACGCAATTAAGGTCCACAAGCGTTGGTGCACCGTCAACAGTCCCCACCCCTCAGGTTAAATTACCAAATATAAACATTCCCATATTTTCCGGGAAATATGAGGATTATAGGTCATTTATTGAACTCTTTACTTCTTTGATAGATTCGGACAGTTATTTAAATAAGGTACAGAAATTTCTTTATTTAAAATCGGTGTTAAAGGATGAGCCATTGCTCATGGTAATAGATTTGCAAATTACGGAGGCTGATGACAAACTTGTTACTATAAATTGCCACATTCGCGGTTTATTGGAAGCGCAGGTGCCAAAGGGCAACCAAAATGTTTTGAGGGATTTTATAGTAAAAATTAAACAAAATTACAATGCATTGGCTGCACTAGGTGTACCAGTTCAAGAGTGGGATCTCATTTTAGTTTATATTATGTCATCAAAGTTAGATTTTCACACTCATAAGGCGTATGAGTTAGAAAGAGACCCACAAGTGTTGCCAACCTTTGAAGATTTCTCTGAATTTTTAGAAAAAAGATGTTCAGCACTCGAAGCACTTGCCCCACCTGAGTCAAAACAAAAAATGTCTACAAAAAGCTATCATTCTGTATCTGATGTGAATACAGGTAATAAAGGGAAATGTTTATGTTGCGATTTAAACTATCATCCGATTTATAGGTGTAATACATTTTTAAAATTCGATTTAGCACATAAACGGGATTTTGTTATAAAAAAACAGACTATGTTTTAACTGTTTATGTCCAAAGCACACAGTAAATCAATGCAAATCTGATGGGTGTCGGGTTTGCAATGGCAAACATCACACGGCACTGCATTCCGACAACGGCCGCGGAAAAAACGGGTCTCAAGGTCAATCAGGTCAAACAAAGGTTAACGAAAATGATCAAACAAAGGGTGATTCTTCTTTATCGTCATCGTCATTGGCCACCACTCCAGTGGAGGCAACTTCTGCTCAGGAGAAATCATGTTTAATGTCAAATACAAATAAACAAATATTACTTGCTACGGCATTGGTTAACTTCTGATGGTTTCAAATTTGAGGCACGAGCGTTACTGGACTCTGGGTCCCAGAGTTCGTTTATGACGTCACAAATGGCGAATAAATTAAAATCTAAATTGCACACTACTAACATTCGGGTTTCAGGGATAGGGCAAAGTGGTGTCCGAGTTTCTAATACAATTTCGATCACGTGTGAATCGCAAAGAAACCTAGAAAGACTATTTCAATTGTTTGTGGTATTTTAAATAAAATAACGTGTCCTTTGCCTCATGCATATATTGATATCAACGAATTAAACATTCCGGATGATTTGACCCTGGCTGATAAGACCTTTTACATTCCTGGAGATATTGATCTTCTACTCGGGGCTGATGTGTATTTTGATATTATTCAGTCTGGTCTTTTAAGGTTAGGTGAGAACCTTCCGATTTTACAGAACAGCATATTTGGTTGGGTTGTAGGTGGGAATGTGTCTTGGACACAAAATTATTGCACAAACTTAAGCGTTTCGTTATTTTGCAACAGTCCTGATCTAGAAGTCTTAATACCACAATTTTGGAGATTGGAGGAGGTCACCAATAAACGGCACATGTCTCCAGAAGACAAAACAAGTGAAGACTTGTATATAAATACAACTAAGAGACTTGAATCGGGTGTTTTTGAGGTTAGGTTACCTATAAAACCGAACGTTGTTGTTTCAGACTTGGGCAATTCTTTAGAAAAGGCTACTCAAAGGTTTTTCTCGTTGGAAAAAAGATTCTCCAAGGACCCTGTCTTGAGGAGAGAATACAAGGCATTTATTGATGAGTACTTATCACTCGGACATGCTAGGTATGTTGATCAAGGTGACGGAACTGTTTTAACAAATAGATATTTTTTCCCACATCATTGTGTGATCCGGGAGGACAAACTTACTACCAAATACCGTGTTGTTTTTGACGGTTCCATGAAAACCACGTCCGGTGTAAGTCTAAATGACATCATGTTGAAAGGGAGTCCAGTACAACCGGACTTATTCGAGATCATTGCAAGGTTTAGGACATTTCGGTATGTACTAATATGTGACATACAGAAAATGTATCGTCAGATTCAAATAAATCCTCAGGATAGGTTTTTACAAAATATCGTATGGAGAGATGACCCATCTCTTCCCTTAAGGTATATCGAGCTGCAAACTGTCACGTACGGGACAAATTGTGCGCCATTTCTTGCAACTCGAACGCTAAATGAATTAGCAATTCAAGGACAAACCTCGTTTCCGTTGGCATCGGAAACATTGTTGAAACATACGTATGTTGATGATGTGTTAGGTGGGGCTAACAATTCTCAGGATTTGATTCGTCTTCAGAATGAACTTACTGATTTATTGAAATCAGGTGGGTTTAGGTTACACAAATGGAATTCAAACTTAAGAACGATGTTCACCCATCAAAATGAGGATAGTGAATTTCATTTTCAATCAGAAAATTCAACAAGTAAGATTTTGGGGATCTCATGGAATCCCGCGTCTGATTGTTTTCAGCTGTCGATTCCAGAGTTATCAGATAAACAGGTTTTTTCTAAACGGGAAGTCTTGAGTGTAATTGCTCAAATTTTTGATCCGATGGGATTTGTTGGGCCAGTCATTATAACAGCGAAAATCATCATGCAAAATTTGTGGTCTGCGAAAATTGAATGGGATGAAATCTTACCTCCGGATTTATCACTGGAATGACAACTTTTATAGAGGACTACCGGAGTTAACAAAACTCAACCTTCCACGGTGGATATTCTTGCCAGGTACGGTCATTGATGTTGAACTCATAGGGTTTTCTGATGCTTCAATGAAGGCATACGGTGCCTGCTTGTACGTAAGAAGGGTATACAATGATGGAAGGGTATACAATGATGGAAGGGTTTCTTGTTGCCTAGTGTGTTCCAAGTCGAGAGTAGCCCCACTTAAGACTGTATCGTTGCCGAGACTAGAACTCTGTGGATTTTTATTACTTGCTCGGATGTGTCACAAATTCTCGTCTTGTTTGAGTTTCACATTTGACAGGGTCATTATGTTTACTGACTCGCAAATAGTTCTTGCTTGGCTACACTCCACACCTTCACGCTGGACTACATTTGTGGCTAATAGGGTGGCAGAGATCCAGGATCTTTCGGCTAAGACTGAATGGAGACATGTTTCATCTTCTACAAATCCTGCAGACTATATTTCACGCGGTTTAGATCCTACTGCCCTAATACAGTGTAAAACTTGGTGGTCAGGTCCAGAATTCTTAGCTGATCCCAATTGGCATTCGACAAGGTCGGACAATGTAACGATGGAACTTTGTTCCATACCTGATCAAAAACAAGTATCACACATTCAAGTAAGACATGAGTTAAGCACATCAATTTTGATGAGGTTTTCTTCGTTTATTAGGATGCAAAGATGCATTGCCTGGGTTTTTAGGTTCATTAATAACGTCAAAGGGAACTCTCCAAAGATTGACGGTCCGCTTTCCGTAGAGGAGCTCAATCAAGCTTTGAATTGTATTTATAAGGTTGTTCAAGTAGAACATTTTAAGGAAGATATTTTCAATGTAAGGGAAAACGGGTGCGTGGCAAAAGGTAGCTCCCTCTTATCATTACATCCATTTCTAGACTCACAAGGTCTACTTAGAGTTGGTGGAAGGTTGGGTAACGCATTATTGTCGTACGATGCTAAGCATCCAGTCATTCTTCCGTCATATTGTCACGTTACCGATTTGTTGATTGAACAGGAGCATAGGTACTTAGGTCACACAGGTCCCCAATCTGTACTTCATAGTTTGAGACAACGCGTGTGGCCTATTAATGCACTAAGACGAATAAAAGGTATTGTACTCAAATGTGTTAGATGTCACAGATTTAAGGCAGCTGTGTCTAAACAGCTTATGGGAAGTTTGCCCGTCGACCGAATCCAATTGGTTCGTCCATTTTTGAATGTGGGGATTGATTTCGGTGGACCAATTATGGTTAAAGAATCCAGACTGCGCAAATCAATTACATCAAAGGCTTACATTGCTCTATTCGTTTGCATGGCAACAAAGGCTGTGCACATCGAATTGGTTTCGAGTCTGTCGACAGAGGCATTTCTGTTAACTTTAAAAAGGTTTGTTGCCCGACGTGGTAATCCGTATTCAATTAGTAGCGATAATGCCACCAACTTTAAAGGGGCTAATAACGCCTTACACGAGATTTATAAGTTTTTTCAAGGACATAGTAATGAAATTCAGGATTTTCTGTCTACAAAGAAGATAAATTGGAAATTTATTCCTCCCAATAGCCCGCATTGGGGAGGCTTGTGGGAAGCGGGTATCAAAAGCACGAAATACCACCTTAAAAGGATCGTGGGAAATTCAATCTTGTCATTCGAATGTCTTACTACAGTCTTGACCCAAATTGAGGCCATTCTCAATTCAAGGCCCTTACAACCGATGTCTAATTCAATATCTGATTTAACGTGTTTAACACCGGGACATTTTCTGATAGGTCAATCGTTGACTGTCTTTCCCGAACAAGCAGTTCGTAATATTCCTGAAAGCCGATTGAGTGTGTGGCAACATTGTTCAAAATTACGTCAAGATTTTTGGACCAAATGGTCCAAGGACTATTTAAATCAACTTCAAAATCGCCCCAGATGGAAGACATCAGAACATAATTTAGAAATAGGAAATCTTGTATTGGTAAAAGAGGATAACATGCCTCCACTCGAGTGGTGCCTTGCTAGGGTAATTAATGTCATACCAGGACCCGACAATAAAGTCCGAGTAGTTAAAATTAAGACCAACAAAGGAAAATTTATCCGCCCAATAACTAAATTATGTCCTCTTCCACTCCAGTATACAAATTGTAACTTAATTGAGGACAACGCCTCAAAGGGGGGAGAATGTTGACGCTGCATACAATTGTGATGTATGCGCACTGTGCGTAGGGCCGGCGCGGCGGGACAAGAGGGGACGCACACGCGGCTGAGGCACAGTTACAGTCCACTGCTCTTAAGCTGCTGTCGCTTCTAGCGTTAAAACCTATTATTTTATATTGTACACGTCAACAACCACTCTGCTCCCGAGTCTGCTTCTGTTATTATACTAAGACAAGGCAATGAGTTTATGTTTATGTTTATGTATTGTCTAATAAACGTGGTTTAGTTGGATTGGAGCAGTTGTGTTTTATTTTACCAAATTAGATGCCAAGACCTTCACAAAATAACAAGTTTCATGTTGCATATTATGAAGCATGACTTATAGAAACAGTGGCGACAACAGAGTGACCAATTTTTGATTGGTTGCCTAAATCACGTGGTACCGGCAGTCATGTTATTATTATTTTATAGGCGTCTTTTTGTCGAGAAAATCCCAACGACTATATCTCGTTGCGATTCTTTGAATATTTAAAAAGTTATTAGCGTTTCAATACCCCATGTCGAAGAGTTTTGTAAATTTTGCGAAATTAAAAAGGCCGAATGCGCGCGCAGAACCCTCCAAATTTCATGCGCGTGCAGGACTTGCCAAAACTTTAAAATTTTTCGTTAACGTCACAAATGTCTCTTTTTAGTTAGGATCTGCTGACCTCAAAATCGCAGCTGGACCTCACAATTCACGATGTACTTTCAAGTTGGACTTTCGAGCTTGGATTTATTACCAGAACGGCGGCCCGGCGGCCTGTTTTCGCTTGGAAATAAGGTTTAAAATTTTCGTGTTTTCGCAAAATTGGCCAAAAAATCCATAGTGCGTCCGATAGATTACACCTTATAGTTGATCCAGCGAAATTTAATGATTTCTTAATATCGGTCCTAGGACGGAACCGATTACAGTTTCGGACTCAGGACGACTTCAGGACCCCGAAACAATTTTCTGTTTCTCGATAGTGCCTTTCCTTCACTTTGACATTTAATTGTATCGAGTATTGTATCCAAGTAACAAACTGCATGTTTCAAGAGCAGGATTAAACAAATGTTTTTAGTTTCCTAGTAGGGGGTCGAAAATCAGTTTCATGGCAGAATGACGTAACGCGTGAGGTTTTAGTGGTTTCAGAACGATAGACGTCAAAATTACACTTTTTCGTTCACTCCTATTGAGCCTAAAATCAGAGCGTAACCGTGCAATTCACGATGTAGTTCTAAGTTCGACCCTCTACCTTGGATTTCTTACCAAAACAGTCTCTCGGAAATTCGTTTGAGTTGAAGTTTTCGTGTTTTTGCAATTTTTTCAATTTTGTCAATGACTCGCAATTTGACAAATCATAGGGGTGGATTTAGGATCGGGGTTGCTCTGGCAGGTTGCCGATCCCTGATTTGTACGTACTACGGAGTGTTAGAGGTTTGAGTGCCATTACTTTGACATGAGGTAGATTAAGCAAAAGTAAACAAAAAATTATTACATGGGAATTTTATCTCTGCGTTAGAAAAGTCACGCCCAACAATCTCCAAGACAACTTAACATCGAGAAGCACGTCGAACAGCTTATTTCCTTTTGTCTCGTCGAAATATGTATAGCCGAAAACCATATGTAACTTAAAATTTTGTCGTTTTTCGCAATTTACAAAGATAGCGGCGATTTGAAGGAAAATAAAATATACGTTCAACTCCTCTCTCAATGCCTGATCCAATGATATGTTACACGGTTACAGTACAGGCAAAATGTACCGAAATTAATCAAATAATCAAGAAAATTGCGAAATCTTTGTAACTCTATACTTATTATTTATGTAATTTGAAGGTGGATTTTTATCGCATCCACATTTGTACGACGTATGATACCTACGTGAAAACCAAATTTAGGCAGAATTCAGTAATCGTAGCCCTCCCTCAAGAAAAGTTTTTGTCAAATGTTATAAACGAAATCCGATTAATTTCAATGTTGCCAAAAAATCTTTAAAACAAAGGATTGTTTGTAAAACAAGCTGTAGATGATGTGGATTCACCTATTGTTAAAATAGCAATTGAAATATTAAATAATAGACGAACGTTTGTACTTAGTTGATGAGGACGTTGATCTCCTTGTTCTATTAATCGCTTAATTCCAGAAGCAAAAGACATATTTTTCATAAGGCCAGGAACAGGAAGAATTATATGGAAAATTCTTTCTTCGTCAGAAATCCAGAAATGACAACAACGTATAAAAATAGTTATTTACATTACTAGATGCGAAAGGTTACTTTAAGGTGTGAGGTGACTTTTGAATGGTCGAGGCGAAGCCGAGACCTTTCAAAAAACACCGAATACTTAAAAAGGCTTTCGCATCGTGAAATGTATTATATTTTTTCTACTATACCGAAAAAAATTATCTAATTTAGAACTAATTATTTCATGAAATTAATTGACGTTTTTAATAAATTTTATAGTTTAAGGGGCTGCCTGTGAAAATTGTTTCCATGGCAACGAAATATTACGCATTTTAATTTCTGGTGGTTTCAAACTAAAATAAACAAATACCGAGACAAATACCTACATATGTTTTGTGGCGATAATTTATATCGCCACAAAACATATGTAGGTATTTGTCTCGGTATTTGTTTATTTTAATATTGCTTGTGCCTTGTTTTACCCCAAGAAATCCAAAGCAAGGTAGGTATTTGCAGGTATTTGTAGGTACTACGTGCCGACAAAAATGTTGGCGCACTTCCTAGAAAGACTTCTTTATTAATACAAAATTGCTTAATTGTATTAATTTGTTCAAATAGAACGAATTAATTTCGTTTAAAATTTGTTTTTCTACTTTTCGTTCCTGGCCGCATAATTTTTACTTTCGTAGATAGCAACGCCTTAAGGCGAATTTAGACTTTACACTTTCGATGTGCATCGCGGATGATTCATCTGTAGTGAAATGTGTAAAGATCGTTTTCATCTGCGTTTCATCCAAAGTGTGCATCCAAAATGACCAGTGAACAAAGTGGAGATACTCTCTACTTTTGATGAAGCAAATGGATGAATCATTCGTAGTGAAGCGGCAGTGAAAAGTTTAAACTTGTATTTATAAAGTGTGTGCATCCAGATCAAGTAAACAGGTGTTCAAATAATGCACTGTTTTGTCGCTTAAATTAATTGTACAAAGAAAATTAGAAAATGTCTTTTCCGTGGAAGGATAAACATATGGAAACATTTTTAGAGATATATAGAAATTATCGACGCTCCCAATTGTTCTCGTCGTCGAATCCAAGGTTTTACCCACCACCGACGAGGACGACGTATTTCTTTTGTAATATTTTACATTCTTCTGTAAGGCTAGACTTATTAACTCAATTCCGAGACTCACTATTTCAGTTGCCACCATTTTGAGAACTAATGAAATGAATTCAACCATTGAATGGTGTAAATACTCTGGTTTTCATCTTTCACATTCACTGCAAATTATTCATCCGCGATGCACATCGAAAGTGTAAAAGTCTAAATTCGCCTTATAGCCCGTTGGGGAGAGCGCTAAAAGCCTTCTCTTTCTTGTCCCACCCAATACTAAATTATAACCAAATGAGATCTTCACCACTTATTAACACATGTTTTTTCACATATGAATCAAAGTTGACGACACTCTCCATTGGTCGAGACACGATATATAAGAAAAAAACTACAAAAAAAAGGAATTTAGAAATTTGAGTTTTGATCACGTATAAGTTTGGAAATAAAACAGATCAAAATTAATTTTTTTTTTGATTTTTACAAGTAAACCTTGCTCTTTAATTTGAGGTGTAATTTGTTGCAATAATTAAAAATCTAACATAAAAAAACTGGCGGTATTTTAAAAGATACACAAATTATCAATGTTTTTTTAATACTTAACTCGTCGTAACTCGCTTATATGTTGAGGTATTTGAATGTTCTTGGCACCAAAAACTGCCAAATTTAATAGGCTTCATTTTGTCTCAATTAATGCATAATCTATTTTTTTAAATAAAACCGCTATAACCCTCATACAACGAGGTGTCGCGTGGCTTTGTTTCTCGTTCCCCACTCCCGCGTTCGCATGAAATCATACTGTTGCATGTAATGTATTATATTAGTCATTAATACATTGTCTGGCCAGTCTGGCCTAGTAATCAATAGGTTTGTTTACATTCAGATTATAAGAGATTTAGTTGTTTTTGTGGTATTATTTTATTTTTTATTGGATAGCGGACATTTTAGGATAACTGTATATCAGAGGGAGCAATTTCTTTTGTTATGGATATCGCAACAAGGTGTCCTTTATCTAATTGTTATCCGTACAGTAAAGGGTAAAGGAAGTAATCATAATTAGATACCTGATAATAAACTATTAAAACATGTTATACAGCAGCGTCTTCAGTTGGGGGAAATGATGCCAAATTGAAGTTTGCAGATGGATCTTGACGAGATGTCACTCGATTGACTAAAGTGTACCTTCTTTACTATTCATGGGTCGGTATAACTTGGTAATGCATTTTACACTTACTTCTATTAACTGTTTTTCATTTGGACTTTGTTGGTAAAATATAAAGACGTCGCATAAAGGTATATCATTGTTTAGCAACTGTAGCAACAGAATTCCTTGTTTTTTTTCTAATGAACGAGGTTGCGTCGCAATCTGATACAGCATGAAGGAATAATACGCATTGTTTAATATGCTGTAGTTTTTCTTTAAGTTTCAATATGTTCGTCACTTTATCAGCATCAGCCTTAACAGCTTTTCCTGGTCAAAGCAATAACATTTTATCATACTGTGAATAATGAATCAACAGAACCGCAACATCAGTGTCTTCAGATACAACTACAATAATAGCTCTACCACAATTTGAATGTTCTACTACAGTATTAACGATTAAACATATGTCGGAGCCACCAACAGCCTGTAATTTCTTCAACACCTATTCTTATTTCGTAGAAATTCTGCTTGTGGCATAGCAATTGTATTTTCTAATTTGATATGTAACCGCAGAAACATCAAGACTGTATTTAAAACTGACCGTAAGATCCACTCTGTCCTTAAAAACCCAAAGGACAAAATCCCACTCGAAAACCAAGGAGTATACGAAGTTCCCTGTCATGATTGCGAGAAAACATACGTTGGACAAACCAACAGAAGGATGAACGTAAGAAATATACAACACGTTAACTCTGTTCTCCGAAATGAAGCGACATCGTCACTATTCCAACACGTCAAAAACACAGGTCACTTAATTGACTTTGACAGAACCAGAAGCCTGGCAACTGTCGAACATTTTTCATCAAGAATAATCAGAGAGGCCATCGAAATCGAAAAACGTCCCAACGGCCTAAATAAACGCGATGATAGCCTGAGACTTACGGCAACGTGGAGAACAGCTTTAGTTAGGGTCAGTTGTATAAAAGCGGTTCAGCGAAAGTTCAGCTGATTTGGTTCAAAATCCAAGGATACCGATTGTTGCAAGAATGGTATCCTTGGATTTTGAGCCAAGTTGAGCCAAGTTCAGCTGAACCACTTTTATACAACTGTACCTAAATCGCCAAATCCGAATGGGAACAACCTGTATAAACCCTTACACCCAGAAAACGGGGTCACTTTTTCGAGAAGTCATATTAGGCATTTTTTACAGAAAAACTAATGCAATATTATTAATGAGCATGCTTTGGAACCCCCATGTTCAAAATTTTACTACATTTTGGTTAAGGGTTTCCGAATAACGGGCCCAGTGAAAATACATTTTTTCCAGTCGTAAATAACTGAGAACTTGAAAACGGTTTATTTTTCGAAAAATAGTTTAATTTAATATCAGAACAACCTTTTTTTCTTTTGGTATAAAATTGATTTAATCACATAAGATCGTTTTTTATCACTTAATGCCCAAATAATACAGAACCGGTTAAAATATTTCTTTATCGTCGAATGAAAATTTTTTGCTTGCAGCATTTGAAACTTTTGAAGGCATGGGGAGATAGAGTAAATCAATTTAAAATGAAAAGGAGGAATGACTTTTTTCAAAACGCAAACCGTTTTCAAGCTGTCAATTATTTACGAATGAAGAAATGTACTTTAACTGGGCCCGTTATACGGAAACCCTTAATCAAAATGTTGTGAAATTTTCGGCATGGAGGTTCTAAAGCATGCTGATTAATAATATTGTATTAGTTTTTCTGTAAAAAAAATCGAAAAAGCGACCCCGTTTTTTTTCTTAATAGAAATGCACGCCACTGACAAAAATAAATTTTGTTTAATTCAAAAAGATCACACCAAAGGTCTGTTACGTTTCAATTATTCACTGCCTAGGTAACATGAGAATGATACTACCCTGTATTACATATGAGAGCTGTTGGTGGCAATTGTGTTCCGTCCGACTCAGTCGGTATTAAAAATCGCTTGGTTATCGATGGAGCGCAGCCAATAGAGCTGAGCGTTCCTTGCGCGGAGAGATCCGTTGCTACTTGCTGTAGACGCGGGCATGATATATGGTTCTGTTTTACGTTTACACGAGATAGTGCTCCATAGTAATAACGCGATAAGTTAATTCACGTTCCTAAGTGGGGTCTTTTATTGGAGTGCTATAAAATAAGGTGTTGTCTTTGTGCTTTAGTTTAGGCCACCTTATATATCCGTTCCGGGATTATTAGCGTGTAAAATTACAGAATTTAGGTAAGCATTTTAGCGCCATTTTACATCTTGCTCAGCATGTCTAGATCGGTGTTTCTTTTATTAATTACAGAACGTGCAAGTCCATTTCCATCAAGTCTACGTAAACAATCAATCCGTAGTCAGTCTACAAATAGCGCAACCCTTGCAGCGACAAGGTGAGTTATCATTTTATTTTCATACGAGAAATTGCTTGGCTAAGCGTTATTGTGTATTAAACGGTTTCATTTCACGTTTAAGGGTCCAAATAAAGGGTCCAAATAACGGGTCCAAGTAACTATCCAGAGACGGGACCAGGTTCAGATCCAGATTTGGGGTCAGTCCAACAGTCGTCCCCTAGCGACATAATCTTCGAGATCATTGGAAATCGCTGGTAATCACTGGTACGAGTTCCCGACCTTCTGTCTGGTGGACATCGGCTTCATAGAGCTGCTCCAGGTTACCGCATAGATTACGTATCGTCAAGTCAGTCTTTAGTATTTAGTTTTAGTGTATTATTCTATTTGCTTATAAACTCTATTACAGGTAACGTTCATACTCTTGTCCCTAACACCGTTTATACCCTATTCTAGGTTCAGAGGTCAAAAGCACCAGTCGACTGAGGTTTTATACTTTATGTACATCCCTGATTCCTCCCCAATTATCTAGTGAACCCCCCATGTATTGTTATAGTGTTAAAAGTTACCTATAGTGAGAGTATATCACCATCATATTTTATGGTGCTTGTTCTGGTAACCACCCCTTCAGGTTGGTGAAATTCATATATACATTAATTTGTTCATTTTATTCTCTGTAAATATTGAGTAATATAAGTTTTGTTGCAAACGTTGTGGTATTTTATATATCGGTTGCTCATAGTTTGCTACCCCAAAGTTGATTAATATAGAAAGTAGTACGTTAGAGATACATCTTGTGAATAGTTTCGTGGTTAGTTAAAGTCAACAATCTACTGGGTGAAGTAACGCCCTGAGCCGGAGACTCCGAAATTGGACTGAGCTAGAAATAAATAAACGCTGCATATACCACTCTACCGGGCAGATATATGTGCAGTCTGAACAGCTGTTCGCCCAGCACTTGTCCATCAGTCGCACCCTTAGTTTAAGGGTTAGTAATTCCATTTAATTCTGTATTCGAATTAAAGTAACATCAACCAGCTGACAGGTCTTTGACACCGATCCAAATTTGGTAAAAATTGGTTAACTAATAACTTAATTACATTAAAAGTGGGACACGCTGTATATAAGAATATATAATATAAATAAATAATAAAAACTGGTAAATGGTAGGAAAGGAATTGAATATTAAAAGGATATATACAGGTATAATATATTACATTACGTAGGTAAATTTTTTCGATGACATTTTACACTCATTAATGCCCTTATTATTTTTGAAACGTCTTATTCAAATATTTCAAATTTATTCATCTATTAAATCTTAAATCAAATGTAAATGTAGTTAACTTTCTTACAGCACACTGATGAATGGCGTTTATGTCCATAAAACATGTAGAACAATTACTTCTATATTTAAATTTTCTATATACTTTAAATAAATCTCATTATTCAACTTGATTTGTTAGTTTTATCATTTTGCACTAAAGGGTAATTATTTTAAAGCTTTTGTAGGGGACGTTGTCGAACGCGGGAAGGAGATTGGAAGCCTCGCGTCTCCGTCGCCGTAGCGCGCTTGGTTGTGTTTAAAGGGCTGTACCACTTTAGTTTAAAAAACTAGACCCAACATTAATCGAGACAAACAAGTTAAACATTTTTGAAAAGTTGACAGTTTGTGTAGTTTCTAAAATAACATCATTTTTTTAAAGTTAACGTTATTATTTTTGTGACAAATTATACCTCAAACAAAAGAGAATCATTTTTACTATAAGACTAAAAAAAAAATATAATTTTACTCCTTTTTGTTTTAAAGCTATTCGCGGTTAATTTTAATATTCTTATTTTCAATTTTTTTTTTTTTTATTGTAACTCTGGTCTCTACCAATGGAGAGTGTCGTCAAAAGTGAATTATATGTAAAAAAACCTGCTAAATAAAATGGTAAATGTTTTATTTGGTTATACCTCGGTATTGGGTTTGTGAATGCTAGACCCAGCCATCCGACGGGCTATTAAGGCGTTGCTATCTACGAAAGTAAAAATTATGCGGCCAGGAAAGAAAAGTAGAAAAACAAATTTTAAACGAAATTAATTAATTACTTTCGTTATCGCTCGTGTTGCTCGGGTTACAAAGTTCATTTATATAGATAGACGGTAGTAGAGAAATACAATTTTACTGACTCATGCCTTCAGTGGTTATGATACCATGTTTAGAATATTTCAGAAATAAAAATTAAGTCATCAAACTTCTTCAGAAAGAAATGCAGTTTGTTAATATAATAAGAATTTTCAATGGCAAGAATTCAACCCCCTCACAAGTAAAATCACAATGTCTCACTCAACGCAAACAGATTCATCAATTCAAAAAATCGCTGCACAAACAAAAATCAAAGTTGGAATTATTACCACCAACTTCAGAGGCAGTCGCTTAATATTCATTACGAGTATTCTACAAAATTCAGAAATGGCTTGGCAATGAAAAAGATCCACAACAGTAGGGATAGAACAAAATTAACGGCTCCTTACAACCTGTGACAACACTTTATGTGCCAACAGCAGAATCAATATTGCAGCTTATCTCCTGCAACCGCAACAGAAAAGCAGGTTGAAGATGCTCACAAATTTACGGAAATTTTCAGGGAGTACGATGTCTAAATTCATACATGAATAAAATTATCGAGGATCTAAACGACGCAGAAGATTTAGATGCTATCGATTCCGATCTTCTTTAGATACTAAGTGTGTTTCATTCAATATATATAAAATTTTAAACAACTCGATAATCCTCACTTGTACAATGATTATGTACTTTTTCATTTTGCAGAATAGGTATACTCACAGATAAACAAGCAAAAAATGAAGGAAACAAACGTAAAATTGGTAAAAAAATTTAATAAAAAAGTCAAAAATTAATATTTCTCTATAAATTAAAATATGTATTCTTATTTTTTGAAAATTTCTCATGGTTCAATTGCCAATTTTTATTATGCATGTGAAAACCTAGCTCATCCCACGATTTTTCAAGTAGGCAGCTCCGGGGACTCTTAAGTTTCTTGAAACATAGGTGTATTTTTAAACGTATATGTCAAGTTTCAACGAATTCACTATGTTCTTGTTCAGTTTGAACACTATTCCTGTACTATTAGCTGCGTTTAATAGTTTGCGATTCATCGAAATCGGTATTTGTAATTGTTAGGAATCACTTTTCATCTTCCCGAAATTATATTAAATTATTTTAGTTTTAACATTAAAAATGTTTGTTAGTGAAAAAAAATTGTATAATACCATTTTAGTTTTCATTATGAGAATGTTTTTGTTAATAAAATAACTTTTTATTTTAATTTCTATATAAAACTACTGATAATAAGATTTTACTTTTTGAAAATGTTTTGTGTTAATGAAATAACTATTTACTACTTTGCAACAAATTTTCATTTTTATCACATCCGAAATATCACAAGATTTGCGTTCTACTTCGTCATTTCCAATGTCTCCTCCGGTTGCATCTTTGCGAAGGACTGTGAATTTTTTTATGTTGAATACAGTAGAAAAGACCGTCATTGTAACACATATTTTCATAGCCTCCTAATCGCTACAGACGAAATTTCTTTTATTTTATATGGCCTAATACTTTTTGAGTCTTCCTGTATAACAACACTTGCGGCTTAACCGAATATGAGGTACTAGCTTGCAGAAGAAATGAATAATCCGCATATAAAAATTTACTGAAATTGCTTAAATAGGTATTGACGAAAATATGAACACGTAAAGTTGATCTATTTTTTTTACTTATTCCATAATTTTTGGGCGAAGTGTATTATACTTGTAAAGATTTTCTAGTTTTAGCCAACTGAGACATATGGTCATATTTTCTAAGTCCAAAAATATATCTGCAACAGCTATTTTGAATTTTTTGCAGACGCTGCTGCGTTGCATTGTCTAAACATGAAAGTAGAAAACATTGCAGTAATTTAATATTGGAAGAATAAAACACTCGCATAGTTTTTCCCTAATTTATACTTCAGCATGGAAATGTTAGTATATAATAATCTTAGAGCGCCGTATGATTTTTTAATTAAAACAGAAATATGTTCCTTGAAGCGCAAGTTGTCATCAAATGTTACACCAAGATTTTTTGCTTGTTTTACTGGGAGAGTTTTATCTTCTAGAATTAATTTGAGATTATCTCTTACAGTATCCTGTACTTACTTTATTATTAGCAAAACACATAACAACACACTTGGACGGATTAAGCTTTAAATTATTATTTACTGCATATTTCGATATAGACTGTAAGTCGCTATTAATTCTCTGACAGGCTAGACCAACCTGGGCATGGGAAAAAGAGCATAACAGTTGTGTATCGTCTGCATATGATTGGGTATCAGTATACTTTACACAGTTAAATAAGTCAGCAGTGTAAATTGGGAACAAGATTGGGGCCAGTACTGATCCTTGGGGCACTCCGGACCTAATAGAATGAATGTCTGATATATTATCATTAAATAAATAAATAAATAAATAAATAATACACCACATGTAATTACGACCCCTTTTATCCCAGAAGGCTCTAGAAGTGACTATTTGCTTATGGCAACCTAAATACGACTTAAAGTAGTTCACTGCCTTGTCATAAACCATGGAACACTAGTTTCGCACACAATAAGGTATGGTCTAAAGTATCAAAGACCTTTGAAAAGTCTAGAAGTACAAGGGCACTTTCATTTCCTTTATCAAGCGAGCTAAAGATATTATCGGTAATATTTGCCAGGACAGAGGCTGTACTGTATCTACCTCTAAAACCGGATTGTAAATTAGAAATTATGTTATTATCCATTACATATACATACACATACATTTGAGTCTGAACTATTTTTTCCAGAACTTTTGATAGAGCTGGAAGGATGGTGACAGGTCTTAAGTCAGAGTATTCAACAGGATTATTGATTTTAGCTAAAGGCTTAATTAAAAATCATTCCCATCCATTAGGAAAATAACCCACCTCTAAGCAGCAATTAACGATATGAGTTATGCCTGCGAATAATTGGTGGGCAATATTTTATCATTAGAGTGGAGACTCCGTCGCTGCCTAAGGCGTTGGATTTTAAATGACCTTCTACGTCACTGATTGTTGCAGGTTTAAATTGAAAAGACAAATTATTATTTAATTTAGTTGTAATATATCTGTTTATATAGTGTCTGGGCAATTATTTGGAGAACTAAACACCATTGAAAAATAGTTATTAATTGCGTTTGGATTACTTAAGTGAGCTGGAACCTCAATATTACGTTTTTTCTTTATATGAAAATTATTTATAGCTTTCCAAAGTTCTTTGCTAGAAAAATAATTTGGATGAAAGGTTAAAAAACAGCTTTCTCGCGCCTAATAGTGGCTAAAGTTAAGTTTCTTAATTGTTTATAGTTAATCCAATAATTGATCTGCTTAGTTTTTTTATATTTGGAATGAGCTCTATTCCGGTTCAACATCATCTTTCTTATGCCTGGAGTAAAACAAGTGGCATAGGGTTTCGATACTCGTGATGTTACAAAGGGTACGTGTAAATTGAAATGATGTGTATATTTGCTGTTAAAAAACGAACTTTATCATCTATGTTATTTAAATAGAATGTGTTATCCCAGGAAAAACCTCTTTACTCTGAAAATCTCCAGGAATATACAATATACATAGGTACTCCACCTCCTCTACCAATGTGATTTTTATGGAAGAAATTAAAATTTGGATTGTTAAGAACATCTGGCAAATCTATGAGTAAGTTCCTGAAATTTCAAGATTTCTTTTTTTCGTTTTGAGAGATTATTTGGCTATATATCACTTAAATTACTCGAAGCCATTTCTTGTCCTCTATCAGGATAATGCAATTGAATTTCTCAAGTTTCCAACTTTTGCAACCGTCATCAACTTAATTATTTTAAATACGGATCTGCATTTTTCACTCAATATTCAAGACGTCTGATCATTCCGATCACTATATATACAGGGTGATTTTATGAAACATACGGAATATAAAACGATGCACTAGTCTTGCATGTGGGAAAGCCCCTGTAAAATTTTAGAGCAATTCGAGGTGAATATTATATTTTCTTGCATCGAGCCTGCAAAGATACGTCACTGATATCGCAAGCAATACCAACTCCGTCAATCCATCTTTCCTTCTGACATCTCAATTGTTCATGCATCGCCTCTCTTCCTTTAATAAAATTGTTCTGGTCAGCTTTCGTTTAGAGCATATTAATTCCTTAAATTTTAATATTGTTTTCGTAGATCGATGTCGTTTAATATGCCAGCATTTACGCCACAGGAATACTGTGCAGTAAATGAAAGCCTTACACGGTGTGTACAAATATACGCAAGAAAATTTCGCAGCAGGCGCCAGTCAAACGAAAGAACAATTTTGGGTGCGGTGCAACGAGTTCGTGATACCGAGTCTTGTTTACCAGGTCACAGAGAAGGCGATGTAAATCCCTGATGCAGTTGATGAAGGAGTTCTAGAATTACTGGGAGAAGATCCTTCAATAAGTACCCATATTATTAGTCAGCGGTTGGGGTTAACGCAGAATGTGGTGTGGCGTATTATACGAGAGAAATGAGAGAATCGTTTGTACTCATACCACTTAATAAGAGAACATGTCCTTTAGAGCAGCGTCGAGCAGTGCTTCGCAGCGCAACATGAGGCGCCCGTAGCAGCGTTTTTACATAAGTATATTCAACTAAACTGCAACAAGTAGCAAGCAGGCCTGCAAGCAGCAAGAATAGCCAGTGTCATGTTGTATTTTGTGGAAATGTTTACAGCAGAAGAGACGTCTACTACTTCATCAGACGATATTTTACTATTAACCGCTATCTGCTATCAACATGAAGAAAATTAAATAAATAAACGAAAATATTGGATTCATGATATATTTCGAGCAAGGTTAGAATAAATTTCCCATATTCACTGATGAGTACAATAAGGTTATAAATAATAAAAAATAAAATTAATATATAACTTTTTTTATTAGAAATAATTGCGACAAATGTATTATGAAGCCATTTTAAGTGGTAGGAAAAAAAATCCAACGGCATTATTTAAGTTAGGCATAGATAATTTCAAAAAATTAAAAAATAAAAATCGTTTACAGGCTCATTATTAGTCTCAATTTTTTCCACTTCCATTTCGTGTATCATGTGCAGTAACAACCACACTATGTAAAATGATAAATGTTGCTGCCCTGCCACGCGCTGCGCGATGCTGTTCTAGTGGGAATCGACCTTAAGGTTTAGTAATTCGATATTACCTTTGATTGAATTATCCAATATACAGGGTGTTTCATGAGGAACTGTATAGTCCAATGGTAGATAGGGCCCATCAAGGTTAGTAACAAACCACTATTTGAAATCATGTTAGCCAAGTATTTAGGGTTGTACAGGGTGATTTATGAATTTTTACCAAAATTTGCTTTCGTTGCCTTTTAGAAACTAATTGTCCGATTCAATTTATTTTCGGTACACATTAAGTACGATCAAATACCAACAGTTCGCCATAATTACAAAACCAAAATTCCAGGTCCGTATTAGGAAAAATTTCATTTTATCTGTGCCCCCTAAAAAGTTCACCCTGTATATGTTTTTTTTAAATCTTATTACTGAAGTTTGAAAGTACATAAACTACCAACAAAAGTGGAATACTTCGTTTCCTTGTCACACTTACAACAGATACAAAATAAACACATTAAATTTAAACATTATCTTGTTAAAATTCAAACTTTCAGTAATTCAATGTTATTTGTCAAAGTTCCTATCAGTTTAAGTTTCTAAGTAATTGTAACTATTATTAGTTAAAAATAGTATGAAATACCAACAGTTAGTCGCAATCAGACAAGACTCCAGGACCGTATTAGGAAAAATCATCATCTCATCAATTCCTCCTAAAATTTTCACCCTGTATATCTTATTCTTCACTTTACTTGCTATAATTTAAAAGTACATACAGTATCAACAAGTAGTGTAGTGTGATCCGTTTTCTTATTACACTTTCAACAGGTTTTAAACCAACCAACAAAATTTATCTCGATAAAATTGGCATTTTCAATAAATTGGTTTTAGTTAAAGCAGCTATTCTGTCTGTAAATAATACTCATTGAATTTTAAATCAATTTAATAGTAACAGAACAGAACAAGCAAAATAAAAAACGCAACATGAATACGAAACAACATAACAAAACAAAATAATACATATTAACATAATAAAAAGTAAAAATCTATAACTTATTTTCAAAATGTAAACCCCCTCTTCACGGCATTTTATTTGTCTAACTACTAAATGTCCCACAGATTTTCGTATAACGTCCGGGTAGTTTCTTATTACGTTACAATACTGTTCAATTCGGTCTATTAATTGCTGCTCTCAAGTTGGACTAATGGCATTAGTAACGTAGAAACAAAAGTTATACCTCATCAACAATTATACCTGTCAAACTATTGCCAAAGCCGACTACTCCTTTTGTCAAGAGTGTCAGTAGATAAAAAGTCTATTATATTCCTACTGTAGAAAGAATTTACAAACTTTCGCAGAAATCCTACACAAATGTCTTTAGCTGCACACTAAATAAAATAAGTTCATTTCTTAAAACTAGAACTGAACATGAAAATATTCTACATTACAAATTAGAACAGAATGTACTAGATTACCCTTTAATTACTACACAACTTATGTGTCGGTAGTTGGACGTTCATAATAATTATTTAAAAGTGTGGATCACACTACACTACTTGTTGATACTTTATGTACTTTTAAATTATAGCAAGTAAAGTTAAGAATAAGATATACAGGGTGAAAATTTTAGGAGGAATTGATGAGATGATGATTTTTCCTAATACGGTCCTGGAGTCTTGTCTGATTGCGACTAACTGTTGGTATTTCATACTATTTTTAACTAATAATAGTTACAATTACTTAGAAACTTAAACTGATAGGAACTTTGACAAATAACATTGAATTACTGAAAGTTTGAATTTTAACAAGATAATGTTTAAATTTAATGTGTTTATTTTGTATCTGTTGTAAGTGTGACAAGGAAACGAAGTATTCCACTTTTGTTGGTAGTTTATGTACTTTCAAACTTCAGTAATAAGATTAAAAAAAACATATACAGGGTGAACTTTTTAGGGGGCACAGATAAAATGAAATTTTTCCTAATACGGACCTGGAATTTTGGTTTTGTAATTATGGCGAACTGTTGGTATTTGATCGTACTTAATGTGTACCGAAAATAAATTGAATCGGACAATTAGTTTCTAAAAGGCAACGAAAGCAAATTTTGGTAAAAATTCATAAATCACCCTGTACAACCCTAAATACTTGGCTAAAATGATTTCAAATAGTGGTTTGTTACTAACCTTGATGGGCCCTATCTACCATTGGACTATGTACAGTTCCTCATGAAACACCCTGTATAATAATTTAATCAATGATACTACTCAGCATTGCAACATAAGTTTATAAATAAGGTAATTTTTATGCATTTATTTTCATTGAAAATTTGGTATTTTTTGTAGATACAGTTTTTTGTAGATACAGTTTTATTTACGTAATCACATCGAGAATATATTATTTTCTCGCAAAAATTATACGACCAAATTTCGAACCGATTATGCTCATCAATAAGAAATTTGTCAGCAGGCAGATAGTTTACATCCTACTGCCAGGTGGCCCTTGTTTGCGCGAGATCAAATCGATGAGGTATAATGAGGTCATCTTTCGAAAGGGGTGTAAAATTGTGAGCTTTGTTTTTATATGCGATTTGAACATAATAGTAAACCGCCCTACTTTAATAAAATTTGCAAATTTACCAATTAATATAACTAATTTATTAAGTTAGGAAGGTTAATCCCATATGAGTAATTGTTCATATTGTGGAAAAAATAGAATACTACTCATAAAATTCCAAGGAATTTTATGAGTAGTATTCTATTTTTTCCACAATATGAACTAATTTATTATTTACAAATTGTTTATGTACAGTACCGACTGGCTAGTTGAACAGATCATATTATAGGGTCTCGAAATTTTCAAATATTGGTCTGAAATGTTTGATAGGTACCTATATTATTAATTCTTATTTTAGATGACAATTTTCTTCTCGGAGTCTGAAGTGGAAGTGCAATAAATAGATAATACCATAGGTTAGGGTCTAGTGTCTAGCGCTAGCGGTTAAAACTTGGTAACAGGGTACCACAGAAAAAATCACCAGTCTTAATCATTACCTCCAACCTGTCATAAGATTAATTGCAATAGAGAAAGTTTTTGCCATTTACCCCAAGAAAGAAACATGATGCAGCTACGGACACGTGTTTCAGAGTTATTGCTGCTCATCAGCGTAGCGTAGCTTAATGGATCCGTGTGAATAGGATCAGAAACAATAACTATAAATGGTTAGAAAGTAACAGCACGTGGTACTCAATTTGTGTTTTCGTGCACCATGGGCCAAGAATTTTAATTAACTTCCTCAAAAAACTTATTTCTTTGTTTCATTATATTGCCTAGGTAGAAATTGGACAGTACACATAGAGCTCTATGTGCTGAGAGTTACCATTTGAGGTCACAAATTGGCCCATGGTGCACGGAGACGCAAATTGCTGCATCATGTTTATTTAAGTTCCCCGAAAACTTCTTTCTCTTGATTAATTGCAATCATTATCAAATATCAAATAAACAGCAACGTATTTTATTATTAGAGATATATTTTTCTAATTTTGACATATAAAATTACACTTTTCAAAACTGACGTAAGTGTCAAAACGTTCTACTTTTTAGAAAAAGTTCGTTACATCACCAGTTAAGAAAAATAAAGAACTCTCAAGAAGAAATTGATTATATTTAAAACATAATACAAGTTTATAGGAATTATTATTTTTTAAATATAAATATTAACTATACAAGTTGTGAAATTTGTCAAATTAACTCCAGAAGAAGTTTTTTTTTTTTTTAATCACTTATTTAACGTCGGCCTATTTCCGTTACCGAGGCCAATCACCGACGCCAGGAGACGAGCAACCCCCAACCTGGAAATTTTGCCGAACCTCTTATCTTACTAAGAGTAGGGATTTTTTAAACATTTTATTTAAAGAATTTTATTTTTAGTTGTTTAAAATTAGAAAAAATCTTGTATGTAACACGTTACGAAAGACCATTTTGTATAACTCGTGTCATTTTGCGGGAACTCGCTTCGCTCGTGCCGCAAACATTCACTCGTTACACAAAATAAAGTCTTTCGTAACTGGTTACATAAATAGCTATTATATTATTGATATATAAACATCGATACTTTATTAAACATCAATGTGCTTTAAATAATCTTCAGTCATAATATATATATAATTATTATACTATAGGTAAAAGAACACAGATAAATAGCGGAACTGTATAGTGGTGCGTAATCAAATAATCGGTTGATCTTATATTTCCATTATGAACATTACTGTGACATAACTTGTTTCTTAGAACAGTTAGATAATGAAGTAACAAGAAATATTTGAAACTAATCGGAGCTCATTACATTTTGGTGATACATGTTGATTTTTTAGGCCAAAAATTTATTGTACACAAGAGTTCTGCTTTTTTTATACCCAAGTCTGTATTATCGATTAATATGGTATATAAACATAAACAATGATGTAACAATTAATAATGAAATGAGCAAATGCAATTCATATTTCTCGACACAAACCCATTAAGTTACGTAGAGCGTATACATAGATAATATTGACAATATGGCCGACCAGGTAAAAGTCGATCTAAACAAATTAAAGAAATGTGAACTTATACATATAATTCTTAAACAAAAAACGGAAAAAAGTGTTAGTTTTAGAGTGAATAATAGTGAAGTAGTAAAAGATCACGGTGAAGTGGCTGAAACACAAGATAATGAAGACTTTTATGACACACAAGATATCATCTTGACAGAAAACCAGTGTGACAAACCGGCATGTATAAAGGTAAACTTTCAATGTTTATTTGAAAAACATGAAATACATACTCTTAGAACACTAGTTAAGCAACTTGAAAAAATAATTACAGATCAAGAAGAAATTATAAGGTTATTGAAACTGCATTATACAACAAATTCCGATCACAAGGAAGCCATTGTGATAAATACTGTGCCATCTAGTAGCCAGGATACATATAATTGTACAGGTAATGCTGTAAATAAATCATTTGCAAAGGCTTCTAGTAGTTCTCAAAGTAAAAACATAGCGACTGATAAAAGTTACTCACAAGCATTAAAAACTGATTCGCAAAAAAGCGCAAATAAAATAACAGCTGATCAAGTCAGCGAAGCTATTAAAAACGCTCAAGATTCCACAAAAAATTCGAGGAGTTCAGTGACCCTAAACAATGGAAACAAATTCAAACGATCCAAACCAATAATTGGGAAAAACAGTAATCTAAAACAAATTCAAACAATACCCAAGCTAGGCTACCTACATGTGTACAGACTGGGACCTGAAACTACCGAGGATATACTTATGCAGTTTCTAACTGAATCTGTACCTGATATACATTTTTCCTGTCAGAAACTTGAAAAAAAAAAAGATAATTCGACGTCATCCTTTGAGGTATCATTTCCTATTAACTATTGCCCCAATGTATACAATCCAGATATTTGGCCGGATGGTGCTGCTGTTGCCAGGTTTACATTTCCCAGGAAAGAAAATTTTCGACAACAACCCCCACAGTCTTAGACGCCCCCTTAGTCTCATCTAATTCTAGGGACCAACTAGACAATACATGGAGTGTAACCCATATCAATATACAATGTATGTCAAATAAAATTAATTTACTTGAACTGTTTCTAAGGAAGTATAATCCATATTTTCTATGTCTTAGTGAACATTGGCTCTCTAAAGAAAAACTGTATGCAACTAGTATTAATCAGTACACAATTATCAGCGATTACTGTCGAGAAACGCAAATACATGGTGGCACTGTTATATTTGCTAAAAAAGAAATTGCACAGAATTGTAAACCCATAAAATATCTTAACAACTATTCAATTGAGTCATGCCATGAATGCTCAGCTGTAGTGTATAAAAAGCAATCCTGCATTATTAATATTTATAGACCTCCAACAGAAGATGTAGAAAGGTTTTATATGCAATTGTCTCAACTATTAACTAAAGCAGTAACTGACTTTAAATTTATTATTATTTGTGGAGATATAAACAATACCAACCAAACATTGCAATCAAAAGTGTTGACAGATATATTCGCGTCACTTAATCTAACATCACTAAACTTTGAATATACTAGGGTAGCTACAACTAATGGGTACACTACACACTCTTGTATTGATTATTTTGTCACCAGCAATGATAAAGTTACCACATGTAAAAATTTTGATCCTGGTTTATCCGACCACTATTGTCAGATAGTGCATTGTAATCCCACTCCTTTAAATGAATTCCAAACCCTAACAGATAGCCCTCTGAACTATTTTCGGAAAATTAACAGCTCATCAATGAATTAATTTAAGTTTTTGTTTAAATCTTTCTCTTTGGACAAAACGTCTAATGACGTCAATATAGTTTTTAATGATTTTTTTGAACACTTCATGTGGTGTTTTGATACAGTCTGTACAAAACAAATATTTTGTAAGAAACCTGAAAAGAAAATTCAATTTTCAAAAAAACTAGAAAATGACAGAAAGGAACTAGAAAGATTAAGTTGGCTAAAAAATAATTGTGATGATGAAAATATAAAAGTAAAGTACAGAAATTTCAAGAAGAAATTACATAAAGATATCCAGTACGAAAAAAAGACGCACTATGAAAATATAATCAGTAATTCTAGTAACATAACCAAATCTATATGGCATCTCGTTAATAAATTCAATTCAAATACTTCTAAAAATAAACAAATTACACTGCTTGACAGTAGTGACGAAATAGTCCAGGATCCATTAAAAATCGCAAATATATTTGGAGCTTTTCTCGCTACTACCATTAATATGAAATTAACGGAACATTTTGGAAATGACATCTCACACGAATGCACCTCTCCATCAATAAATATAAAGACCATGTTTTTTAACCCGGTAACTAAACACGAAGTGGAATCTGTAATTAGGGACCTAGCGAATAAAAAAGCTACTGGTTTAGATGAAATACCAGTTAAACTTATCAAAGAGTGCAACACGGAGCTATCACAAATACTTGCCGATATAATTAACTTATCTATCTCACAAGGACAGTTTCCTACCATTTTAAAGAATGCAGTAATTATTCCAGTGTTAAAAAAGGGGAACCCACATTGTGTGGAGAACTATCGTCCAATTTCTCTATTAAGTATATTCTCTATAATTTTTGAAAAGATTATATATGATCGAATTCTTCATTTCCTAAACCAGAATAACATTTTAACGCAGTGTCAGCATGGGTTTAGACCCGGACCACAGAGTAAATATGTGCCCGGACACTCCACCGAATCAGGTACTGCCGATCTTATTCAACATGTGTTTGACGAACTAGATGAAAATAAATATGTTACCGCTTTTCTATTCGATCTTACAAGAGCATTTGATACCATCGACAAAGACTTTCTTTCTACAAAAATGTATAACTTAGGGTTACGCGGGCCGATAAATGAATGGATAAGTTCCTTTTTATCGGATAGAAAAATAATAATTAAAATCAATGAAACTCAATCCGACAGTTTTGATATGAACATTGGCACCCCACAGGGCAGTGTGTTGGGACCTTTGTTATTTTTATAATTCATTAATGATTTACCGAATCATATTTCTGAAGGCAAGGTATTTATGTACGCGGACGATACCACTATTGTCGTACCTGGCGCTAATCCTAACTGTGTCTTTGAGAAAGGCAAGATCATATTAGGCGAATTTAATAACTGGTGTCATAAAAACCGTCTCATCATCAATTACGTCAAAACCAAGTCCATTGAATTCAAAAATAACTTTAGAATAAGCTCTGATCATATATTTCTGTTCAACAACAATGAAATAAGTACTGCCAGCTCAGCTTCCTTTTTGGGAATAACACTAGATGACAACCTTCATTGGGGCCAGCAGATAGAAAAAGTTTCGGTTAAATTGAATAAAAGTTTTTATGTTATTAGCTCCCTAAAAAACAACTTAAATACTGACGCTCTGTTATCTGTTTATTATGCTTTTGTCTATGCTGCCATATCATACAACATTATTGTATGGGGGCAATCGAGTGAGATCTCGCGAATATTTATTTTATTCAACAGAAAAGAATCATTAGACTTATTTTTAATCTTAATTACGGAGAATCCTGTCGGGACACATTTAAAAAATACAATATTCCGACCGTGACGTCTATTTATCTGTTGAAACTTTTGACATACATTCATAGTAATAAAAATAATTTTATTAGAAATGGGTACTTTCATGATTACTACACCAGAAGAAGAGACGACATATCTCTCTGTCAACACAAACATGAATATTATAAGAAATCATCCGTCTATGCTGGTAGCCGCATTTATAATATGTTATCAGACGAAGTAAAAAACAGCAGGTCTAGAAATATTTTTAAAAATAAAGTAAAGAAACTCCTATTGTGTAGGACATTTTATACACTGCATGAATTTATTGAGTTTATACAAAATTAAGTATCTAGGTATGTGTAGATCTTTTTTATTTCTTTTTTTAGTCTTGTATGTAGTGTGTATGTAGTAATTTAGGACGATTTTATATTCTAGATGTATCTGAGTCAATTTGGAAATTTATTTATATATATGTACTTTTTACTTATTTTACTTACCTGTAGAAAGTTAAATAAACGTACTTTACTGCTAAAATACTCTGTATTAATTGTATTATTCGATTATTGTAATGTACTCATATGCCGATTGCAAAATTTGAGGGTAGGTAGTCTCCTGCCAAAGTCATTATGTAGAAGGGTTGAGTAAACTCGTTTAACGTGACCATGTATTCAGGTTAGTTGTTAGGCCGTGGGCAGTATGGTACGCAAGCATAAGTAATGAAGTCGTCCATTCAAGATGTTAATATGGCCGCCGAATGGATTTATATTAACTAGCTTTGACTTGAAGGATTTTACACGAGACTGCACGCACGGTTGGGATTGTCTTTTCCAAATTATTTATTTCTTGTAACATTCGCTTATTTTTCAATAAAATTATAATTTATGCATAGTATCAGTATTTGTTGCGTAAGTAATAGCTACTGTGACAAAAATGTAACTATTATTATTAATAATGGAAATATTAATTAGGATTTTTTGCAATTAAACACCTAAGAGACGTTTTAAAAAAAGAACTACAAAACGATGTCGTAGCTTTCGTCATCCTCCCAACTCCCAAATATCAAGTCTTCGAGAGCTACATGCTATTTAAGTGGTTGGAATATAGTGGAGTCCAGGAGTCGAAAGAGTATAGTCGACAAAACTCAACAACGAAACCACTCCTTCCCCGTCTTCGAGGATATTGAAGACGAAAAACATAGTGAATGAAGTTTTTAGCGACCCCAACCCGCTCTAATGACCAAAAACTAAAATCCACCCCTTTTTTACGTTTTCCCGTTAAAAGGCTAGTAACACTCGTGTTTGGAAGAGTTTAGCTGGGAAAATAATTAGGGTTTGTTAAAAAGGAAGCCTTTAGCTAAACACTTCGGGGTTGCTACTATATCCCTTCCGGAAGGTTGAAAAATAAACTTTCTTTTCCTTTTTCAGTAATCTATATACCCCCCTTTTTTTGGATATGTGGAACAAGAAAAAATTATTTTCATCAGCATCTGACCCTTCCTGCCCTCTCAAAAGGGCAAAAACCACCCTCCTAAGCATTCGTATTGATTACTTATATTTTATATGTACGTTATTTATCTCGTTATTTATTTATTTATCGAAAAAAAAAATAATAATAATCAGAAGTGATTATTTTTTTCTTGTTCAACATACTCATAAACGGAAATATAGAATAAAAACTAAAAAAAAGAAAAACCAATTTTTGTCACAATCCCAGGAGTGATGACGGGCCTTCCCCTGCCATTACTTCATTCACTTGTCATCCAATCTCAATTATATTCTCAGCTAATTCCATCCAACCCCGTGCTGTCGAGCATGCTTCCTAGCGAAAGCTTAGGAGAGTTGTTTTTGCCCGTTTGAGGGGGTAGGAAAGGTAAACATAAAACACCACAGAAATTAGACAGAAATTAGACAACCGCCAATTCCAAAGCCAAAGGCTGTCCGGAAGGGGGCTACACATTAGAAAAAACGTAGACAAACATCCATACCCACCGACATTGCTATCGGCTTTGAACCCGGACGCGATAGGCAGTGTAGCCAGAGCCATTGTAACGGTTTGATTTTGGCGGTAGGAATTATTTATTTAATTAGTAGTATTAATGTAGTTATTAAGTTAGGTTGGTAGCAGATTAATTGCTCGATTGGGCATAGTGGTTAAGAGAGAGGCGTGCGCACCAACGAGGCACGAGAAAAAGAACAGAAAAGATTCGGTTAGAGTGTGGAGTGGATAACTGACCAAAAAGTTATAGTGATTATTTCAATCAACCCTTGTGGGATTCGTATTTTTGTGTCAGATCAAGTGGATGTCATTTGTGGGTGCTGATACCTGTCGTTGTGTTGATGATATCTAACCTTTAGGGATATAATTCCCTCCTCACGAATTAACCTCTTGTAGCTTGTTGCACGTGGTGTTGCCCTTCTAAGAAGGTATGTAGGTTTTGGTTGTTATCAGCTAGAAATACATAGATATTGGTATTTTATTTAGGGTCCTAGTAACCAGAGACTGCAATATCCAGCCATCCTTGAAAGGACAATTCTAGCAGCTCTCCTAACAGTCGATTTCGCCGTGAAGCGGTTGAAGGTCCGCCACCAGCGAGCTCTGCGCTGGAATGTTGGGTTAAGCCCCTCCGACACGCAAGTTCTCTGTTCTGTGACGTCAACATTATTGTTTCCTTACGTTTACCAAAACTGTCTGATATAAACTTGTTTACGATATTTAAAATACATTTTAAGGGTTTAGTTTGCAGATTTCAATTAATTATTAACAAAATCTTGTTATAAACTATGTGTTAGTGGGCTTAGTAGCTCATATAAGGAAGTAATTTCATTAGGTTAAGAATAAAATTTGGGTACAGGGTTTAACAAAACCAGGTTGATTTATTTAGTAACTTAGTATTATTGTTTAGGTCTGGCCCTCAGCCTAGGGGTTACATAATCTCTGTTTTTGTCTGATAGATAGGGAAAGAAATAAATTAATAACATACTTCTTACATATTAGGTCCAGCGGAAATTAATTTTTGAGTAGGTACGTGCCACTGATTAATGCATTATATCTAGTGTTATTGACTGCGTTTTATGCGATCTTACGTAAGTGCGCCTAGAACCGTTCTGTGATCATAGCTTTAAATAATCTACCGAAGGTATATTTTCTATGAATGTTAATTTCTGCTCGTAGGAAGGAGAAAGAAAGTTTACTATCTGTTTACTTGTTTTTTTTGGATTATCTTAGCGTGATAATTTTTTTTGTACCTATTACTTCAATCGTCATAAATAATATAGAGTGTGTTCATATTATAAAGGACTACTTGCATCTGTATGTTCGATTATAGTTATTTAATATAGACCGAAAATTTAAGGGTGGCTTATTATTTATTTTTAGACTGTTTGACATAATTCTAGCTTGAGTAACTAAAGGAATTATTCACCAGTGATTAAGGGTATTTTGCTTGGAAGTATAATAATATAAGTTACTTGGCGCCCATTAACATCACAGATTCGACCCAGCCCGTCTCCACTGTGGCTTAGTCGGCACATACCCAAATACCAGCACAGTTACTAACGTTTTTTTTATACCATAATTTCGTAAATTAGGGTATGTCCAGGAACCGCTAAAACGCGATTATTATTTCAACGTCAAAAGGGCGTTGCAAATAAATTGGCGCCCAACGTGGGGCCCCCTTTTTTTTTCTCTCTTTTTCACCCTATGGTAACAATTTTTTTTTCTCCTTCCAGAGTAATTTTTTTTACCTATCTCAAAATTAAATATAGGTTAACTCTGATCGACGCTCAATGTCGTAGTAGACAAATTTAAAATATTACTATATTGTTGTCAATTTTTTTTAACTGGGGTGCTGTCGACGACTAGCGTCGTTGTAGTACTTTTGGTAAAATTGAGGTAGTTTTACTCTCATATTCTCATATTCAAGCAATTAGAACAAGTTACACCCACTGACGCCTTCAGACGCCAGGCGCCGTTTCTAAAATATTTTAATAACTGCGCCTAAATTTGTGTATCGAATAATTTTGCGCGTCGTTGTATCAGTTTAGACAGTTTTGGTCTTTGTTACTCCACATAACCGTTAGTGGTAGGTTAATAGTTTTTTTTTGTTTTGTTTTGTGCGCCCCGACGCTACCGACGCCCAGCGTCGATGTCACGTTTTACCAGTTAGCACTCAATTGAGTGTTTACCTATTTTCTTTTTGGACGATGTTATAAATTTGGCGCCCCGACGCCCACCGACGTCTAGCGTCGCTTTCACAATTTTGCCCTTCGGCACTAGATTGAGGTTTTACCTGTTCTGGAGTGATTTTATAACTATTTGCGTTCCGACGCCTAGCGTCGTTTTCACAATTTTGCAATTTTTACACTGAATTGACGTTTTATTGTCAGCTTGAGTGATTTGATAAATTTGTACGTCCCGACGCCCACCGACGCCTAGCGTCGTTTTCACAATTTTGCCATTTTTTCACTGATTTGTCGTTTTATTGTCGGCTTGAGTGATTTGATAAAGTTGTACGGCTCGACGTCCACCGACGCCTAGCGTCGTTTTCACAATTTTGCCATTTCTACACTAAATTGACGTTTTATTGTCTTCTTCAGTGATTTGACAAATTTTGACGTCCCGACGCCCACCGACGCCGAGCGTCGTTTTTGGGAATTTAACGGAATCGAACGGCTTTTAAGGAGTAGGGTCATAATTTCAAATCTCAAGTAAGAAATTGTCGATTTTAAGTGAACCCTTTATCATTTTTGTTTGATGTTAAGTAAAGTAAAGTAAATTTAGGTTATAGCTGTACATATAATTCCTACTTCACCGACATCCGCCTTGAATGTCAAGATAGTTAGTTCCATAGATTTTTTTCCTTAAAAAAAAAAAAAAAAAGTTAATTTTGTTAGGCTAGTAATTATGGATTTAAAACTGGAAGTTAATCGGCTTGATAAAGATGAGTTGGCCTATGAACTTGCATTTCGGGGTATCGTTGATAAAACTACCGTAGAGGACATGCGGAAATGTTTACGTGCTCTTCTAAAGTTAGAAAAAACTGATTCCACTCTTCTACATCCTAAGTATCCGTTTAGTTATGAGCAAGATGCGGAATATCTACTCGCAAAAATTACGGAAGCCCGTCAAATGATTGAAAGCTTTGCAGATTCGGAAACCAGTCCCCTTTTCCTCAAAATTTCATCTAAACTCGTGCACATGTTTCAAAGAGCTAAGAGATCAAAATCTACTAAGGATGCAGAACATGCACAGCGATCGAACTTCTTGGCTGGAATCTTATCTTTGGAATCGGAATTAAAATCGAAAGTCAGGAAATTCAAACGGTTGTCACATCATGCGGAGCTACCAATAGAGATACATACGCTATTGTCGTCCACGAGTATTGCCAGCGATGATAGTGCTAGTTCGGACGAAGGTGAACCGCCAAGCAATACCTTACCGGTACCACCGTGGTCCAACCATGGTGCAAAATCAGTCCCGGTTTCTAAATGGAATTTGACTAAGTTTAGCGGTGATAATTCGAAAATTTCCCTCAGTGCATTTTTAGAGAACGTTGAAGAACTTTGCACTTCGCGTAATGTAACAAAGGATCAATTATTCAATTCAGCCAGTGACCTATTTGTAGGGAAAGCTTTAGTTTGGTACAGGGCCATTAAGAATCGAGTACAATCGTGGCCGCAGTTAGTAGAAGAATTGCGTTTGCAATTTCAAACTCCGAACTTTAATGAGAAGTTGTTGAAGGAAATTCGACAACGGACGCAAGGTCCCGATGAATCGATTGGGATTTATATTGCAGTTATGACTAATATGTTTAACCGATTGACTGTACCAATTGCCGAGCCTGCAAGATTAAATATTCTTTTATCCAATTTAGCACCTTTTTATCAAAGTCAATTAAGTTTAGTGGAGGTGATATCTATTGATCACTTGCTTAAATTAGGTAGGAAAATAGAAGCTCATAAAGCCTCAATAGAATCTTTTGTACCTCCTCCTAGAAATAAAAATTCTTTGATGGAACCTGACTTGGCTTATGTTTATGCCACTACGGATCATGCCAACCCCTCCACCTCGCGGAATATATCTGAAGTTGTCGTATGCTGGAACTGTAAATCACCGGGTCATAAAGCTGGTAATTGCACTAACCGTGTTACGTCTAAATATTGTTTCAAATGTGGGAATTCAGGATATACCGTAAGAACTTGTCCGAAGTGTAAGACTTTTCCGGAAAACTCAAATCGGAGACGTTAAATGACCGTATAACGGCCTCCTCTATGCAGACAACGGTCCTTCCAGAACTTGTACAAAATTTAAATCCGAAACAGTTGGCCATTTTAGATTTTATATTAGCACATGCCGAAAATGATGAACGTCCTTATTTAGAGGTATCCGTTTTAGGAACTACACTATTAGGTTTATTAGACTCAGGAGCAACTAATACAATTATCGGTGGTAACGGTTGGAACCGCTTAAGTCATTTAAGGTTACTATTGAATGATAGGGATATTGTATCATGTACGGTTGCTAATGGAGCAAAATGCACTAGCTTAGGTTCCGTAAATGTGCCATTTGAGGTACAAGGTCGTGTCAAAATTGTTAAAGCTTTGGTTATTCCGTCTCTGCCACATAATTTGATCTTAGGTGCTGACTTTTGGAGAACCATGGGAATTGTACCCGACTTAAGGCACGGGGCCTGGAAATTTTCTAATTCTTCCGATCGCTTCGTTGATACGGTCGCTTTAAATTCGCAGACGGAGTTAACTCCACAACAATCAAAACAGCTGTATGATATCATTGACAGCTCATTTCATGAAATGGGTGATAATTTAGGCTGCACTACTCTCGTGGAACACGAAATAAAAACTGCATCTTCTCCCATAAAGCAACGTTATTACCCTGTGTCGCCGATAATGCAAGCGCATATTAATCGTGAATTAGACAAATTATTATCTCAAGGGGTGGTAGAAAGATCTAGTAGTCCGTGGTCCGCTCCAATCATCCTTGTCAAGAAAAAAGATCAGAGTTACCGATTTTGCGTGGATTATCGGAAATTGAATATGGTTACCGAACGCGACGCTTATCCGTTGCCTTACATATCTGCTACGTTGGATAAGTTACGAGATGCGCGATATCTGTCTTCGTTAGATATTAAATCCGCCTATTTTCAAGTCCCGTTATCTGAGTCCTCTAAACCCCTAACAGCGTTTACCGTACCCAATAGAGGTCTATTTCAATTTTGTCGCTTGCCGATGGGATTAGCGAATTCACCGGCTACGTTCCAGAGATTAATTGACCGAGTTCTCGGTCCAGACCTTGAACCACACGTATTCGTCTATTTAGACGACATAATCGTGGTCACACAAACGTTTGAAAAACATATAGAGATTCTCATTGAAGTCTTCAAGCGCTTAAAAGAAGCTAATCTTACCCTTTCAAAAGAAAAATGTCATTTTTGCAGACCAGAATTACGCTATCTTGGCTACGTAATTGATTGCAACGGCCTACATGTAGATTCCGAAAAGATCAAAGCTATACTAAATATTCCGACGCCAACTTGTGTCTCAGAAATACGGCGAGTAATAGGTTTAACTTCATGGTATCGAAGGTTCGTACCAAATTTTTCAACTTTAATAGCCCCCTTGTCCAATTTGCTTCGTAAAAATAAGACCTTTGTGTGGGATAAGGATTGCGAAAATTCCTTTCAGTCCCTTAAAGAATGCTTGATTTCCGCTCCGGTACTAGCTTGTCCGGACTTTTCCCTGCCGTTTACGGTCCAAACCGATGCTTCAGGTTTTGGAATAGGTGCCATTTTGACCCAAACTCATCCTGAGGGTGAAAAGGTCATATGCTATCTTTCTCGATCACTTACCCGAAACGAACGTAACTACAGCACGACCGAACGTGAATGCTTAGCCGTTTTATGGGCAATAGAGAAGCTAAGGCCCTATATTGAAGGATCCAAGTTCACAGTCATTACGGATCACTACAGTTTGGTTTGGCTAAACCGACTGCAATCTCCTACAGGTAGACTCGCTCGTTGGGCCATTCGACTCCAACAATATGACTACGAGATAATCCATCGCAAAGGAAAAGATCATATTGTCCCGGACACTCTCTCTAGATCTGTTCCTGTGATCGATCTTGTAAGTAGAGATTCAGCTTCTGTGAACGACATAAATGCCGATGGTCAGTCTTCTCTCCCTAGTTCAGATAAATGGTATCTCAAACTTGTACATAATGTAACCAAATACCCCCGTAAATTTTCAGCATGGCGTTTGTCTAACGATAAATTATATAAACGGATTAAGCCTAATTATCCCGAATTAGCCACTGAACTCGACTTTTGGCGTGAAGTTGTTCGCCGTGATGATCGTGAAAAACTCATCATGGATACGCATAATTCCTCTTGTCATACTGGTGTTTACAAAACATTTAATAAATTGGCAGAAAAATACTATTGGCCCAAGATGCGTTATGATGTAGCTTCTTTTATTCGTCGTTGTAAAGTGTGTCACTCGATCAAACCCGAACAGAAACGTCCTTCTGGATTAATGTTAAGTTCACAAACATCCATTTCTCGTCCATTCGAATTACTTTGTGCTGATTTAGTAGGTCCCCTACCGCGGTCCAACTCAGGTAACCAATATATCTTCGTAGTAGCAGACTGTTTCAGTAAGTTTCCGCTTTTATTTCCTTTACGTAATGCCAAGGTTCCCCAAATCGTTCGATTATTGGAAGAACAGGTATTTTTGATGTTTGGTTGTCCCAGAGCCATTATTGTGGATAACGGAGTGCAGTTCCGATCGAAAGAATTTGTTTCTCTCATGAAGTCCTACAACGTTACGATTAAGCATACCGCTCTCTATCATCCCCAGGCTAATCCCTGTGAGAGAATCAATAAAGTTTTGAAAAGTATGTTACGGTCCGTGGTCTCTGATAATCATAGGACTTGGGATACTGCGTTAGCAAAAATTGGTTGCGCGATTCGCTCTTCTAGACATGAAGTAACGGGATTAACCCCTAATTTCATTAATTTTGGTCGTGAAATTTCCTTACAAGGGGAGAGGGTTGATAGCGATGTAACTTTTCAATTTGATCGTACTGATATTAATGACGAACGTGCTCGCGGATTTTCTCGTATCTATAGTGATGTCAAATCTCGGTTGTCTAAAGCTTATGAACAGAGTAAAAAGTTCTATGACCTTCGCCGTAGAAATGATCAGTTTCTCCCGAATGAATTAGTGTGGCGACGCAATTATGTCCTATCCAACGCTGCGCAATATTATACGGCGAAATTAGCTCCCAAATTCCTAGGCCCATTCATGATAGCGAAACGACTGTCTCCTTGGACATACGAATTAAAAGATGCCGAGAATAAATATTGTGGGGTATGGCACGCAAAAGATCTCAAAGCCCACCCACCTGACGAATGACGAATTATTTTGGTTGTTGGGGTTTCTGCTCACTCAAGAGATTTTTGGGTAAAAATCTTTAAAGTGGGGGAGGATTGTAACGGTTTGATTTTGGCGGTAGGAATTATTTATTTAATTAGTAGTATTAATGTAGTTATTAAGTTAGGTTGGTAGCAGATTAATTGCTCGATTGGGCATAGTGGTTAAGAGAGAGGCGTGCGCACCAACGAGGCACGAGAAAAAGAACAGAAAAGATTCGGTTAGAGTGTGGAGTGGATAACTGACCAAAAAGTTATAGTGATTATTTCAATCAACCCTTGTGGGATTCGTATTTTTGTGTCAGATCAAGTGGATGTCATTTGTGGGTGCTGATACCTGTCGTTGTGTTGATGATATCTAACCTTTAGGGATATAATTCCCTCCTCACGAATTAACCTCTTGTAGCTTGTTGCACGTGGTGTTGCCCTTCTAAGAAGGTATGTAGGTTTTGGTTGTTATCAGCTAGAAATACATAGATATTGGTATTTTATTTAGGGTCCTAGTAACCAGAGACTGCAATATCCAGCCATCCTTGAAAGGACAATTCTAGCAGCTCTCCTAACAGTCGATTTCGCCGTGAAGCGGTTGAAGGTCCGCCACCAGCGAGCTCTGCGCTGGAATGTTGGGTTAAGCCCCTCCGACACGCAAGTTCTCTGTTCTGTGACGTCAACATTATTGTTTCCTTACGTTTACCAAAACTGTCTGATATAAACTTGTTTACGATATTTAAAATACATTTTAAGGGTTTAGTTTGCAGATTTCAATTAATTATTAACAAAATCTTGTTATAAACTATGTGTTAGTGGGCTTAGTAGCTCATATAAGGAAGTAATTTCATTAGGTTAAGAATAAAATTTGGGTACAGGGTTTAACAAAACCAGGTTGATTTATTTAGTAACTTAGTATTATTGTTTAGGTCTGGCCCTCAGCCTAGGGGTTACATAATCTCTGTTTTTGTCTGATAGATAGGGAAAGAAATAAATTAATAACATACTTCTTACATATTAGGTCCAGCGGAAATTAATTTTTGAGTAGGTACGTGCCACTGATTAATGCATTATATCTAGTGTTATTGACTGCGTTTTATGCGATCTTACGTAAGTGCGCCTAGAACCGTTCTGTGATCATAGCTTTAAATAATCTACCGAAGGTATATTTTCTATGAATGTTAATTTCTGCTCGTAGGAAGGAGAAAGAAAGTTTACTATCTGTTTACTTGTTTTTTTTGGATTATCTTAGCGTGATAATTTTTTTTGTACCTATTACTTCAATCGTCATAAATAATATAGAGTGTGTTCATATTATAAAGGACTACTTGCATCTGTATGTTCGATTATAGTTATTTAATATAGACCGAAAATTTAAGGGTGGCTTATTATTTATTTTTAGACTGTTTGACATAATTCTAGCTTGAGTAACTAAAGGAATTATTCACCAGTGATTAAGGGTATTTTGCTTGGAAGTATAATAATATAAGTTACTTGGCGCCCATTAACATCACAGATTCGACCCAGCCCGTCTCCACTGTGGCTTAGTCGGCACATACCCAAATACCAGCACAGTTACTAACGTTTTTTTTATACCATAATTTCGTAAATTAGGGTATGTCCAGGAACCGCTAAAACGCGATTATTATTTCAACGTCAAAAGGGCGTTGCACCATGACTGTCACTTATACCAACCGTTGGTTGTTGGTATAATTAAAATATATTGTAGTTGAACAATTTTATTATAATTGAAATATAATATATAATTCTTCAACAGTTTTGGTACATTATTATATAGATGTTAAAAGTTTACATTAAAATTTTGATATTCATATTGATTTATTTATATTGTTTTCTTAGCAACCATCGATGACCTCCATATTAATAAAATGGCTAATTATTTAGCGTTTTAGAATGTAGTGTGAGCACGCTACATATATTTCCCCCGCAAAAGGAAGTAATCAAACTGTCAAAGAATCAATCTTAAAACTAACTCGCTTAGAACTAGTATTAGAAATGTGATCCGTAACGTTATTTAATAAATACGCAGGCTTAAAACGTAACGTTTTTGCCGTGTTTAAGAACGGTAACAATTTTGTCCTGAACGAGATATAACACGAAAAGGCCCTTCGTACAAAGGGGTAAAACTTGACTTAAGTCTGTCCTGTCGGATAAAAACAAATTTACAAGTTGATAAATCAGGACTGACGAAACATTTTTGTGAAGTCACCTGTTTAGGTTTTGTGAAGTTTAAATTGTCAAAAAATGTATGTAATTTTGAAATGAATGTAGAAACGTTAGTATCGACATCGTGTTTAATAAAAAAATTACCGGAGAGACGCAAAGTCTGACCATAAACCAGCTTAGCAGATGAACAAAGTAAATCATCTTTAGGCATTGCACGTAATCCTAACAAAATGATTGGTAATTCATCGTACCAGTGAATCGAATTAGATCTGGCTAATAATGCTGTTTTGAGAGTTCGATGAAACCGCTCAACCATGCCATTGCTTAGAACATTTTGTAGAGCTCGAAATTTGCTACAAAAAAGTCCGTGACGACATATCCGTACAGTGCACCATTCAGGTGTAATAATTAATCAAAATCTCTTGCGTTAATTAGCTGTTACCTACCTATCGCGCATGCGTAAAGGCCGCCTGCACAGATGAGTTTAAAATACTCCGATTCGAGACACATCGCGATTTGAACCTTATTCAATTTTACCTTCGAAAACGAGTATTTTTTTTCCTTAAACCATTAATTTACAATTTTATTAATTAATTTCATGAAATAAAAAAAAATATTTTATGAAGTTTATTTATGATTTTGATTAATTATAATCACTTCTGAACGATGGATTGTGCAGGCATGCCGTCAAGGCCTCTGTAGGGAATTTAATGCTCTACAAAAAATGTCCTAAGCAATTTTTCTCTATTTAGCTTAATTTTGGCAGTGTTTCAAGCTAAAGACCGGAAAACATATATGCTTTTTGCAACTTCAATTAACAATACTCGAAAACGCCGCATATTTTTCAGATATGTACAAATTGACGTATTTACATTTTTATCTATCGGAAAGTGAAGATCTTATGCTTCCTAAACATACCCAGAAATTTTGAATGATTTGCGTCTAACTCGCCTGCACTATTAGCTTATGTAGATAATATAGCGTTATTGAATATTTCTATAATTTTTTAATTGTTTTTATGTCTCTATTTTAAGTATTTTCTACAATAAAAGAAATAGGATTTTGTGGATTTATATTTAATATTTACAATTAATTATATAGAATATTTAACATAATGGCATATTAAAACAAACATAAAAATAAAAATATTAAATTGTGGCAGAACTGCAAAAAAGAAGTTATTGACAAACGATTTTTTTCCTGTAAAACAATAATTATGACTAGTTTAATAGGTAAGTACATTTTTGATACAGAACCATACAGGATCGATATACTTCATATTTGTTATTCTTCTTAGAGTTTAAACATTAGCAATTTATAGGCCCCAACAGACAACAGACTGCGTTCTTTTTTAGCAATTTTGCCCGGGTAAAACTCTACGGGTAAAGCAGTCCCAAAACTGAGGTGTGTGGCTGAAAACCATCCTTCTTGCTGGCGTCGGCGTTCAATATCTTGCCAACGGTTGATTTTAACCATTTTGAACGTGCTTGGTGCTCGGGCAAGTCTGCCACGAAGGTAAAACGACGAATTTTATTAGTGTCGGGACTGTCCACGCCGTAGGGTGATTTCTTTTGTTTCTTCGTCCATCCGCAGATAATTAAATCAACTACCTAGTTCTATAACTCATTTGGTAGAGTCTTATGTGGGAAAATTGTCTCCTTGTTTAAGCGATCACTCTTCAACCCATTTTGAACGTTTTCTGTTTGATTAATTATCAGTTAATGCCGCCGCCACCACTTGGTTTGATTGCTTATTTTACAATTTGCCACCGCACAATACATATTGTTACGATCTAAAATCGTAGAGATAAGTGAGGTCCAGGGTATTACAAATCCTTTCTTGAGAGCAATAAAAGTCGTGTCTCTTAAAAAAATTATATAATCGTTTATTAACTAGCTCAAGAGCTAGGATAAATACCAACAACCAAAAAAAATTTTACTATAACAATTAGTCTAGGGTAGATTTAAAATTACAATAAAATAGTCGGTAATAACAATAATTAAATACCTAATTAAAATAGATCAAGACAAATATCTGTAAGGAAAAAAATGATTAATCTAATTACAAGCAAATAATACTATACAACAGCTGGAATTCAAAAAACGAATGTACAAAATCAACTTAACTTAATGAGAGTTAATTGGGTCCAGAAACAAGATTACTTCGTTTCGCCTAGGGAGCCTTCTGGAAAGAATACAGTCCTCGTTGGGTAGAGTATTCGTCTCAGGTCTTAGTTACTGCATAAGATGATGTTCTCAAAGTATTCAATGATAAAATAGCTAGGCTTATCTTCTAGGTAAAATAGTATACCAAAATCAAGTCCACAAAATTGCCAAAAATATCCAAAGTCCAAAAATCCAATTACAATTCAAAAATACTCAATTGTCAGTACGAGCTGGTGGTATCGCTCAAATTACACCGTACCAAAATCGTCTAAAATATTACATCAAAATTATTTTTTTTAAAGTTAACCTATAAAACACGTGGTCTTTTAAAAGACAAAAAAACTACTAGAACTTACCCAGATTATTCTGGACGATGAGTTTCCTTCAAAATCCGAATAAATCGAAATTAAGTTTAATCAAAATATTAAACTAACCAAACAAGTAGAAATTGTGTTATATTCCGGAAACTAGCCGAAAGCAACCAAAAATGCTTTTATCACAATTATCCTACCCCGAAACTATCGGTTCAATAGTTGATGAACAAAAGAGAGAAATTTCCTCATTTTCAACACGTTTTATAAAGTATTCACTTAGCAAAAAAACACAGCTATAGTCTAAATCTAGCAGATGTTGCCAACTCACTATGTACACTAAACAAATCCCTATATTTCTGGACCATTGAATATTTCGAGGCGTTGGACTATTTATTTATTAAAAGTAACTTGATTTTTTTTAAAACACTTTCTAAAGGTTAATATTTACACAGCATACTTATTTATCAATGTTATTCTAAACGAATAATAATTAATCGTTGGTAAGGTTGAGAACACTGTATTATCAACGACCGTCGACCGACTTCCGATGGTTCACTGAATCAGCTGTGAGGTACGTTCCGTATCTCAACTAGCGATCGGTTATGTTCAGTGGATCTTCCACAGACATTTTTAATTATTTTCAAGCCGTAATAATATTTATCAATAATTTAAACACTTTTTTTAAGATCTAACCACTCAAAGCACGCCAAAATAATAAGGAACAATAAAGTACACAGCAAGAAACGTCACCAGGTGACGTACGCCAACTGATCGCTTGGCTCCTCCCACATGCGCAATATCATATCTTTATTTATTTGTATCATGGTTTTTAAGTTGAAATGTTCTGATATAGTAGAGATGAAAGTAGATGGAAAAGAAGGCAACTGAATTGCTGACATATCATCTATACGTGATAAAGTATCAGCAACAACGTTGTCTTTTCCTTACAAATGACGTATGTCACTAGTAAATTGAGCAACAAATTCTAGATCCCTAGTTTGTCGAGGAGTTTTCTCTGTTTTTGTAAAAAGAGCTCTAACTAAAGGCTTATGATCTGTATAACAAATAAAAGGGCGGCCCTCCAATACAAATCTAAAATGTTTAATTGATGAGTAAAGGGATAAAAGTTCTTTGTCGAAAACAGAATAATCTTTTTGTGCGTCATTTAACTTTTTAGAAAAAAATGCTAAAGGGGTGGTAATATCAACAGATCGTTGTTCTAAAACCGCGCCCATAGACAGGTTTGAACAATCTACGGTTAAGGTAAGTATAATATTATCATTATAATTTGGATGTGAAAGAATAGTTGCGTCAACTATGCCTTGTTTAGATGAAAGAAAACTATTGATACACTCTGTTGGTCATAAGTCAATATCTTTAATCTTGTATAGAATTATAAAAAGAAAGAAAAGCCTTTATCTCCCAAAAAACTTTATTTGACGCAACTAGTTTCGTGACTTTTATAATAGTCACATCTTCAGGCTACAAACTAATCAGAAAATTATCAAATTGTATTTTTTAAAATAGAATTTTCTAAAATTGGGTTAAAATCATTAAAATACAAATTACTCACGTTTTTTTAAAAATAATTCACAAGGTTTGTCATATTCTTAATTATAATAACAAATAATACATCACTAATAAAAAACCAACAAATCATTAAGAATTAAATAATAACAACAACTAACATGAACACTAATATTTTATAAAAACATAAAAAACTATATTAAAAACAATAAAAAACAATAAAATCAATTTGATACATCCCTCTATTGTACGAATAATTCATTGTACTATGAAATTATAAAGTAATCTGCCGTTTTAAACATACCTACTATACTCTGTCTGTCCAAAAGATAGAAATACACTCCGCCCCAAACATGTCCGCTAAATTTGAATGGAATTTCTCTATTGGTCGTATTTATAGAACCCAAATTACAATGCAACTTCTAGATTTGACTGAAAGGCCGCCTCTACAAGAACTTGCGTCGCACAATAAACTTTTACGTATTTTGCAACAGACCAATCAGCAATCAGCTTATGTTATGGATTGTCGCGAAACGCATAAACGCTAAACTTACGAAAAACGCGAATAAATGGGAATCCGGCCTGCACTGGCAACTGTCATGTTCATATTTACACAGGTTATAAAATGATTGAAATGATGAATAAATCATATATTATATTATTATATTATATTGATATCTCTCATAACTTTCTTATACGATTAATTAAAATAAAGGATATCTTCATCACTTGAAGCACTACTATCACTAGACATTTTTTAACACGATGACAACAATAGCTTTAATCACAGTAATAGAATAATTATTTAAACACATGTAACAAAGCCGCAACAATCGAGAAGTGACTTGATTTTATAAACTTTCAGTAACGTCGTGTGCGATTCATACTTTGTAACTAGTTTGTAGTAGCTTAATGTGCGGAGGGCCTTACAGTAAATCACAAACTAAACTTTTTTGCCTGAAATAACCACATACGTTCTTTTAAAGTATGTGGAAATTACTCGCAAAAGCACCTAACCTAAAAACGAATACAAACGTAAACAAACCAGCCAGCAATCGCCGACTGGTCGTTTCGTTACGTCTAGACGGCGAAATAAAGAAAGTATCGTGAGTTTGCGCAGTGCGGACTTAATAAAAACACGTCGTTTAAATTTTCGCGGGAATAAGTATTATTTTTAAAAGTCCAAAATTGCAAATGTATAATAGAAACTTTAATGGGAATAAACATTATAAAAATATAGCATCGCTGCAGTATACAGTGTAACACGTATAATAAACAAATTTTATTGAAGCTATCACAGTTTTCATTAATTCCATCGTGTAAAACTGACTATTGCGTACACCGTTCTGCGCTGCCATAAAATTAATGGGGCGGAGTCGAGATCTATGTTTTGAACAGATCGAGTATAACATCTAGGACATCTAATATAAAAGTGATACACTAACAATAAATATTTATATGGAGTGGACTAAGAAATATAATTGAAGAATAATTGTGACAATGAATTAAAAAATTATAATATTTTTTATGATTGATAAATATAAGATAAAATGACAATGATTAATGAAATAATATTGCAAAAGTTAAAGTAGAATCAAATTGAGTTTGTAAATTTAAAGAAATAGTATCTCTTAGTTGAGCATGTCTATAAATTTCTAATGCTTCCAGATTATTTAAAAGTGGACCTTTATTGGCTATATGTAATATTTTGAAATTTTCATCTTTGTTAAAAGTGTGGCCGGTTTCAATTAAATGATTAGCAAAATGTGAAAAACCAGAATCAGAATTTAAACACCTTAAGTGTTCTTTTAACCTAACCTTAAAATTTCTATAAGTTCTACCGATGTAACAACTATTACAATTATTACATGATAATTTATAAACTCCACTTTTGAGTGTATAATCTGGAGAAAGATTGTAAATTAATTGTTTATTTAATAATTCTTTACAATCTTTTAATGTATTTTTAACTTTACTAATAAACGTAGAAATTTTAAGATTAGTTTTTTGTATGTTATTATTTGTAATAAAGTCTAACACTTTTTTGTTATAGTCATCTCTTTTTAGGATGACCATACTATTCCTTTATCCGATTTTGTTATGACTAAATTATTAATACTTATTTTGTATTTAATATTTTTAATAATTTTAGAATTAAATGTTCCTTTAAGTGGATGTTTTTCTAAAAATTGTTTTTCTTTTTTGAGAATACTTTTTATATCATTTCTTAAATGGTCCTTATTTTCTACTTGTAAGTTTTGAATAATAGTTTCACTCTCAACTGCTATCAATTCTAAATCCTTCATTTTTTGTTTATTGTTGTTTAATGATGGATTAAATTTCAAATCTTTGTTAAGGAGATTTATTTCTTCAACCTCAAATTCAATTTCAGAATAATTCAATAAAGAAGGGTGAAAATTATGTATCATATTTTTTTTTAAATACCATTATCAAATGAGTCTTTTAATAGAGAACTTAGTATTATTAAACTAATTGCTTTAACTCATAATTTTCAACCAACATTAATTGATAAATTAGTCCAGTGTAACGACGCTTACTTTCGACGTATACTTACGTAAATCTTTTCTCTTTTAAACGGATATCTCGGGCAGTACTTTAACTTTTAAGTGCAAAGAACAGCACTGTTTGGCTTTCCTATGTGGGAAAGCAATCCGGGGTAGCTAACAGTCGAAGACAAAAAAAAATGTCAGCGGGTGATAAGCTGGGGGTCCGTCTAAAGGACTTCAACCCCTACTCAAACGGGTTAATCAGGAATTTTCGGCGGCTATGGGAGCTCAGAAATTATAACTCGGAAGTTTAAAGTAGATAAAACAAAGTATTTATTTTTCTCTCAAGAAAATATATAGACAGAGCACAAATAATCAAAAAAAATACTATTGTGGCGACTTTGAAGTCGGATATTTATTTACATCATGTACTTAGTTAAATGGGCCAGCTGGTAAGCAAAGATATTTGTAAGGCACGCGGGTATGATTTTATTTCGGCGGTGGGTTGCGGCTAATTTACGTTTATTTTCGCGTCTAGAAGATTTCGACCGGCAAGTACGAAGAGTTTCCAACAGGATATATTTTCGGGATTACGGACGATCGGTTAGCTATAGATACTCGAGCTTATTCTTAATATTCTTTTTTTAAAAATACGGCGAACTACTGCCACAAAACGAGAGCTATTTATCAATGACTTTTATTATGTAATCTACGTTTGCAAGTAACCTCTATGCAGGGAGACCTGTTAGATCGCCCGACGAGCAGATCTAGCCAGCCGTTGCACACTCGAGGACCATTGTTAGGTAATCTAAGTTTGCAGGTAACCTCTGCGCAATGAGACCTATTAGATCGCCCGCCGAGCAGATCTAACCAGCCGTTGCACAATCGAGGGCTATTAATTAACTCGAATTTGATTTAGTAGTAAATACAGCGATAATCCCGGACAAAAGAACTCTAAGTATCTATACTTAACTGATGGACGGTTAATCGTGGCTCACGGTGTAGCCTTAATTCTTACCAATAACAAGTTTAAGAAATCTATTCGTAAGTAGCGGTGAATACGGTGACGGTTAATTGCTGGGGTTGATTCGGTTCGGATTGATCTACTAGAGCTAAGCAATCTGAAGAATCTGAGGGATCTGAGGAATCTGAGAAATCTGATGGATCTGAGACGGAGGCCACGTGTCGCTGGCTTTTTATCACCTTAATGACGTAGGCACTTTGACAACGTAGGCAGAATGCGCGTTAGACGGCCGATTGACTTAAAATACAGGACTCGTGCGCGCAACGTTCTTTACGTAGGTCGAGCGCATTAGGTAACTAATACTATCGACTCAAAATTGTACTAACCAGAAATGCATTGCTTGCAATTTTTAGATTATACTGCAAAAAGAAACGGATTAAAACGGACACGTATTAATATTTTTAACCGGCTTTAGTAACTAATGATTTTTGTTGATGACTCGATCATTATTTATAACAATTCACGGATTTTAATTATACGGGGGATTATCGAAAATTAATCAATTAATTATTTAACTGCTTGTTTACCAGCTGGTTTGTTACAACTCAATATTCACTTAATTAAAACAGGACTTAAATACTAACAAGCGTCGGCAGGGTGTACCCAAGTGACGGTAATACTTAAAGCAAAAACAGATATTCCTGGACGGGAAAAATCACTTCGTTACACCAGAAAAAAGAAAACAAAATTATTGCTAATCAGATTTATATTCATAACAATATAGATCTTGTAGTTGATATTAATCCTAAAAAATATTAGGTCCAGTTTCTTATAGAATTTCGAATATTCTTGAACGTTTACACGGTAGCATTTAGCGGTTCGAATTCATTAAGTAAATTGTTTATTCACAATAAAGATCCAGTAGATGATTGGGATAAAAGTGGAGTTTATAAATTATCATGTAATAATTGTAATAGTTGTTACATCGGTAGAACTTATAGACATTTTAAGGTTAGGTTAAAAGAACACTTAAGGTGTTTAAATTCTGATTCTGGTTTTTCACATTTTGCTAATCATTTAATTGAAACCGGCCACACTTTTAACAAAGATGAAAATTTCAAAATATTACATATAGCCAATAAAGGTCCACTTTTAAATAATCTGGAAGCATTAGAAATTTATAGACATGCTCAACTAAGAGATACTATTTCTTTAAATTTACAAACTCAATTTGATTCTACTTTAACTTTTGCAATATTATTTCATTAATCATTGTCATTTTATCTTACATTTCAATCATAAAAAATATTATAATTTTTTAATTCATTGTCACAAGTATTCTTCAATTATATTCCTTAGTCCACTCCATATAAATATTTATTGTTAGTGTATCACTTTTATATTTGATGTCCTAGATGTTAGTAGGTATGTTTAAAACGGCAGATTACTTTATAATTTCATAGTACAATGAATTAATTAGTACAATAGAGGGCTTAGTATGTATCAAATTGATTTTTTTGTTTTTTATTGTTTTTAATAGTTTTTTATGTTTTTATAAAATATTAGTGTTCATGTTAGTTGTTGTTATTATTTAATTCTTAATGATTTGTTGGTTTTTTATTAGTGACGTATTATTTGTTATTATAATTAAGAATATGACAAACCTTGTGAATTATTTTAAAAAAAACGTGAGTAATTTGTATTTTAATGATTTTAACCCAATTTTAGAAAATACTATTTTAAAAATTACAATTTGATAATTTTCTGATTAGTTTGTAGCCTGAAGATGTGACTATTATAAAAGTCACGAAACTAGTTGCGTCATATAAAGTTTTTTGGGAGATAAAGACTTTTCTTTCTTTTTATATTCTATACAAGATGAACTCCCATGGGTACATATACATATTTCCATCTTTAATCTTATCTTTAGCTAATTGAGTGCTAAGAACATTACGTGGAGCTAATGTTTCTGCAAAACGAGGAACGAAACGGTGGTAATAATTTACCATTCCTATGAAACGTTGCAATTGTTTAAGTGTTGACGGTTTTGGGAAATTATTAATAATTTCAACTCGATCAGTGGCGGGTGATATCCCATCAGAAGAAACTTTATGCCCTAGAAAATCTAAAGATAGTGCGCCAAAAATGCATTTTGAAAGTTTGATATTGATGCCAAAAGCATCGAGGCGCTCAAAAACTGTCCGTAAATGAATTAAATGTTCGATATGATCTTTACTGGCTATTAAAATATCATCTAAATACACGAAAACGAATGACAGATTCTTCAAAACTTCGTTCATAAATCTTTGAAAAGTCTGTCCAGCATTTCGCAAACCAAACGGCATTCTAAGATATTCGAAAAGACCAAATGAAGTAATTATTGCTGTCTTATAAACATCATATTTCGCGACTGTTATTTGGTGGTATGCACGTATCACATCAATTTCTATTACGATATGATGTTCAACAGAATGTTTGACTGGTAATGAATAATTTGGGGAACTAGTCAAAGTAGGAAATTGAAGTAGTAAATCAGTGTATTGATTAGTTACCGAAAACAATTTAGGAATAACAGTTGTAGCAGCAGTATTTGTACGATCAAAAATACAATTGATAGACAAAGTAGTTTTATTATCAAATAAACGTTTGTTTTTTAAGTCAACTTCTAAATTAAAATGTTTAAGAAAATCAGCGCCTAAAATCGGGATTTGTATGTCAGCAATATTGAAAACAAAAGGGAAATTACGGCGTAAACCTAAGTTAACTATCAGTAATTTCTTACCATATGTATTAATTTGTGATCCATTGCCGCTGTTAAAGTAAGGTCGGGGTTTTTTTTAAGATCGGTTAAGTAGTTTTTTGGAATAACTGAAATGTCGGCGCCAAAAAACGTAATTGATTTGTCACAAACAAACAGGCGAGATTTATTGATTACACCATGGTAAGCATATGTGTATCGTGGATTACACTAACGTTTGCTGTCGGAACGTTAGTGGTTGTCAGTTTTGTTGACTGATTTAGCTGATTTGACATATCGTTAGTTTTGGTAATATTGTTAAAAATACACCAAGGTCCGGTGCATTTTCATGCTTTATTTTAAAATAATTGATGAAAATAACAAATTTTGGAATTTGATGGATCGTAACGAGAACGGTTTGGTGAGGAATTTCGCGAGTGAGACCGATTATTACAGTTTGAACGTTGGAATCCCTTTTCAATGTCAGTAGGAAATGATGAATAATTTGAAAATTTATAATAGCTTGAAGAATTGGCGTCAAATACAGAAACTTGTAATTCCAGATTTTGTTTAATATCTGAAATTTGTTTGGCAGTACATCGAAAATTAATTTCCAATGAGTTTAACCGATTTAAAAAATATCTGTCATGTCAACTGTCGAATCCAGATGCGAAGGATGATGGTTAATCTGAGACATGATTGGATATTTGCAAGCTTCCCAAACTTTGTCGGCGATGTCAATAATTTCCGACTTCCCAGAAGCAGTAATTGCTATATAAATGGGTTTAGGTAATTTACGTTGCCAAAGCTTAATAAGTAATTGTTGGCTTACCATTCCAGAACCGCCAACAATATTCAACATAGGTATGCCGATAAAAATCGGATGGCTTACGTTCACTCATCTGTGAACCGGTCAATAAATCATGTAATCTTTTTTCTTCACTCGAGGATAAACGAGTTAATATGGTGGAACGTAAATTGGCATACAAATTTTGCTCAGGTGGATGTTGCATAACATCATAAATAATGTCTACAACTTCCATTGGAAGACAAGAAATAACTGTGTCATATTTCTTTCTATCATTAGTGATTCGAGCTACGTTAAATTGTGATTCGATTTGTGAAAACCACATTTCTGGACGAGAGGTCCAAAAAGCTGATAATTTTAGAGTAGATGCATAATGCTGAAGGGGAGCTAAGTCTGCGTCTTGGTTAGGCATTTCAAATGGTAAAATTACGATAGCCAGTTATGAAATGTGAAAAATATTGATTCTGTGACAGTTGATACAACAAAATGCGCAGAAAATATAAATAAAATATTCACACCACCTGAAGATTAGTTAATAATCCAAAAAGAAGGCTTCAATTAATTTGTAGATACTGGCAGGAAAGATGAGGGACAAACAGGGAATCTGATCCAGCAGCAAACTCGGAAATGTATACTCCAGCAGGTTGGAAAATTTAGGCAGGAACACGATCAACCACGGAACAGGAAACAGCAGATGGCGGATGGCAGATGGATGCGTTATTCTTTTAGTTCGGGGTCACCAATTTATACCAACCGTTGGTTGTTGGTATAATTAACATATATTGTAGTTAAACAATTTTATTATAATTTAAATATAATATATAATTCTTCAACAGCTTTAGTACATTATTATATAGATGTTAAAAGTTTACATTAAAATTTTGATATTCATATTGATTTATTTATATTGTTTTTTTAGCAACCATCCATGACCTCCATATTAATAAAATGGCTAACTATTTAGCGTTTTAGAATGTAGTGTGAGCACGCTACATCACTCATGCCCTAGCCCACTGTGCCACGGACTCTACTAGCCCTACAGCGGGAAAACGTGAAAACGGAGTGGTTTTTGGCTATTTGAGGGGGTTACGTTACGATCGTTACGATCGCTAAAAACTTCATCCACTATATTTTTCGTCTTCACCACCCTCGAAGATACGTGGGTGGAGTAGGTTTTGTTGTTGCAGAATTTTGTCGACTACTCTTCCGAATCCTGGACTCCACTGTATTTCAACCACTTAAATGACGTATAACTCTTGAAGAATTGATTTTTGGGAGACTTTTTCAGGGTGACGAAAGCTACAACATATCTAAATTTAAACCAATTTCGTCGAAACCCAATTTCCATAGCAAAACGGCGGGGTCCTTTCTTTCTTTATATCGAAAATCATACCGAATTCAGTACAGGGTGATCCCCCCTAACTTGGCCATTTATAACCCAAATATAAGAGTTTAACGTATCCTTTACAAAATATATATCTCCGAAATTAGGAACCTATAAACTATATTTTTTTAAATGGAACATAATATGTTTTGTTTAAAAATCAGACTAGTCGTTTTTTGTGATTTCAAAAATATAAATAGTTTTGAGGATATTAGGTATGTCCAAATAATTATTTTATTACATTAAGTCGTCCGCGTAACAATAATTGAACAAAGTGGACTTTGAGTTAAAGGTTTTGCGCAAACAACAATTCAATGAATTATCAGTTTGGCATACCTGCATTGTTTCAGTAAATATCAAAGTCATCTTTTGTTCAATTGTCATTGTGCAGCGATTTTATGTAATAATATAAAATAATTGTTTGGGCAATATCTTCAAAACTAAAAAAGAAAAATATAAAAGTGTATATTTTTGAAATCACAAAATAACGGTAAGTCCTTCAAATAAAATATGGTGTGTTCCATTAAAAAAAATAGTTTACAGTCATTTGTGGCGCTTCTAATTTCGGAGATACGTTAAAATCTTTGAAAAAACCTTATAATTCTGTTTTTGAAATTTTTTAATTCGTTTATAAATGGTCAAATTAGAGGGGGGTGAAATTTATGATGGATCACCCTGTGCATTACCATTCAGTATATCAAAAAATATTAACACCTGTTTCATGACATTTTCGTAGATATGTACTAAACATTGACATTAAACAGTACACATAGGTACATAATTAATTAATATGTAAAAAAATAGTGGAATTTGGTAACGCTGATGTGTTTCAAAGTGAAGGCTCAATACTTTTGATGTTCCATAGTAATTCTCTGGTTATGGAGGTTTATTACAGAGGATTTAAGAAACACTTCAATGAATAGTGTAATATTGTGTAGTATAGCTGTATTACCATTAAAGAATACTTTTATTTAATATTATCAACAATTCTCATATTTATCTATTTGTTTTAAAATGTCAAACGCTAGATATTATTTTAAAATTCTCCAATTATTAATATTGCGGTAGAAAAAATAGTGCATGAAACTGTAAGTAACTTACTTTATTCGTGGAGTTCGTTAATTTGTTCGCTCGACCTCATTTCATTCACAAACCTGTTAAATTTACCTTTTTTATAAAAATTTCAGTTAATCTTTAAAAATGTTAAATACTGATTTAAGTTTGAACTTTGTCCTCGTCATAAAATATTTCTGTAATGTACAAATCATGGATGCTACAAATATATTTAGATAAAACTCGCAAGGGTAGGTTAGCGTTTGTACTCTAATAGTTATTAACAAAACTAATCAATTTATGTCGAACATTTTGATTTTGCTGCACTGTTGGGCATATTTCCAATTAAGCTAATATTAACGAGATAATATGATAGATTTATAATTACAATTATTTTACCATAGTTAAACCACCGACTTAAATGTCAATCCAAGGTAATAATCGAACTGAAATTGTCATTTGAAATCAGTTAGTTGATTGATTGACTGATTGATTTAATGATGTAATAAATGTTTTCATAAATCTTATATTGCTTTAGATTCGTTATTTTACGAAAATAACGAATCTTGAACTAAAATTTAATGTACAGATTTTTAGATGTATTAATTAAAGATTGTTATTAATAATTGTAATTTGAAGATGCAAATAGATATAAAATCATATTTAAAAAAAATAGTAATAAAGACGCTTTTTGTACTACGACCTGTGTAAGGAGCTTTATTTGACTTATGTGCGTTTGTTATGCATAAGTAGCATAAGTGATACTTTTTTTTTGCCAAGGCTTTTAGCCTAATTTTCTCTTGTTTAATCTAGGAGTATAAAGGCAAATTTTGGTAGTAAAAAACTGTGCATTTAAAAAATAAAAAATAAATAATTTTTATTAATCAAACTTAAAGTCACAGACGTAAATGTTATTTTTTTTTATCCAATAATAAACAGTAACATAAACCATCTTAAATTAATCCAAGGATGGAATTTGTGCCTCCCACATGAATATCATGTTAAATCCTTCACTGGTTATTTATTACAATCAGCGATTCTTACTAAATGATCTACATTTAAGAGATTACTTTTACTGGACTATTTAAATAGCTGGTTCTTCAAAATATTACCTATTTTCTTAATTGAACACATAGACAATTAAACAGTACAATACAGAGACATACAGCGTAACAAATTGCGCCATTTTTCTCAGATCATTGACATCTCCTCGGACATCTCTAATGTAAATCGTCGCGCTGAGGCAGGTACGCTTGGGTACCACCAACCGTAAACTATAAGAACATTAAAAATGCTAATCAATATATTAATAAGATAATACAATAAGAAAAACGTACAATGAAATATACCGGGTGACCACGAAATGATGCTTGCCCCCTATATCTTCTTGGTTTTACAAGATATGAATTTCAAATTTGGGCACGTCAATATGCATTAATTCGACCGATTTAACATTTCCTGTCACTTCCGGTTTCATCGGAAATGATGCTAACTTTGAATTTTTAAATGGAGCACCCTATATATAGAGCTCCACTGTTAAATATTATGAATATTTTTTCATTTATATCTTGTCGAATGTTATTCTTATGTATTTTTATGTATTATAATATGAAGAAATAGTGAAGTGTTTGGTACCAAGTTATCAGTAATAAAAATTTTTCGATAAAGCATTTAATGCTTTATCGAAATAACGTGGTGAGCCACCATGGTGAAATTTAAAAAAATTAGTTATTGTGAAAAAACGATTTCCGAAATGTTTAAGATATTATAATACAAATATCATATGACATAATATCATAATTGTATTTTTTTATTAAGTAATTATTACAGCAAAACAAAACATTTTTTGGGGTTACGACTATCTAGATGAAGAATTATATTTGTTCATAAAATGTCAGTCATTAATATTTTTATCTCAATTTATTATAACTGTATCCTAAATGAACTACTGAATCCAAAAATGTAAAAATATAGGTACAGGGCGTCCCATTTATAAAACAAGTTAGTGTCATTTCCGGTGAAACCGGAAGCAACAGAAAATGATAAAAGGTCAAAATAATGCATATTTAGCCGTTACTTGACGTGTCCAAATTTGAAATTCTTATCTTGTAAAATTAAAACGATATAGAAGCGAGCGTCATTTCGTGGTCACCCGGTATTTTGAAATGTCTCCAATATGAACTATGACACTAATTACAAATTCTCTAATATATGCGCACGGCATGTGCAGCTTAATATGCTATTCCCGGGGGCTACGGCTGGAGGATAAGAACTAAAATATTATTAAATAGTAATATTTTTAAGTAATAAATATATATCTCTGTTTTCTTTTGGATAATTATATTTCAATAAAAGACTCATTTAATACACCAAAGTATATCTATTCAAATTTAATTTGAGATGGAACTTTGACGTAAAGTCACAGGCGTAAAGGTTATTTTTTAAATAATCCAGATATTTTTCAGATTATCTGGGTAATGTTCAGAAGTGTGGCCGTAAATCCCAAATAAGAACAGAAAAAAAAACTTTAAAGTGGTTTCAATGAGTATAAAATAAACATTTGTCTGCTCTGGCAAGACATAATAGCCAGAAATCGGTCCACGGGTATTTACTCCCTTCTTTACTGCGGTATTATTGCTCGAAAATTATATAGGTACCGGTCATATACAACTGCAATTTTTGTTTCACGATATTTGCACTTATTCTGGACCCAAATTATAGACAAAATTTTGTTCGCATTATGCTTAAATAATCTTTGAATACCTTATATCATTTCAGTTCAGTAGTGAGGCGTCCGTTGATAAAATCAAATTAAAAAATATATGTATTATTTGTTAAATACGACAATATATACCAAATATCTGCAAAGTGATCTTGTTTGAAAATGGCCTACATATTTCAAGATAACACATTCATTATCGAAGAATACAAAATTAAAGTTTTTTCCAAAAATAATCAAATCCGATAGCAAAAGTAGGGTAGACCGGGGACAAAAGTAACGGGGTACAATTGTACCGCCGCCATTATTTCCTAAGCTATAACATATGGACAAGCGTGTCGACCATGGAAGATTTGTCTAATATCTGGCAACGCTTCGCTTAGGTCACAGATGACCTGCGTGACGAACGACGGCGAAGTCAAATGATAGTGTGTTTTTGCATATCCTAAGTAAGTTTTTTTAAGTTTAATTAATATCATATATCTAGACTTCTAAGTACATCAGCTGACTTCCGTAACTGCCTTATGATTAACTGATTATCTTTGCTATCTAGTTGTATATTATAATTGATTTTATTTTTGTGGTTAGAGAGAAAACTCATCAAAATGGAAAAAAATACCATTGGGGATAATAGTAACAATGCACACCGAGACAGTTGTACCGTTACAAACATCCCCGTGGGGACGTTTGTAACGTACCGGAGCAAATGAATATGTCAAAGGAAATAGACCTAGACCAAGCAACTATCAAGACGGGATCCGCTCCTGTATTTTCTCCAGAATCCATAAGGCCTTTTCCTAAAGCTCCTCCAAGGAAGAATCAATACAGGAAAACAAAGAAAAAGAAATCGGCAATTTATACGGATACGTTACAATTGTACCCGTCAACTGTTACGACTGTCCCGGGGGTCGGGGCAGTATTGTAACACTTTGCAAAGTGTTTAATAAAAGCAAGCAACTTTTTCTGTAATTGTGAATGACGTTTGATTTGATGGCATTTGGTAAAGGAATGATTTCTGCATCAGCAGGTACCAGAATCATTTGTGTAACTACTATATTTTTGTTTTCGCAGCCCAACAAACCAAAAATGTTACTCTTATCCCCGGTCTACCCTACCTGAATCCCGAAGTGAAAGTTAGATATGTTTCAAAAGACTAAACTCAGTTAAAAAAATCATCAATTTAAGATACTTATTTAATATGTACTAAGGAGGTTAGAGAGAAGGAGACCGAACTACCATGCTTGCAGCATTGTTGGTTTGATAGAAAATACGACGGTAATGGCGGTATACCAGACGGCGCGCGGCGCTCTCGAACGCGCGCAAAATACCATTCGGGCTACTTTGCGCATATGATAGAATTGCTAATTCTAACTAAAAGTTACAGGGAAAGTTTTAACTTTATGAAATATGTAGGCAAAGATTATGTATATGATCTTTGATGTAGGTAATGAATAGTTTGTGTTGGTTTTATGAAAAAGTCCTATTTTGACGTCTATCGTGTAGAAAACGCCGGCCATTTTTATTTCAATTTCCTCAATTTCCTAATAGTTTTAATTATAATTAATAATAATAATATTAAAATGTACTTTACCTTGGGAACTTTGATAAGGTTCGCTTCTTTCCCTTCTCCTTCTCCTTGGCATGTACTAAGGGAATCATGTACTAAAATTAGAAAATTCAAAAATATTCAAAATTCTACTAGTAGAAAATAAAAAGCTGCAATCAAAAAAACACAACCACATGTATGTAATTCGTAATATTGTAAAAATCAGGTTAAAATAAAAAAATAGCGAATTGAAACCAAGTCACTATTAGTTCAGAATTATATTCTATACTAAATTCAGGAAAATATGTCAATATACAAGGTGCCCGTCTTCAACACGCAACATGGGTATTTCGTTTATCTTAAGAGATACCAAGTAGGTTAAATTACAGCAAAATTGCGCATTTTTATGCTGACCAATATTCTGAAAAGAAATTTGATCTATCGGTTTAGGTTTGAAGATATTATTAGAAAAAAACGAAAAATCGTGATTCTCGTTTTTAATTTTTAAATTGAAAACTAATAAAACTACGTCTTTTAAACAAAGACATTCTTGAGGCACTATTTTCCGAGGAATCCGAATATGCCGTTGTATTTGTCATGACGTAAAAAGCTGTGTTACAGTAAAACTGTAAAACTTGATTTGAAGTTCACAATAGGCTGCCCGGTTAAATTGTTGTGAAAAATAAATGAACCAATTAAATGGCGTATACGTAGATCATATGAGTAGAATAAAAAGAGAAAAGGTAACAACTATCATGCCTCACCAAACATGGAATCCAAACCAAGTTTGGAATCTTCTTTCTTTGTCTAGTTACATGCGAATTTTCTTTCGCTCAATTATGATCACGATAGTTATGCTTATTAACTCCACATTGTAAAACGACTTTCATCAGTCCATATAACTCTCGATTGAAAATCAAGATGTTCTTCGCACTTTTGATTAAACCAACGACAAAATTCAACTCTTCTCGGAAAAATTATTATTGTTGCTTGGACAATTAATTGTAGGTTGTAGGTTTGTATGGATGATATTTAATATTTTGTGTACTGCAATTTGTCGGACTGATATGCTGGGATTATTGTTAACAGCTTCGAGAACATTATTTGCTCAGCACTATCAATATCGTACCGGTCTCTTTTATTATCAAAACTTGTGCGAATGGCTCGCCGCCACAGCCATATTTCTAAATGTAAATTACCCAAAAATGCAAATAAAAATATAATTACTTTCGCGGAAAAGTACAACTTTCGAAACTAAAATGCGTGCGGAAAAGTGATATTTTCCGCACGCTCGTAGGAAAAAATAATTTCCTCGACAATACATTATTTGAAAGCTATTTTTAAGTGCAATATAAAAAAACGAAAAATTCAATATGATTGCCGTAAGTAAAACAAGTTATGGTCGACCCAGAGAAATAGAGAGGGGAGAAAGCTCTTTGACCGTCTGCGCATCCAATTTTCCTAAGACACCATGGGGGCAGACATTTTGAACATGATCACGTGGTTTGTTCAAGTTTGTTGTCGTGCAACTGTTAAAAAGTGTTGAGTAAAGTGAGGTTACAGAGTTATTTAAATTTTTTGGTGTGCGTTTAATTATATTTATTTATAAACCCGACGGACTGCATATATGTTTCTATTTATTCTATAAACTAATTTAACATTTAACGCTGTGGTGTGGACTTTTTTATTATTATTTTCTAGACTTTGTTATCGCAGTGGACGTTTTTGTTTATCATTATTGTATTGCTTTTACAACTGAAAATGCTTGTTTTTAATTATGTCCTGTGTTGTAAGGGGATTTTCTAACGCAATGAGATTTAAGCCTGAAGGAATTACATTTCACCAGTAAGGTTTTTCATGAATTTTTTTGCAGCCGTTTATAACAGTATAACATTCCAGTTTCTCAAGAGGTGACATGTTTAAGAAGTGGTTAGAGAGTGATGAATACACTTGGTCAGAGAATAAATTTGTTTGCTTTAATAATTTTAAAGCAACAGATTTTATAAAAATTTGAAGTTTGATAAATAAATATAATTTCAACGAATCGTCTAGGCAAGGATACTTCGGCAAGTACTAATAGCAGCACAAAGAGGAAACGTGTAAAGTATATTCAAACTATACACATACACAATTACAGGTATGTGAATACAAGAAGATATTTAAAGGAATATTAATAATATTAAATTATATTTTACGTATCAAATTTATTCCTAAAATAAATGTTTTTTTATATTTTTTATTATAAGCGATATATCCAGTTGTCTTTTTTATCGATCTTAGCATCCAATTTAATATATATATATACAGGGTGTATTAAGTATGAGTACCGTTCTTTTAACAGGTGATACATTGATGTAGAAGGAACAAAAAATTCTTAATAATTTTTTTTCTCTCTCGAACCGTTGCCCAGTTATGCCCTATTTAATTAAATAGCGCATCTGGCAACATAGCGCAACGAGCAGCTGTAACTTGTGCTAACTTACCTCAATATCCTCTACTCAGGCGACTGTAATGTGTCAAAAAAGGTGTTCTTGGCGAAATATTACAATATGTTATTGAGAAATAATCTCTGAAATAATAGTAATAATTGGGTCTCGATGAACTATGTCCAGAATTTCTTCCTCAATAACCAAATTATCCGCATGTCGGTCGTTGTGGTCCCCGGTTTTGTACACGCGAAACTACACTTCCCGTATCTAACAAACGTTGAGATGTGCGAACAAAACTTATATGAACTGACGAAAACAAAATAGTAAAACGCACTAAACATTAATTACCGACTTAAAACACTCGGACGGCGATAACAAAGGCAACTGAGTCCTTTGACTCCTTTGTGATTTGTAACAGTAGCCCACTGCCAGCCATATGATGCGACGTTGTCATATGCCTCTTTTTAAAAATGTATTAAAATACAATAAATTATTTCACCAAAACCCTCCACCGGACAAAAAATTCGCATTACAATTTTCTATTTGTATATTCGACCGGCACCTTCTCATAAACTTTTAGAACTTATTTTCTATTATTTTCCATGTAAATTTACCTTCAAAAAGCAAAGTTAAATTATTTTTTTTGGGAAAACCATTCAATTTTCGACACATGTTGTATAAGGTTTTTTTGTTTCTTTTAGGCCAATGTTTCACCCCTTAAAATAACGGTACTCATACTTAATACACCCTGTATATACCTATATTATTTTACTATAATAAAGAAATATTTAAGAATGTTTCCGTCATTTTAAATCATCTGCCCTGTTTGCATTAAAAATCCCCAAATGTCATATCAAAAATCCCCAAATATCATTTAGGTTGCCTGCCATTATGTTCAAAATGGCGACCATTGTGATTAGCCATTCGCGCAGGTTCTAAGATCATTCTCCCTACTCTATGTCTCTGGGTCGACCACATCTTTATAATACACGAAAAAACGTCGGCGCGTTTGTTGCCGATAAGAAGTTCAAAGACGCCGGCGTATTTTGTGTGCACATTAAAGATGTGGTCGACTTTACCTCGGATATCTCGAAAACGAAAGACTATCGGACATTAATTTTGACAATTGACACCAAAATATTAGCCTCCAAAATGTGTCCGAATAATGAAAATGTCTAAAATTACAAATCACAAAATTTTGTTTTTTTTCTAAATCTCAGAAATCAGCATAAAATTAGCTAAAAGTGTTCTCATTTAACCGCCCTTGTAGCTTTTATTTTTTTCTGAGATCTCAGTGGTAAGCATCGAATTTGGGACATACGGTATAATATATCCTTAATCAAGGTGGTCTCTGTGTCAGAACTGTTTCAACGTAATTTTTTCCATTCTATTTAGGTGTATTTAATGCTATAACGTAATCACTTGATTAGCAACTATGTAACAACATTATTTAATTTTAACCAGCAACATTTGACAACAGATACAATATCTATTTTCTAAGGTATGAGTAATGATTATGAAATGTGTAATTGTTCGAACAGGCCCCTGTACTAGTATTAATGAAAATATTAATATGAATGCATAATTTTTGGAATAGGCCCCTGTACTAGTATAAATGCAAATATTAATAACACAGCATAGGAAACAACCAGCACTCTTTCTCTCATTGGCGGTAAAATTTCGCGCACTTTTCTGTACATCCGCCATTCCGGAATAGAACCAATCAAATAGGGCCAGCGGCGGAGATCCGGAGGTACACTGTCAGGCACGAGTCGAGTGGCACGGCAGTTTGTTTTTAGAGTTGTGCAGTGGTGTCGCCATTTTATTTGTGTGTACATTTTCACTATTTTCAGACTTCTTATTTCTTAAATCATTATTATCAACATTATGGATGCTCATAGTAAAAAAGCGGGAACCGTATGTGCCGTGAATAATTGCCGAAGTAAGCAATATTCCACGAAGACAAGTTTTTTTAGATTTCCTATTGATGCAAGAAGGTGAGTTTAATTAAATATATTTCTGTACTATTTTATTACTGTACAATGACTACAATGCAGGTAGCTCAGTATTAAAAAAATCGCACTAATGTATCTATATAATAGTGCCCGAAATGTATTCATAAAAATTTCATGCGCAAAAATATTACATTCGTGAACATTTCGAGTACAAAATGGAAAAATTGTTATTTTTACAACGTTTTTTAATTTATAGAGCAAGAGCATGGGCCATAGCTAGTCACAGGGAGGACCTACTTGACAGGGTGGATAGTCTGTATAAGGGCTATAGACTGTGCAGCTATCATTTTGAGGCGCATATGTTTACAAATGATCTGCGTAATCGCTTGAAACCTCAAGCTATGCCAACCATATTTCCGATGTTGGAGTCATGTTCTAAGCAACCAGACGATCATAATTACACTCTTCCCCCAGTAATCGTAGATAAAAGTGTTCCAGAATCGAAGGTACAAATTCTGCAAGATGTAACGTTAACTCCAGTGACTGAAATGGACGTAGGTAAGATAGTATTTAAATTTGCTCAATTATTCTAAGCCATAATAAAATTCGAATTATTTAATGTTATGATTTATTTAATGTTATGAAAAATCAAAGATTTTTATCTAATGTGTACCTAGTTAAAAAAACTTTTTCGTTTTTAGATGAGACTCAGTGCAAAGATTTGGAGTCATCTTCGGTTGTTATTGTCGAGCCTTGTGAAACCACCGATTCAGATTCGAAGACTCCTCCACAATCGCCTTTGTTAACCTCTCCAAGTTCTACGCAGACTAGTTCAAGATTGTCGGCTCATACCCCAAGAAAGGAACAATACCGCCACAATATTCACAATCTTCTGCAACAAAATAGAGCTTTGACGAGTCAGGTTGAAAAACTAGAAAATCGCTTACAGAATATTGAACAGCACATTACTATAGAACAGTACAAACGATTAACACATAAATTTTGTGCATCTCAAGATTTGGCTAATTTTATTAATATGCAAGTAAGTGAAGTGGGTAAACATCCAAAAGGACGCCGATATTCACTACGGTTTAAAAATGAGTGTTTGGCTATGTACTACGCAGGTCCCAATATGTACAAGAATAAGTTAATGAAAAAGTTTTGTTTACCATCGCCACAAACCTTGTATAAATCAATTCGTGGTATAAAAGCAAATCCAGGGTTAGGTAATCAACAACTGTTTGATATTTTAAAATTGAAAGTAAATGGCTTTCAAGAAGAAAACAAGTATTGTGTTTTGCTGATAGACGAAATGAGCATCAAGGCCAATTTATTTTTCAATTCCAGCACTGATAGTATTATCGGTTTGGCAGAAAACAATGATGGTCAGAAGATTTTCAAACCTGCTCTTAGTGCTTTAGTATTAATGGTGAAAGGTATATTTCACAAATGGAAACAGCCAATTGCATATTACTATTCGCATTCCACTCGCGATGCTGAATCTATGAAAGAAATGATTTTTGACGCTGTTACAAAGTTGAAAAGTATTGGTTTGCATGTGTGTGTCTTGACATCCGATATGGGGTCTAATAACTTACGTTTAGCAAACTTATTAGGGGTTACCGAGAACAAACCAGATTTTTATGTTGAGGATCAACAAATAACTTATATATTTGACGTGCCCCACCTAATAAAAGCTGTAAGGAATAATCTTTTGAAATATGATTTCATCCAGAAGGATAATAAGAAAATTTCTTGGCGACATGTGAAGTATTTTTATGAACATGACAAAAAATATCCACTGAGAGGAGCACCCAAACTTACTGATTCCCACATAAACCCCAACAGTTTTGAAACGATGAAAGTGAAATTCGCTACACAAGTTTTTAGTGCCACTGTTTCTGCTACCCTAAACTTATATATACGATTTGGTGTTATCCCTGCAGAAGCAGCTGCAACCTCAGAATTTATAGACAGGATGGATAAGTTGTTTGATTTGTTAAATTCTTCAAAAACTTCTGGCACAAAAGTGTATAACAGAGCATATAAAGGTTTAGATTACCAAATAAGTTTTCTAAAGGAATGTTTTAATTATTTTTCTGAACTTTCGGTATTTAATGAAGAAAAAAACATTACTGTTAAAATAAAATGTTTCAAATATTTAAGGCACACTATAAATGCAGTTATGTCATTGTTCAATATCTTGAAAACTGCAAATTATGAATATTTATTTACTCGTAGATTAAATCAAGATGGTTTAGAAAATTTTTTTGGTGCTATCAGACGACAAAATTGTAATTGCATAAATCCAATGCCTATTCAATTTGGAAGATCTTTTAAAAAATTACTGTGTATGAATTTGTTTCATTCGGGTACTGAAAACTGTGAAGCAGACCCTGATCCAATATTGTTAAGTTTAGGCGATATTCAAAATGAACCATCGGTAACGACTGAAGAAATTGAAGTTGAATCCCCTATTAAAATAGATACAGATTATCAAACCAGTGATGTATTGCAAAAAAACTATGGAAGGTATATTTGTGGATATCTAATAAAAAAGGCCTTAACTGTACATACTTGTAATATTTGTACAACATACGCTAAAGCACATGAAAATCTTGATGACTCGTCATTGTATTGCTTTTTTAGAGCATATGAAAACAGTGAGCAAGATACTTTTGGAAACTTAAATATGCCACATGATGATTTTGTCAATTTAATAACATGTGTTGAAATTATTTTCCAAAAGTATTTTGAGGAATTTTTAATTAATAATAATGTAGTTGGAAGGTTTTTAAATATTTGTTTGTCAACATTACAATACACCCACCCTTGTGATAATTTCCCTTTCAAATATGTCATAAAACTGTATATAAGAACTAGATTATATTATACTTTGAAAAATATTAATAAAAATTTTAAACATGTAAATAAAAATAAACTTATTATATGGAGACACCAATAAAATTATATGATATTTTGTACTTGGTAGTTTTATTTTCATTTCAAATATATTTTTTCTACGATCCTGCAAAAAGTTAGTACTTTTAAATATTTTTTAAAGTGATAATTTAGTGTTTATGCCACTTTCAATTTTATTGCACTTTTCTTTGGTAACAGCGCAATAAAATCGTAAAAAACGCGCTTTTTTATGTTGCCTTGGTAACAGTGCAAACATGCTTCCAAATTATTATGACATTTTCACACAAATTATCATGGAACAAAACTTTATAATTTTAAAATAACAACGATCGTAGAAGAAACATTGTATATAACAGGTGTAAAAAGTGCGTTTTATGGGACCCTTGGCATGTTATATTAATTTTCATGATGGATGCAACAAACACTAACTTTTTGCACTAGATACATAAATAGCTATTACTTATAATTATTGTCAGCCATGTAAAAAGATGTTAAATGCACCAACTGTTGCAATAAAATTGTAACACAATTTTCCTAAATACGGAGCTGCACTTTATTCAGGCACTTGATTTAGTATTGTCTAAATTTTCCTCAATACATCCCTGACTTCTATGCCCGCAAAATGGAGTCAAGGTCACAGTAACTAGTTTACGATTTAGCACGAATGATATACTGCTGGTTGTTTCCTATGCTGTGTTAATAATATAAAAGTTAATGGTTCGCCATCTGTTATCCATGGAATATACGAAATTATATGTAAATGATTTTCTCAGATCTAAAAAATAATTCTAGAGGAGCAGTAGTACTTTGAGGTTCTACACAATAGATGGCGCAAGTGCCAAACAAAATATGGATTGTACTATGTTGGATGAGATAAAGCCAGATCAATACTTCCACTCACCTACTTTTAAATCTTTGTTTCTGTTGGTAATAAATGGATTTGTATTGCAGACATTATGAGTGGGTTAAAACTGATTATTAGCTTTGCTGCTATCACATCAGCTAGACATTTTATAAGTGGTAACAAAAACTAAAAAGTTTGCTGTAGTGCAAATATAAAATAGTAATACGTATTTTAAATATTATTGGTTAATAGTTTTTCTATTCATAGCCAGTCATGTATTTTTGTTTAAAATAATAATTTGACTTGCATTTCTTAATAATTTCTTATGAAACATTTTTCATTTAATTTTATGTTACCAATATTTTTTTCCAAGAAAGAAGTAATTTTCAAAGATTAGGAGAAATCTCAATATGACATGAAAAATTTATATAAAAAAAAGAAAATTCGAGAATTGTGAAAAGATTTTGTCTCATCAGGAAAATTTAAAAAGAGTAGGTAATCCAGAAAGTTCGATTGCTAATGAAAAATTTGCAAAGTAATTGATAATTGATTTCTTTTAAAATTACCAAATCTTTCAATTTTCAAATAAATATTTAAATAATTTTATTTAGATATTATACAAGCTTGTGTAAAATCTAAATATAGTTATTTATAAAAAATAAGTATAAAATAAAGAGTAATTTGTAAAAAAATTATTTAAAATACTGATTATTCATAAAATTGGGTTATTTTAAAAACTTAATCACCTCGATACGTCATACATTAATGTATAGCAGTGTATAAATAGCACATAAAAATGAATTTCTTAACTAATTAGACATGTTTTAAAGGCTTACAAGTAGTTGTTTTTCACGATAGCTACTGAACTCACAAAAAGTTACCTACTGATAAATGAGATAAATACACTGAATTCGCTAAAACTAAAAACTAAAATATTTTAATCTTACTTACCTACCAGTTTTGTATAAGATGGTTATCTGTGCTCAATTTAGAATTCATTCAATTAATCATTATCTATTGGTAAACTGTAAAATTGAATAATTTAAAAATAATCTTGTGAAATAGGCGATTCGACGAGGTCAATTTATTGCTTTATTCAGTTTATGTTGTAAATTTAATATTCTGCCGGAGTTGCCGGTAAATTGATTTTATGCTTTGAATTTCCTTTCTTGTACCTGTTAAGGTAAAGGTTTGTCTAAATATGTACATTGAATTGTAATTAAAATCGAACACATTTTGTCTTAAATGATTTAGAACAGACATAAAATGACGGCATTTGTACATCTCATAAAACAATGTAGCCATGCAAAAAATGTTATACGTAATAAAGTTAAGGATATTATTAATATAAAATTTAAACTGTCTTTAGAAAATTGGAAAAACATAAATTAGTATTTATTATTATACGATATACTTAATTAATTATTTCAGATAAATATTAAAAAGCATGTATTTTTGACGCGGTAGACTATAACTTTTTTTTCTATTTGTAATAATGTTTGTATTATACAACGTACTCTACTTTCTTTGCTTGATACGTATTGATAACATATGAATGAATTTGGTGGCAAGTTAAATATTTTTTAATTTCTATATTTTTGCTTTGGACGCCATTAACTCCGTAATTTAATTTAATATTTTATAACACATATTTTTATAATAAATAGTATCTAGGTTTGCTTTTTAAAATCTAGACGAACTTATTTATTTCCATATTAGTTTAAAATGTTTAATCTTCTTACTTGATGAATCCTCTTATCCTCTCTTTCTGGTTATTGAAGGAATATATTTTGATGTCACCTAAAATTACGCAGCGATTTATTTTCAACCACATTGAAGTTACTATTAGTTTCAGCATAATTTTATAACAAGTAGTTTACCTGATGGTAACATACCACATCCAAAAACCCTGAAATAAAAAAACACTGTTTCCAGATGATTCTAACTTGGTTGTCGGCATACCGAATAATAGGTCTTCAAGTAAAAATCTAAAATTTAAGGAAATAAATACAAAATGACACCAACTATTTTGCAAAGAGCCCAAAAAATTAGAAATGTTACGAGAAAGTTTCAGAAAATTTGTTCTTGTTACATCGTATAGATAACGATGCACTTTTTTGAATTAAATGTTGAGGTGTTGAAATCACTAAATTTAAAAGAACGTTTCTCAAAGAATTGTTACATTATCAGGACTATTTCAAATAATTTATTTTAAATAATTAAACTAAATTAGCAGATGAAAATATTTAACTCATCAAAATTATACATAATAAAATTATACAACCTTACTAACTAGATACGATCTCGAGTTGTATCTGAAATTTAATAGAATCAGTTGTATGTATTTTATTTATAATTTATGCAAGGTTAACGTTTATAATTATTTAATATCGACAACTACAAAAATACTTTAAACGTTTCAGTTATAATTATTATTATGATTAATTATTGTCGACAACCCCACGTCGTCTAACGAAATTATATTTAGATAACAGGCCACCAAACTTACTTAAAAATAATCAATAACGTGACAACTAAAAACTAATATCTAGCGTATAATTTTGAAAAAAGTTTAAAATTCTTTGTAGGTATTTTTTTATCCTTATTATTAAATAGTTATTGTTGAAATGTTCGTCTGGAGTAAAATATTTCTCAAATTACAATTTGTGCTTTTAGAGAAACGTACCTTAAGGTATACCTACAATTTAAAATCACACATTTAATACGTTTGATATAAATGATATATTACGTAGGAATTTGTCTGCACGTATAAAATGGTAACAATATTATGTCACACTTTTATCACAGACAAACCCACACAGTTTTACAATATGTATTCTGATACTTACTTTAATTCGTGTACTTATTTTATTATATGAATTCAAATTTTACTTTACTATAACCTCATCAATCCTTAAACTGATTTATAGAAATAATATTTTCTATTTACGCCTACGTATTCTGCAAAATAATTTGTTAAACCTACTATTGCTTGTACTTTCAAGTATTTTGCGCGTATTTTCTTATCAGTCAATTTGATTCGTGTAAACATAAGTAGATGACCAGTTATTTTATTACTTCCCTATTAAGTATGAAACAAGTTGTAGTTATCCTTTAGGGATCAGTTTCCGATAAGTGGTTGACATAGGCAGTAGGCGTTGGCGGGATGCTGGTTGCAGTTCAAGATGGCTGACGTAATGTAGGTTACCCCCGTCAGGAGGCGATAGTGGCCTGCATGCTGTCGGTTTGCATACTACAATATTGTCAAACGTGTTCAAGTGCTTTGTAAACAAATGTGTGTGACACGACACACCTCACATCACTAAAATGTAAATTTACATATCCCTTTTATATGCATTTTAAATGCGCTTGCGATTTATAATTTAGTGTATGTTAGTTAATATTTGGCTGCAGCTGGCATATTTAGTATAGTTTTTAAGTTAAATTTATTTTTTAAAATATCAGCATTAGAAATACACGTAATGCAAATTGTAGAAGAATTTTCTTTTGTACTAGTTTAGCAATTTTTAGTAGGTGCGATTTAAGAATCATTTTGCATTCAAATATGAACTAGGCTCGGAACTAGGTATTGCATGCGGGGTTAATTTAGATGACCTTTGAGTTCGTATACACCATGCTTACATTATAAAATTATAAGGTTGAGTCATGTTAGAACATAGGTACCAGAAATTCTAACAATGGAATTGTTGAGTACTGTTATCCATAAAAATATCTCGATATAGGTAATAAAAGCGTAATCATACTTTGTTTGTTAAGTAATTAATTATCTATAATCAAAACTTGCTATTCTGGCTACAAGGAAATATAATGGAATGATAATGCAATTTCGAATTGATGGAAAAGAAAGAGAAAATCGGCGAGATAGCATTCATCATTGAGTTGAACAGAGATGTAAGTGAGTTTATAGTGAATGTTCCATCCAGAATAACGAACTCTCTACCAGTCGCATCATATTCAGCGCTGACAATCGAATGCAAGTTTTTATAAATAACCATTCTTATTATTTTACTTTGTTGGTAAAATATATTTCTTTTCTACTACTTGATTATTTCTATTACTATAAACTATTCTTTTATTACTTTTTACTTTATGTAACCTCGTAATATTTTTATATAAACAAATAGAGAGAAAAACCAACAATAAGATCACTTTACAGGAAACATTCGGATCCTATTAATGAAAATGATTGTCAGTCTGTCGATCTTCATTGAAAATCATTCAATATATTTTCATGAAATATGGTAGACGTACTACTCATGACCTATAAGAGGCAAATAATATCGAAAAATAAATGAAGGTGATGGGACAAGAAAAACTAAAATTTCATTAGACATCTAATACTCAATGATGCCCAAATTTGTTTCAGCTTCATAAAATTATCAGATATACAATAACTTACTGGACCGTTGTGTAACTTATAAAGATTTGTGAATTATTTTTGAGACAAAACTCACTTTCACGAATCATATTAACAAGATGGTTAAATCATCATGTACAGTATTTAGGCTTTCTAATAAATAATTGGGGTAGTTTTGTAAATACCAATATCATGAAACTGCTATATGTATCATTTATATAAGAAGTAAACTGGAATATGGTTCAATTATCTGGTATCCTTTAATCAAAACTGAATAATACTTATCGAATCAGTACAACGTAATTGTTTAAAATATATGTTTTTTTAAATGCAATGACTTTTGTCCTCAACGAAGTATAGATTACAATATACTGTTAAATATGTTTGGTTTAAAACTATTAAGACTTAGAAGAGAATGTACCGTTTTAACTTTTTTATATAATTTAATTGACAGTAACGATGATTGTTCTTTGCTCTTCAATAAGTTATTAAAGTTTTTAGTTTCTAGGTTAGAGACTCGTCGAAATAATACCTTCTACTGTGATGTTATTCATTCTATTGTTATGACAAAATCGCCTATAGGTATACAATATGTATAAAATATTCAACACCATTTCTTTGTTATGAGACATTCACCATGATAATTTAAGTAGAATTATTCGTATTTATTAAGAGAACTCTACCTAATAGATAAATAGATATGTCAAAACTGTATTTTTTTGTTTTTTTCTAAAATTTTCCTGTTTGGGTATTCTACCTGTTGGAAATAAATATTTTTTTTATTTTTTTTCTTCGATTTTCCGATGCTGGACAGTCTCTCCATGGCTTCCGACACCACACGGAGAGAGCGCCAACGAATAATCTACAGCCACTCCCCATAATCTACAGCCACTCCCCACAACCCGCAAGGTTAGTGGCTGTAGATTCCAGACTCGTGTGCCCTAAGTAGACGAAGGGGTCCCAGGATGACCGCTTTCTGCATTTGACCAGCCACTGTATAATTTCCATGACAAACATGGAATTTTCGTAAAGGGGAAATAATGGGCATTCCAATTGTGAAAAAATGTACAGGGTGTTCCATTTGAAATAACAAAGTTGTCCTATCCCCGAAAATACGCTGTCATTTCCGGTTAAACCGGAAGTGAGCAAAAACAGACGAATCCTCCTCCCTAAAAAAACTTATCAAAATTAGAAAGAGAGAGGCGAAAACCGCATTTCATTATCTCAACAAGTTTAAAAGTTATATAGGTTTAGAAAGGGTCAAAATATAATGGGGCACCCGGTATAATAATTTGACCGTAAGAAAACTCTACAACCCATAGGCCCGGTTTTACAATCTCTGGTTAACAACTAGTTGATGGTTAACTTGCATTCTTTTTCGTAAATATTGATAAAATCATAATAGAAAACATTGAAACTGAAACTTTCTGTTGTTAAAATCATGTCTGTCACTTTGATACACCCTGTAGACTCTAATAGTATGCAAGTTTGAATTATTTAAGTTTAATTTGAGTTTTACAAGAATTAAATTAAGTAATGATTAAATATGCGATCCAGTAAGTAGTAAAAATCAACTGTTAATAGGTAAAAACCTTTATCCCTGTCCATTTGATCCGGTTCTTTTTGCGAAAGAGTTTAAAAATCGCGAACAGATTATTTCCATTGCCCAATATATTGAATAACTATCACGAGTTATTTAATACGCTTGGACTGGACCACGGTACCGTGGAATGGACAGGACATAATATGGAGCTCAAGGTATTTGCCTAAGCTCGATGTTAACCTCCCATGCGTAGTAAAATACGTAGCTGGAAATTTTGTTATAAATTCCCGGGGAGCAAAGAATTGGCACATTAGCAGTAGTCCTCAGTCGAGTCTTAGTAGTCAGTCATTAGCAGTACCTCTCCGAAATTCCTCAGCTATTAAATTTTATATCTGTTTTTTCTGTCAAATCGCAAACAGACCGATTTACCGTCAAGCTACACCGCTGTTTAGTATTTACTTACTAAATTCATTTGAGAGATTTTTCGTCTATTAGCCGCCTCAATCAGTTTAGTCCGTTTACACCGCATCGAAATTAATTTCATTTCTTCACTTAAAGCACTGGTAAGCACGCGTGAGTCAACCAGCATCGTCCATCGGTACCGACAACAAGAGCGGATTTACGGGGTAATGTAATTACCCCCCCCCCATGATCCATGAGGCATGAATTACAAAGAAGAGATACAAACAAAATTAATGTATTCACTAGCGAAATAAAGAATTTGAAACGAAAATTTTGAAATTTTATGAGTTTACCCCCCCCCATGACAGTAAGCTAAATCCGCCCTTGACCAAGAAAGATACTTAGCATTGTAAATAAATGGTCTCTGAACACTCCGTGTTATTATTTCAAGTAGGGAATACTTAAATAAACAGGTATTAACAATTGCTCAAGTCTGGTAAAATAAGCAATCCTTTACATGTATGAGTCCGTTCTTTACTGTAGTTACATAAGGTTTCGCTGGACTATAAACGAAGAAACTGGCGTGGCGTCCGAGATTCCGTGTAAAAATAAAGGTGTTAGAAGGCTAGAAATACTGTTTGTAGGAAGTAAGTTGCAAACAGTACAGCTTACGTAACTCAGAGTCATCACAAGCTAACCAGACATTGTAAAATTGGGCCTTAAAGTAGATCTTCAGATGGAAATTGTGCTGTAATGAATTTGCTTCATCGTTGATCAAAACGCACATCTTAATGTTCGACACATACTTACTGCATCTATTTATTCATTAAATTCTAGATATTTGTTTTCAAATTTTGCTCAATAATAGTACAAAAACATAAAATCTAATTTTTGGGGACAGTGCCGAGCAAATAGATGCGTTGATCAATCTATTTAAATGGAAAGAGAACTATCAAAGCCCTATAGATGTGGACTCCACAATAGACTGTAAGGCCTAGTCTCTCATTATCTAATACCGTTCGTCGTTCGTTGATTGAATTCAATCAGTGATTTGAGAAGCGGTTAAGACAACATTTTAAGAAAATATTTAATTCCATATTTTTAATTAATCAGAAAATTGTTGCCAAAGTATAATTATTCATAATGTATTAAACTAAATTAAAATAATTAAGGTTTGGACTTTTTCTTACTGATTTAGTACTATATCAGAACCGAGGTCAGAATGTGGAATAATTTTAAGAAATACTTTGTTGGCTAAAAAATGGAAATATAAAAACAAAAAACAAATATAAAAGACGGAACTATGTGGGTGAAAGAAATGAGAGAAGAAAAGAGGAGGAAACGATTTATTTATAATTAGATTTTTTAACAAATCGTTTATTTTACATTTATACAATTGATGATCCCATTTAACTGAAAAATATTTTCCTTGCAAATTTCCCAGTCCTAGTGATGGTACCTTTAATGCACAATTACTGGGCATTTGCAAGGTTGTTCAATCGGTAGTTTTGCATTGACGAAATTTCAAGACTATCATAATATGTTTCAAATAAATCAAATTTATGACGAGATTCTTTTTGTATATCCAAAAATTTCACGTGTACAATAGTTTTTTTAATTAAACTAAAAAAAAATATGCAGTAAGATAAAGAAATGATCTCTACAATATTGTACATTTTACAAAACTTTGGTTGCTGTCAAAAATTTTTTTTTGGAAAAGTATTTTGTTTTCGAAAACAAAATAAATTTCAAGCAAATTGTATCTGAAATAAAATCAGATTGTATGTACAGACATTGAGTAAATAAATAGTAAATAAATTATTTGTTTACTCAATGGTACAGAGTAAAAGAATATTTAGGGAAATTGAGTTTATAATGGTAACATCATTATTTTCAACGTATAAAGTTAGTATTAGACAATCTTGTGACACTGGAGAGGGCGGGAGCCTCTGTTGTAATGGTAACATTGATAGGGTTTCCACAAACACCAGAACATGAACACCGCACCTGACACGCAAGTTGGCATCATCTGGAGACGATTAAAATAAGAGTATTTGCATCCCTGCAAACTCGCTAAACCGTAGATCGTAAGTTGAAACATGCTAATATTCAACACTTATTCATTAACTTTTAATTAATTTATTTTCTTATTATTATTTACTTAATTACGATAATAGTATATTACGTAATGAGAGTTGTAAATAGCATATTACGCACGAATGGAAAAATTGCGCACGACGCCGCGTTGCGGCTAGTGTGGCAATTCCATGAGTGCGTAATTGCTTTACAACTCGAATTATGTACTGTACTTTACCTACGATCGTATTTATTGATATTAAAACACAATTTTGTATTATTTATTGCTTATGTCAGTTTTGACAGCGTTAGAAAATTAAGTTTTGCACCTGCCATTTTTAATAATTTTAGCCTGGTGTCAGAAATATGAACTACAAGTGTTGTGTAAAGTTGGTCACGTGGTCACATTGCATTGCACCTCAGCGGCTGAGCGTGCGATTTGTTTACGGTGTGTAAGGTTTAATTTACATAGGTGGCGGAGAGTGCGTTTTCAGCTATTTACGTTAGTGATCGTAGGTAAACACTTTAAAATATAGTACTATAGTTACTTAGTTGTTATTTTACAATTCAATCTTTGTGTAAGGTTAATTTTGTTGTATAAGCTATACTTTCTAAGTTTACTACGAAAACGTAACCAAATTTTCAAGATTTCTGTCGTGTTTATTATCTGACCGAAGTAATAAAGTCACAACTGCAACAAATCAAAATTATTGCACCAATCACAATAAATATTGCAAATAAATGACATTCTCATCGAAACGAAATATTTCACAGCCTATATGCTGTACGAGGACCAGGCATACGTACTATTAAGGCAAATTTAAAAAAATGTATATGTTATAAATCGAAAACGCTACGAGTTAGGTAGAGAAAGATATACCATACATAGCTGAATATCAAAATGTGTCAGCTTTCTAAATCAGTAATAATATACAGGACGTTCCATTTAAGAAAATTACTTTTGACCACTTTTATAAGTCATTTAAATAAAGTTATTTCTAATCTACCCTGTATAATACTACTAAGGTTTGACAGCATGAAAGTCCTTAGGCCTTGCCTAATGATAACCGACAGATCAGCTTGTGATTGTTTTTTGTTAGGCAGATAACACAATTTATTAGAAGTCAGGTTTTGCTCAATAAATCTGGAAATTAATTAATATCTCTAAAGCGGCTTGAGATAGGAATAGGAATATAACAAATGTTACTCAGAATTGAATGTAGATTCTATAAATTTAAAAACATACAGGGTGTTTCATTTAAAATAACGAAAACCAAAAGTCTCTCTCTCACAAAAAATTCAAAAATTTTATTTTATTTTTACAGTTACCGGTTTCGACAAAATTTGCTTGTCATGCATCTTCAGGCCACAGAGAATTTTACCAACGGTGATACAAGGGTTGAGAAAATTCTCTGTGGCCTGAAGATTTAAAATTCAACTTTTTGGGAATTAACTGACTGTGTACTATAGGCTATATTATGACATGGAGTTTCTCTTTAAGGCAGCTAAGGAGTTAACTGTAAATTTTATATATATTCTTAATAGTTTAAGTTTAAATTATACATTCCTTCTTAAAACATTGGCTAAACATAAAGAGGAATAAGTTATCTGTAAAACATCGTTAATTTCGTTGTGAAGTACAAAACTGGTTAAATCAGCAAGTGTTATGAATGTCGTGGCTGATTGAAACAGTGAAATAAATTGAATATGATTTTTTTTTCCTTATGGGTTGCGGTTTTTTGGCCCGCTGTACTGAAGCTTAAGCTTATTGTACCCCCATAGTCTCCTTATTCGATGAGACCCGTTCCTCCCACGAAGGCGAGTGGTCGTTTGGAGCATTGGCTATCTCTTCCGGTGTCACTGATGGTTCCTACTGCACATCTTAGTTGTCTTCTGCTCAGCTTCAGCAATTCGTTAGTCTTTGATTTGGATGGGTCACCTAAGAATATGCTTGATTGTCTTATTCCTGGTGCCTCTCTTCAATGCAAGTTTTGTTTCTGTCTATTGTTCCTTTACTGCGCCTTTTGCGGTGCTGTATGCCATCCCGCATGTCGGCGCGGGTCCTATCAAGGCTATTTTCGCTCCTTCTTTGGCCAGCCTGTCAGCTTTCTCATTGCCTAAATTTCCCTGGTGTCCTCGTGTCAATTCCAATTGCACATTGTTGTGTTCGCCAGGGGTTTCAGGCAGTTTCTTACTGTTTTGGAACGTATTTCTACTGCCTCCAGAGCTCTAAGAGCTGCCTGGCTGTCAGTGATGATACGGATTCTTCTGTTAGTGTATGACATCCGTACCATTTCTCTATGGCTGTTATTTCTGCTTGGAACACGGTTGCAGTGCTGTCCAGGTTCAGACTGAAGTCTGTCCCTGGTTGATCTCCCGCAATTCCTGCTCCGGTACTACTTGACGTTTTTGATCCGTCCGTATACCATATGGTGTCATTTGGGTGACTTCGTATCTGCCTTTTGTCCTCTTCTTCCCTATCCGGTATAATTACCCTGAAGGTTTTTGTGAAGTTGTAAGTTGTGCTGATTCTGTCAGACTGCATTTCAAGTAGTCGGTTTTTTCCCAGTTGTTGGGCTATTTCTGTATGATATTCTTTTCTTGGAAAGGTCTCATACCCGTTGGTTGATTGAATATGATACTTCGATATTACGATTCTTTAAATAAGAGTTAGGGTCTAAGTTAAAATTATTTAAACAGATCATATAAATTAGGGATACTTAGTTTAAAAGCTTCTAACTTCTTTTTAACAGCTTTAGGATAGTAATAGATTATACTTTTATTGTGGAGAATTTATATTCCTTCACAATAATGGAAAATATGCAGCTTCATATTCAAAATGTTGATGTCAACAGAAAAATTCTGCACTCAATTGTTTGTTAAATTCACCGTTGTAAACCATCGACATCGGCATCGGAAACGTCTGACTTAGTAACTCAAAAAATAATGAAGTTGTCATTGATCCACAGATTATTTGGAACACGTAAATATTTAAGAAAATTTCTTGACAGTTCTAACAACCAATTAAATTTCGTTATTTCTTATCATGTGACACAAATCACCAAATCATTTCAACATTACACTGAAAATTTTTTGACAGTTCTAACAACCAATTATTGCCGGTCTTCGATCTTCGGAGCAAAGCAGCGGTGGTCGGAGCCGGGGAATGGATGGGTGACCGTATCTCATTACATTACCGAGGATAGTGCAGCGGGCTAGATCGCCCTTGAGTGGCACAAGGCGACTAGTTACTGCCTATCTCTCCTGGGTTCGAGTCCCAGCTTCGGCAGATGGCAATGTCGGAGGGAATGGGTGTATGTGGTGTGTCCTGGTTAAGTGTCAGAATAGCTCTAAGCTAAACTTCGCCAGGACGTTAATATAAATAAGACGATTAAAAAAAAAAAAAAAAAAAAAAAAAAAAAAAAAAAAAAAAAAAAAAAAAAAATTTAATTGCGTTATTTCTTGTCATGTGACACGAATCACCCAATCATTTCAACATTACACTGATAACACCATCCAGGGAAATTTTCAATCATTATGACAACAAAATTACAACTTTGTTGACTTCATAATAACTGCCCAATAAATTTCAAATGGCACGTTTTGGCAATGCCAATTCTCAATCTATAAACTTTTAATAAATAAATAATTGTTTTGTTGTGTTGCGGCTTTTTGATTTTATTTTTTCAAGAAATTTTCTGACCGAATATCCGTCTGACATTGACAAATGCCTCATAATTTTATGACAACCTCAAGCACGTTGCTTGGTAATAGCACCAAGCAAACGTACTTTCGATTGTCATAAAAATATCTCGTACATTATCAATGTCCTAGGGATATTATAGCTGATAATTATCTAACACTAATTACTTTTAAATATTTTTTTCCACTACTAGTATTAGAAGATATCATTATTTGCTGCGAGTCGAGAAGATAAATTTCTCTCTTAGTAGGAGCTAATTTTTCATTATCTTAGTAGGAGAGAAAAATGAAAACAATTGACAATAGTAACATAATAATAATCTTTCGATTTTTCGGCCAAACATTTTTCGTGGATTTGTCCTGCTTCCTTACGAATTTCAGCAGGAGTGCAAACAATATCTTCATCGCTACTTGCCATTTTTAAAATTCACAGTGCAATTTTATTGACATAAGGAAATGCCAATTTAATTTGTTGAATTTTCATTCATTTGTTTTCACAAACTACTTCTTTTCAATTGAATCCTTTCAAATACGAAAAGAATCCAAAAATTATCAATCAATCAATCAATAAAGCTCGGGTGAGAAAAATATCTTCTCTACCTTAGTGTATAATGGCTATTATTTACTCGGGTGATTTACGACACTCGCCTTAGGCATCGTGTCGTGCACTTTCACGCTCGTGAATAAAACAGGTCATTATGTATAGGGTGTCCAACCGAGAATTCGCCTATCATAATTTGTATAGACATATTTTCAAATTTCAAAAACTGGATGAATGTAGATTCCTTTTTTAACCTCTGACACTAGCCGCGGTCTTTTTGACTTTTATGATAAAAACAATATGGCGGCGACTGATTTTTTTAAAGTAACACCCTGTACAAAATGGAATATTTGGGTTATGCTAAGTTTTCTGTTTTCAAAAATGTACTTTTTATTTATTAGTAATAAAGAAGGTTTTGTTTTGAGGTAACAACCCACTTGAAATTTTTACCATGTAAAATTCTATGTAATATCTTAATCTTCTCCGCTCAATGACTTTATTTAGGCTTTATACAAGCACAATAATAACAAACATATCCAATTTGATACACTTATATTGATGTTTCGTCTCTAAACATACAATTATTAAGTTTATTGGACCTTCTTTAATGCTTTAATTGGTGACCATAAAGAATGAATTTTGTGGTGAGTTAAAACCAAGTTTCAATAATTTATTTTTAGACGTTTTGAATTTTGTAATTTTTAATCCAATTTTTATCATGCAATAAGAAAGTCCAATAAACTTAATAATTGTATGTTTAGAGATGAAACATCCATATAAGTACATATATCAAATTGGATATGTTTGATATTATTATGCTTGTATAAAGCCTAAATAAAGTCATTTATAAACCGAATATTATATTATATACAGGGTGTTACTTAAAAAAGAATTAGTCGCCGCCATATTATTTTTATCGCAAAAATCAAAAAGACCTCTGCTAGCGTATGAGGATAAGCAGGGGAGGGGATCTACTTTCATCCCGTTTTTGAAATTTTTAAATATGTCTATAACTAAACAAGTTATGACAGGTGAATTCTCGGTTGGACACCCTGTACTTGTGGAATAAACTATTATTGAACATCGAGTTGCCAACACTTTATAACTCTGTTTGTTGCAAAGCATATAGGTATTAGGTACCTCGAAATCCTTATACCTAGAATTTAAGTTCCTGTAAAATAAGTATACAGGGTGATTCGTGAGGAGAGGGTCGCACTTTACCAACAGATAGGGAACAGTGAGGTGATCTTAAATCCCCATATAGTAATGGCTATAGCGGCTTCGTTTCCGAAATACAGGGTGTTCTATATTTTTTGGAAGAATTTTCTTTTCGCCATATATCTGTAATGCGTAAACGGAATTCAATGAAATTTTGTATTTTTGTTACAGTAGTCATTCACCATCAAATGTGTGGGATATTAATAAAATATCAGGGCCGGACCCAGAATAAAATTATTTTTAAATTATTCCTAGAAAATAACACTCTGTATACTGTTTATGAAATTCTTGATATAGAAATATTAATTTACATCTAGAAAGATACAACATCCCATAAAAAAATATTTTGGCACCATTTTATTGTTTAAGGAAAAAAATTAAATTGTTGAGGAATCAATTTTTTTTTTGAAAAATTGAGAGAAAATAGTCACTTCAGTCCTATTGCATGGCCCCCGAGATCACCAGATCTCACACACCTTGACTATTTTTTGTGGGGTTATTTAAAACTGAGGTATACAAAGAAGAAATAAACACCAGAGAACAGCTGATTGCAAGAATTGAGCACTTTTGCAATGAAATTAATAACAATTTAGAAATTGTTAGAAAAGCATAAATCAAATGACAAATCGATCAAGAAAATGTATCGAATTTGGCTTGGCGGTGGTCACTTTGAAAACAGATTCTGATTCAAAAAATTTAATTGTATTTAGTAAATTTGACTGTTAAATTGTTAATTTTTATTATGTGTTATTTTTTTAAGATTATTAATTACACAATCATTACAAAATATTTTTATTATTTTACTAGGTACCATGTGATACGAATAAAAGATAGTGCAAACAGAGAAGAAAAATAATATATGTTACTGATATTTGAAGTGACTATTTTCTCTCAATTTTTCAAAAAAAAATTGATTCCTTAACAATTTAATTTTTTTACTTAAACAATAAAATGGTGCCAAAATATTTTTTTATGGGATCTTGTTTCTTTCTAGATGTAAATTAATATTTCAATATCAAGAATTTCATAAACAGTATACAGAGTGTTATTTTCTAGGAATAATTTAAAAATAATTTTATTCTGGGTCCGGCCCTGATATTTTATTAATATCCCACGTATTTGATGGTGAATGTCTACTGTAACAAAAATACAAAATTTCATTGAATTCCGTTTACGCATTACAGATATATGGCGAAAAGAAAATTTTTCCAAAAAATATAAAACACCCTGTATTTCGGAAACGAAGCCGCTATAGCCATTACTATATGGGGATTTAAGATCGCCTCAATGTTCCCTATCTGTTGGTAAAGTACGACCCTCTCCTCACGAATCACCCTGTATAACTAAACAAATAAATAGAAAATAATGACGAATGAAAGTCTTTACTGAATTATCACTTTACTGATCTAATTATGAATTAAAAATAATTAAATATTTTTTTTTAATAAACCACGCAGTGGGATTAATAAAATATTAATATTTTTGCAAAAATATCGTTTTTTTAACATTTAAGCTAAATCTCCAATTGCCTGTTATTTATTTATGCACATTGTTTTTACATAGATTAGTATTTTTGTATTATCAAATCTGGATAAATTTAACAGATAATATTTTATTTTGATGTATTATTGTGCATGTTTACTTGATATTTGTTTACATCATTATTAATCGGTTATCATATTAATCATAATCATGTTAGACTTTTCTTTCCTAAATAAATGTCTATAGTTAATTACGTTAAGAATATTGCAATAAATAATATCGATCATATTAATACAGCATGTCTACTAGTTACATTAAAATTTCGCAGATATTTTTATATCAAACATATTTCATGTTACCAAAGATTATGGTGTACACTAACTAGAATTATTAGATAGTCAGACCTATTGTTTAATTTCATCACTCATAAATGCTCATAAACCCCAACTTAACCTTCATGTCACTTTAATTCATCGTACTGCAATACTTCTTTGTTATTTAATTTGGTATCCAATTTAGCATGTAGGTATGTGTTAAAGAGAGAAGATGTGGTGATGAAACGAACAGTGGTTTTGATAATCTAGCTAGGGTTTGAAATAAACTTTCTAAAACTGATTTCTAAATCTATCTATTATGAAACTATACCACTTATAATATATTTGAAATTTAGTTATGAATACTAGTCCTCCAGTTTTCCCCTATAGTAACTAAGGTTCTAAAGTCGCATGGGAACTGAAATTGTTAGTCTGATGTGCATTACCTTCGCCATGCTGATAACTAGAAATCAATACATGGTTGGCTCAGTCAATTTGGCACCCTTCATATACTTTTTCTTCCCAATTTCGCTAACACAAATATTTTACACTTCGCACACCCTAACACAACTAATTCTATGGCCTGTATACTCTTACGAAAAAAATAAACACGGATTGTTTTCGAGGGGGTTGCAGTTTTAGAAACACTGGCACAAGCAGTCCATAGCAAGTATGGTTTGGCACAAACGAACACATCTACACTCTACAGGGTTTAAATTTTTCTGTTGAGCCCCATTCACCATTTTTTTTAAATTGAGAAATGGAGCACCTAACACAGGCTAGCACCGTTGATTGAAATAAATAATATTTCGATTAACGCTAGCACTACATTTAAGCATGTTAATTATAGTGCCGAGTCAATGAAGTTATTTGTATCTGACGGAGGACTTCATCCTAATTTTTTAAAATAGTTTATGTTATTATGTTCATTGGTGGGTTTTGTGCAGCTTATAGTCCACTTTTCGACCTCATCGATACTAAACCCACCTAGAAAAATAAAGTTTGCTGTAGATGACGTCATGTATTAGACACGACTGCGGCGCCATCCGATTAATTATTGTGCTAGGTGTAAAAACTTCATTTTTCAATTTTAAAATGAAAAATTATTGGTGGGGAGAATATTTTAAATATTTGTATAAACACCTCCGTTGATCTACTAACCTTGAAAATGAATTTGCCCTCCCCCTCCCTTTCACAAAACAACCCTAGTTTATTTTGTACTAATAGTTGTTCTTGTGAGTCAGAAAGAATGGAACATAGAGTAACTGGAGATTCCTTGGAGATTCCAATGAAAACATAATTAGATGCACACTACTATATTTGCAAATTTCCATTTTATGATTGAGTGGCGTTACCAACGGCTGCGCTAGCTTTGGCAACACCATGCTTCTACAAAGTAAGCAGTGGCGTGTACATTTATCAATTTAATTACGCTGTGTATAATTTCGCACCCTCGGCTTCGAATCGTTATTCCTCTAACACCAATCTTTTTTGAAGACCTTTTTAACTATTCACTATTAACACAAACATACTAAAACTAAACTATGTAAAGAACAATATACGCGCTGGTAATAACAGATTTTAAAAATATTCTGATGATATGCTTATGGCATGAGCCGTTGTCAACGAATTATCGTGGTTGCTAGGGGCAGGTTCGATGGACGACCGCACAGATATTCTTTGATGACGTCCGTTGTTTATTCTTATAGCGGCCGGACTTTTTTATAATGGGCGAGTGAACAACAACAAAAATGACGAATAGTAATAATATGGTATTGTAGTATGATCTTCAAATATGTTATAAATATAATTTCAACGTCATTTTACCAGCTATTATTTGTTTAATTGTAGAATGAAAACGCTTAAAATGAGAACAGATTTCAAAAGCATAATGTAGTTATAGAGTGACGTAATAGCGTACGATGTCGCCAGCGTCCAATAGAATCCTTGGATAGCATCACAGTGATGTCCATTGTCAATGGCATCTGTCAAAAGTACCTATCAAATTTTTTTTACATATGTTTTGTTTTGGTTGTGTACTCAAAGTGCAGTGCTTATTTTTGGAATTCTCACTATTATTTCAGCAAGCAGGCTCTTTAGAGGCATTTCAGATATATTTCAAAGGGAATATAAAATAAAAAGTGATACACAACAGTGCAAAACAAATCTTCAATACGGTTTTATAAGTAAGTGAAAGCAAATCCGTTGCCAAATTTCTAAAAAAAGTACTCTGCCTCAAATAATGTTTAATATAAATTTTAATAAATTATTAATACTCTTTCAAATAACGAACATGTATTTCGCTATATCTAATTACCATTTAAAGATCGATAACTTACTATATAAAATTTAAATATAAAGAAAATAGCTTATGGCAGTATAGAATTTTTTAAATTATCTAAATACATGGCAATGTAGCGCTCGTTTCCCTGTTCCGGCTTGGAAATTACACCCTATTACGTCACAATAGAATAACTTGAAAATTGGCGGCAATATCTGGCCGGATAAACAGTGTTCAAAGTTTATGAATTTTTTTTTGGGTGGGTATTAGATATTATTTTTTTTAAAACACAATAAATACGGATCAATTATTTTTATGTGTAGATGTTATTAAAATTGTTCACTCGTCCATTATTATTTGGGTCTTTGTCGCTGGTACATAATTCTATTAACTTGCTCTGGCAGTTTCCAGGAATAAGTGAGAGTATGAATTTTCAACCACGTCAAGGGTAATGAAGAATGACGTCAAAAGATAAATACAGTAGTCAATAACAATTTTTTTTGTAATAATATCTTCGTTTTAAGATTTGCCAAAAACCAGTTTGAATTATAAACATGGCACAAACTGAAGTACGAAATAAAGACATTTCATTATAACACGTATATATGTAAAATACCTATGACCAATTATTCAACATTTAATTTAAATTACCTCCATCAAATTTTGCTTTCAACGCTGTATACTTTGCATAAAGAGGTTGTATAATCAATATATTATTTTTATATTTTATAATACATGAAACTTAAACAGTTGCGTTACACAATGGGCAGATATTCAGATTTTTGGTAAAAAAAAATCTGCCTACAAGTCAAATCTCAATTAAATTTGTTGTTGAAATATTCGTTACAAACTGTACTTTATCGTGATACTGCTTAAAATTTGATATCCAATTCCATATTCTCCAATAATTTATAGATTGTGAACCTTTCTATGTTAAATTTTGATTCGTTTAGAATCGTTTGTTTAAGAGCTCGTTATGCTTGCCTTTCTATTATATTTTAACAATTTATTTTAATCAGTTTAGAATCGTTTACTTTAAAAGTCGAATTTCTAAAATCATATCTGTCAAAACAGTTGTGCGTACGAATCTATTGAGTACACACGTGTTCGAAGCACAGTGAGATCTGTGAAATAGGTGTTAAATTATAAGAATCGTTAAAAAAAATTTTTTTAAACAGTGAAAATTAAGTGCTCAAAGCATCGAAACAATGAGTTCTACATCTCCAGGCGATGGAAATTCCTGAAATTATGAAAAAATCGATACAACAAATCATAATAGAATGTCACGTACCGCGGAGGATCTGGTAGATCTTACGCAGGTATCGGACTATGGATGAATCGCAGCAGTTCGATGTTAACTTAGTCCTAACGGGAAACCGCTCTCTACTAAATGTGGTAACTAATAGTAGCCAACAAAAAACACAAACAAATTTTAATCTGAATAATATTCAAATATATGGTAAGTCTTTTTATGTTTACATTGAAAGTACGGAACAAAATGTAGGCCGTTTACATCCAATGTTTATTGGACATATTCTATTAAAGAAATTGCATATTGACAATATTATTTCAATAAATAGCATTGGAAAAAATAGAATCCGAGTTATCATGAAGAGTGTGAATTTGATGCTAAAATCTTGTTAACAATAAGCAACTAGAATCTGAAAAATTGCGGACCTTCATCTCCAGTCACTTAATGGAAAGAAAAGGCTTAATACGATTAGTTGACACACGATTTGACGAAACATACATAAAAGATAATATTCAAAGTAATAGTCCAGTAAATAATGTCAAGAGAATCAATCAGAAAATTTCGATTGATGGTTCTGAGAAATGGGTGCCTAGACAATTAGTTATAATTACTTTTGAAAGAAATATCCTTCCGAATTATGTTGTGATTAACAGTGTACAATTTACAGTTGAACCTTATATAAGTAGAGTCGTGCAGTGTTACAAATGCTTAAAGTATGGACATGTTTTAAACCAGTGCAGAAGTATTAAAACTTTGTGCACTCAATGTGGCAAGGTAAAATTGGAGGATCATGTTTGTGATTCTCAACAAACTTTGTGTATCTTTTGTAAAAGTAATTCTCACTATTCGACGTCAAAAAATTGTCCTAGTTATGAAAGTCAAAAAAAGATAAGAGAACAAATGTCATTAAATAATGTACCTTATTCAGATGCTAAAAACATGGTAGAGAATTCATTTTCTACTATTGTTAGATACCAATAATCGGTTGAATATTTTGGGAAATGAGGTAGAATTTCCACCACTACCGAAAATTAATTCCTTTCCGCAAAGAAGTCATGTTTCATTATCTCAACCATCAACTAGTTCGCTTAGTTATCAAAACCCTCAAAATCAATCTAAAAAAAACCGCAAAATTCAATCCCCTTCCTCGCCTCAGGAAACTTCTGAAAATAGATTCCCGTTCAGATTTGGACCAACTGAAGCCCTCCCCCCTAATCCAATTAGGCCTAATTACAAATCTTCTGTTATTACAAATAATGTGTCAGATTATCTTTCTCACTGCATACAAGCTATTTTCAAAAATATTAAGGAGTTTGATGAATTTAAAAATTTGGATATTAAGGGTATTAAAAAGTGAGTTTGACAGGATACTGGAGGGTGTCCTTAATAAGAATGCATAATAATAATATCCAATACAAATAATAACAATCTAAACTTTATGCAATGGAATGCTCGATCAGCTATTTCAAATAAAAACAATTTAATAAAATTTTTAAATGAACAAAACCTTCAAGTTGATCTAATAAGCGAAACTTGGTTTAAACCAAGTCAGCGAGTTAATTTTCCAGGATTTAATGTAATACGCAGGGACAGAATAGATGGCAAGGCGGGAGTTGCCATCCTGGTTAAAAAACAGTTAAAGAAATAAATTTTGATGGTAATAGGTACAATGAAGATATTCTAGTTTGTGGTATAACAGTGGAAATTAACCAATCATATAATATATCTCTTTTGTATCATTGTATAGACCACCTAATATCAATACTCTGAATAATGATTGGAGGAACATTGTTATGCAATGCTCACACCCATCAATAATTAGTGGAGATTTCAACGCTCATAGCAATCTTTGGGGTTCTGCAAAGAACGACCAAGTCGGAAGACAGCTTATATAAACTGCATTGAGGAAATCGATTTAGTGATACTAAATAATGGGGATAGTACTAGACTTACCTCACCCAACATTAATAAATCTGTGGTAGATATTACTTTGCCCACGCCTACCTTAGCTTCACAAATGAATTGGAATATTTATCCAGATAGTCTGGGGTCAGATCACTTTCCTATACTTATTCAGTACTTCATTAATTTAAATTTTGACAACATCATGGATCCTAAAAGCAAGTGGAATACGAACAAAGCCAATTGGCAATTATACGAAGCTTCTTTAGAACATAGTTTCCAATATCCGCCACAGGGTATGATTACTCTTGATAAATATAGTTATTTTATCGAAAATGTTAATATGGCTGCGGAAAGATCAATCCCCACTTTTAAATCATTTAAAGTTAAAAACCGCCCTCCTTCTCCAGGGTGAGACGAATAATGCGACCAAATTATACAAAGGAGAAAAGATGCCTTAATTACATACAAACAAAACAGCTCAATTCAAAATTTTATCGCTTGTAAAAATTTAATGGCGTTGTCCAAAAAAAAGTTTAAAGAGAAAGCTAGGGAAAACTGGAAACAGTATTGTGGAAATCTTAATGGATTTACGCCATCAAAAGTTTTATGGTCACAGGCTAAAAAGTTAAATAGAATACCAGTTAATAATATTATTTTCCCAAGATCTGAGGTGTGGTTGGATGAATTTTTTAACCACGTTGCCCCTCCTAGCCTTGTATTTCGCGATGAAACCATAATACATTTATGCTCAACAGAAGGTCACTTTTTTTCCCAACCACTGACAATGGCCGAACTTAATCTCGCTATTAAGACTGCCTCCAATACAGCTCCAGGCTTCGATGAAATAAAATATCCCATGCTGTTCAATTTACCAACTTCTGCTAAACTTTTCCTTTTGGATATACTTAATGACATCTGGCTGAAAGGCGCTAATTTAGATATTTTAAAAAAGGTGGTAATTGTTCCAATACCCAAGATTGGTAAAGATCCTGAATTGCCTAGTTCTTACCGCCCAATATAAATACTATCTTGCATTCTTAAGACTCTAGAAAGGATTATAAAATACAGGTTAGAATGGTACATAAATAACAACAACTCATTACCAACTATGCAATTTGGTTTTAAGAAAGGTCTGGGAACTATTGATGCCGTTTCTTATCTAGTAACAGATATTCAAAATAATTTCTCTGATAATACATATCTAGCAGCACTTTTTCTGGATCTTAAGGGGGCATATGACAGTATTAATTTAGACATACTGTTTTTTCCGAATTAATAAAGATAAATATCCCAAATTATACGGCACACATAATCGTGAATTTGTATAGGAACAGACTTATATATGTAAGAGGAGCTGATAATAAAAAAACCGGATATAGGGTAAGCTCAATAGGACTACCTCAGGGATCGGTACTTAGCCCGATCTTGTTTAATATATACACAGCTGGCATTCACAAATGTATTGAATCATCCTGTAGTATTATTCAATATGCAGATGACTTTTGTTTTTATTCTACAGGTAAAAAATATGTGACCTGCATTAACAAACTAAGTCACAGTTCCGAACATTTTCAAAAGTGGTTTTCGGACTATGGGTTTGATATTTCAGTTGAAAAATCAATAACAAATATTTTCACAAGACATAATACCCCTAACATAACAGAATTAATATTGGGCAGTCACACTTACCCCTTTAAAAATCAAATAACTTATTTGGGTATTACTCTGGACAAAAAAATTAATTGGGGGACTTACGTCGATAAAATCGTGACTAAATGTGAAAAGGGAATTAATTTTTTGAAAAGCATATGTAGAACATGGTGGGGTGCTAACCCAAATACTCTTCTTATGTTTTATAAAGCTTATATTATTATTCGCTTGATTATCGATTATGGTTCGATATTATACGGATCCGCTAGCAATAGTATTTTAAAACTTCTGGACACTACAAAATAAAGCTTTGCGTATATGTCTGGGAGCCATGAAATCTACCACACTTGTTCCCTTACATGCTGAAGCAACAGAACCACCTTTGAAATTTCGAAGACAATTTCTTAGTGAAAAATATATCCTTAGGGCTGAATATAATAATCTTCCAATTATAACTAAGGTCTCAGAACTAAACACACATGATTAAACTAACAAATACTGGTCGATAAAAAATTCACCACCACTTTGCTCCGGATTTCGTGAATCAAGTGGACATCTAAACACCCTTCTCAGATATTCAGACATATCTTATTTAAATTTGGAATACTTTGATCCATTCTATGAACCTAATATTAAACTCCCATTCTATTCTGAAATCAACTCTGTCAATAAATTGATTTTTAATAACTTGAGATTAGTATATCCCAACCATCTACAGATTTATACTGATGGATAAAAAAGTATGGAGAATACAGGATGTGCTATTTACATCCCATCTGAAAATTTTGAGCTAAAAATTAAATTAGAATTTTGTACAACGGTGTTTGTAAGTGAGGCCATAGCAATTCTAAAAGCTTTAGATTATATCAAGTGTAACAAGGTTAAACGGGCTGTAATTTTTTCAGACCCGTTAAGTGTATTACTAAACTTAAAAACTAATATAATTCATTACTTGAAGATTAATAGTTACATCCTTCGAATAAGACTCCTTCTTTGTAGTAAGTAGTAAGAAAATATAGATATAGAATTTATTTGGGTAAAAGCTCATGTAGGAATTACTCATAATGAGTATGTAGATAAAATTGCCAAGGAAGCAGCCCTTCCTGGTAGTGACCTATTTTTCAAAATATGTCTATCTGATCTACTTAACTCTTCCAGAAGTGCAATGTTTAATAAGTGGAGCGAACTTTATAATCAGTTCAAAGTTGATAATCCAAGTAATCGATATGCTCAAATAGAAAATAGTGTTGCTAAAAACACCTGGTTCAAAGATTTAGCAAATAGTAGGAAATTTATAACAACCTATTAAATCAACTCTCAAAATTGAAGATCTCGCTTCCAACTAATCTGTTACATCTCTTGTCCCTGAAGAATATAGCCATATACAAAGAATTAGTAAGTTTTCTGAATAATACAAACCAATTTTTATAAATTTTCAAAGTTAGATAGGTTAGACTCGAACCCTTATGTGTTTTTCCTTTTGTACTATGGACCTTCTAACCGTGGCCTTTAACCTGTATGTGTTAGTAATATAAATGTCCTGAAGGGCCCCTGGGCGGGAAGAGTGTGCCCTTGTATTCTCCCTATCGTTTTTTAGTTATGTTTGGGTTAGATTTTGTTTAGGTTAGTTTGGATTTTTTAAATATAAAAAATTGCGACTGGCTAATGGATCACGTCCAATACCACAAAAAAAAAAAACGTAAATTCATACATTTGAAACCTTAAAAAGCAGAAAATCTAGATACCTACCCTTTAACTGTCGGAAAAACTGAACGATATCCGGGTATAGTTCCCGCCTTTTTCTCCCGAAAATCAGAAAATCCTTCAGTTTACGGAGGAAACTAATTACTAATTCATGTTTAGAGACCCAAAAAACTGGAGAACTGTACCTGGACATACCACAAATTCCAAGCGAAAACGTAAGCCTACTGCAAAAAAAGCAAAAAGAAATTCTGACAGAAATCCTTCTGCAACGACTAGTAATCTGAGTAGTACATCACTCTTACCTGTTCATTCGCCGAATCACTATAGTAAGAATTTTGATATGGTATACAGGGTGAATTTGAAATGCACTGGATAATTTTAATTCGTTAAGCTCTATGGTCCGTAAAAATTCTTAAAAATAGTCATTTGTAAAATAAATGAAATACAGTCAAGAAAACAATTTTTGAATATTTATTAAATATTCACGACGCTCCTGAGCAGAACAGCTGATGTGTGTAGCGACATAAATGCCTGTACTCCCACTCTTCTTAGCTATCGTGTTGTTGTGTTGGCGTAGTTCAGCCTGTGCATCCATGATGTCGAGTGTGAATTTTTCCTAGTGTTTTAGATTTCAGTTTTGTGTTCGTAGCTACCACGTTGCCCGCGTAGTTCAGCCTGTGCATCCATGATGTCAAGTGTGAGTTTTTCCTAGTGTTTTATATTTCAGTTTTGGTTTTACTTGGTAAACACTGCGAATACTGCGTAGAGGTATTTGTTCGTAACCAAGTCAATGTCAAGTTCACCGGTCAGTGTATTCGCAGTGGGACGAGTTTGGGGTTTTTGTGTTGAAACATTAACTATGAAATTTTGAAATTAAAACACTGCGAATTCATTAATTATGCTATAAGAAATTACAGATTAAAAATATTCAGTGTATTTTAAATTCACCCTGTATATCATTCAGGAATTCGATCCGCTAGAGTCAAATGAATGGATTGAGATCATTGAGCATCATTCCAAATGCCGTCAACCCTGTTCTTCATTGTATCATGCTCGGAGGCCAACGAAAGAACCGACAGATAACGGGCGTGGCGGCGGAACTTCACTTGTGACGTGAATGTGAAAATAGCTCGTGCCATGTGCATATATTACTACGTATTGTCACAAGAATTGTGGTATTGTCCATTGTTGATGTTTAATAAATGTGTTGCTTATAAAGTGTTCTTCATATTCCCATAAGACTACATATCAGATAGTAATTTTAACTTTCGAGTAAATTGAACCCAGTTTGATAAGTTGCATAATATCGCAGAAATTTCAATTCACTTCGAGGTGTAACTCTTAAAAACCATTTGGAACTAGCTGTGTTTTTAAGGTGGGTTATTTATTTAGCGCTCTATACGAAATATTTTTCCCTGTCTGATTAATAAAACCTATTAAATACAAGAATCTATAAGAGATAAGAGTAATGCCGCAGATCCCAAAAAAGAAACATGATGACCTCTATGCGTACTGCAGTACGCATAGAGCTCAATGTGCCGACTGCTGTCATTTGAGGCTGCAATCGTGGTCCATGATGCGCGAAAGCACGAATTTGAGTACTGTGTACTGTGCTTTCTAACCTTTAGTTATTGTTCTGATCTTATTACACAAATCCATTGTTTAAGCTACGCTACGCTGATGAGGAGCAATAACTCCGAAATACGTGTCCGTAGCTGCATCATGTTTCTTTTTTGGGGTCTGCGGCATTACTTTTATCTCTTGTATTATTTAACCCTATTAAACGTCACTCTTTTGTTTATATTTGCATAACAAGAATCTATGTTGCAGTCGTATCTCCTGTGTTCTCGGCATTTTAATGTTTGCATAACATTTGACACAACTGATGTTGTTGATGTTGGTGAAGTTTAACTGTTAATATATTAATTTCACCACGTCAACTAATTGAAAAGGACCTCGAAAAGGATTGGAAACAAAAACAGAACTCGAACAGAATGTAGTCCGTTTGATGAAAACAAAAATTTCTAGTTAGTTTTAGTTTTGTTTTTGTTCTCGAGTTCTAAAAAACCCAAACAGAATGTAGTCCGTTTGATGAAAACAAAAGTTTCGAGTTTGTTTCAGTTTTGTTTTTGTTCTCGAGTTCTAAAAAACCCAAACAGAATGTAGTCCGTTTGATGAAAACAAAAGTTTCGAGTTTGTTTCAGTTTTGTTTTTATTTTCGAGTTCTAGAAAACCCAAACAAAACGCAAACTCGACTAATCCGTTTGGTGGAAAACCGCCTTAAGCCGCGTGTAGATATGAGCAGAACAAATGAACCGAGCGGCGAACCGAACGTTGACGCAAGCAGTCAGTCCTAGCATTTTGTGCTACTATGTAATTATTATAAAATTCGACCAAGCTCGTGGCTCGTAATTCGAGGGACAATAGGCGAAAACATTTGCATTTTATATACATTTCCTGCCGTCTGTTGGAACGTAGAGAAGTCTACTATAATAGACCAACGTCTTCCCTGTCCATTTCTCCTCAAACCTTTCACACTGAATAATAGATACTTTTTAAATCTTTCCAACCAACCAAGGCGCGGCGCCTCAGAGTCCGCTTACTTATAAACTACTAATGCACCAAAATCATATAACTTTCCTCTAATAAAATTATGTCTCGGTCATTTTGTGGGCTCCTAGAATAACTAAAAAATTGCTTTTTGTGCACGGTCAGATTTTTGCATGGCGGAAGAAAGCCCCGCGTTGCAATCTCATAGACACTTTTCTTTGTAGATTATTATTAGTTCTATTATTTTGGTTGCATGCATGACTTTAATATTCACTTTAAATTTAGCTAGCATAAATAATCACGACAACCCTATGATGATGAGAATAATTTATCAAGTCCGATAAAGTGCACCTGATGTTCTGATATTTCTGTCGGACACTTTTCTGGTAGAGTGGAACTTACTACACTACACGGACGATGTTGCTGTCGGGTCAACGAACATCTACTTCATTGTCAATTCTAATGGAACTCATGTAGTGTTTTACTAAATATGAGTGGGTGATAAAAAGTGCGTATCCAGTAGTTACCACGATGGGACAAGATTGGTGCGTTCGCAAAAAAAGGAAACGATCAGCAGCTTCGTGTTGCCCCTGTGGGCCAACTTTCAGGGTTCATCCTTCACGGTAATTAAATACCTATTTCGTTATGATACAGGTTCCACTCGATATTATGCACGTTTTAGCAAATATAACAAAATTCAACTTATATAATTACAATGTTTTAATACATCATCACGTGATGTTGTTCTCTAATTGCAATAACAACTAAACCGTATCTAATCTGATAAGTACTTCTATTGAAATCTTATTTTTTGCTTCCTGCAGAAGCTATTTAATTAATTTAATTTATTTACCTACTTCAAATTTGACTAATCGTAATTGATTGATATTTGAATACAATGATAAGGAAGTTTTAAATCTATTGGTATTTTAAATTGCATAAATGACTTATTTCAATTTAATTAGTAATTTATTCTATACATTAATATATTTAATTATGTAATAGTTTGAGTTTTTTATAGGGAAATGCGGTCGTATTCGTCTATCTCTACACTAAATAAACGATTCTCATATTAAACATTTGTTAAGTAGTACTTATAGGTCTTTTTAAAGAACGATTTCGCTTAGATTAGATTAGATATTCCGTAAACGACTTTTTACTGCATTCAGAGAAATAAAAATCGTGAATGAGAATAAATATAGTTTAAAGATATCCATCAGGTGGTAATAGTATATTACGTAATAAGTGTTGTAAATAGCATATTACGCACGAATGGAAAAATTGCATGAGTGCGTAATTGCTTTACAACTCGAATTATGTACCTACTATACTTTACCTACGATCGTATTTATTGAAATTAAAACACAATTTAGTATTATTTGTTGCTTATGTCAGTTTTGACAGCGTTAGAAAATTAAGTTTTGCACCTGCCATTTTTAATAATTTTAGCCTGGTGTCAGAAATATGAACTACAAGTGTTGTGTAAAGTTGGTCACGTGGTCACATTGCAACACACCTCAGCGACTGAGCGTGTGATTTGTTTACGGTGTGTAAGGTTCAATTTACATAGGTGGCGGAGAGTGCGTTTTTAGTTATTTACGTTAGCGATCGTAGGTAAAGGAATTTTTCTTATCATTTCTTGGCCATTTTCTAGAAATACAGTTTTATATGTGTACAAACCATATCAAGCATTTTGTGCGCAAAAAGTCAATAAAATATGTGTAATACGATATCTCACACTGGACGATCTAATTTTGTGAAATGTATTATTTGAATGTATTCATAACCAACCACCTGTCAACTCAATTTCCTGAAAATCTAAGCTTTCGGGTTCAGTAAAGAGAAACAGAACCCTGCATTTTATTATAGAGTTCTAATCAAACCACAAATAAATTTCAATTCACTTCTAAATGTAAGCTAATAATTTATCTTGGCAAGCAAATAGGTATCAATGCATTTACTCACTCGACTACCAGCTTTTTTACATATTGAATTTGTCTTTACATAGTGATTATCAACGGCTTAGAGTAATCTGAACATAATTTTAGATATTTATATCGAAACAACATTGTGTCGCATCAGCTATTTTAAAAAAATGGATTGAGGATACAGGATACATTTTGTCATTTTATTAAAGTAGGTCATATAGTAGTAACTAGTAACATTTATAAATTATTTGGTATAAATTTTTTGTGTTGATGTTAGTCGCATATTTCGTTTTAAAATATTTTATTTGAATACGTAGGATAAATTCAAATAGGTTATAATTTTTATAAAGGGAAAATGTATACAGTTGCAGAAAAGCATTGCGAGAATTTAACAGGCATAGTCCCATCATAATTAGTCTATAATCAGTCACGTAACTTTATAAACAATATGAAAATTTGCTTGAAAACTAATTTATTGAACATCGATACGGAAAGTGAAGAGGAAATTCTATCAGCCCTATATAATAATAATTCGCGAATAATTGAGAAATTTAACCTCATAATTGAATACGATTAAATCGTGAATATAATTCTGTTTAAAGAAACACATAATTCGTGTAAAGCATTAGATGGAGATAACGAGCGAAGATATTGAATATTGCCCCTTATTTCTAGGTTATTTAAATAACCTTTTACAAAAACATTTTATTCAGTGATGCAAAGTTCGCTAGTAATAGATAAACTTTTATCACAAAATATATAGGACGATAGAGAATCTCCACTGAAATATAACTATAAACTTATTATAGTAAGAGAGTATTTCTATGTAGAACAATAGATGACTAAATTCCTCTCATACGGCAATCATTTAATATAAAACCAAATATTATCTTTCCAAATAATAATATTCTACAGTAAGGGTCGGTAAATATATGATTCAATGTATTTTAAGAGAAAACAATATTTAAAGTGAAAACCATTTAGGTACCAGATTTCCAATAAATGTATTCTTAATTAAACAAATCTCGAAGTTTTCCTTAGAATTATCTACAAAATACCCTAATGTCAATTATTGGTATATCGTCAAATATTTTTTCTTTTGTTTTTTCTTTGAAGCATGTCAAAATAAAATTTCATATTTTGGCTATGAGAATTTCAATTAGAAAAATTCATGTCTCGAAACGAAAATCAAACGATTTTGGCACCGGAAATTAGGGGGAAAATTTGAGCAAAAGGGATAATGTTGAAGTGAGAACAATTTTGCTCCGTTTACTCTATAGAAACTTTATTTGTAATTTCTTCAGATTTGCGTCACTAGGAAAATATTATTGGAAGATTAAGTCAATAAACACTGAAAACTGATATGAAATGGTTCACGGCAATTGAAAGTTTTTCGTTTTAAAATTGAACGAAATTTTGCTCCGCAACGTTTATAATGTTGCGCACTTTATTTAGTTTATTTTAAACATTTTGAAATGTATTATTATTTTTTGAAGAAAGAAATGCCCAAAAAGTTTCTTAACCTTACGGGGTATATTCGGTAAACTATAAAGGGTGAATCTTAGAGTGGGGGCCTTATTTTTGAGGTTAATAGTACTAGTCGTCATGAACATGAATCCTATTTTTTTTTTGTAGGTTGTAAAATCGCCGAGTTATGAATTTTTAAAAAAAATTCGCGAATCAAGTTTCCTGTAATTCCGGCGCCGCTGGGCAAGCACTTACTGGCATTACGTGTGACCGGTCGACAGTGTTGCCAACTGTAGATGATATAAAACTCTCGCTAGCGCATTCCACTGGCGGGGTACCCAAATTCAAATAAAAAGGGTCTAAACAATATTCATTTTTCATAGCACGTTAAAAAAAAAATTGTAGTTTTGTGTTCCCATAGTGAACGGTGTCGCCTCCTATAAATATGGCCCCCACTCTAAGATTCACCCTGTATAATATGAATCGTTTACGAGTTGAGTAGTATTTCTCTAGTCGCATTATAGACATCGCGTCGGTTATAAATTATGACCGGTCAAATTTTCAATTATACTTATTAGTAGATAATATACTTGTCTAGAAATGTTCAAATATTTAAGAAATTTTTCCAGAAAACGCTTAGTCCCGTATCGTAATATTTACAATAACTTAGCAAATGAAGAATTTCGGTATTTTCTTCATAATATGAAAATGAGTACCTATTAAAAGAAAATACCCGTCTTTATTTTGTTTTTGAAACATGAAAAATAAATCATCTTTCTATTACTAATTTAGATATTAACACGCTTTTATTTAACACTAACTTCTTATTATCAAAATATTTACTTCGAATCCTATACGAATAGCATAGGCTTCAGGATATCTGAATTATTAAAAAGTGTCATCTATTTATTTTCTGCAAAATAACAGTGTTCACTTTCCTCAAATAAAATATGACATTTCATGATTTCACCACCACCTACAATTAAGGGAGATAAACAATACCACCACATTTATACAAGTTTACGTGCTATAACAAACAATATTGTCAGTAAAGCAATGAGAAAGACTTGTTGAGTGATGTGTCCTGATTTACGAATGACGTCAAACATCTTATTGACGTCATGAGGTATAGACTCCACCACCACCCCTTTTTACAGGATATGACCTATCTCAATGTAGCGAAAGTAGACGAGAGCAAAATGGAAGAGAGGAAAACAGATTTAGGTTCGAACGTGCTTGAAAACAAAGCGTGTTTCAACTTAAATAGTTTTGTATTTTGTAAGGATATAGTATAGGCAGATTCTTCATATTTTGGTGCCCTATCGAATGTAAATATTTAAAAATTAATCTCCACATTGTTTCACAAAATGTTGTTATTAAAGTTACTTGTTATAACATTAGGCATTTTAAAAGTATTTAGAAATACTTTTAAAATGCCTACAATTGAATTGAATATAATTAATATTGAAAGGTTGCAATTTTTTCAGGGGTAAATTTTATTATTATTATTGCTAATGTTGTCAGTGTAGGTTATTACATTTCAAAAGCTCCGTACGCGATACCAGCAATAATAATCAGCAAATCAGCGATCGCCTGCACTTGGCTTTATGACAGTTCGGATTTGCGGTAGTTTTTACTTTATAATGTGTTTTTAATTGGCCGTGCGGTTAGTGCAGTGCGACATCGGCAGTCGGCGTGCGCATCAGCTGCTCCGATCCTGACTCCTGAGGTCGTTCTGTTTTGAATCGTCATTTTAAAACAACGCTGTTGAATTCGTAAGGAGAAATATTTCTTAAATAAGGTCAGTTTGTATCTTCCGTAAGGGCCTTTAGAAGATCGTCCCCGATTTTAAGTTCCCTTGTTTTGGTTGTACTAGAAAATATGTTGGTGTACGAAGAGAATTTTAACTGGAAACAGGATTAAATTAGGATTCTGGTAAGCGTGGCTGCGACATTTTATTTTTCAGTAGGTCACAGATTTATTTCTTTGATTCTAAGGCCGACTCGTCATAACCGCTGAACGTTTGTATACATTTTGAGTTCGAGTGTTTAAGAATTCTGACCAACTAAAAATGTGGTTACACGCCTGTGCAAAAAACTGCCGATATCCGAGTAGGAAATCAAAATCACTGGTGTACCCTCGCTGTTGAGGTAAATAGTCAGTTTAATTGCTTTAATTATTTTGCTAAGTACGTTTTATGTATGGTATTGAGTTTTCACTAGGCTAGGTGAAACCTCGACCTAAGTGTAATGTCATCATCATCTTTCTTAGGGTGCTTCCTCTGGGGCCACGTGTCTTAACGTCCAGAGGCAGAATCGTCTGTGTTTACGGTGTCCATTGGAGATAGGAATACCCAATTCGTTGAGTGACGAGGAACCTTTTGGAAGTATCACTACTCCTGCCGCTGGTAACAGTATCTACTCATTAGTGGAGTAAAATCGCCGGTCTAACTCGCTTCTTTCTAGGGGTAGGTGACCCTCGGCGTAGAACCAGATGAGACCTTTACCATTTTGTAGGGCATGTTTTGGGGCATATGTGGTGTGATCTACAACTTTTTTTAGTAGGGCACTTTTTTTAAATGGCCTTAGAGTGCGTTATCTGCACAATTTGAAAACATGTGCTTTTTGGCGCATACATCGCCATTAAAAAAACACGGCTAGACTTACCGCCCTGAAATTTTAACCACTTGTGCACAAAACCTAAGCGCTTCGAATGGTATATACCTTTTTTTGGTAATACGTCTATATATTACCCAAAAAAATACGTAAAGTCAAAACTTCCAAGATTATGCATGAAGAACTTCGATATGCGGTTAGCTATGTGAAATATTCAAAATTTATATATATATGCAGTTAATGAAATGTAGCCTAGATATTGAAAAAGTTTTTAAAAAAAAGTTTGAGTTGATATCTGTAACAGTTTTCGAGTTATCGAATTTTTAAAAAACGCTCGGGTTTACACGGAGTGAAATATTACGGCGCGCTCAGGCTTATGGCATAAATACAGGTGCCTCTCATGCAGCAAGTAGTCGATACCTCGGTCGATACCTATTATTTTAATGATTAAATGACGACCATTATTATGAATTTGAATATTTTTTGAGAAAACTGTGCACTCTGTGACTATTCAGACTTTATTTACTGTGTTAGTTCGGATATTAGTTAGGATATTTTCTATTAATCATAGTGCTTAGGTGTAAGACAATTTTATTATTAGTGTTTGACGGCGAATTGGTAAAAAACTATTGAGTATGTGTATGCTGTGGTTGTCTTAAAAGTAGATTAAAGAAACATAATTATTTTAGCTTTAAAATGTCCGAATGTTTAATTTGTGGTGCTCCATGTGACCCTTCAAGGAATAATAGTGTCAATAAACCCACACAAAGAGGCCTTTTAAAAATTGTTAAAGTCGCTGAGCGAAGACAAGACAAATTTTCAGTAAATATACTTAAACAAAAAAAAAGTATTCTAAGTGGTAAGTACCACGTCGCATGCAGAAGTTCATATAATAGTCAAGCAAATATAAATAAAGCCACAGTAAATAATAACTGTGCGAGTATAGCGAGCTGCAGCACTTCCAATTTGCGTGTTTCCAGGAAAGATGGATTTGAAATCAGAAAAATGTGTGTGTTCTGTAAGCGGCAAGGAAAAAAGAAACAAGAAAAACTAATTTCTATACAGACAGGTGACGATTTAGCTTTTATTTTTATAGAAGTTCAAGTATATTTTACACCATTCATTATTTCATTTTTTTTTATATGTAGGTAATGTGGGTATGTACAGAGTGTCTCAGGAAGCCTAAGTCAAAATTTACAGGTTTATTTTTCACTTTTCCATATGCTCGTAGGAAAAAATTTTTACTACGGTCGTACAAAAAGTATTAGATAAAATAAAAATTGTTTAAATCATTTCCATAGATACTTACCATAGAAATGTTGAAAATATACTAAATATTAAACTTTATTGAGTGTCAACATTGGTAGCCAAGTTGAACAAAATTCTACTGAACAATTTGACACGCATTTATCTTCATTAAGTAAAATTATTGCAGATTCTTTGATTTATCTTTTTTTGCTGTCTGCTTCTTTGATCAAAATTTTTGCTGAATCCCATTTTGTCCTGTGATCGTTTTCCCAAGCATGTTCTAAAATTTTAGATTTTTCTATAGAATCACCTTTTCCAATAAAATTTTTAATATTATTTAGTATCTATATTTTTCAACATTTCAATGGTAAGTATCTATGGAAATGATATAAATAATGTTTTCTACAACTGTCAAAAAAGGCTATGTTTGCGCATTAACGTCAGTGTCTAAAATGAGACATTTTTTCATTGACATTGCGTTACCATGACCCCGTGCGCAAAATATTTTGCACATCACATACCTATTGTTCATACTGCCGTCTGGATTTTTCCCGTAGAAAATTCAGTTAACAAAATTGGCTGTATCTGATATTTGTTTCTGGTGGGGGTGTAGAATAAATCATCTTCACTTTCGAGACTCTCAATTATGTATTATTTTACTTTAAAAAGCTCACAATATTCAACACTCACAATATCGAAAACGTCAGTGAAAAATGTGTGTTGACAAACATATTGGTTTCCATAGTTACCTGAGACATCTGCTACTATTTCTTTTAAGTTAATTTGCATTAAATATTATAATAGAAGATATCGTTTTATGGTTTTAGTTTAATCGGCTGCGCCTCGTCAAAAAACTTTCGTTCTCGATCACCAAAGTAGCATTTCGCACCCTTGATACAAAAATAACTATTTTTGTGCAGCCGTTCGCGAAGTGAGTATTTCGCATTCGCAAAACAGTTCGCGAAATCCAATTTCGCGGCCGTTACCCTTAGTAACGGCCGCCAAACCAAAAGTCTCTTATATAAGTGACGTTTAAGACGTCAAAATTTGGCATTTCTAAAATATGACAACGAAAAGTTTTATTTTTTATTAAACACAATTATTAATTATTTGGGATAAATATTAACATTAATTGTACAGGTTTTATTATTTTAGGTCTGCACAAAAAATAGTGTTTATACCGAGGTTTATACCACGTCCGCGAAATTTTTTAGCGCCCTCGAGATTATCTTGCCTCGGCCGCAAGCGGCCTCGGCGATAATTCTTCTCTCTATACGCTAAAAAGAATTTCGAGCCTTGGTATAAAATTAACTATTTTTTTATGCCGTGTTATTCTACACGTTACATAAAAAATCTAAAGCCTAGACTTTGAAAAAGGAAACAGATATAGTTACCGAAACGTCAGCGCAGTATTTTTGTATTAATTTAATTCCTATTAGTTGTCAAAAATCACCCTCTAACTGTTCCTCTGACATTACATCAAAGGAGTAGATTAAACTGATTAATTTGAATATTTTTTAGATAAATCAACTATTTTTGGATAGGAATCTCAAGAAATGTGGTAATAAATCCCAAAAAAGAAAAGGGAGAGAAATAATTTATGAAATGCCACAATTAACATTTAAACAACTAACACAAAGTAATAGATTTTGACAATGTATTGATGTTCTACTTCTGAAAATTTATGCTACATGGTTGGTGAAACGCACGTTGAGTACCTACCAGTGTTAGTGCTTTGGTGTTAGTGGAAACTATAGCAATGCTACCATCACATCAAAGGTTTTAACCACCTCCAGGTTTAGAAGTAGAACACCAATGTAAATAAAATTTCATGTTGAATAATACATATGATTATACAGGGTGTTTCCTCAGTGACTGGCCATATGCTACTGGAAAGTAGAAAACCCCAAGTGGGTTTCAGAATAACCCTTATTTGATCCCCTAATGCTCTTTGTTTCTTATTATGTTTTCTAATTTTTGCCAAAATTTCAATCGGCCATATTTTTTAATGGCTTTCACAGAAATGGCCCAAATTTGGCAGATATGTTTCACTAATGGATGTCTATAATACATCATTCAGTAAACAAAAGAAATAAATAACAAAGCCGTGGTCAAAAATTCTTTAGTTACCTAAAAACATTACTTACCCTGTATATGGATTTTGGCAAATTTCAATGGCAACTTTAAAAGTACCCTTACAGTACCTAAACCACATGTTTAATTTTTTTAGCACATATTTAATGGCTCGAGCATTAACAGGTAAGATTCACGATAAACCCACTTTAGAAATAATTACACAATATTAGTAATTATACAAAAGTAAAATAATACATTTAAAATCAAATAAAATAAATAAATAATTTTTTAACAAAAACAATTAATATAAAAATTACAATAACATATTACCTATCTAAAATCTAAAGGACAAAATAATACAAAACAAACTACAACAAATATTCAAAATGTCCACCACCAACCTCAACACATTTTCTTTCATGCAACCAGCATCACTGATAATGCGTGGATTACTGCTCAGTTCAGTGCATCCTGTTCACTTCGGTTATCGGTAGCGTACAGTTTTTGTTTTAAATAGGCCCATAAAAAATAGTCTACTGAAGTCAGATCTGGGGATTTTGAAGGCCAAGACCCTATTAGGGTCATTTAAATGTTGCCTTCTATCTCTTTTAGGTAATGATGAACGGCACGGCACCAACGTTGGTAATGTATTCCTGGCCTGCAGGGTCCCCAGATCTAACTCCAATAGACTATTTTATGGAGTTATTTAAAGCAAAAGTGTATACTACAGAAGTTGCAAGCAGAGGAGAATAAAAAAAAACGCATGGAACGGAATTGCACTGAACTAAGAAATATTCACGAGAGGTACCGGGATCGATGACCGGCGCATCCACCAAATGTCACGACCTGCCCTTGGACAGTCTGACTACAGAGGTTACTTGGCTACGAGAGGTTATGGAGTGACTCCCATAAATGAGAATCGGATCTATTACCAAACATAATTTATTAAAATAAGAGAAACAAATACATTTAAAAAATGTAGGTACACTATAAGGACCTTACAGTCATCATCTTGGAGGGAGATACTTGTGTTTTTCAGATTATTCTGCTGAACTCCCCGTATCATTGATTTGTGTCAGCCTTTTCCGTATAGGTGGATCCTATGATCCAGGTTCGACTGATTGTTGTGAAATGCAACACTTGCAGTTTTGCTACTGATTTAATAATAGTGAAGGAGAATATGTTTATTTTATATTTAGGTCAAATAAAGTTAGAATTAATAAATATGTAGATAATTTTGAAAATGAATTTAATTCATTGATTTAAGTTATAGTTAGTTATGGAATATGCCAACCGGTGTTTTATTTTCTTATTTAAGCAATGCATATTTGGATTCATAATCCATATGTTATTGTAATTTGTGTATTAATTATTGTTTTTGTGCAAAATTTGTTAATTTGTTTAATTTAATTTTTGATGCGTTATTTTACTTTTGTATAATTACTAATATTGTGCATTTATTCTAAGAAAATTCATTTGAGTTTTTAATCTTTTTTGCTTGTAAAAATATAAAATACCAAAGAAATTAAAAAAAAGATCTGGCCCTGATATTTAATGAATAATGACATTTTAAGTTAAATTCTAATAGACAGTAAAATAAAATATTTTCACACAAAGTCGCCCATGTATATTGCTGATGTTTTTGTTGCAGGAGGACACATAATTATTTCTAAAACGAATTTATCGTGAAACTCAGCTGTTAATTCTCGAACCATTAAATATGTGCCAGAAAAACTAAATACGTAGTTTAGGTACACTAATAGGGTACTTTTAAAGTTACCATTCAAAAGTGTGATTTTCTTAGGTAACTTCCCCAACTAAAGAAGTTTCGATCACGACCCTGTTATCTTTTTCTTGTGTTTACTGAATATGTACGTACCCACTAGTGAAACATATATGCCAAATTTGGTTTAATCTGATGAAGCTATGGCCGACCGAAATTTAAAAAAAAATAGAAAACATGCTGTATATCAGAAACGATGGTGTTAAAATATGGGTCGTTCTGAAACCGCCCTGGATGTCTCTATTTCCCACTCTAGAGTATGGCCAGTCACTCAGGAAAGACTCTGTATATTACGTTCCCATAATATATTCTAAAATGGTTTAATTTTCTTTAATTTTTTCCCTGACTGCATTTTTGTTATATTTAACCATATTCTTTATAATAATTTATGTTTCTATTTCTTTTTTCCTTGCTTCTTTCGCTTATACTAGATATTACGGACTACTGATTTTATATTAGGCAATTAGTCCAAGAAAAATCGACATTCAACGTGGAAAACAATTGTAATGGGTTGGATTTTTGCAAGCACCTTAGGTATTAGGGTCCTTAATAATGTGTGAGAGTTTCTTATCGATTGGACCGCCGCGGGGTGAATTACGCGGAGCCAAAATTCGCGAAAACAGTATTGTCTAAATAACTTGAAAACGGCGAACTTTTCGTAAAAAAACACAATTTACTAATTTGTTGAGGTGCCTAATTTGCTACAAAAACGATTTCAGCAGATTTTTTTGTAGGAGAAGCCGTTTACGAGATATAGTGCTCCAAACAGTCGAAAGCGTAGCAGGTGATATTGAGTAACAGGTGTCTTTTTTATTAATATGTGGTATTTCTCAGTAGGTCCAATCTGCGATGTCCTGATGTCTAATGGGCTTATTCATCAATTTCTTTTATTTGTTATTTCGAAAGAGGACCTATGGAGCTATGCAAAAGAAACAAATTTTTTTTCAACATTAAATCCGTTATAGCTATTAACATATCTAGGAATGTTATGACTATCATAACTGCCGCAGATGTCGGTTTGAAATCCGAGCTCGTAGAGCGAGGATTTTAAGACATCTAAGGCACAAAATTCGACCAAATGAGCTGAAATTTTGCTGTGTGGGGTTTCTGGGGATGCTAAATGCTCTGGTGTCATTAATTTTTGGCTATATCATACAGGGCGTTCAGTACAGTACTCCGTGGGAACATTTTAGGTCCTAACTTTTTTGAGATTAATCTTTTTGCCCCTTTTGTCAATTGCTGGCAAATTTCATTCTAAACAAAAAAGGTGCTCTTGTAAGAAGTGCTAAAATTTGCCCGTTTTCGAGAAAAACCGGGTATAGTGCACCAAAGTCAAGCAGCTGGTATCCCAAATTGTTGGTTTTTATTTCAAGTAGGCTTTGGCACCTATACTCGGGCCAAAAAGAGTAGTCAGTAGAGCAAAAAACTTACCGGCAATTCTTCAAAGGATTTAGCTGTTATGGAATACAGAAGCGGCAGCTCGTTTTACCATATAATCCCATATAATTCAGAGAAATATATCCAGTTTTCTCCGCCTACCAGAGATAAAAACCACAACTAGGTCATTATGTTTAATTGGTATAGTCAACCAAATATAGTACATGCTTGAACGTGCCGCCCTTATACCCAATAATTTGTTCGACTATTATAAAGGTCGTCCAGCGGGTCTAGATAGCGCATTCAGTGGCGTCACATATGCTGCAACGCAAAGGATGTGCATTGTTCAACTGCGTTGCTATACCTAATTCGTGGAGATAATGTTGCCAGATGTAAGCATATTATTTAAAATTTAAGACATGGTAACTCATACTCATGCATAATTAACACAATCCGCTTTCATTTGTTCGAATTATGGAATTTATGAAATTCGTAAATCCGTACGCCCCTGGCTCTACTGACTACTCTTTTTGGCCCGAGTATAGTTGTTATTACTATTAGTTTCATTAATAAAACTCAAAATCAAAGTTATTATTTGAATGGTAATGATAAAAAGTAGTAAAAAATAATTTTGCTTAAATTTTAATTTTCTGTTAGTAATAGGTAATTAGTTTCTTTTTTTCAATTGTATTCAGTATGTGTTAAACTTTTCCAGAAATAAACTAACTATTACTTTTTATCATTACCATTCAAATAATAACTTTGATTTTGAGTTTTATTAATGAAACTAATAGTAATAACAACTAGGTGCCAAAGCCTACTTGAAATAAAAACCAGCAATTTGGGATACCAGCTGCTTAACTTTGGTGCACTATACCCGGTTTTTCTCGAAAACGGGCAAATTTTAGCACTTCTTACAAGAGCACCTTTTTTGTTTAGAATGAAATTTGCCATAACAGCAATTGACAAAAGGGGCAAAAAGAATAATCTCAAAAATGTTCCCACGGAGTACTGTACTGAATGTATGATATAGCCAAAAATTAATGACACCAGAGCATTTAGCATCCCCAGAAACCCCACACAGCAAAATTTCAGCTCATTTGGTCGAATTTTGTGGAAGATAGGACCGAAACTAGATTTAAAAAAAAAAATTTTAACGCCCTGTATCTTGAAAACTTAAAGAGATACGCCCATGGTTCATAGGAACAAATTGTAAAATTTTTTGAAATTCTATCAGCCCCTGAATTTTTGCTAGTGTTTTTCAGAACACCCTGTATACGAATAAATAGATGTGTTCAACTAAATAATTCTGATGCTTAAATCGTTTATTAACGTAAAGTATAAAATTATTCTGTGTGTACTAAACATTTTATGTTTTACAATGTAAAATTAAAACGATCACATGCGATTTAAAACGGGGGGCTGTGTGGTAAAAACTGCCATAATTTTTGTGTGGCTATTGTCATGGCACTCAGATGTACCGTTTTTTGAGTAAAATCAGTTTTTAACATGTATTGCATATTATATATTGACACTGTTCATACCTAGTGTATTCGTTAAAAAATTTCTAATTAATGACAAGCCATATGTAGATTCTCAATAAAAACAACTTTTATTTTTTATTACTAGGTATAAAATATGTTCTTTAATTTTAATTTTCTTTATGCAAATTTTTCAATTTCGCAATACTCAGAATATTTTTAAATATATTAGCATTTATGAGTTACATTATTTTTTAAAACAATATTACCGTAAACGATACGTTATATGAAAAATAAGTGCTTGAATAGAAGTTCTGCCTGATTTATCGCTGACTATACTATAATGGGATTACGTATGTACAAGCTATACGAGCTGATGTGCTGACGTAGTGGGGATTAAACATTGTACAATGATGTATTTTTAATTGGTATTCTGAATATAAAATGATGCTCCAGGGCAATATAAGCATTCTATAAATAATTTTCAGGAGTTATTTGGTTATTTTTTGTGATTTTGCTCATATTATACACATGACGAAAATCAATTGTTTACATAAGTGAAATATATTTGAAATAATTTTAAATAGGATACGTGAGCTGTTCTCTGACATTAGTTGTGCCTCATGTTCCATTATTGCAAAATAATTACATACAACTTGCGTTTCTTTTTATTTTAATTTCATATATTAATTATATTTTTTGCCATTTACCCCAAGAAGCATGATGCAGCTACGGACACATAGTTATTGTTTCTGATCCTATTCACACGGATTCATTAAGCTACGCTACGCTGATGAGTAGCAATAACTCCGAAACACATGTCCGTAGCTACATCATGTTTCTTTCTTGGGGTAAATGCCAAAAAACATTTCTCTCTTTTATTTAACTTCCCCAATAAAATTATTTCTTTTGATTAATTATATTGTTTATTTCATTAAACTCTTAACACGATTTGCTAATTTACCCTTTGATTTAATTTTTTCCACTAATTTATTTCATTACTATTAAACTTTAGATGGCAACTTTTTATAGCTTCATTACTTTTACCATTGGACATATTGTTCTAATCAGTTTTTTATTATACAGACTAATGTCATGTCTGAACGATTTTTTTTATATTAGATAACCCGGAAGGTTCTCTCAAAAATGCAATGAAGGCTAACTAACTTCCTGGAGAAAATATAAAATTATAAGGAAATTAAGTATGACTTTTCATTTTTCTGTAACATTTAACTGTTAAGATGCTCTAAAGATATACCCTCACCCTCACCAAAAATTGCATATAAATATTTACAAAAAATTATGCAAATATTTTTATTAGAAATGTAGTAATTATTTCTCCTAAACATAATTATTTGACCTATCTTGTCCATGCTTTTAAAACTCCATTAAAGTATCAAACTAGGTACTCTTTGTATATTTTCAAAACAATCTCAAACCAAAATTCAAGTAAATAAATTGTTAATTGATTATTAAGTTTACTTTTTAGGAACAACGTCGTCGTATATTTATATTCCCCTCAAAGAAAAGAAGTAACTTTCTTTTAATATCTGTTGGGTACTGTGGACCAAAATGTTGGGTACTGTGACCGCGTAAATGTTGGGTACTGTGACCGCGTTGTAATAAAAATGTGTTGTTGCAATAATCACTTTATTTACACTATTTACACTTGATTAAATGGACTGTATTTTTTGTAGTAACATGTGTTTGCTTATGCAGTCAGTTGCATACTGTCTAAAGCGACGCATGCTAAGTCGCCCGAAGAGGGTGGGTAACCCAATGGTTAAAAACTAAAAGCTTAACACTAAACAGATGTAGGTACATAATTGAGAATAGCAATATACATACGACATAATATAAGTTCAAACAATATCATTAGTTTCTTTTTAAAATTTTTGCGCGTTCAGTATGATTGTTATACCAATCATGGTTACAAGTGTTCATTTTCTAAGCTTTCTGGCATAGTTTGTATGTTTGCTAATACATTGAATGATCTAGCTGACTTACAACGAACACTTTATATGCAATGTTTCCCTAATCACACAAATAACTTAAACTCTATAATTTTCAAGTAAATAATAATTAGGTTTTCGAATTAACAAATGCCCTTGTTTGTTTATAAGCAATTTATTTGAAAACACAGTTATTACATCAGCGATTAAGTCATAAAAATTTATCGCAGTAGAATTACAGTGTTTAACCAATTATTAGACAAATTATTCCATGAGTTTGATTCACTATCTGCACCACATAATGAAAAGATTTTTATATAAAATAGTTTATAAATTATTTTTTATAGTTAACAAAATATGGCGTTAGTTGACAATTATATAGCAACTGCTACCCTTTGCTTAAATAAATAAATTAAACGCGATAAGTAAAACAATAAATATAATATACAATATGCCAATTTATTCAGTCGGTACCGGAAATTTACGAATCATAAAACCGTAAGTATAGGCCAAAAGTTTTACAGATAACTACCTCATTATGTCAGAGTTTTTTATTATATATCATACCCTCCATGGGTGGGCGATTCTTGCGTCGTTCGTATCATATCCCATCACTTTCGGAATATCCTCAGTACATTGACTCAACTATCTTTACAATTTCTTCTATATTCATGAGGCGCGGACGCAACTCAGGTGAACGCAAGGATTTAACAATCCTTGAGGTGAACGTGCGCTTGCGTTAGCCAGTCTGTGGCAAGCTCGTAACGCTATTTGGCGCATAACCAGCATAACTAACTTATATGTAATAATGTGTGTAAGTAAACCCAGCTTATTTTTAATTAATCTAAGATGCTCAGCTTTAATTTTAGTAGGCTTATCTTTTTTTTTTGTTTCATGTATTTAATTTAATTCTAGTTATATTGACACCAACCGATCTGAACACTGGCTTTTGTCTGAGTAGGTACCTACTTTTAAATTTATTAGTACAAAATATGTCATTCTTTAGTATTATTATGTATTTCCGGTGGTGTTCAATACACCGATCCTGGTGAGATGCGGTAAATACGTCACACAGTATGGTGCGTGCGCAACAGAAGGGCAATAGCGTGAACGAGAGAATAAATAGATTTTTGTGCACGTTCTTATATTTTTTCCATTTTCATGAAAACGATTAAAAATCAATGACTTTTTTATAGCAGACAAAATTTCCTTTCCAACGATGTATAACGCAACCTATATTCTTTTTGTATAACGACCCGGATACGTTTCAATTAAGGGGCTAATTTAAAAATTAATTAATTTTTTTACGACTCTTTAACCTTTGAACCGCTCTCACGTATAAACTATTGAATATAGGTATATGCCATCACGGACTTTTTTATAGGAAATTTGATTCTCTATAAAATTGTTTATATGCATTTTGCCATAACTGTAATGGTTTCGGCAGCGTTTCGAGTCCAATTCTCAGCTGCAAGTCTTGGTAACTTTAAACCTTTACATAATGAACTGATAGATCACAGCACGCGCGTACGCTTATTTTATGGACTTGTAAGATGTTTCTTTAAAAATCATTCCAACAAAATAACTGAATATTGTTCACTATAATTTTTACAGTGCATTCTCTAAGTGTTGCCTTAGGGGCTGAGCATACGTTTTCGGACAATCGCATTCATAATATTGACTATATTAAATGTCAAAGTTGAGCAATTTTTTCAAATGTCATACTCATTTGATGTGGTTTATCATTCTTTTTTTGGCTTTTGTAACAGTTTCTTTTAATTGTTAATTCTTCGGTGTAAACGTCGTGTATGTAACCTTCCACGAAGAACTTATATCCTTTACACTTTTGTCGGACAGTCCACCCATTTTTTTAAAAAAATGACTGCCATTTCAAAATTAAATTCTTTAAAGCTACCTAAACTTTTCCCCCACATCTTACTACGTTGAAATCACACGTAAATGTACCTAATCATAATAGTTATGGACCATTGTATTTCAATAGAATCAGGCAGCCACGGTAAGCGCGTGTCTCTTCAGGCTTCAGGTGCTTAGAACGAACCACGCATCGATTTACTGCGGCATGTTTGACTCGAAACGCTGCCAAAACCGTTACAAATATGATGAAAATGTATAAAAACAAATTTATAGAGAATTAAATTTTCTATAAGAAAGTCAGTGATGGCATATATCTATCTTTAATAGTTTAGACGTAAGAGTGGTTCAAAATTTAAGGAATCTTAATAAACTCATTCATTTTTGAATTTGTCCGTAATTGAAACGTATCTGGGGCCGTTATACAAAAAGCATATGGTTTGTGCTATACATTGTTTGAAAGGAAATTTTGTCTGCTATAAAAAATTCGTTCTATGATTTTTTAATAAAGTTAACCGTTTCCATGAAAATGGATTAGATATAAAAACATGCACAAATACATGCAAGGGTTCTCGGCCGCACAGTTGCCCTTTTATTACGCAGAACGAACTACACACGGCTCTACTGCTTTACTTAACACATAGTACGCTGTATTTATCTTTCTCGCTTGCACTACCTGGATAGGTCTATTTTTTGTTTCAGTTAAAAAAAAAACCTACAATGGCGTCAACTAGTAAAGATGTTGGAGTTTAACATTTTTCAAATTTATAGGTACTAAAATAAATTTTATAATTTTATATGAATAAACCTGTATGAATATTTTTCTTGTTTGCTATGATTAACAAAAAAAATTTGGTGGTGTGGCCCGACAGGAAATCTTTTTTCAAAATTTGGCCCGGCCACTAAAAAGGTTGGCCACCCGTGCGGCCTAAACTGTAGAAAATCTGACACCAGTGTGGAAGCTTCTGCGATTTATACAAATTTACAGGACAAACAGCGTCAATGATTTTTTACGTTAAGAATTATGTCAATACTATTGGTACACTTCCAAACTAAAGTTGAAACTAGTAAAACATCCCATTTATGAAAAATATCTACTACTTCTAAATGTAGGTACATAAAATATAGAATTATCAGTTAATAATAAACGTGGATTATGATTAAAATCTTGTCAAAGCCAATGTTAAAGTGATATAATTAAATTCTCAATCATGTACCTATATAATTCTAGATCGACAACATTATCGAAAGCCTTAATTATAATTAGACTTTATTCAATACTAAAATTACTTGTATTGTTTTACCGGTGCCGTATTGCAATTACTTTGCTTTGACTTCAGAAAACGAAAAGATTATTAGATTCTACCTAAATTTAATTTCCAATCTTCCTCTGGGCTCTTCCATTTTCTCTTTGTCCCTTCATTCCTCGCCAATATTATCTATTGCCAAGAGTTTTAAAAATTTTACTCCTCATAAAAAGGGATTCCCATTGGGAAGCATACGCACATAGTATATTAGAAAGTACTTTTGTACACTCAGCGAAGTAAATATAAGAATGTTTTTGTACAGTCAGTGCCAAAGAACTGGTTGTTTGCAGGAAAATTTCCATATTTATAATGTATTGTGAATTAAATATTTCAAGATCAATGTAGGTACAAGATTTATTTTCTATATGGCCTAAAGAATAGGCGGTAGACAAAGAAACTGTAAAATTTTTTTAACGCTGTATTTTCCTCGATAACCTAAAAAGATATACAAATTGAAAAACTTTTTGTCACAAATTAGTAGTACTTTGTTGTAAAACCTTCATAGACGAGGACATATTTTATATAACTTTTACGTATTTACCTCCGTATTTTATTACGTATTTTAATTAATAATATTAAATACTGAAATGGGTAGTTGTGTTTTACAGTATTTGTGCTCTAAGATCTTGCATGTCATTTTATAAAGTTCAAAAAAGTGTTGTACTTTTTTTGTATGCGTCGTTTAGTAATAACACCACATACTAAAACAATCAGATATTTCACTTATGACGTATTTTGGCTTGTATCCGCCTCCGACTCCTGGTTGTCACCGATTTGCGAACCATTCTGCGCATCTGAGAAATTAGTCGCCGTCAGCCTGCCGTCAGAACGTGCTACAAGCATAGACATAATGTGACGCTAGGTTATATTTTGTGAATTACAAATTAATAGCATTTATATCGTGTAGAACTGTTTTTGTGTAACTTTCTAGTTAAGTGACTTGAAATAAGTGTTTTTATATTGACAATTGACAATTTAATTCAGTAGTTTGGACAATTTTTATTTGGAAACAATGGGAATTTATTGTTGTGTGAAAGGATGTTCCAATAATTCCTCATTACTGTTACCTACCGTATATTATATTTTCAAATAAAGCGTAAGTATAAGAATAATAGGTAATCATCTATATAACTTCTATTCATTATGTTGTTTCTACTTAATACAATATGGTAATTCACCAAATGTAACATAAAACGAAGCTGTTAGTAGATATCTCGATAAATATTACAATATCACCCAATAAAGCACCTAGTACATTTTCACAATATATACTAATAATTATATTAATGTATCGAAATAATTACGAATATGTTTTACCATTCAAGAGAATTTTATCATATTTATTCACATTATGTTAAATCATTTCAAGCCGCCCCTGTCTAAAAAGTATCTCTGGCTGATGCCAGTCCTGTAACGATCATCCCGCATTTAGCGTTTAGACTTGTGCGCAAAATCGTGGTATGTTTACGTCAACTCATAAAAACGGAAACCGCTAACATAGGGAATAGCATTGAGTGAAATATCTGATTGTTTTAGTCTGTGAATAACACCATTGACTGAACAAAATAGTTGTTTACGTGACTGGGGGAGAGAAAAACTTTTTGACTAATGTAGTAGAATGTTTCTATTCAAAATTGTAATTTCACTTTTCTCGAAATAAATTATTTAAAACTTAAATCTAATTTTTTTTCTACTTATATCATAAGGTAACATATTATTATTAAAATAGTAGCATCCAGCGTATTGAGGCGATTTTTTATAGCTCGTATAGTTGCACTTTACTAAGCGTAGCTGATCGTTTTTACTAGTTGGGTAGTTGTGAACATCTGAATTTTTTCTGAATTGGTCTCGATTAGTGTAGATGTAAATTCGTATTTTAAGTAGGAAAATGCCTGTAAATGTTAAGATATTTTTCTATTTAAAAGTTTGCCTACATGACTGTCTATAGTTAAGATTATATATGAGACGAATAATTCGTTTCTGGGCAATGAATACCCTGCTGCTCTCTACAGCTAGTCCATAAACAACTATGTTGTAACTAATTATTGAGTAAATTAATGAGTAATAGGCAGTTAGAAGCCCTTGTTCATCCAGATAATTTTTTAGAGTTAGAATTGCGAAATATTGTTTATTTATTTTAGAACATATGAAATTAATACAATTGTTCCAATTCATCTATGATGGTTCCAAGGAATTTACTTTACAATGGCTGTCTATTATAATAGGGTGATTATTTATGTTCAGCTTTAGGTCTACCATCTTTGGCCGGGATGGTTTGTGAAATTCTATAGCTATGGTCTTGGAATATAATAAGCCTATTTCTTCGGCACAAGTTATTAAATTGTTTAGTTTTTTTAAAAGATTTGGAATGCTAAGATCTGAAATTACGATAGTCGTATCATCAGCAAGGTCATTAATAAACATTAAGAAGATTAAGGGTCCTAGGACGCTTCCCTGTGGGATGCCCGAATTGACCTCAAAGTGACAAAAACTGACATAGCACAAAAAATTAATCCTAGTGAATTAGCAGTCTCAGTAAGTAGCATAAAAACTGTTTCTCAAGGAAGTGTCCTGATTGAATGTAATGATAAGAGTTCTCTAGAAAAACTTCAAAACAAAGTGGTCAATGAACTTGGTTCCGATTATGATATAAAGATACCCAAAACAATAAGGCCTAAAATTCTTATAGTTGGTGTTCGGGAAGAGAACTTAAGAGATAACCAAATGTTTATTGATGGAATAAGGTCGCAAAATCCTTTATTAAAAAGTATTAATCAGGATGAAATTAGATTTGTTCGTAAATATAAGCCAAAAAATAAAATTAATTTCAATGTTGCATTAGAAATCCCACCGCAGTATTTTACATAGATTTTATATAATCAAAAAATTTTTATTGGATGGAACAGTGCTTAGATGTTTTAAATGCTGGCGATTCGGCCACAAAGCAGGCGAATGCCGGCAAGAAAAAAGTATATGTCCTCTATGTAATGAAAATCATTCAAGTAATAGCGAATGTCCTGTTGATAAAATTGAATGCACAAATTGCAAATATGCAAGTGAAGTGATAAAGGTGCCAAATATAACATTTAATCATACTGTTTTTGACAAAAATTGTAAATCTTATTTAAGAGCTCTCGAACAAGCCAAATCTAAAATAGATCGTAGCACTTAAATAACAAAAAATAGAAGAGCCATTGGTTGTTTGTGTACCTGAAACGCATATCACCCAAGACATAGAAGAGGTTGAACTAATGATTCCAGGTTAATCTCTTGTTTATCTCATAGCAGACATACGGGGGGAGTCATTATTTATGTTAAAAAAAATATAAACAGTAGTATAATTTGCAATGTTGCTACGTTAGAGTACCTGTCATTACTTATAAAACTTCATATAAACAATCAATTATTTGTAGTGGGAGCAATTTACCGTTCGCCAAATGGCAACTATTAGGAGTTTTTAAATTTTTTTGGGCAAAAAATTGAAAATGCAGACATATGTAAAAATAAAGTTTCGATAATGGGAGATTTTAACATAAATTTTAATAACTGTGAGAGATAAGTACATCCCTCTGGTGGTCAGTTGCTACTACCAGTCAAGACATCGAAGATGTCTAGTGACCGATAGCGGCTTGCCAAGCAAGCACCAAGAGCGGCGACCTCTAGCCCTGATGGACTAAAACATGCTTAATAAATAGGATTATAGGAAACAACTACTGGACGGACAAAGGCCCCGACTCCCATTGAATTATACCTATAAATCCAAAATTGGTAGCCAAATTTGTTATCTGTCTTTTCTCCACCAGACACAGACCGGTTTCGAACTCTTTATGTTCTCATCAGTGTGCCACAGGTAGCTGAAAAGACAAATAACAAAGGCAAACCAAACTGGTCTATGGCAGACCCAGCACATAGTAACTGTGAGAGATAAGTACATCCCTCTGGTGGTCAGTTGCTACTACCAGTCAAGACATCGAAGATGTCTAGTGACCGATAGCGGCTTGCCAAGCAAGCACCAAGAGCGGCGACCTCTAGCCCTGATGGACTAAAACATGCTTAATAAATAGGATTATAGGAAACAACTACTGGACGGGCAAAGGCCCCGACTCCCATTGAATTATACCTATAAATCCAAAATTGGTAGCCAAATTTGTTATCTGTCTTTTCTCCACCAGACACAGACCGGTTTCGAACTCTTTATGTTCTCATCAGTGTGCCACAATAGTTGATAGTGGAGCGAAATTCACCTTTAAAAGTTTCTCCGTTCTCGAGAAAAAAAAAGTTTGCGTAGAACCAGATCAGACCTTATAGGTTTTATAAAGTAATCAATTTTACATGAGGAATGGCTATTTACGATATTTTTCTATGGTAAAGATATTTTTTATTTCGAAAAAACTTCAGAAATTGATTATTTTGAAAAGTCGTGTTTTTTAAATTTACATCCCCATATCTTCAAATCTAATTGCGCTATCGATCTGATTTTTTAACATTGGAAATGTTTTTGTTTTCGTATAGGGGGTTGAAAATCAGTTTCATGTTGCATGTTATGAAGCATGACTTATAGAAACAGTGGCGACAACAGAGTGACCAATTTTTGATTGGTTGTCTAAATCACGTGGTACCGGCAGTTATGTTATTATTTTTTTATAGGCGTCTTCTTGTCGAGAAAATCTTAACGGCTATATCTCGTTGCGATTCTTTGAATATTTAAAAAGTTATTAGCGTTTCAATATCCCATGTCAAAGAGTTTTGTAAATTTTGCGAAATTAAAAAGGCCGAATGCGCGCGCAGAACCCTCCAAATTTCATGCGCGTGCAGGTCTTGCCAAAACTTTAAAATTTTTCGTTAACGTCACAAATGTCACTTTTTAGTTAGGATCTGCTGACCTCAAAATCGCAGCTGGACCGCACAATTCACGATGTACTTTCAAGTTGGACTTTCGAGCTTGGATTTATTGCCAGAACGGCTGCCCGGCGGCCTGTTTTCGTTTGGAAATAAGGTTTAAAATTTTCGTGTTTTCGCAAAATTCGCCAAAAAATCCATAGTGCGTCCAATAGATTACACCTTATAGTCGATCCAGCGAAATTTAATGATTTCTTAATATCGGTCCTAGGACGGAACCGAGTACAGTTTCGGACTCGGGACGACTTCAGGACCCCGAAACAATTTTCTGTTTCTCGATAGTGCCTTTCCTTCACTTTGACATTTAATTGTATCGAGTATTGTATCCAAGTAAGAAACTGCATGTTTCAAGAGCAGGATTAAACAAATGTTTTTAGTTTCCTAGTAGGGGGTCGAAAATCAGTTTCATGGCAGAATGACGTAACGCGTGAGATTTCAGTGGGTTCAGAACGATAGACGTCAAAATTGCACTTTTTCGTTCACTCCTATTGAGCCTAAAATCAGAGCGTGACCGTGCAATTCACGATGTAGTTCTAAGTTCGACCCTCTACCTTGGATTTCTTACCAAAACAGTCTCTCGGAAATTCGTTTGGAAATAGTATTTGAAGTTTTCGTGTTTGTGCAATTTTTTCAATTGTGTCAATGACTTGCAATTTGACAAATCATAGGGGTGGATTTAGGATCAGGGTTGCTCTGGCAGGTTGCCGATACCTGATTTGTACGTATTACGGAGTGTTAAGCCGCGTCCTCATTGAGTCGACATTGTCGACCGACAAAGTCGATCGACAATGTCAATTAAATGTGGACGTGGCTTTCGACGTTGTCGATCGACAAAAAATGTTGTTCCACATGTCGAATGCTTTCCCGCCGATTGTCTTTAACATCAAAGGCGTTCGACGTGTTGAATCTAGTGTGTACGTGTCCAGTTGACATTCGACCTTCGACATCCGCGTCATTTTTATTGTGTCGCATCGCATCGTTTCTACCGGCAAAATGGAATGGGAAAAAGAAAAAGTACTAGCATTTATTGAAGCGTACAAATTAAAATCAAATTTATTTAACAGTAGAACAAAAGAAAAACAAAAAATTCTAAAAATATTTCTAAAACCACCGTTACATTTGTATTCCAAGTTTAATATGTCCACATCATCCCTTTTTAAATCATCTATCAGATTACTACCGCTGTACCGATTTCTACTTTGAAAACTTGGTCGAAGCCAAAATCTTCGTTTACGCGGTACAAGCAATAATGACCTCAACTTCATCGTACATTTCGGTTTCGACTAAACTTCCTGTCTCCAGTGTGGACAGGTACAGTCTTTTCGATTTATTGGTCGACAGTGTTGCTCGACAAAGTCGATCGACAATGTCGACTCAATGAGGACGCGGCCTTAGAGGTTTGAGTGCCATTACTTCAGCATGAGGTAGATTAAGCAAAAGTAAACAAAAAATTATTACATGGGAATTTATCGCTGCGTTAGAAAAGTCACGCCCAACAATCTCCAAGACAATTTAACATCGAGAAGCACGTCGAACAGCTTATATACTTTTGTACTCGTCGAAATATGTATAGCAGAAAACCATATGTAACTTAAAATTTTGTCGTTTTTCGCAATTTACAAAGATAGCGGTGATTTGAAGGAAAATAAAATATATGTTCAACTCCTCTCTCAATGCCTGATCCAATGATATGTCACACGGTTATAGTACAGGCAAAATGTACCGAAATTAATCAAATAAGCAAGAAAATTGTAACTCTATACTTATTATTTATGTAATTTGAAGGTGGATTTTTATTGCATCCACATTTGTACGATTTATGTTAACTACGTGAAAACCAAATTTAGGCAAAATTCAGTAATCGTAGCACTCCCTCAAGAAAAGTTTTTGTCAAATGATATAAACGAAATCCGATTAATTTCAATGTTGCCAAAAATTCTTTAAAACAAAGGATTGTTTGTAAAAGAAGCTGTAGATGATGTGGATTCACCTATTGTTAAAATAGAAATTGAAATTTGTACTTAGGTAGTTGATGAGGACGTTGATCTCCTTTTTCTATGAATCGCTTTAACTCCAGAAGAAAAAGATATACTTTTCATAAGGCCAGGAACATGAAAAATTATATGGAAAATTCTTTCTTCGTCAGAAATCCAGAAATGACAAGAACGTATAAAAATAGTTATTTACATTACTAGATGCGAAAGGTTACTTTAAGGTGTGAGGTGATTTTTGAATGGTCAAGGCGAAGCCGAGACCTTTCAAAAAACACCGAATACTTAAAAGGGTTTTCGCATCGTGAAATGTATTATATTTTTTCTACTGTGCCGAAAAAAATTATGAGATTTACTAATTTAAAACTAATTATTTCATGAAATTAATTGACGTTTTTAATAAATTTTATAGTTTAGGAGGCTGTCTGTGAAAATTGTTTCCATGGCAACGAAATATTACACATTTTAATTTCTGGTGGTTTCAAACTAAAATAAACAAATACATATATTTTGTAGCGATATATATATGGGAATATTGCTTGTGCCTTGTTTTACCCCAAGAAATCCAAAGCAAGGTATATGCAAACTTATGAAGCGTTTTTAAAATGGAGTAGGTAGGTACTACGTGCCGACAAAAATGTTGGCGTACTTCCTAGAAAGAACTTTCTTTATTAATACAAATTTGTTTAGTTGTATAAATTTGTTCAAATAGTACGAATTAATTTCGTTTAAAATTTGTTTTTCTACTTTTCTGTCCTGGCCGCATAAGTTTTACTTTCGTAGATAGCAACGCCTTAGCAACCAGGTAACTCGAATGTTTACTTTCCTTATCGCGCGTGTTGCTAGGGTTACAAAGTTCATTTATATAGACGGTAGTAGAAAAATACAATTTTACTGACTCATTCCTTCAGTGGTTATGATACCACGTCTAGAATATTTCAGAAAGAAAAATTAAAAGTCATCAAACTTCTTTAGAAAGAAATGCAGTTAGTTAATGTAGTAAGAACTTTCAATGGCAAGAATTCAACCCCCTCACAAGTAAAATAGGCTGGTGAAACTCTTTTCCTACTTGTATACGGTGCAAGGAAAATCACAACTGTCTCACTCAACTCATACAGATTTAATCAATTAAAAAAATCGCTGCACAAACAAAAATCAAAGTTGGAATTATTACCACCAACTTCAGAGGCAGTCGCTTAATATTCATTACGAGTATTCTACAAAATTCAGAAATGGCTTCGCAATGAAAAAAATCCACAACAGTGGGGATAGAAGAAAATTAACGGCTTCTTACAAACTGTGACAACACTTTTTGTGCCAACAGCAGAATCAATATTGCAGCTTATCTACTGCAACCGCAACAGAAATGCAGGTTGAAGATGCTCACAAATTTATGGAAATTGTCATGGAGTGCGATGTCTAAATTCATACATGGATAAAATTATCGAGGATCTAAACGACGCAGAAGATTTAGATGCTATCGATTCCGATCTTCTTTAGATACAAAGTGTGTTTCATTCAATATATATAAAATTTTAAACAACTCGATAATCCTCACTTGTACAATGATTATGTACTTTTTCATTTTGCGGAATATACTCACAGATAAACAAGCAGAAAATAAAGGAAACAAACGTAAAATTGGTAAAAAAATAAAAAAGTCAAAAATTAATATTTCTCTATAAATGAAAATATTCTTATTTTTTGAAAATGTCTCGTGGTTCAATTGCCAATTTTTATTATGCATGTGAAAAACCTAGTTCATCCCACGATTTTTCAAGTAGGCAGCTCCGGCACACCCCTTACGGTTCGGGACTCTTAAGTTTCTTGAAACATAGGTATATATTTTTAAACGTATATGTCAAGTTTCAACGAATTCACTATGTTCTTGTTCAGTTTGGACACTTTTCCTGTACTATTAGCTGCGTTTAATAGTTTGCGATTAATCGATATCGCTATTTGTAATTGTTAGGAATCACTTTTCATCTTCCCGAAATTATAATAAATTATTTCAGTTTTAACATTAAAAATGTTAGTTAGTGAAAAAAATTTGTATAATACCATTTTAGTTTTCATTATGAGAATGTTTTTGTTAATAAAATTACTTTTTTTTTAATTTCTAAATAAAACTACTGATAATAAGATTTTACTTTTTGAAAATGTTTTGTGTTAATGAAATAACTATTTACTACTTTGCAACAAATTTTCATTTTTATTACATCCGAAATATTAAGATTTGCGTTCTACTTCGTCATTTCCAATGTCTCCTCCGGTTGCATCTTTGCGAAGGACTGTGAATTTTTAACACCCAAGCGCTTCCAATGGTGTTTCTGTTTCTATCGATTTTTGTTTATTATTTTCCTTAAATAACAATGAAGTTGTTATTTCGCTAAGAATGCACTCATATTTTCACTAATTGACAAACTTTTTTATTTTTGTAAATTTTCATATACATGCAGTGAAGCAATTGAAGCCAAGATATGGGAGAAGTTTTTGAAAAAAAAAATGTTATACTTTTTTATTTATGAATATCTTTGTGACGGGGCGCGTGACTACCGGTACCTAGACTGCGACCGCACTAGCGCTAAACCACAGCCCACTCTACTACAGTGGGCTGTGGCTAAACATGATAATATGGTTGTGCTGTCGTAATATAATAGTGAATTCATGTACAGGGTTAGTTTTATTAATGTAAACCCCCCATTATTATTTTTATTTTTGATCGTATTTATTTATTTATTTATTTATTTATTTAAAAAAACTAAACTTTTTTACGTCCCCTGTATATTTAAAACGCTACTGTCAATCCGTTAGCAGGAGTGGAATCTACATAAAAAACCGTGTAAGGCCGGTTTTTAATTTTTGGAATCCGTCAAAGATAAAAATAAAAATGGGGGGTTTACATTAATAAAACTAACCCTGTACACCGTGGATATTGTCGTGTGTGATATAGTTTTCTGATGGTATTTTTAATATTTATTATTTATTTATAATGGAGTGTATTATATGTATAATACACTCCATTATAAATAAATAATAAATATTAAAAATAACATCAGAAAACTGTACATGTGTGTGTACATGAATTCACTATTATATACGACAGCACAACCATATCGTGTTTAGCGCTAGTGCGGTCGCAGTCTAGGTGTACATATTATGCTACCCAGTCACAAAGATATTCATATTTAAAAAAGTATAAGTCCTAGATGAAAAATTTTATTTTCAAAAACTTCTCCCATATCTTGGCTTCAATTGCTTCACTGCATGTATTTGAAAATTTAAAAAAATTAAAAAATTTGTCAATTAGTGAAAATATGAGTGCATTCTTAGCGAAATAACAACTTCATTGTTATTTAAAGGAAATAATAAACAAATATCGATAAAAACAGAAACATCATTAGAAGCGCTCGGGTGTGTACTTGAATTTAAAAAAAAATCAGATCGATAGCGCAATTAGATTTGAAGATATGGGGATGTAAATTTAAAAAAACACGACTTTTCGAAATAGTCAATTTCTGAAGTTTTTTCGAAATAAAAAATATCTTTACCACAGAAAAATATCGTAATTGCTCATTACAGGTCCCAAATAACCTACTCTACAAAATCTACAGAGTTTCATCTGGTTCTACGCAAAAAAAAATAAACGACACATTCTTAGGTCGATTTCGCTCCACTATGACAAAACTTAACGAAGATTGGATAGATTACAAACAAAAAAGAAACAAACTCAGAAATAATCAGACAGGAAAAGAAAATTTATTTTGAGAAAACAATAGATATGCATAATGGAGCCAGTAAGAAGATGTGGCAGACAATAAAAACTTTGTTGGGAAATAATAAAAAAACTGATTTAGAAATAAATAACGTGGTTTTTGAAGCTGACCCCGGGGCACATCGAAGAAAATTTTAACAACTTTTATGCGGATAGTATTGAGCGCATTGCAAATAGTATTGGAAGACGAAGAGATACAAAATTAAGTTACAGAAACAACACAGTTATTTGAATTTAAGACAATAAGTTTGAACAAATTAAGAAACATTATTTTTAGTTTAAATAATAAATCTACAGCTGATGATTTGTTAAACGTAAAATTGTTAAAAGAAATATTTGATAGTGTCGGATATCCTGTTAAATTTAATAAACACTTCTTTGAAAACGGGACAAATACCAACTAGTCTGAAAATAAGTGTTATAGTGCCAGTTCCAAAAGTTCAAAATCCAAATCAGGCAAGTGAATATAGCCAATAAATTTAGTTCTCATAGTAAATAAAATATTAGAAATTGTGGTGACTGAACAATTGAGAGACTACTTTGAAAAAAACAAACTTTTATGCAATGCTCAATCAGGATTTACACAAAAACATTCAATTGGTGTGTGCAAACTGGAGAAAAGAGATGAATGATGGTAGTGTAGTTTTAAGCGTGTTCGTAGACTTAAAGCGAGCGTTTGAAACTATTGATAGATCTAGGTTAATTAGAAAATTAAGTGAGTATGGTGTAACGAGGGCAGCTTTAAAGTGGATTGAAAATTATTTGGCAGACAGGTACCGTAAAACTAAAATAAACAATAAGACATCTAGTAAAATTTCGAGTTTATATGGAGTGCCCCAGGGTAGTGTTTTGGGACCGCTCTTATTTATTATATATGTGAATGACATAAATTATGTTTTAAGGAATTCATATGTGAATCTTTTTGCGGACGATACATTAATTTCTGTTTCTGGAAAAAGTCATGCAGAAATAACGAACATAATGAATAAAGCGCTTTGTGTATTATATTGATGGTTATGTGTAAATAAATTAAAACTAAATAGTGATAAAACTAAATGTATGGTTCTTGGGACTAAAGTAAACTGCCAAAAATATTTAAGTAATGGACATGTTCTGCAAATTAATAGCACAAACATTGATTTTGTCAAACAAATCAAATACTTAGGAATCATTTTAGATACCCAGCTAACGTTTGCACAACTTGTGGATTACTTATGTAAAAAAATTGGCAACAAGATATCAGTCTTGCGCAGAATATCAAATGATTTAACACAATGGTCAAAATTAATCTGGAAATTAATTATATACAATACCATAATTTATCCACATTTTAATTATTGTTTTTCATTGTTGTTTTCATGTAACAAATCAGACATTAACAGATTACAGTTGTTGCATAATAAAGGAATGCGTGTTATATTAAACTGTGATCGGTGTACGTCTATTAAAGATACGTTGGATCAATTAGGTTGGATTTCAGTGGAGCAAAGCATTGAAAAAGCAACTTTGGTTTTAATCTATAAAATTGACAAAAATCTTGTACCTAACTATCTTAGATTATTTTTAGTTAAACGATCGGAATTGCATAATTATCCCATAAGGTCTGCTGAAAATTATAGTATAGATCTTACCAAACTATCGTTTTTAAAAGAGTCACTTTTCAGTGATGGTTTAAGGTTGTACAATGCCTTGCTTACTAAAATATTAAATTTTTTAATTTTTATTAAATTTGTTCAATATTTGAGCGTGCAAAAAACGTCATAAGCACTGCGGCCATTAAATGTCTTACTGATTTCAGATGTCTTGGAGACATCGACTTCATCTCGATCTCCAAACATATCCTCAACTAGTAAAGGACACTTACTGACCTTAATACTTAATATACTATTTCCGTTTTAGTAAAATAAGTTTTGAGAGTTTATGTCAGTGTTTCTATTTTTAAAATATTGAATTTATGTTGTGTTTCTACTCCCTGTCGCATAAAAATTATATGTAGAGCTCGAGAGAGACGCTATTTTTCCTCTGTGTAATTTTTGTCCTCAGAAAAAATAACGCGTTATCGCCCTTGCTGTATAATGTACTATTAATATATTCTTAATGAATTTTTAAAGGTCAGTATCGTTTCCGTTATTATTGCCACGGGTTTTAATTTTCAAAAAATCATAGCTTAAAAGTCGGAAAAAAAGTGAACAAACCAACAAACGTAAGGCCTAATTGAGAATCTGTTCACTTTTATGAAGTCCACTATAAATAGGAATTTTTAACAGTTATATAAAAATTGATATACAAGCAAGTATTTTTTGCCTGCCATATTCCCTTATGGCCTCTGAATTTTTTTCTCTACGTGACTCACCAGTTAATAATTTAAATGTCTCACCGGTTGGCTAACTTCTTAGGTTCTCTCATGGTTTTTGAATCTATTCGAATTTCTAATTTAAGGGAATTTTGCTGTTCACGATTACTAAAGGAGTAATTTGCTGTTCATGATTACTAAAGGAGTAATATCTATTTTCACAGGAATTGTCTCATATTATAAGTAAAAATGTCAGAAAGTAATGTTCAGCACCCTATAGGTAAAATGGTGTATTATAGATAAAATTAGCTTGACGTGTGTTACCAATACCTAAAATTACCAGGCAACTAAATGACCCTCTATAGAATGATTTATTTTAATAAACTATTTGGGACATTTTCCTCTAGCTAGAAATTATATCCAACTCGTACAACGTTATTTCTCTTCCTAAGAATTAAATTTGTTCTAAAAAATATAGGTTAGCCCTATATGTTCCCACTGTGCTAAAATGAAAGACTTTTGCAGATATATTGTAAACATATTAATGACGTTCTCTCTAAAATTAAATGATACCTGTGAAAGACATAAAAGCTCTGTGATATTGTCTCTATTGTATGGTTTTAGAAATATAAAATAATTACCCTAAACCTGAAGAGGAAAGCAGGATGAGTAAATCGATAAAACGCTTTAAATCTACAGCCTTTGCTGTTTTTCCTATACCCTTACTTTTTTTGTGACGGTTAAGAATTTCTAATTCTTAGCAACATTTTAGTTTTATCCATTGTTCATTTGTTCCTTTTAGTATAATAATATGACATTGTATATATATAATAATATGCTATTGTACTAAATTCAAAATCGTTTAATAAAGTGGCACTTTGCCACATAGAAATGTCACTTTACTATATAGAAATGTCACTGTTAATAAAAAACAGTTTGACAGAATATTGTTTATTTAAATATTATCGAGCGGCATTTAAAATATCTTCAGAACAATTTCCTAAATTGTTTTCAGTAGCAAGACTCATTTTTATAATTAATATATAACTTAAAATCAATTCAACTCACAAAAATGAAACTTAATTGTTGTTACGTAAATAAACAAAGCCGTGCCAGGTTACTAGGTTACGGAAATCCTACACAAGTACCTACTATGATATTTTTTAAATATCAAACTTTGTAATGTTTTTATGTCTATCACTATTTGCTTATAATTACCTACTAACACAAAATGCGAAAAAATAGTATAAGCATATCTCGTCAGAAAGCAGTTTTACTAAACTCATATAGTTTTGAGTTACTCGCTCGCTGCGCTCGCTCGTACTCAAACACTATATTCGTTTAGTAAAACTTTGCTTTTCTAAACTTGTTGTTTAATGTACTATTAATGTATTACTTACCACATAATTCTGTTTAGAATACATAGTATATACCTATTTTTTAAACTTGATACTTTCGAAAAGAAATTGTTTTAAAAATTGACAATCAAAGAATAACATTTAAATTAAATATTTTTCATTTTGTAATTTGAATTTGTACTCTAAAATTTGATTATTTAATAAGATTTCATCGTCTGCTTCGCTTCTGTAACCTCCATATTTCTTGGTTGCAACTGTGAATTTGGTAGATTCAAAATAGCACCAAATTTCGACTACCTAAATATGACAAAACGTTAAGATCACAGATAACTGAGTGGTGGGCAGGCCAACATTTTGAAAACCAATATCTAATAAGGATGTAATATGGAAGGTGTATTTCAGTTGAAGTTTGACTTTTTCTTCATTTTCCAGCACCGATTTATTTATTTTTTCTTTCTGTTTTTATTTGGGATTTACTGCCACACTTCAGAACTTTACCCAAACAATCTAAAAAATATTTAGATTTAAAAAAAAATAACCTTTACGCCTGTAACTTTACGTTTATTGTTAAATCACAACTACAAACTTAATTCATGAATTATGCGTAACTTAATTTCATTGAATTGCATCAATAGTGTCTTAAATTTTCGATGACTGGCAGACATTTTGCATATAAATACCTTTATTACAATAATAATTTGATTTGTAGTTTCTTAGGTTCCTGGTACCATAATTAAATAAAAAACAATTTTTTATCTTCTAACGTTCTAACCATCTTCAGAGAGCTATTTTACAATGAAAAATTATTTAGAAATTTTTTTATGATTTACAGTTTATACTTACATTGTGTATTAGTTTAAACTACTTTAATTACTTTATAAATAATGTTAGGTAAATTTGAATTTCACTGATTATGCAGATATTTTTAAAATAACTGAAGGCTAAACTATTTTAGTGCCTATACCTATGCCTGGTGATTTGGAATGTTTGTTATCCTTGGTAAGGTGTAATTATATTTTATTATAATAAGTAAAAATCAAAATCATTATTTGTGTTACTAATATTCAAGTGTTACTCTACGCCTACTTAAAATAAAACTTTTTTATTATTTTAATAATATTCTATTATAATTTAAATCAAATAAATATTAAATATGTCACCCTAAAATACAGACGGAGATATTTAAATTCTAAAATATACTTTCTTCAGTAACTAAAATCAGTATTAATTTGTTATAACAATATTTGATTTTTGAGTTTAGAAAATATATGATCCTTTAGAACGATATTACTGTGGTACAATATTATTTTTACTCATGGGTATTCTAAGTATTATTAATAAGTATATAAGTTGATCATAAGAGGATCAGGATATAGGGGCATTTATTTTAGGTTATAATTTATTATCCATAATTCAAACACAATATTTATTCTAACACAATTTTAAACTTCTACTATTTTTCTATAATAACTGTCAATATAAATTGCGGATCACTAATTTAAATTGGATTTAAATGTTTTAATTTAAGAACAAATATATGTAATTTAATCTTAGATCAGTACCTACTTATTTTTATGTTTGGATCACTAATTAATTTTAATTATTGGATCAATAATTAACTAAGTATTAAAAGTCAAAATTATTATATTTGGTTCCTTAATAACTGAATCCTAGAATTATAAATGTCGTACCGTGTTTTATTTATATATATTTATATTTGTGTGTTCTTGGCTTTTGTTAATTTAAAACTTTTGATAATCTTGTGTTTCCGGTCACTTTCAAATAAAATCACTAGATTTGTCTTACGGTTCGGTTTATATTCAACCAACAACATCAGAAACACTACCATAAATGGATGCATGATTTTATTTATTTTTCCTTAATATACGTTTAATAAAATGACGATTAAAAGAAAAATACCCATTTCCTTGATTAAATTGATAAAATTGTCATTAGATCCCATTTATTTGTTGTGGTCCAGCCAAACATAGGTAGGAAGGGATTCTGGTCCACATAAAGCATTTTACATTTTATATAAAAGAAGTCTATATAAAGAAAATATCTCATAGTTCGAATAAGCTTTCGTCGAGTACCAGGCTCCGGTATACCAAGGGGGTGAGCAATAGAGCAACAGCCATGCGCACGGCCCTATAGTCATGGCTGCCACGATATGGCACGCTCCGAAGTAAAACCTATATTCCTGCAATTTCCTGCACAGATTTACCAGAAACTTGTAATTACATTAAACAACGTCACATAAAACTAATTACACTCTAAGTATAGTGATTGATTAAGTGATGACTGATTAGACATGAATTTAGTGTTAAAATATTCGGTCTAAATAAACGATAATTTATATAAAATAATTACTAAATAACATTTTTGTATATTTGCAACACGAAGAAAACCCTATGCAACATAAATGTTTTTGAACAGGATCGGTGGTTTAAAGTAGGTGTAATCACAGTGAAAAGTAAAGCAATGTAAACAAATAAAAGGCACTCATTTAAAAATATAACCTTACTTCCTAAACGGGTTTTATTAATCGAATGAAGCCTAATATTAGTTGTAAATAACACATTTTATTTCTTCACCCTACGATTATATCTTTCTACTCAATTTCACAATAATTATACGTGTATACAATTGAAATTAATTTAAAATCATGAGGAATTTACACTTGACTAAAATAAATATTGAATGAGTGTTAAATAAATATTTTTAATTATTTTTATTAGCACTCTTGAAGTATTATTAATTTTATCTAAATCCTTACCACAACATTAAAAGATGTAAAATAGTATGCTGCTTCGTAAGCATAGTCTGCAATAAAAAACTTGCGACAATAAATTAATAAAAAAAAACGTATTAGAATTAATAGATATGTAATAAATGTAAGAGTGATATGTACAAGAAGAGGATCTGAAAACGACATAGTGTAATTAAACTTTATTTTAAAACGCTGTGTTGTGTATAACAGTGTTATAATAAAACATTTTCAGAAATTAGAAAACTCTCATATGAAGCAAATGTAAATGAGGATATTTACGCTATTTGGATTACTGTTAAAGTGATTGATTAAAATCTTTTAAATTGTGTATAAATAAATTTACTGCAAATGTGTGCCACACGCAAACAAAATGGCGATTGACAGAGACAGGCTAAATCCGTACGCGTCTGGAGCGAAGAACAATTTAAGTGAACTGAACTATTCAGGTGAAAACATCAATGGTAACCCACAAGGTGAAATTAATTTGAAATAAACATGTAGGTGAAAACCCAAAACACTGTTTTCCCCAGACGCTTGGATCAATATACTGTTGCGCCGCATGTGAGTGGCCCAGTAACATAGAAAATCAGATGTGCCGGTAGATTATAGTACACTATGAGACATGTACGTTTCATAGCTATATAATGCTGACATTATTATTCCTGCTATGGTCCCTTATTCGCGGTTTAACGAAGCCCTCTCAGAAGCCTCCAACACCTCCAAGCACACCTCCAGAAGATCCTACCCCAACTCCAAGTCCAGAACCCACGTGCTCCCCATCTCCCGAACCGGAGTTTCTTAGTGAAATGTCTAACAATAATAGGATATCAAATGATAGTTACCGTTCTAGGTATTCTTTTTTATTTATATGGTAACATTTGATAGAGTCAATTCGGCAAAAAGTTGGTATTTGCACTGTTAGATCAGTATTATACGAAAGATATTTATTTATATTATTGTGTAAATATTGTTCTGGTAATCATTATTGTCAAACAGAAAGCAACACATTAACAACGAAATAATAGTAATGTATTTAATTTTTTTCTTCTTACATTCAACACCTTATTAAGGGTTCTTTTTCTCCCTTGTGTATTCAGGTTTTAGCGGAATATGTTTTCGAACTTACTATATCCAAAGAAAGTGTTTCATTAAATAATATATCTATTCGTTCATCTATATGAGAATTTTTTAAGATATTTTTCAGTTGTACAAGTTTCTGACTCTCAAGCTATGGTTATAGATTAATAAACAAGAGGATGACGGAGGTGAAAAAAAAACTAAAATTAAAGTAGATCACTAAAAAAAATTACTTAAAAAAATATCTCTCCATCAGACCGTCTGCGGCAGTCCGTCATGATAACTTGATAAAGCCTCAAGGTAGTTGTGTCAGTAGATGAATATGCCAAGTGCAAAATTATGCAAAAATAATCAATAAATTTGGAGACGATAGATACATTTTGCAGGCATTCTTATATAAAAAAAACTGTTGTGGAAATACTCATTATGTATTTGCTTCTGTGTGTCACGTTTTAAAATAATTTCTACATAAAAAAGTACGTAGGTATGTACGGGGTGTTCAACGTAACTTGCTACCCCCATAATTTCCTTATTTATAAGGTAATAAAAAAATTAAAAATTTCATCTTATTACATTTTTCACATACTTTTTAAATATGTTATCAGATCATATCTCGTCTTCTTCAAATAATGATTGTTGTAAAGATAAAATAAATATAATTTATCTGTTATTGCAAACTGTTTTTTATTAATAACTTCCTTAATATTACTCGAAATATACAAGTATTATATATTTTAGAAATCAGAAAAAATAGGCGAATCCAAATATGTAAAGATATATAGGGTGTTCCATTAAAGAAAAACACATTTTTTCGCACCCACTGTATATTTTCTGACATGAATATGATTTGATAACATATTTAAAAAGTACGTGAAAAATGCAATAAGATGAAATTTTAATTTTTTTTATTGCCTTATAAAATAAGGAAATTATGGGGGGGTAGCAAGTTACGTTGAACACCCTGTACAGTGTTGTTTTATACCCATTGTTTTGTTAAAATGATTTTTTTACGTTAATTAATATAATGCTTAAACATAAAATAAATGTGATTGTATTATATTCTTAAGTATTATAAAAACAAATAATTATGTCATTAATTCATAATCTAGTTTAGAACAGATGTGTAAATATGTTCCCATTATAAGTTCAAAGTCGCAAAGGAAATAAACATAATATCTTTACCCATTTATGTTTGTGTTCCAAACGAAGTTGCTGTGTTCATATTTACGTTGCTTAATGTATGATAATTAATTACAAATTGGACGTATCTTGAGTGAATTGTATTGATAGTGAGAAGATCTTAAATATCCGCATATAAATGTATACCACCGTAACCTAAGTGGTTTTATTTATTATACACTAATTACTTCAGTAGGTTAGATAATTTCATTGACATTATTTGTATAGAATGTTCATAATCTAATCTACGTCGTTGTAACTTGCTTTTCCATTTTTAGGAAACATTGAGATAATATAGCAACAATTATTAATAAGTATAATGGTTATTAAATGACCTACGTCAAATGAAACATACTAGAATAATTTTTAAACTTCTTTTGTTTATATTAAAATACCAAAGTCAGAGATACCTGTTATTTCACCATAGATATTATATAAATTATTATTTGCACTTTCTCGTCTAATCTGTAAAGAGAGTGTCGACAAAACATATTTTATCAACAATTATCAATTCACCGACCTCAATCACCTTCTCAGCAATGATTTTTAATTACTATTAATTATTTTAAATAGTAGTAGGACCGCATAGGGCCAGAAATAGGGGGTTGGTGGGAATTAAATGATTAAAGAATGGCATCCATTTTATATGTTAGTATATGCATATGTCAATAGAAAAACTTTTCTTGCCACCCCCAATTACGCGTCCCTCACCCTTGACGCCCCTTAAGGGGTAAAATCTTTAATAGGCTATATCTCTTGAACCCTTATAGATAGCAAGTTAGTTTTTTCAATGGACTGTCAATCTTTTACTAAGGAACAGAAAAGGTCATTAGCACTTTTGTCCAATTTTTATTCCTAACAAAGTTATTCAAAAAAATAACTTTATTTGTCGATACCATTGTATTTTATAATCGATTTTGTCTAATAAAACTCACTCGATCACAAAAATTGTTTAAATAAAATTTGGTCACTAAAGTTTTACCTATCTAACGGTATAATCAATTTTACCATTACGACACTTGTGTACCTTAAAATCTCACTAAATTGGTTGAAAGCAGACCACGCGAAATGCATAAGGATGGCAGTGGTCGCTTTTGGGGGAGGGCGCGGGCATCACATGTAGCCGATTAATAGGAAACTTTGGCGCGTGCCCATTGTCTTATTGTCATAATTAATACACATCTACTATGTACATAAAGTTAGCAGGTCAACTGTTGCAAATCGGACTGAGTATAGCATAAACATTTGACGTTTTTTAGCCGTGAAAGGGAAAATTTTGTCGCTATTATTTTTTAAAATGTATGAGATTTTTTTTAAATAATTTTTTATATAGATGACCTGCTAACTTCATATGAATAGCAGGTCATCTATATAAAAAATTATTAAAAAAAAATTTAGGTAGCTTAAAATTTACCGTTCATTTGCCGTAGAACAATGGCTATAGGCAAAATATCGTAGGACTCGATTTATAATCGGGAAACTTATTTTCTCGATTGTAAATTCCCGAGAAGCAAAAAAGAAGGTTTGAGATAAACTTATACATTTTAAAAAATAAGCTAACGCATCTCGTCGATGAATCTTCAGAATTAGAGTTGGTCCGTCTGAAATTTTGTTTAAATAATTGATTTTCAGTTCACCCGACTCTCAAATAATTTTCTCAACTCTGTCAATGCGAGATGTTCAAGACTATTCAACCATGCGCATCAGTTGATCCAACTAAATTCTGGTTAGATCAACTAAAATATGTATCCAGCAATGCATATGTGCGGCAAGTAACTTGAGAAAAAATATTAATGGCGATAAACAATTTCCGAAAAAATTGTATTCTTCACGAATAAATCGAACAAGTCGAGCGGCAAATTCCTATAGGTAGAAAACGAGTCGAAAAAATAATATTCAAAACGAGAAACTCGGTTGCCTTGTTGAGGTCCGTGGATTCCAAATTTACTGTTTATTAATGGCGATAAAAAATTTCCGAAATAATGTTATTCTTCACGAATAAATCGAACATGTCGAGCTGCAAATTTCTAGGTAGAAAACGAGTCCAAAAAATAATATTCAAAGCGGGGAATACTCGGTTGCCTTGTAAAGCCTTCTGGATTTTTCTACCTAGGAATTTGCCGCTCGACTTGTTCAATTTATTCGTGAAGAATAACATTTTTTCAGAAATTGTTTATCGCATTAATAAACAAAAAATTTGGATTCCATGGACTGAGCAAGGCAACCGAGTTTCTCGCTTTGAATATTATTTTTCCGACTCGTCTTCTACCTAGGAATTGCCGCTCGACTTGTTCGATTTATTCGTGAAAAATAACATTTTTTCGGAAATTGTTTATCGCCATTAATAAACAAAAAAATTGGAATCCACGGACCTCAGCAAGGCAACCGAGTTTCTCGCTTTGAATATTATTTTTTTGACTCGTTTAACGATTTAACGTTTCGTGAGACACCGTCGCCGTATCCGAAAAGCTTTGTTTATTGTGTAACAATAGTGACCAATAATTCAGTTTTTTTTATTTCCGGGACATTACATGATGGAACTTTCATTGCATTTTAATTATTCCAAGTGCGTGATTTGTCGAAATACAAAAAGGAATTTTATTTATGTATAAAATGTAAAGTTCCGTTCAATGTAAAATAAATTTATTTCGACAACAAACCGATGCAATTTTGTAAATATACATACTCAACCTATACACCAGCTAACATTTTCGATGATTTCTCGACCTAGGATTGTTTTAATAGTAATTTTCGTCACAAGTCCGGAAGGTGACTTGTTACAGTCGAGTAGATATTATGGACGAGGCGACGTCAGGAGCCGAGTCTAGAATATCTAAACGAGGCTGGAACAACACCTTACGGACGTGTGTCGAATGATATTTTATTTCATCCCGTCATTTCTTGTATATTAGCATTTTTGTATAATTTGACACTTGGTTATTTTCTTATGTCATTTGACATTTGACACTATTTTTTAATTTACGGTCGATTTTTATATGTCAAGCAACTGTCGAAAGGTATAATAACAGTTTGTGATTGGTTCGTAATAAGTTTCCGGTGGTTTCCGGTACTTTGCCGGCTCTGATACCGTAATGTCTCATTTTCCGGCCTCATATGAATACTGTACTGTTGTACTTTCCGGACGGGATGAAATAAAGTATATATACCATTCGAAAGCTAAAAGTGTGGACTATAACTATCATTTAGAACTTTTTTTTCTAAAAGCTGCAGTTTACGCATTATGTCTGTAAAAATTTAGAACAATATAAAAAAAACGTGTGTTATTTCGTCTAATTCTTGAAATTATCAAAATTTCGAAAAAATGATAATAAACTATTTTATTCTACGCTAAGAGACAAACATTTTGGCGTAAGAACGAAATTTATATCTTCATTCGTTTACAAGATATAGCCATTTGAAATATTCCACCCTTAAGGGGATGGTAGGGGTGAACAACGCGTATCTCAGGGTGGCAAGAAACATTTTTATATTTAGTATGAAATAATTAAACATAAAAAATATCTTGCCAGCTTTAATCATTTAATTCCCACGAAAATCCCTATGCGGTCCTACTATAGAGTAAATGTTGATCAGATGCAATGACTTGACACTGATGAGACTTGTTTGATACTAGATTAGGGCTAGTGCTAGTTTAAAAATATTTAGTTTTTTTTAAATCGGCATTAAAGTACCTCAAAATCGTCATTAAAATGAAAGAAATAGTCATTAAAGTAATCCATTATCGTACGATTTTTGTAGTTGGCCGTGGTGACAGATAAACGTAAACATTAATTTTTTATTGCTTGTGATAATAATTGTGTTGTAACAAAAGGTAAATAAATACAGTTTTTTAAATTCAGAATTGTATTATCCTCGGTACATATCACTATTATAATTGCTAAAAATAATGGTTTTCTTATTAAAAATTATTCCGACTTGACATTTAAAAATAATTATGACATTTCCTAAGGTCACTTAAAATTTTAAATAATTATGACAGTTCTTAATGTCACTGAAAATTATTTAAAAAATAGAGTTAATTAATCTTAATTTCATAGTTTTTGGATTAAAAAAAAAATGTAATATGCACCTCGGCATTAAGGTTCCTTTTTATCACTCATATGGCTTATTTGCCTCGGCCCTACTATACGGGCCTCGGCAACTAAACTCCACATTCATGATAAAAAGATTAACTTTAATGCCTTGATACATAAATAACTATTATTGTTTGAGCTTAACACATTCATCTACCTACTCTTTACTAACTACTAACTACTAACTATTAATTTTCTTAGTATTAGAAACTTTAAAAAAATTATAAAACTGACTTGTAGAGCATTCAATGAAAAGTTTCAGATGTTATATAAGAATCTTTCAGAAACTAAATTTAAAAGACTGGTAACAAATATATATTTTTTAAATGAAACACACTGTACATTTTATAAAATTTGTATTTAACATTTCGTTTATTGCAAAAAATGTAAAATTCTATGTATTTACCTTTCTCGCTTTTCATAATAGACAAACCATTTCTTATTTTTCAAATGAAAATTATTTTCTATCTACTGATGTTATTTATTGTCAGTAGGCATTTAATCCTCATTTGATTATTTGGTACTGCTCTTTTGTTGATTTTAACGAAGAGATGAGAAATTAACAAACTTTAAAACAGAATTGTGCACAACATTGAAGATTAATAACAATGACGTAATGTAGAACGTCTAGTAAAATATTCTAGAAAATCTTCATTTGCGCCTGGAAAATAGTTCTCGAGTAGGAAAATGTTAGATTGTTCCGATGGTGGTTTGGTATTTTTTAAATATTTTCTCTGGGTCCAAAACATGAAATAATATACTATTGTATTTTATAAACATTAAGCAACGTATACCATTCGTAAAATATTTAATTAGGTAACAATGGACTTGAGTTTATTCTCCAAACTACTCAGTCTATTGGCAATTACTACTATAGTCGAGTAAACTTTAACTTGGCGTGTGGATGAGTTGATATTGTGCGTATTATTGTATTTTCTCTTGCACTCAAAATTGAAGCAACGGCCCAAAACCATTGTTTACGTATAAACATACGTGAACAATGTTTTTGGGTCATTGCTTTAACTTTGTGTGCAAGAGAAAATGAAATAGTATGCACAATATCAACTCATCCACACGCCAAGTTAAAGTTTACTCGACTATAGTAGGTAATAATTTTCATTTGTGAAGTAGGAAATGATTTTATTCTATGTTATTGAAAGTAAAAAATATAAATACATAGAACTTTATATTTCCAAAGTTTATAAAATATAGAGAACGTTCCAAAATAAATTTTACGTTGTATTTCCAGTTTTTTTAATTTAATGTCCGGATAATTCTTAAGTAACGTCTGAGACTTTTTACTGAATAACCTGTAAGCCAAATTTATAAAAAAAAAATTAAAAATAGAGAAATTAAAGTAAGTGAATTGTGGGTTGGACATCCTGTACACACGAGAAAACTTAAACACATAATTTAAGAAACAGAACAGAAGAGCTAGACAAACAGTGTAAATTCATTCATATCCTTTTAAATATATTTTCTTTGAATGCTACTATAACAGAAATTTAGTTTAACAACACTGTACTTCACTTCCAAAACTTTTATCAAAAATATTTTCGTTTATAAATTGCTCTTGCGTGATTTAGAGTTTAAACGATACTTGTTAAAGTAAAAAATATTCCCCATCACAGTTGCCCACTCCGCTCTCATGATTGTTGGGGTTGACCAAAACTACACACTTAAGCCGGCTACAGATTATGCGTCAAATGCCTTCCAACGCTGGTTGCAATGTTTGTTGTAATATTTGGCTCAAATATTTGTGGCTGGAACGTGTGCCAAAAACTGTGCCTCCAGACAATGCGTCCAACACCGAAATGATAGAGGCACATCAAACATTCGCGAGGTTTCCTTTGAAGTGGGACAAAAAAAAAAGACCGACGATAGCCGGTTCCGTCTTCCAATGCCAGCATTGGAGGCTCGACACTCGACGCACGCCACTTGCCTATCGTACACACTATAGGCATTTTCGGAAACTTACTCGAGTTAACTAGATCACATCAAATGACGTTCGTTTACTAACCTAGTCAAATCCACCCGTGTTCGTAAACATGAAAATACTCATCCCGATTTACTACTTGAGTTAACTATATGTAACTCTATCTTAAGACATTTATCTATTATTATTCTAAGCTGTGACTTAATAAATGATATTATTTTATTTATTGTCTGCGTTAGTGAATTATAACATGCAAGAAAAGGAAAATCTTCTTTGAGGTTAAGAAACGATTGAAACGAAATGAAAACAAACATGCGTTCGTATACTTCAAGAAAAGTGTTGGTGATCGGGTATAACTTTACTGTCACGTGACATCAAACAACCTAGTAAGTAACCCAGAGTATGTTTCCGAAAAGGTCTTATGTGTCTAACCAACTATAGGGCGAATTACTTTAGGACGGACTCAGACTGAAGCCACCAATCACCACAGGTTGTCATCGAATTCTATCAACCAACCAACAAAAAACATGCTTGTGGTCACACTGCAGCTACATAGACTACTAGTAGCACCAGCAAATATTGCGGCAAGTTTCGTAGGACGTAAAACTATTAAAACTAAACTTAACCTTAAAACTTTACTGTAGACAAGTTAAATTAGTATTAACAAAAATAATAGATATCTAGTTCTAATGTCTACTGTATTAATACATTCAAGCAGTTCATCGGATAGCGACGATGAACCTGAAATATTATACTATTACTACTACTACTATACTATATAATAGGTAACTGTCAAATCAATCAAATAATTCATCTGCGACGAAAATAAATACCGCAACTCTACGTGCGCATGACTGCTGCAACTAACCACCAAAAATTTCCAACATGCTGGAAATATAAACAGGTTCATAGCAAGTGTTTGCGGTTGATCGGTAGCTGGTGGTTGCAGTATGACCTAACGCATAGTTTACTCTATGTTGGAATTGTGGTCGGTGGTTGTGGGTGGTTAGCAGTGAATTAGTCGGACTGCGGCCTTATTCACCGGTGGATCCATCAGATGTGTTTTATCTCGTTCTATCTCCGAGGTTAGAACGAACTATCACGCGTCCAGCAGCGTTGGAAGGCATTTGACTCATAGTCTGGAGCCGGCTTTAGCCATACATCTACCAAATTGCATCAAGATATCTCGAACGGTTCTCTGTGTCCATGGAGTCGATTCTATGTTATGATCGTGACGTATGGATAATAATCACAGTTATGAAATAGTTATTTTTGCACGCTCGGGTAATTTGACACCTTTACTGAATTGTTTGAGACATTTGTAAGTGACGTTTGCAAACTAGCGATCGGTAAGTCAATTATTTACCGATCAGGAGGCGGTAAGTAAACTGATAAATATAGAAATTTAAAAATCAATTTCTATTGAATACAAAATTATAATTACAATTTGGACAATAAAATTATTAAAATTTATTGGAGCAATAGGATTCATAAATTATCTTGGTGAAATTTCTAATGACAGCAGATGTCACTAAATATTCGGTCTCATAGTAACCAAAGCGCAAACTTTTTCGTATACGACTTGGTTGTTTTATATATTTTCAAAATGTTAAACTTTTTAGTTTTAATTAAAGTTATTCAATATTTGAGCGTGCAAAAAACATCATAAGCACTGCGGTCATTAAGTGTCTTACTGGTTTCGGATGTTTTGGACTTCGTCTCGATCTCCAAACACCCTTAACCAGTAAAGAACACTTACTGACCTTAATACTTAATATACTATTACGTAACCATTTATAAAAACTCTAACTTTATTTGAGTAGTGTAATATTAGCCAAAACGATCAAATTACATCTTCATTACTTGTTACGTACAAAATTTTATCTAACCCCATTTTAAAATAGAAAAGAAATGGCAATTTATTTTTAATACTACTTTGCGGTTGACATTTGCATAAACAAACTTCAGTTGTCAGTCTGCTAAATTATAGGTTAATTATTCATAGAAAATCGATACTTCCATTGAAAAGATAGAGAGAGGATGAGAGTTCGACCACATGATCGGGATTGAAGATGATCACATTTTCTTTTTAAATAAAAATTTCTATGGAAGAAAATGAGAATGCCTAGAAAATCTTGGAATAAAAAATATTTGATCCGCGGGCTATACCAAGACGAGAAAAAAAATTACAAACAGGATAGCGTTTTTTTTATTTTTTTGGCAATAAGGTATAATTTTTCCATTTTCACTGAAAATTCTACAATCAAATTTCACCGAAATATTTTAAAACGCGTCTTAAATCCAGAAGAGATCGATTAACGGATAGACAAGCACACTTTCAAAGCCAACAGCAAAAGGAGTTTGAATTTTAGTTATGTGCCACATGAAATTCTCAAATTATTGTGATTCTATTAGCCGCTCAATTTATTATTGATTGTAAGTAAATGCCGTTAAAAAAATTCAAGATAATATCGAATATATCTTTGGAGATCACGTTAGCTATAAACAAAGGGAATAATTTACCAATATCCACTTTCTCCCCAAATAAAAAGGGAAGAGATACGTACTTAACCTGTTAATTTATATATTTATCATCCCCTCTAACTCTTTAATGTATCAATCCATTTTGATGTAGTTTTTTCTGTATGAAGATTTTCTCGAAAATATTTTTAGTTATGTACCATAGTATAAATTATTCAGGATTTCGATGTGGTGTTTTCTGTATGACATATTTTATGGAAAATATTTTTAGCTATATACCATGATATATCCTTCAGGAATAAAGAGTAAGAAAAAGTCGACGGTGAGTGCATTTTTTTGTCTTGTATGAAAAGAAACTGTTAAGAAAATTGAATAGCATTTAAATTCACTGTACTGTTTTAGACATTCTACGGATAGGAGTATGCCATTAATAGATTATTTTTCTTACCGGAATCACCTAGGGTTCAAATAAAATTTAAAGATGTCATGGTTCTTCTCCATATATTTAATTTTTATTCAGTTTCTTATGAAACATTTGTACTGAGTTTCAGATATAGAGTTTGTTTTTTATTACTTAGAAAACTAAATTATGAGCATAAATACTCATTTTTTGTTATTTACTATGAATTGCAGTTACATTTTTATCAGAACATAGAAAAAGTAATGTCATGTGAGTGATTATTCATATTAAAGGAAAAAGACGTTTCTTACAAAAAAATATTTTCTATTACCAC